>CM054810.1:13564458-14164458 GCA_028984105.1 Lavandula angustifolia
ACTTAGGTTTGAAGATTCCATCCTTGGCCCTAGTGACCATATGATGTTTGGACACAACAACACGGTTTTGAGGTGTAGAACTGTTAGGACTGCCACTTTCATCATAAGACATAGGAGCAGATGCCTGACTACTTTGATCATTTTCTGATGAAGAAGGACTAGATTCATGATGAGATGGTGGCTCTTCAGCACCATCAAGGATAGGCTGACTGGGTAAAAAAGGAATAGAAGGCAATAAAGTCCGTTTATCAGAAGCACAACCAGAGAGATTGTTTTCTTGGATGGAAGAAAAGGGAAAGACATTCTCTTCAAATATGACATCCCGTGAAACAATGATTTTACCCGAATCAAGAAGAACTTTGAATCCTTTATGTCTCTCACTATACCCTATAAATGTGCCTCTCACAGATCTAGGCTGCAACTTATTTTGATTATACGGCCTCATGAAGGGATAACATAAGCAACCAAAAATCTTGAGGTAGGAATAGTCGGGCTTGTTGTGAAACAATTTTTCCAAAGGAATTTCATAGTTTAAGACTCTAAAAGGGATGCGGTTTATAATATAAACTGCTGTGCTGAAAGAGTCATCCCAAAATCTCTGGGGGAGGTTAGACTGGAAAAGTAGTGAAAGCCCCATTTCGACAATGTGTCTGTGTTTTCTTTCAGCAAGACCGTTTTGCTGTGGGGAGTACGGACATGAGATTCTGTGAGTAATGCCATGTTTTTGCAAAAAAGGTGTCAAACTTCTATATTCGCCCCCCCAATCACTTTGCAGAGTTTTAATCTTGGAGTCAAGTTGGTTTTCGACCATACTTTTGAAAGCAATAAAGACATTATAGACCTCAGATTTGGATTTTAAGAGATAGATCTACGTGTATCTGCTATAGTGATCAATGGAACTAACATAGTAATTAAAACCATTAGATGACATGACAGAAGCAGGGCCCCATAGATCACTGTGGATAAGTTCAAGGGGCTGAATGTGATGATTTACAGAAGGAGAATATGGTAGACGATGCATTTTAGCATAAGAACAAGTTTGACACAATAGGCCAGTTGTTTTGGAATTGAAAGGGATATTACAACTTCTTAATGCCTTGGCAACAACATTGTGGTCAGAATGACCCATTCTTTTATGCCAAACATCTATGCTAAGAGCAGCTAGAGAAGAAGTAAAGGTACAAGCAGAATTAAAATGCTTAGAATTACTAGAGGAAGCAGAGAGCTGATCTTGAAAGCAACTATTTGAATTGACATTGGTGGCAGAAACAGAGGTAGAAGGAACTCGAGTGCGGGATGGTCGATGAAGATGGAAGTGGTACAGCACCGCCTCTAAGAATTCCCCCGAGAACAACCTCCTTGGAATGCGAGATCCTTAACACGACAAAAGTCGGGATAAAACTCAAAAAAATACACTATTATCCTTAGTGAATTGAGACACACTCAATGCATTTTTTGTGATATTAGGAACATGAAGAAGGTTATTTAGAAGGAAAGCTTTAGAATATGTAGGGGATTTTAGAAAGCCTTTACCAGTATGTGCTATGTCAACACCATGTCCATTGCCCATTTGTAATCTGCTGGATCCGTTGTACTCAGAGGCACTATTCAAGTTGGATAGATCATTTGAGACGTGGTTGGTTGCTCCTGAATCTGGATACCAGGAAGAGCTGTTATCATATCCATAATCTGAACCATGGCTTCTCTGGTTGTAAGAGTTGTGCGGCATATGAACCATATTTAAATTAGGGGTGCTCTGAAAGCTGTTTTGTTGAGGTTGTTGTTGCTGAGTGGAGTGGGGCTGAGAGACATAAGACTGATCAAACCGATGCCAACATTTATCTGCAGCATGGTTTGGCTTTTTGCAAACTTGGCATACAATTCTGCTTGGTTGATTCCTGCCTATTCCTCTAAAACCACCTCTGGCTTGTCCTCTTCCAGCAAGATATCGACCTCCTCCTCGACCATTTGGATTTCCATGCGGTCCACTTCTTGCACCTTGAGCGTGCATGATGTTGTAAGCAGAAGGTTGTGACCCCTCAGCATTAATGTTGCTGCCTCTTGCAGATTCAAGCCTTGATTCAAGGCTTAACAAAAGTGATTGAACTTCAGCTACAGACCAAGGTTCAATTCTTGCTGTTATATTGACCATAACAGAATCATACTCGCTTCCCAATCCAGCTAAAATGTGCAGAACATGATCTTCTTCTGTAACTCTATGTCCAACTGAGTTAAGTAAGTCACAACATACCTTAATCTTGCCCAAGTATTCTCTCATTGACATGCCCTCCTTTTTCAGAGTTTGTAGTTGCAGCGTATATTGCATGAGTCTTGCTCGTGACTGACTCCCAAAGCTGACTTCCAAGGCATTCCATATTTCAGAAGAGGTAGACAGCCCAACCATGGTATTCATTATGCTTTCTGAAAGCAAGGATTGAAGCCAGCCCGATAGAAGCTGATCTTGTCTGTTCCATGCTTGAAATTCTGGATTCAAAATGTTTTTTGATCCATCTTTTGCAGGTATCCACTCTTTAGGTGGTTCCTCTTTTTTAAACAAGAAATCGTCAAGGCCGTAGCTAAGATTTGTTGCTTCCATATGAGATAGTTATTTTCTGTAAGCTTAATAGATGTAGGAAAGTTTTGTGGGAGGATAAGGTTGGAAATAGCTGTGGTTTTTGAACTCTCTGCCATTGTAAAGATCTAGTTCAAAAACTTGAACACAAAATAAAGGAGGACATATCAGAGTTCAAGCTCTGATACCATGAAAGATTTCATACTAAGAGTGTTAAACAAAAGCTTGAAACAACGAAACATAGAAGAGAGAGGTTTGAGATCTAAAACTCATATTTTCATTTCATACATTCTGAATACATTTAACTTGTATTTATACTACAAATAAGGTTCTTCTAATGAACCATGAAGCCTTCAAATACCCATGAAAGCATTCTAAAACCCAACGTGTAAAACCAGTGGCTATATCTACCATGAACAAACTGACGGCTGTAGCAGGATGCTTTTACTGCTGCACTCTGAATGCTTAATTGCATAGCTTGCTTAGCTACTGTGTAGCTGTAATGTTAACAGTTTTGAACAAGTTCTTAGCAAGTACTCCCTCCGTCCCATAATTCTTGTCCCTTATTCCTTTTCGGGACGTCTCATAAATCTTATCCCTTTACTTAAAATAGCAAATTAATACACACTTTATTTAAGTGTCCCACTATCTTCCTCACAACCAACCACTCTCCTAAATTCCCGTGTCCATAAGAGAAGGGACAAGAATTGTGGGACAAAGGGAGTATTACTTTCTTAAAATTAATATATCAATTAAAATAAATACATGTATCACTTTTTTGAAACTGTATCACTTTCTTTAAAAAATGCATCATTGTTATGAACATGTGTATCACTTTTTTAAAATGATTGTATCAATTAAAATGAATACATGAATAGTTCATATGTAATATAAGTATCGATTAACATGAATAAATGTATCGTTTGTTTTGATCATGTGGATCACCTTTTGAGGAAATGTATTATTTTTTTAATTATGGATATCAAATAAAAAGTATTAACTATTAAGAGTAAATTCACACAAACACTTACTATATAAACAAAAAAATAAAACCAACAACTTAATCATTTCTCATATTACAGGAAATAATTTAAGATTTATAGAAAATTAGATAATAATAAAAGTAAATTATTGGGAAATAATATAAGTTTTGAATGATCTCAAACCCCTAATTGACTGATGAACCAGTCTGATGTACTTAATAGGATATTCTAGCCCGCGTCTGTATAGTCAGGTTGAACCTATGCTTTCAGATTATGTTAATGATTGATCAGCCTGTTTGTCCCTTGAGTCATGATTATGAAGCTGACAACTCTCAGACCGCATCAATCTCAGATCAAGTCTTCACCAAACCGCATTGAAGATTCAAATGTGAAGAAAGTACAAGGTACAAGGCGCGCTATTAAAAGTTGATGGTCAACGGAGCTAGACGACAACATTAGAAACAACTTTGACCAATCTCAGGCTACCATGTCAGCCCTAGTTAAAAGGAGACAAAACAGTACCTCGTACAAAATCTGCAGAACCAAGCGGAACACGACACGTGTCCATGCATTCAATGCATGAGAACGTTGTCATCACGGAGGCAATGAGAATTCGATCTTGTTCAATGGATCTATTCCTTGGATCGACTATAAATAGCAGAAGATCTGTATCAACGAAGTTATAGAATTTCAAGAAGCTCAAGCAATATCACATGCAAAACAACCAACAATAAATCACTTACTCTCAAGTTCTCTTGCTAGAAACTCCTTCTGCTGTTCATACTCGAAGTGTTAAAAGCTTACATTCTAAGCTTGGGGTAAAGAGTATTGTTATACTCTTGTTGTTGAACACAATCTCAAACCCCTCCCTTATAAGATTGTTGTATTGAAGCAGAAAGTTTGATAGATTGTTTGATAGTTTGTTAGCTAGTATGGTTGTATGTGTTGATCTGGACTCGTCAGTCTACGAGTAACCGTAGTGGATTCATTCTGAGAAAACAGAAGAGTGGACTTAGGATCTTGTGAATCAGAACCACTATAAAATTCATATCAGATTACTGTTCACACACTATCCTCTTTCTGTCTCTGTTCTGAAAAGCACTGTATATAGGGCCAATCATATTTTTGCATACATATTCTGACTGACTCACTACTAATCAGCATCTGATCTGAAAAACAGCAAAGTTATGCATCAGGTGTATCCCCTCCCCCCCACCATACTCCTGAATCTACACCGGGACCCACAATTGGTATCAGAGTAGTGGTCAGACCGACTACTGTTTTTGTTTACTTGGTCAACTTGATCAAGTTAGTACTTTTCTGCATTCGCTTTATATTTGCACCTCTACTTCTCACTATTTGTTACTATGGCAGAACAACTCGCTACGTCCGGAATGCCCATGTTTTCTATTGCTACCTATGACATCTAGAGTCTGAGGATGGAGTCACATCTATCTTCAATCCACGATTGCATGTGGGATGTCGTCACAGATGGACCAATTGTTATCACAGTTCCCAGCATCAGGATAGTGCAATCTGAATCTTCAAAATTAACTATCTATCAATCAAAAAGTCTATCAGCTTAACTATCAATCAGAGATGTAAAGGGTTTGGGTTTCTATCCTACTTAATATGAAATAGTCTTGCTTCCAAGTATGTGATATTCATGAAGATCACTTGGAATATGAATAGAAGGAATTTCTTATCGAAGATTTGCTTGGCTTGAGCTTCAAGCAGCTTTGTTTCTTTCATCAACCGACTTCTGCACTTTAGCCATCGCCGCAGTCAGTTGCTCTGGGAATTGCTTGGCTTGAGCTTCAAGCAACTGCTAGCACTGAGTGGCCAAGTCCTGCTTCTGAGCAGCTAGAGCAGTCTCGATGATCTCCTGAATGTTTGGCGTTTGAGTTTCAGAGATCTTCTTGACTTCTCCAGTGAGGGCATCAAGGCGCTTAGTTTGAGCTTTCGTGTACTGTGCCCACTTCAGGTGCACATCCTTAGCCAGGAGACGATTTTTTTCTCCTTGCTTCCTAATAGCTGTGTTGACACTCCTCGATGATACGGTAGTAATAGGTTGATCAGATAAAATGTGCTAACGATCCTTTGCTCAGAAGTGGCGAGTTGTTGCTGTCTTGAAGAAGGCGCAACAGGGCCATCACTAGAGTATTACCCTCAGTAGAGCTTCCCCGCTCTGCATCCCTAGGTGTTGAGTTATGACCCTCAGCTGGGTCGTCAGTAGGCGAGGGCTCCTTGGCAGGAGAGGAGGCAGACTTCAGCTCCAACAAATACAACATGGCTGATCTTAAGTCCTCAAAAGATGCAATGTCTAGGGTTCTCCAAACCCTATCTCAGACTGCAGCTGCTTCTCCTCTGCCAAGAGCTTGGGTACAGAGTACTGCTGGATCATTTCTTCAAGAAAATCCCAGTTAAGGAATCTCAACAGCATCTGAGTCCTTGCCCTGTTCAGCGACTTTGGATTAAGCTCTAAGTATGGTCAGATGATATGTGGTTATTAGCTCTGAAGATACTTCAGTAGTTGGTTCAGCTTCATACTCTAACTGAGTCTCTTCAGTATTGGCTCTTTGGACTTTGTCTTTGATAGTAACACCTTCAATGCCTCTGTCCGAGCCCAGTATAGTTTCCACCTGTGGAGAAAGTGGAGAATTACCCTTAGAAGTTTCCTTCTTTGTTAGCTTCTTTCTCTTAGGTTGTTTGGTACGTAGAGGTAATTCAGTAGAAAGCCTCTTCAGTGAAGTTCCATGACCGATGGACTTTTCACCAGCGGTCCTCGTCGTGAACTTGATCAGTTTCTTGTCAAAGTATTTCATGTCTTTGAACGATGCTTATGATGACACTGATGCTTCTATCAGCGCTGAACCCTTAGTCCTGTACAGAAGTTTGCCTATGGGAGATTGTCTTCTATCTCCTGCTTCTCGACTAACAAACTTCTGCGACTGAGCTTTCAGTTCTGAAAGAAAGAACTGAGCCCAGTTTACCTTGACTCCATCCATAATCGCCATCATGATCTGGATTCTAGGTTTGGACAGCTGGTCAAAAGAACCAGCCGCGCTAGTGAGGATGTGGATAACAATGTAAGCCAGGCCTTAGAATTCTGGTAGGAGCTGACTCTTCGGAAATGCAGCTTTGAAGGATATGTCATCCCTCCCACATAATCTCCTTATGTAATCATTGATCTCGGCTTCCTTGTATGCAGTCGGAGAGACGCCATAGTCGAGAAGGTCGAACACTGTCTTCAGCCCTTCGAGAATGTTGATGTCAGCGTGACTATCCTCCCACGTCTATGGAGATACCTCTGTTCCCTCCACTTGACGCATGTTGAAGTAGAATTCAACAACTTGTCTCGGAAGACAAGCATGAGGTTGCTTCTTCAGAAGCGTCTTCAGACCAGATGCTTGAAGAGCAGAATAAATATCCTCCATGTATGGCAGTTCCGATTTGTGGAACCTCATAGTCAGCTCGAAGCAGACTTTGCTCTAGATAATCTCATTGATGTCCGCAGGAGTCCGAACGATGCTTGAGAGAGATGTCATTTTCACTAGAATCGGCAAAAAACTTGTTAGCACGTGAAAGTAGAGTAAGTCAGTTTTTGCAGACAAGAGATGAAAAATTTATCGAAGATTTAAGAGCTTGAGAGAGATAGATGTATTAGTTGCAATTTCAATATGCAGAGAATGCAAAGCTCTTACGATCGACAATGGCGGAAATGAAGGTGAGAGAGATAAGTGAGAGATTATGTAGATTTGAATACCAAGCGGTTTTCAGATCTGATGGTTATGATTTAATCTCGCTTTATTATAGGAGGATAGGATGTTATAACTGGAATGATTACTTAGCCGCCTATAATCTCGACCTACGTAAGATATGCTTATTTGGAGTAAGGTGAGATGACATGCATTAAATGCGCTACAATCAGTTCTTAGGATATCATGCTTTTAATAAAAACGATTTTACTGAACGTATCCTTAAGAATTAATAGCAGGAAATAAATGCGATTCATGCTACTGATCAATTAAATGCAAAGCATGCCACTGAGTATGGATACTGAATTATTACTCAAACCTTCAAGCTGAACATTGTAGTCAGCTGTTACCAAATGCAAATAAGGAGGATCTATGTGATACCACCAATTCTTGATGCAACTAATACCAGTTGTTGGTACCAATTGTTATTAAACCTATTGGTGATACTGAAGATTCAGTATTTGTCTCATGTTCCCCGTTACTGAGTACTGTATGGTTCACCCTACTGAACCATAGTACTGAGTTTGACTTTTCCCGTACTAAATCTTTTTGCTGACTCGGGTCAGTAGGATCCATTAGACCCAGCTCAATTGATAGTTGTCTGAACCTGTTCTCAGTCACCGGCTTACTCAGTATGTCTGCTCTTTGCCTATCAGTGTGGATTTTGTAGGGATATGAGTCAGTGGTCTAGTAGACCATTGCTAGGGGTTACATAGAACTTTACTCAGTAGATGTGAAATGTATTGTAGGAATATTGTTATATAGATCTTTTGTTCTATAGACCAAAACTCTTTAACAGTTTTGTTCTATAGACCAAAACTGTTATATAGATCTTTTGTTCTCAGTCACCGGCTTACTCAGTATGTCTGCTCTTTGCCTATCAGTATGGATTTTGTAGGGATATGAGTCAGTGGTCTCATAGACCATTGCTAGGGGTTACATAGAACTTTACTCAGTAGATGTGAAATGTATTGTAGGAATATTGTTATATAGACCATTGCTAGGGGTTACATAGATCTTAAAGAGACGAAGTTAAACCGGGCCCCACACTTATCTTTTGTGCTTCTTATACTCGAGGGCGAGTATAGTTTAAGTGTAAGGAGATTTGATGAGTCGATTTCGTACCTAATTATTTCTGTCCGAAAAGTCTCTTAACTCTGCAGGCGAGACGCTTTTGTTGGCAGTTATGCAGGAAAAAGGCTGATTTGGCACGACACGTGGAGATGATGTGGCAACGTGTTTTCCAGCTGGAATGGCGAGATTTTTTGCGGTTTTTGTCGAGGAAAGAAAGAAGGAAAGAAAGAGAAAAGAAAGAAAAGAAGGAAGAAAGGAAAGAAGATGGATAAGGAAGGATTAGATATTTCCATATCTCTCAAGATCCTTTCCTTATCCAACAAGGAACCCTAGATGTGATCTAGGGTCATTATAAAAGGATGAAGAGGCACGAAATTCAGGACCTCTTCTCTCGCGCCTTGACCTCTTCATATTCACAAGACAAAAACCCTTTTCCGATCCATCATCTGAAGCCACCGCCGTCGACCAAAGCCACACCGCCACCGCCGCCGTTCCGATTCCACCAAAGCCGAGGAGAAGAGCAAACATCCGTTTCATTCCACTCTATGCAGTCCATTAGTTCAAGTAGATGAAACAAACACTTCCGTATTTCAGTTTTTAATGTTCGCACTTTAGCTTAGTTTGTTTCTTGTTTTTCCTTTTGTTTTGAGAGATCGAAGACTATCGGTACTCTCGATACTATTTTAATTCTTGTTTAAATTCAGTTTGTATTTAGTTTAAGTTCAGTACGTGTTTAGTTCTCTGTTTTAATTCGTATCTTAACTTTATATTAGTTTTCGTGCATGCTAGGGTTAGGGTTACAAATGATGCATGTTCTGTTTCGCAAAGTGTCTTATCTGTGCAGTCAGGACAGTTTCATGAGTAGATAAACTTTCAGTGGTCCGACAGGATGTAAAACGCACACGTGAACAGTACATGAGGCTTAGGTTCTAATAATTAATTGAAGGGTTTCGGGTTAATTCTGGTTTATTTAATCTGGCTAGTAATTTAGGCTTGATCACCCTAAGTTGCGTAGTTTGTAGCTAACTTAGTACTTCCATCGTTTCTCGTGGAACAAGGCTAGGTAAGTAGCAAGGTTATTCATTAGAATAATTGGATTAAACCGGTAGGAGACTATTAGATGCCCAACATACGAGTAGGCTCCTATACTAGGCTCCCTTAGTTCGATAAAGTTGTTTAGTTATTAAATCTATTGATTGCCCAACAACGTAGGTTGTAGCTAAATTAGGGAAGTAGCCGTTTCGATGCCCAACATGGCGGTTACCGACTAAGTAAGTGGGAGTGAGGATTACGCAGTTTAAGTTACGGTAATCTATAACTAGTTGATTCGTGAGATTAATTCATTCTATGTGTCGAGGATTGGAAATACGTGTGTGTGAACATTATGTTGGACCCATCTCTCAACTGCCTAGTTAAAACAGTTTATTTCAGTTTTTAGTTTTTACATTTCTTGCAGTATTTACAAGTTCTTAGTTTAGATAAAAACCCAAAACTTGCGTGGTTGCTAACCAAACCCAAGATAAGTAGAAAATTCATATGTCTAGTCTTCCGTTCCCTGTGTTCGATACCCTGAGAGCTATACTGATATAATTCTCGAGTTTTTCAAGATTATTTGGTGCAATACAGCGATCACCAGTACCCTTTATTTTGACTTTGAGTCCTTAAGCTGACTTCTGAGGCTTTGTCGGTTCAGGAGTCCTAATCTTCTGAGGTGGTGGACTGCTGACCTTAGCTTTCTGAACGGCCTTTTTCTTCTTCCGATTCTTGGAACCCCTTCTGACAATAGGATCATAGTAATATGAACCATACTGAGCAAGATGTGTCAGCTGTGGCGGTCCATACTGATCAGCCCATTTAACTCTGCTAGTTCCCCCTTGACTGTACTGGGGTGATTTTGAGCTAACCCTCTTATCAGATTTCTGATAGATAGGATGTGGTGCTTTCATCTTCTGTTTGTTCTTTTGACAGGGGTTCAGTGATTCAGCATTAATCGTCTCCCCTTGAACAAATCTATCAGTTAGCCGATTCTCTGAGTGTGTGGGGGTAGATGTGGAGGCTCCATGGCTGAACCTAAGTCCCTCCTTGCAGTGTTTAGGCTTTTTGTTGGGTAGCATCGCCTCAAGCTCTTTCTCGGCTCCCATGTAACGCTCTGTCATCAGGTTTCTCCAGACATCGTCACTCCTCTTGAGAGTTTCATGCTCGGTCTGAAGTCCTGAGAACTTCTGCTTCAGTAGACTTAATTAATATCTTTCTGAGTCAAGTCTTTGGTCAGTACTGAGATCAGATCTTCTTGTTGGTGAGACTTAGCCATCAGAGAGTTAATCTCCTTCCTGAGTCTCATCACAAGTCCTTCCGACTCAGTAGCAACCTGACTCTCCTGAGAAAGTCTCTGATTTTCCACTTTCAGGGCATCCAACTCCTGAAGAGTCTTACTAAGCTGCAGACTCATATGAATCTGTTCGTCGAGTAATTCTTCGAATCGCGACGTCCAGATTCTTATATGCACCTGAAATAGTATCTTGTGTGCAGTGTGAAGAAGAGTTATATGGTTCGTGAGGGTTTATCTCATCCTCTTCTCCTGCCATTAGACACTTTTCAGTATCTTCTTCAAGCTCCTGGGCCATAAAGGCAGCTTCATCATCTGATGAATCCATGAAGGAGTCGACTTCCTCTGAGTCGTCTGAGAGTCTACCAGCAATGTAGGCTTCTCGCTTCTTGATGAACTTCTCCCTTCGAGCTTTTCTTGCAGCTCTTTCAGTTGTACTGAGCTCAGGACAGTCGTACTAATAGTGTCCTACCTTCTTGCAGTTGTAGCAGGAGGTGACTCTGCCTTCTCTATTTTCACTGTCTTTTGACTGTACAGAATCCTCCTGTTTCCTGCAATCAGAACTATGTGATTCAGGAGTGCTTTTAGGTGAGTAATCAGACTTACTCTTTGAGTCTCTGACGATTCTGGAAACTTTTCTTCGCCGCTCCTTTTCCTTCTGATATTTGATTGCAAACAGTGCATATCGCTTAGCTAGGCTTGTAAGTCACTGGTTGAAGGCTCAACTTTGCTAGACGTTGGAGTTGTTGTGCTGATTGATGCTTTAAAAGCATAGTCTATCTGAGTGTCATCTTCAGCTCGTTGTTTCCTCTGCGGTAGACCGAACTCGAACTCCTCAGCTTTTAATTCTGAAAATATGTAGGAGAAACAATATTAAGATCCGAATGTCTAAGCAATGTAGCAAAGGGAGTCCAATGTCCGTCTGGAAGTGCTCTCAAGATTTTGAGATTCATCTCTCGGTTGGAGAACGTCTTTCCTAGTAGATTGATTGTGTTCATCAGATCCGTAAATCTGACATTAAGATCTTCAATCGTGTCACCGGGCATGAGTGACAATCTCTCCAGCTTCTGGAGTTCCAGTGCTAACTTGTTGGCTTTGATCTTCTATGTCCCCGGACTCAATAGCGCTAGAGCGTCCCAGAGTTCTTTGGCTGACTTGTAGTCCTGAACTCTTCCGAGATATGAGTCGCTCAAGGTGGTCAGTATGGCGTTCTTGGCAACTCGGTCAAGATTGTGAAGTTTCTTCTCTTCTGGTGTGAAGAGGCTTCTGTCCTTTGGAACCTTCTTCCTGGTTACCGCTCCACCTCCTTGTGCTTGTTCTTGGAAATCAACACTATCGACATTAGGTACGATAGATCCGTCTTCCGAGACCTTCGTCATACTGTCATGGAGGGAAGTCAGATGTGCTTCCATTATGACTCGCCATACCCGTAGTTCTCTACAGAGAATATGGATACCATCATGATTTCGGACATATCAGACATGTTCAATAATAATATGAATGAAGAATGATATGCAGTGAAAACGTTTTGAGGATCCGTTCAAGTAGACCAGTTTAAGATAACAAGAGTTTTAAAGAACTCCTTCTTTGAAACCAATTTTTGGTCCTGACGTAAACGCTCAGGTGTGGGGGGGGGTGAATACACCTGAAAACTTTTTCTCCACTTAGAACGCGAACAATCCAGTTAAGGATATTGTCTGCTGAATAAATTCAGCAGACCAGGCAAGCTGTTCTGGATCGCGTGGACAGAGTGAGTGACTATACTGAGGCTGCCTAGCTGACTGATGTCAGAATTCAGTACCATTCAGTAAGAGTTCAATAGCGTGCAGAATAGTGTAGGTCTAATTCAGTTGAGTTGAAAACGTTTTTAATAAAAACTGCAGTAGATTAGTGCACTCAGTTAAGCTTTTCTGAAACTCTATTGTATGATTTTGTAAACGGTTTTCAGTATGAACAGTAAATCACTGCAATAGTAAATGAACACAACGATTTTAAAGTGGTTCGGATATCAACAATCCTACGTCCAGTGTCCCGAAAAGATCAGGAGGCTATTCTATTATACTAGGTTAGTGTAAATTGGTTTATGCACTGGACAAACACGGCCTTGAAGATTATACTGAGCAAGTCCCAGTTTACAAGATTCAAACAAGAATGTTTGACTATTCTCCAACGATGAAGGAGTTCTTTACAATAAGAACAGTTCAGGATATGAACTCCTTCGATTCTAAGCTATGGATATTCCAGTGGAGCGTAGGTTATAGGGAAAGGGAACAAGAAGAGGCCTCTAAAGTAAAGAACAATGAGGAATAATCTCTCTGGGTTCGTGTTCTATCACTTGGATACTATAGGCTTTTATTCTATTAAACTTGGTTCCCTAGAGCAGTGTAGTCATCTTTCGCGTTGAGTATTTCTCTGAATTTCTTGCGAAAAGCTTGTTTCTTGTTCGTTCAATGCTCGTATTTTTCTATTTTTCTTCGATTTAAATTTCTCTGTATTTATAGAGGCGAGCTATGAATAGATCCGTTGGAAATGAATTGTCCACGTGTCACTCTCTTTGGGTAGCTAACGGCTCTTTTAGAAATCGTGCAGAGTCTATCCTCTTTTTCATGAAAGTAGTTGACTTGCAGCTTTAACCATAACTTTGACCACTGGATGCTTGTCATTGGTCGAGGTGTAGAAAGTTGTTGAGATATTCAAACTTCAAGGCAGATACTGAAGCTGACTTCTCTGATGTGTACAAGCTCGGACAACTCTACTAATTTAACATTGAAAACTTCTCACAATCAAGGAGACTGTCAGGCCGTTGCTGAGTCTGACCGAGGGTTCAGTAGTATACTCCTGCTGAGTCCAATTCTACTGAAGGTCGACTCTGAGTTCAGTGAACTGCTCCTGCTGAGTCCAGTTCTACTGACTCTTTCAGTATGCTGCTCTTGCTGAGTCCAGCATTACTGAATCTGAACACCTATCAATATGCTGCTCCAGCTGAGTCCAGCACTACTGAGTCTTCACTCCATGGTACTAAGGCGGATGGTCTACTAAGGGTACACCAGACAGAACATCTGAGCCTGGACCACGCTGAAGGAAAGTTTACTGAGTCTGAAACACTCAGAGACTGAGGCGTTACAATTACAAAGGAATGGTTCACCTATCAAATTAGGGTTTTGGGATCAGTCAAATTTTCTAAACAATCTATTGATGAATCATCTCCCAACATAAGTCATCTTATCCGCGAAGACGACAGCGAATCAATCAAGGAGTCTTTTCCCTAGGAACATCTCTATGCTGTTCTTGAAAGTGCCTCCCATCTAGCTAGACTGGCCTTTGCTCAGTGCTTTTCAGTCTGCGGTCACCAACTGCTCAAGTTGGCCAGAACGACCGATATTGTTCCAGAATGGCTTATGCCATTGGTAAACTTTCTAAAGTCCATTGGTTCGCTAACATAGTTAATTACTTGACTTCCAAGTAGCTTCCTTCCAACTTTACTCATGCCCAAACGATGAGATTGAAGAGTGAGTGCAAGCACTTCTTTTGGGACTCTCCAATTTTGTGGAAGATGGGAATAGATTAAGTAATTCGCTGTTGCATTCCTGAAGCAGAACAAGGTAAGATTTTACATCATTGTCATTCATCCCTTTATGGTGGAATTTTTGCTCCAAAACGTACTGCCAGAAAGGTTTTGGATGTATGTTTTTTTTGGCCAACCTTAAACCTTGACTCATACAATTTTTAGAAGACATGGGCTCATTGCCAAATGACCAGCAACATTTCCTAGAAGGATGAAATGCCCCCGAAGCCGTTTTGTTTTTGTGAAATCTTTGATGTGTGGGATATGGACTTATTGGAACCGCTCCCGAGTTCATGTTGGAACTTGTACATTTTGCTTGTCGTAGACTACGTGTCTAAATGGATCGATGGTAAGGCCGTAAAGACTAATGATTCTAAAGTGGTTGCAGGTTTTCTTAGATCTAACATTTTTAGTAGATTTCGAGTGCCGATGACCATCATTAGTGATCAAGGGAGCTATTTTTTCAACCACGCTATAGAGTTACTTATGAAGAAATATGGTGTTAAGCACCGTATTTCTACGCCCTACCATCCAAAAATGAATGGACAAGATGAGGTGTTAAATAGAGAAGTGAAATCTATACTTGAGAAGACCATCAATCCTTCGAGGTAGGATTTGAGTTTAAAGCTAAACGACGCCTTATGGGCTTACCGCACTGCTGCAGAATATCTCCGTATCGGCTAATTTTTGGGAAGCTTTGCCATTTACCCATGGAATTGGAACACAAGGCGTGGTTGGCTGTTAAAAAGGTTAATATGGAACTATCTGAGTGCGCGAAGGAGAGGAAATATCAATTGCAAGAGCTTGAAGAGATTCGTCTCGAGGACTATGACGCCGCCATGAGGTACAAGGATCATACCAAAGCATGGCATGAAAAGCACATTCGTGATAAGAGCTTTGAAGAAGGCCAAGTGGTATTGCTGTATCAGTCACGAATCCATCTCATGTCGGGCAAACTTCGTTCTCGTTGGATTGGTCTTTTTTCGGATTCGGTCCGTCTGGCTAAACGGAGCAGTGACGATTTTGAAACTTGATTCTAATGAAGAGTTCACCATCAATGGGCATTGTTTGAAGATCTACCATGCTGCTGAGATGTTAAAAGTTGTGGATGAGCATAGCTTGTCCAGTCCCTCTTATGCTTGACCCTAATGAGGGATTCTAGCGGAAGACAATAAAGAGAGGCACTACCGGGAGGCAACCCGAGTTTATTTTTGTTTATTTCCTTTAATTTTATCATTTTTTGTTCTTTGTTGTTGAGTTTTTTTCTAGATCTTGGCTAGCGATGATGCTGCGAAATTAAGGGTAAGGATCCTCTGCCCGACCGACAACATCTGGACCGATTCTTCTTCAGGAAGAAGAGGCCGCGGTTGGGGAGACAGAGCCCGAACCAGAGGTACAAGCTCGAGCAGATTGTTCTGTCCCGGCGGCCCAGTCGGGGCGCCATGTGATTTTTTCCCCTTAGTTTTTGTTGAGTCTGTGATTTTATTTTTCATGTTTTCAATGTTTTTTCTTGTTTGCTATTTTTCCACTTGATCTTGGGTAGAGATCAAGTGTAAGGAGGGTATGTGGTTGTCATGTTTAAAATTTTGTCATGTTTCTCCTTCTTTGTTTTTGTCTTTTATTGTGTGAGGGTACACAAGGGTCTAAGTGTAATGAGGGAGGTCATTACGTCATTTTACTTTGCGTCGTCCTTTCTTTTGTGTCGTCGAAGCATGCCAAAATTTGAAGTTTTTAATGCACCCTTGTTCTTTGTTTAATCATGTTTGATTTGTGCTTTATGTTTCAATATGCAAGCATGTTCGTTGTTGTGAAGAGTAGGACTTGGTGCACATTTGTATGTAATTTGGGATTACGAATAATAAGTAAATTGTGGATCGAAATTTTACACACACTCCGTATATTATACTGGAGCTTTTAAAATAGGACACTTCCTACTAATTTCATTGAGAGTGTTTGTCCACGAAGTTGCAATAAAGGTGAGTCACTTGCGATACATGATAGGAGGCATTAGGGATTAAATTTAGGGTGTTTGTGTTTGAATGTGTAACATTTGATGTATAATTCTGTAGTGGTGGGTGATGTTTATCTATTCTTGATTATCCCATGTTTAGCAAGTATGGCATGCATAGCATTGATTTACATTTGATGGAGCTTCGAACCCCCTAGGACCTATACCAACGAAAATTTGTCTAAGTCCTATGCCCCATTACAACCAAAAGAGAAACAACTCCTTGATTTTGCAGTTGTGACATTCTTTTATCGTGATAGAGTGGACTATGTTCTTCGCGTAGCTTGACCGGACCTAGATTAGAGAGTGTTGACTGAACCGTGAGGATGATCCACTTTTGCTTAGGTTTTTGACCAAGTTGATATTTGTGTGCCTTGTCTAAAATTTGCAACTCTACTTGTTTGTTGAGACTCATATTTGCACGGTTCGGCATGTTTCGTTAGTTCCTTGAGTGTGGAGATTATGGATAAGATTGGTGTTGCTTCTTGTCTATGTTTCGAGCCTTTTTCTTTATGTTTTCTTTTCTTATCTTGTGTCTTTTTATTTTTAAGTTTTGAGTATTGGGGACTGACTGAATTTGTCTAGTACTCATTCTTTGTTTTTCTTATACTTGAGGGATAGTATAGTTCAAGTGTAAGGAGGTTTAATGAGTCTAATTTGTACTATGAAAATTATGTCTGTTTTGGCGCCTACCTGGGCAGTTGTACCGCATTTTCTGAACTGTCTTGCAGATTTTTGGGCTGATTTGGCGAATGACAAGGTGCTAAAGTAGCATATACGTTTTGAAGGCTTAAGGAGTGATTTGGAAGAAAATATCAAGGAAGGAAGGTTGAGGATAAGGGAAGAGAAGATATGAAAAGATCTTGATATTATTATCTAAAGAAAATCTTTCCATAATTAATCACAAAACCCTACTTCGACAAGGATTAAGAGAGCAACCATACATAAACCAAGGGGTTAATGAATATTATAACTTTTATCTACCATTCTAACCGAGAGAACATAGGAAAGGAGGAGAGCACCCGAGAAGGAAGATTCGTTCATGATAGTTCACTTTTGGAGACTTGTCGTTATTTGCTTTCGAACCAATAATCAGATTTATGTTGGGATGAAGATTCAGTGGAACTATATTTTATAGATTTGAAGATCCCAAAACCCCTTGTTGAATGATGAACCTTCGATTATGTAATAGCTTAGTTTGAGTTCAGCATGTTAGGAACTCAGGAGGCTAGAGTTCAATAGCTGTGAAGTTCAGTAGAAGACCTTGCACTCAGTTGATGGACTCAGGATCGAAGAAGTCAGTTGGCCAGCCAACCACCAACTGAATCTGCACAGGAATTCATGCCCATGCACTGAATGCTCAGAAGAACATCAGTAGGAAGTCACTTCAGTCGAAGGTCAGAGGATTAAGAGGGAGTAAACCTTGATGTTTGACAAACCTCACCTACCAATCTACCTCGACTAATAAGGAGCCGACAACACTTTGCCTGTTCTGACAAAAGCTGCTCCAAGACTTAAAATAGACGTATCTCTACAGTGCACCTACTCATCAACGTTCAAATTTTAGTAGTTGTTTTCCTTATCGTTTCGACACGTGGCTTGACCCCTCTCCAACGGATCTATTCACAAATCGAACGCTATCTATAGAGGAGAGTGATCATGCAGAAAGACATCAGGAACCAAAAGATTTCAACGCACAAATGATCTTTGTTGGGTGATGATTCAGTCCCCAGCAAAAGCGCAAAATATTGGGAGATGATTCAGTCTTCTCAGTTGAGAATTAACTCAGTAGCCTTGTGCTCTGAATACTTACTGAAGATTTGAAGATCCCAAAACCCTATCTTGATTGAGGATCCATTCAGTTGTAACTTGTTTTTGTTCTGTCTCTGAGGTTTCAGACTCAATAGACACTCTGCATCTGGTTCAGGCGCTCAGTCGATTATCTGCCTCAGCACCAGAAGTAGAAGACTCGATATCTTGGACTCGGTAGGAGCAAGATATCGAAAGGAGTCAGTGGAACTGAACTTAGCAGGAGTAGTTCACTGAACTCAGAGCTGATCTTCAGTAGAGCCAACTCAGCAGGAGCATGCTACTGAATCAGAGATCAGACTCAGCAACGGCCAGACAATTGAAGCTCATGAAACCAACGAGAGAACAAGCAGACATACGAACTCAGAGCATTCAAAGAGCAACTCGAAAAAGCCTAAGTCTTCCACAAGTAATTCGAAGAGACAATCTCCGGCGAAAGACTACATTTCTGCTCATAGGGAACCAAGCTGAATTACAATCATACAGCCTCTAGTATCCAAGCGACTGAACACGAACCCAAAGCTTATACCTAGCCGTTCGTCGCTCTAGAAGCCACATTTCTTGTTCCCTATCCCTCTAACCTAAGCTCAATCGCATAAATATATAGCTCAGACGAAGGAGTTCACTTCTGAACTGATCCTTATTGTAAAGGACTCCTTCACTGTTGGAGAGTTTTTCAAACACTTAGTTTGATACCTTGTAAACTGAGACTTGCTTAGTATAAATCTCAAGACCAGAGTTTGTCCAGTGTACAAACCGACTGAGACTATCTCAGTATAATACATAGCCTCCTGATCTTTCGGGACAGTGGACGTAGGATTGTTGGATCCGAACCACTTTAAAAATCGCTGTGTTCTGTGTTCTTTATTTTACTGTTGCATTGGTTTACTGTGCATACTGAAAATATCTTTTAAGTCATTCAACTGAGTTTCAGAAAACTTAATCGACTGCACTAATCTACTGAAACTATTTTGATAAAAACGTTTTCCTAACTCAACCGAATTTGGGCCTACACATTTCTGCACTACTGAACTCTAATCTGAACGGTACTGAATTCTGACTCCAGTCAGCTAGCAGGCCTCAGTTGAGTCAGTCACTCTGCCACGCAATTCAGAACAGCTTATCTGGTCTGCTGAACTTGTTCAGTACGACACTCTCCTGAAAAGGATTGTTCGCGTTTTAAGTTGAGAAATCAGTTACCTAATTATTTTTGGTCTTCCCCAAGACCCAAGACACAAAATAAAAGACTCAAGACTCAAACAGGAACAAAAACAAAACTCGACACGAACGGAAGAAAAAAAAATTAACAACGTACTCACAAAACAAGAACAAGAAGCCATACCAATCAATTCGAAAATTTCCGCACCAATTCACTAGCCAAGCAATGTCAAACCATGCAATCATAATCTCATCTAACAAGTAAACAATGCAAATTTTGAAACTAAGCACATATATATCAACTTGGTCAAAATCTAAACAATGTGGATCTCCTTAAGTTTCACTCATCACTCAACTAATCTAGGTCCGGTTCAAGCCACTCAAAGGAAACAATCCACGCAATCACGATACGAGATCATCACAATAGCAATATCAAGGAGGTCTTTCTCATTCGGTTGTAATGGGGCTTAGGACTTAGACAAATTGATGTCGGTAAGGGTCCTAGGGGTACTGAGCTCCATTAAAATTCAGAATCAATGTTATGCATATAATACTCTCTCACCTGTGCAGTCAAGTCAGTTAAACTCCCACCACTTAGAAAGTTTACTTCAATGCTACAACATCAATGCTATGCACCCATACTCTTTCTTTTCTTTTCTGCTACGTTTCATATTCAGGATTTATATATATATATATATATTTGAGAGCATTTTCGTGGCATATACTTCTTTTTAGCAGCAGGGAACAAACTGTCTTAACTGTACAAACAGGACATTATGAATTCTTCTTATATAGAGCAGTTTTTACACTTAGACTTTTATCCAATCTGTTTTCTGCAGCATGTCTAGACTTGGCAGGTAGGAGATATATGTAATACACTTCAGATTTTACAATCATGCATAAGAGAGTTCGTAAAACATGCAATAACATGGGTCAAGAGAAAGTTAAAAAAGGCCTTGGCTAAAATTTTGCGAACTCAAATCAAAGAAACGGTCAAGGCTCAAATTGGTTCACTAAAGGATAATGTAGGGTCGGAAATATTTTTATCACAAGTGATTTAAACATATTGTGACTTTGCGGATAAACACTCTCAAAAGAATAGTAGGAAGTGTCCTACTTTAAGGCTCAACTCTTATTTAAGTGAGTGGTTATAAAATTTCGATCCAACAAAGTTTATTTTTCGTCATCCCAAATTACATGCATATACGTGCCTAGATCTACTCTTCACAAAGTCCACAAGCAAGCATATTGAAAATAAAAGCACAAATAAGACAAGCTTGATCATAGAAAACGGCACTTTAAAAATCAAAAATTTTGGCATGCTTCGACACAAAATACCCCCCTCCTTACACTTAAACCTTGCTCGCCCTCGAGCAAGAGACAAAAGACAAAACAAAGAGAGAAAGCATGACAAAATAAACACAAAAACATCCTCCTAACACTTGGTCCCTACCAAGTGTAAGAACTACGAAAACTAACAACATGAGACAAAAGCAACACTCCCCTCCTTACACTTGATCCCTATCAAGTGTAAGAACAAGAAAAACACACAAGAATAGACTCAAAAACATAAAACAAAAACATAAACAAAAATAACATTGGGGAAGAAAAGTCACCGGTCGCCTCGCATGGGCAGGCGAGGCAGTCTGCTCATAACTGTGCGGCGGAGGCGGTTTACTCGGCGTCCAAGGGAATCCAGATCAGTCCTTAGAGTCTGCACTGTATCCTGAACTGTAGAACTAAAGGCACTCGAGACACGAGGTCCCGGTGGAGGAAACTGGATCTCCTGGTTAGGCAGTTGGTACAGTAGGCGAGTATGCCTCAACAAGTTCCAATCAAACAAAGATGGTGGATCCACCCTAGTCAAATAGCCAGCATCATGTATGACAAAGTTGCGTTCAATAAACATGGCAAGAATATGGCATAGAGTCATGTGACGCACGTTATGACTAGCAATTGTAAACATGTTTTTAGCGATCCACCAACCTAAGTTAATGAGGCGCCTAGTAGTCATGCACCATAGGAAATACAATTCATTGGCAGTCACCTTTTCAAAAGAAGTACTTTTTTCAGTTAAGTTGTGGGCTATGTATTGGTGGCACATGCGAAGGGCGGGATCTTCTAGGAAACTTACATGAGAACCGGATGTGGCAAACTCATCCGGGTCGCTTGGGGCGAGAAGCCTCCACGCGGCCCGTGAACCAACATAATTCGGGTCCTTGTTCGGCAAACCATGAAATCCCATCTCAAAATGACCAAGATAATAATCATCAAATGAACATATCCATAGTCTAGCATTCCACTCGGCCACAGACATATGATAAGTTCCTCCAAACAACCTAAACTCAATACAAGGTGTTACCAAATCTTTATCACCCTCAAAATGAAAAGTATTGAAGAACTCACTTGCAACCTCTTTGTAACACGGGTAGTGATGTGATTCAAGCAACCAAGACCATCCTACATTTCGAAAATTTGCAAAGAAGGGTTCGATGATACCTGTCGCACGAAGAAATGTGCGATCAAGGAGTCGGCCACTTCGAAAGTCCTTGCCCTCGCGCTCTTGTAAACGCATATTCATGTACTCAATCTCAAATTGTGAGAGAGCATGCACGGCTTCCGGCGAATCGAGATGGATCACCACCCGGTTTCCATACTTCGCCGCTCTTGGAAGTGTCGAAGACGAATCGGAGTCGGCAAGGGATAGGTAGTTTAAGTTGAAGTCATCTTCAAAATTTCCATCATGATCATCGGACCTATAATCCGAGTCTTCTTCCTCTTGGCTCGGCAACTCCGCACGCAAACTTTCGCTCTAATTTACGCCCTCATAATAGTTCAGTGGCGGTGGTGGATGTTGAAATTTGAGAAATGGCAACCACTCGTAGAGAGTTTGAGGAGATTGAGGCGGGGAATTGGATGAAGACGCACCATCCGTGCGTGCTGTTCTTGGCTTTCCCACCGTCTAGCGACGAGGTGGAGACGGCGGAGGTGTGGGCTCGGGCGTCGGCTCTCGCGGCGGTTCGGGAGTTGGCTCACGTGGTGGTTCGGAAATAGCAGTTTCTGTGTACCTTCATAACCGTCGTCTAGGCAGTTTCGGCGGAGAGGTGGACTCTGTGGCATAGTGCGATCCGGCTTCAACTT
The DNA here is from genome assembly GCA_028984105.1 of Lavandula angustifolia. Taxonomy (NCBI): domain Eukaryota; kingdom Viridiplantae; phylum Streptophyta; class Magnoliopsida; order Lamiales; family Lamiaceae; genus Lavandula; species Lavandula angustifolia. The sequence continues at coordinate 13,586,853 of CM054810.1, forward strand.
CCATGGTTTGCGGAGTTGGTTCCACAAACGCGAACTCCTCCGGCGGTTGTGGTTCATTTTGAAAGAGCGGAACTTGTGGAGTTGGTGCGGCCTCTCGGTGAGTAGCAGCGGCGGCTCGGCGGCGTTGCGTCTCCGGATCCGCCTGGACGGCGGCGAACCAGCGAGCGGCGGCGGAAAAGCCTGACTTTTCTTTGGAGCCATGGCGGTGGCGTCTCAACTGTGCACTGGGGAAGCTTCTTGAACTCCTTCTTCTTACAATTTAGGCCAAAATCTGAAAAATAAAAGAAACAACACCAAGCATAAAATCAAACTAAAAATACGAAATCAAAGAAAAAAAACGGAAAGGATAGGGGTTGCCTCCCGGAAGCGCCTCTCTTTAGAGTCTTCGGCTAGACCTCCTCTTCAAAGGGTCAAATATAGGACGGAATGGACAAGCTTTGCTCGTCCACATCTTCTATCATTGCGGCGGCATGATAAACCTTAAGGCGATGACCATTGACAGTGAAAGTCTCGTCTGAGTCCAATTTCTGTATCACCACTGCCCTGCCTGGCCAGACAGAACACACTCGGAATGGACCGATCCATCTTGAGCGGAGTTTTCCGGGCATAATGCGTAGGCGTGATTGGTAAAGCAATACAAGCTGGCCCACTTCAAAATTCTTCACACGGATCGTCTTATCATGCCAAGCCTTTGTGAGATCTTTGTACCTCATAGCCGCATCATAGGACTCCAACGGGATTTCTTCAAGCTCTTGAAGCTGATATTTCCTCTCCTTAGCACTTTCCGTCAGATCCAAATTAACTTTCTGTACTGCCCACCAGGCCTTGTGTTCCAACTGCACAGGCAAGTGACATAATTTACCGAAAATTAATCTATATGGAGACATACCTAGTGGAGTTTTATAGGTTGTTCGATAAGCCCATAAGGCGTCATCCAGCCTCATACTCCAATCTTTCCTTGAGGGATTGATCGTTTTCTCCAAGATAGACTTCACTTCCCGATTTGACACTTCAGCTTGCCCATTCGTTTGTGGATGGTAAGCGGTAGAAACTCGATGGGCTACTCCATTCTTCTTCATCAACGACTCGATGGTACGGTTGCAGAAATGTGTTCCTCGATCACTTATGATGGCCTTTGGTACGCCGAATCTACAAAAGATGTTAGTTCGAAGAAATCCTACAACACTTTAGAGTCGTTAGTTTTTGTAGCCTTTGCCTCAACCAATTTAGATACATAATCAAGGGCAAGTAAAATGTACACGTTACCGCTTGAACTAGGAAACGGACCCATGAAGTCCATACCCCATACATCAAATAGCTCACAAAATCTTAAAGGCTTTTGGGGCATTTCATCCTTCATAGATATATTCCCTGTCATTTGGCAACGTACACATGACTTACAGTACTTATAGGCGTCAAGGTGTAGGCTCGGCCAAAAGAAACCCGCATCCAACACTTTTCTTGTGGTTCTTTTTGGTCCGAAGTGTCCCCCATAAGCGGACGAATGACAATGGAATAGGATGTCGCCTTGCTCTTCTTCCGGAATGCATCTTCGGATAACTTGATCAACTCCCATTTTCCAAAGGATTGGAGAGTCCCAGAAATACTGCTTACACTCGCTCTTCAATTTTGCTTTTTGGGCATGAGTGAACTCGGGTGGAAGCTGCTCAGAGGTCAAGAAATTCACAATATTAGCATACCAAGGTAATTTAGAAGTGTTACCTATGGTTTTCAGCAATTCTGCTTCAGAGCTGTCTTGACTGGGCAGCTGAGACACTTTCTGGACTCCAATCATAAAACATTGTGCGGGCAGAAGCTTGGCAAGACTGGAAACCGTCTCAGGAACAGCATATAAATGCTCTTCGGGAAAAGTCTCCTTAATTGGCTCTCCATCGTCTTTTTGAATCAATCGGCTCAAGTGATCCGCCACATGGTTTTCTGCTCCTTTCTTATCCTTAACCTCCCAATCAAATTCTTGTAAGAGAAGAATCCATCGGATAAGTCTTGGTTTTGTTTCTTTCTTAGCAAGGAGATGCTTGACGGCGACATGATCGGTATACACAATGATCTTTGAGCCAAGTAAATAAGAGCGAAACTTGTCAAAGGCAAAGATGATAGCTAACAGCTCCTTCTCTGTGGTGGAATAGTTGAATTGTGCTGGATTTAATGTCTTGGACGCATAATAAATCACATGGCTTTCTTTTCCAGATTTTTTTCCCAGCACTGCCCTGACTGCACAGTCAGAAGCATCACACATAATCTCGAATGGCTTGTTCCAATCCGAGGCTTGCATCACAGGAGCTGTTGTAAGCTTGTCTTTAAGGATGGTGAAGGCCTCCTTACACTTAGTATCGAAATCAAACTCGACATCTTTGTGAAGTAGGCTTGTTAGTGGTTGAGCGATTTTTGCGAAATCTTTTATGAAAACGCCGATAGAAGCCGGCGTGTCCTAAGAAACCACGAACTTCCTTTGGATTAGTCGGATATGGCAACTTCGCGATGGCCTCCACTTTTGCCTTGTTGACTTCTATTCCACTTTTGTAAACAACGTGACCGAGCACTATTCCTTCGGACACCATAAAATGGCATTTCTCGTAGTTCAATACCAAATTCTTCTCAACACATCGAGCTAGGACTTTGTCGAGGTTCTTCAAGTACGAAGTGTAAGAATCACCATACACGGTGAAGTCGTCCATGAAGACCTCTATGCACATCTCGATGAGGTCCGAGAATATGCTCATCATGCACCTTTGAAAGGTGTCCGGCCCATTGCATAATCCAAATGGCATTCTTCGGTAAGCAAACGTTCCATAAGGGCATGTGAACGTCGTCTTATCTTGATCTTCCTCTCGCACTTGGATTTGGAAATAGCCGCTATATCCGTCCAAGAAGCTAAAATAGACTTGCCCCGAAAGTCTCTCGAGCATCTGATCGATAAATGGAAGCGGGAAATGGTCCTTTCGAGTCGCCGCATTGAGCTTTCTATAATCGATACACATGCGCCATCCCGTCACTAAGTATACCGGGATCAATTCGTTCTTCTCATTCTCGACAACTTGGAATCCGGACTTCTTGGGCACAACGTGTACGGGACTTACCCATTTACTATCCAATATGGGATAGATAATTCCCATGGATAAGAGCTTTAATACTTCTTTCAGCACGACCTCCCTCATGTTCGGATTGAGTTTTCTTTGATGGTCTCGGAAAGGGTTGCTATCCGGCTCCATGAGGATAGAGTGCTGGCAAATGTCTGGACTTATGCCGGTGATGTCGGCTAAAGTCCATCCTATGGCTTTCTTGTGCTTCTTCAGAATCTCTAACAACGCCTTCTCTTGATTTTCATCAAGTTCTTTATTAATGATGACGGGCAGCGTCTCATTATCTCCGAGATAGGCGTACTTCAGGTTTGTTGGAAGTGGCTTAAGTTCCAGCTTTGGTGCCTTGATGATCGACGGCAACAGCTTTTCAGAAGCGTCCTGGCTGGGCAGTTGAGACAAGCTGCCGATAGTTTTTAATTCTGGAGTTGCGTACAAAGCCGAGATGCTCCCTCTAATCTCTTCGTCCCTCATACCTTCAAGGTCTGATTCGGTCAGTCCTTGAGTCAAGGTAACTTCCATTTTATCCTGCACCACATACGTCTCAAGATATTCATGGATAATTGCATCAATGGAGTCAGTAGAAAAAACATTCTCATTTTCATGATCGTAAAGTTTCTTAAGTGCTTCAGATATCTTATGAACATAAGTTTCATTATGGTATGCTACACTTATCGAACCCTCATCCACATTAATTATTGTGTTTATAGTCTTTAAATGGTGGAGGAAGTATCGGTTCAGATTTCGACTGGCTAGTCGGGACAGTCTCCTCTTCTTGTTCTGGTTCAGCATCTTCAGCATTCTGCTCCTTCGAGCCTTCTGATGGTAGAGGTTGTTCTGCAGCCTTCTTGATCTCTGCTGACTTCTCTGGGTGTCTTGCCTGTACAGTCGGGCCAGGTAATTCTTTCCCCCTACGCAATGTGATATGGTTGTAGTTCTGTGCATTAGGGTTCTGCTGAGTTTGAGCTGGAAGCTGCCCTTGAGAATTTTTAATTTCTTGAATGGTAGAATTTAGCTTATTCATCTGCTTAGCCAAATTTTCCATTGTAGCTTGCTGGTCTTTCTTTGTCTGGTTGATCTCCCGCTGCATTTGTTGTTGAAATGCAGTGGTGTCCTTCTGTGAAGTAACCATTTCGGCCAAAAGCTTTTCCAAAGGATTCTGGTGTTCCGGTTGGGTAGGCGGGACATTCTGCTGCTGAAACTGCCTTTGATGCGGGGGTCTATACGTCTGCTGATAATTATTCTGATTAGGAGGTTGGTACTACTGCTGATAACCTTGTTGCTGCTGGTATGGTTGCTGAAATTGGGTTTGAGGTGGATTTCTCGGTTGAAAATTCTCTTCCGGTTACTTCCAACGGAGGTTCGGATGAACCCCTTGTTACCCGTTCCAATTTGCAACGGCATTTACATCTTCTCCCGGACATTACAGCGATGTATGCCCTTTCTCTCCACATGCTCCACATGCGGTATTCGATCGACTAGAAGTAGGAGCGTTTTGCTTAAGTAATAAGTCGAGCTTGTCTTGCAATAGGCTGAATTTTGCCTCCACTTTATTCTCGATCTCATCCATGTAGTCGGAATGAGACCAATTTAAGCTCTCCTTGTTGGTCTCGGCCCTTTATATTGCGAGGTAGACTCCGCAAGCCCTTCGATTATATTTCTTGCATCTTCGTAGAGGCTTGTATGGAAATTCCCTCTTAGACCGATATCTACCATGGCTTTTGCTTCGTCTGTCATCCCTTGATAGAAAATCTATAGAAGCTCCACATCCGAATAGTCATGGTTCGGACAACTATCGACAAGTCGTTCGAATCTCTCCCAGTATGCGCTGAAGGTCTCGTCGATTTCTTGAGCGATCCCAGAAATCTGCTTCTTAAGTGCATTGTGCTCCATCTTGCAGTGTGAATGGAAAAGCCTGTACGCAACTGGGCCCATGTAGTGATCGTGTTTGGCTTTAGACTTGAGAACCATGCTTGTGCTCCATCTTGCAGTGTGAATGGAAAAGCCTTGAGCTTGAATGCATCCAGATTGCCTTGCCTGTGCAGATTGCAGACTTGGTTGAACGAGGCCAAAAAGGAATTTGGGCTTTTGTTCGTACTCCCATAGAACTTTGGCATGGTAGTGACCATGTTCAGCTTGACATCAATTTGTTCAGTAGTTGTGATTTGGATTGGACCGGGAAGGTCCGCTCCCATGTCAAGCGATCCGGTATTCATCCTCAAGGGTTGTGGATTATGCACTTCATTCTCCATCTCTTCCTCCTCTGATTCTGAGCTAGTTACTGGAGTATTATGCCTTGTTTTGTCGATCAAGACAGTTTCTGGTTCTGAGTCTCTGATCTGATCACCGACGTTTGTTCTGTCTCCTGATTGGGCAGTTAAGACGTTTTCTGCCTTGGACAAAATCTGTTGCTTTTGTAGCTTTGTCCTCTTCCTATTCCTCTTTGCTATTTTCTCGACCTCTGGATCAAATATGAGGTTAGGGTTGGAAGACCTGCTCATGCAACACTTATACGAACAAAAAGATTAGTAGAAAATAATAAAACTAGATAACACCGTCCCCGGCAACGGTGCCAATTTGGTGATCGCTGTATTGCACCAAATAATCTTGAAAAACTCGAGAATTATATCAGTATAGCTCACAGGGTATCGAACACAGGGAACGGAAGACTAGACATATTAATTTTTTACTTATCTTGGGTTTGGTTAGCAACCACGCAAGTTTTGGGTTTTTATCTAAACTAAGAACTTGTAAATATTGTAAGAAATGTAAAAACTGAAAACTGAAATAAGCTGTTTTAACTAGGCAGTTGAGAGATGGGTCCAACATAATATTCACACACACGTATTTCCAATCCTCGACACATAGAATGAATTAATCTCACGAATCAACTAGTTATAGATTACCGTAACTTAAACTGTATAATCCTCACTCCCACTTACTTAGTCGGTAACCGCCATGTTGGGCATCGAAACGGCTACTTCCCTAATTTAGCTACAACCTACGTTGTTGGGCAATCAATAGATTTAATAACTAAACAACTTTATCGAACTAAGGGAGCCTAGTATAGGAGCCTACTCGTATGTTGGGCATCTAATAGTCTCCTACCGGTTTAATCCAATTATTCTAATGAATAACCTTGCTACTTACCTAGCCTTGTTCCACGAGAAACGATGGAAGTACTAAGTTAGCTACAAACTACGCAACTTAGGGTGATCAAGCCTAAATTACTAGCCAGATTAAATAAACCAGAATTAACCCGAAACCCTTCAATTAATTATTAGAACCTAAGCCTCATGTACTGTTCACGTGTGCATTTTACATCATGCCGGACCACTAAAAGTTTAGCTACTCATGAAACTGTCCTGACTGCACAGATAAGACATTTTGCGAAACAGAACATGCATCATTTGTAACCCTAACCCTAGCATGCACGAAAACTAATATAAATTAAAGATACGAATTAAAACAGAGAACTAAACACGTACTGAACTGAAACTAAACAGAAACTGAATTTAAACAAGAATTAAAATAGTATCGAGAGTACCGATAGTCGTCGATCTCTCAAAACGAACGGAAAAACAAGAAACGAACTAAGCTAAAGTGCGAACATTAAAAACTGAAATACGAAAGTGTTTGTTTCATCTACTTGAACTAATAGACTGCATAAACTGGAATGAAACAGATGTTTGATCTCCTCCTCGGCTTTGGTGGAATCGGAACGGCGGCGGTGGCGGTGTGGCTTTGGTCGACGGCGGTGGCTTCGGATGATGGAGCGGAAAAGGATTTTTATCTTGTGAATATGAGGAGGTCGAGGCGCGACAGAAGAGTTCCTGAATTTCGTGCCTCTTCATCCTTTTATAATGACCCTAGATCACATCTAGGGTTCCTTGTTGGATAAGGAAAGGATCTTGAGAGATATGGAAATATCTAATCCTTCCTTATCCATCTTCTTCCCGTTCTTCCTTCTTTCCTTTCTTTTCTCTTTCTTTCCTTCTTTCTTTCCTCGGCCAAAACCTCACAAAATCTCGCCATTCCAGCTGGAAAACGGTTGCCACATCATCTACACGTGTTGTGCCAAATCAACCTTTTTCCTGCATAACTGCCAACAAAAGCGTCTTGCCTGCACAATTAAGAGACTTTTCGGACATAAATAATTAGGTACGAAATCGACTCATCAGGTACCTTAATATAATTTTGTTTTGCAGGTGCACAAGGACCCATGGTACATGGACAACGGATGCTCAAGAGACATGACGTACCAGAGGTACCTACTGAAGAATTATATTACAAAAGAAGGACAAAGAATCGAGTTTGGAGATAACACAAAAGGCTATACCAGAGGCTACGGAACACTCAACATTGGAACCACCACAGTTCCAAGAGTATCATATGTTGAAGGACTTCAACATACTCTTCTCTATGTTAGTCAATTTTGTGACAACTCGAATAGAGTGATTTTCGACACTGGTTTCTGTGAGGTCATTGATAGATCTACAGGGAAAACAGTGTTATCAGGTTTGCGCAAAAAGAACATATACATTGCTGACTGGAATTCAGCAGAACCTGAAGCATGCTTACTGGCGAAGAACGGCAACATAATGGGGTGGCTCTGGCACAGAAGACTCAGCCATCTCAACTTCAAGACGCTCAACAAGCTAGCTAGAAATGCTATAGTGAGAGGACTGCCGAATGAAGTGTTCCGCGAGGCATGTCTGAAGGGAAAGCAAACAAAGAAACAAAATCCACCAGTTCCATCGCCTTCCACGGATAGAATCCTTCAGCTCTTCACATGGACTTGTTCGGTCCAGTCTCTCTTGTGACGATCAGAGGCAAGAAGTATACTTTAGTGGTCATTGATGACTACTCACGCTACACATGGGTCATATTTATTGCCAACAAGTCTGACATCAAAATAGAGTTTCCTACGCTTCTGAAAAGGTTATGTGTCGAGTAGAACACCGAAATAAGAAAGATTCCTTCAGACAGAGAAACGAAGTTCCTGAATTCGATGGTGGAAGAGTTCTGCAAAACTGAAAGAATAGACCATGAGACGTCTGCTGCACGCACGTCACAACAAAATTGGATTGCTGAAAGAAAGAATAGAACACTCAAAGAAGCAGCAAGAACCCTACTCGCAGATTCAGGACTCCCATCTAAATTCTGGACAGAAGCGACTGATACTGCATGTTACACTCAGAACAGATCACTACTGACAAAGTAACATCAGAAGACACCATATGAACTACGGAACGGGAGGAAGTGTTGGGTGATGATTCCATCCTCAACACTGTAATACTTAGTGGGAAATGATTCTATCTTCTGTACTGATACGCGCTCAGTAGGCTTATGCTCTGAGTGAATCTATGAAGATTTGAAGATCCCAAAACCCTATCTTGATTGGTGAACCATTTCGTTGTAATTGTATTTGTCTCTGAGGGTTCAGACTCAGTAGACACTCTGCTCTGGTTCAGGCGTTCAGTAGATTATCAGCCTCAGCACCAGATGTAGAAGACTCAATAGATACTGAACTCAGCAGGAGCAGTATACTGAATAGAGTCAGTAGAACTGAACTCAGCAGGAGTAGTTCACTGTACTCAGAGCTGATCTTCAGTAAAGCCATCTCAGCTTATTTGCTACTGAATCAAAGATCAGACTCAGCAACGGCTAGACAGTCTTCTGAACTGTTAGATCTTTAGAATGACAATCAACATAGTCAAATACGAGGATGAGAGAAGTCAACTTTAGTATGCCTCGAAGTTTGTTCTGTCTCAACTGCTTTGTAAACCTCGACGAATGACAAGCAGACACCTATCCTATACCTACTAAAGCTGCAAGTCAACAACCTTCCAAAAAAGGAGGGAAAGGACACTGTCACCATATTTCAAAAAGAGCCGTTAGCTACTAAAAGAGTGAGATAAAGGGATCATCGTCTCCAACGGATCTTTCCTAATCTCTTCTCTATAAATAGAGGGATGATTCAAGATTTGAAGCACACAAAAAAAAAGGGAACACACTAGCATTCCAACGAACAAAACTGAACAGCCCTAAGTCTTCCGCAAGAACTCGAAGAACACTTCTCCGGCGAAAGACTACAATCTAGCTCTTAGGGAACCAAGCTGAACCGATATACAAAGCCTAGTATCCAAACGACGTTACACGAACTTAAAGCTTAACTCAGCTGTTCGTCGTTCTAGAAGCAACACTCTCGTTCCCTATCCCTCTAACCCTAAGCTCAACCGATTATATCCATAGCTTAGACGAAGGAGTTCATCCTTGAACCTGATCCTTATTGTAAAAGGACTCCTTCATAGTTGGAGAGTTAGTCAAACGCTTCAGTTTGATACCTTTGTAAACTGAGACTTGCTCAGTATAAATTTCAAGACGCAGCTTTATCCTGTGTACAAGCTGACTGAGACTAACTCAGTATAATAAATAGCCTCCTGATCTTTCGGGATAGTGGACGTAGGATCCTGTGTATCCGAACCACTTTAAAAATCTCTGTGTCTCTCGCTTGTTCTCTTATTTACTGTTGCATTGATTTTAACTGTTCATACTGAAAATTATCCTTTAAAATCATTTAACTAAGTTTCAGCAATCTTAACTGCTTATTCTTCTGAACTGAAACTGTTTTGATAAAACGTTTTCAACTCAACTGTTTTGGGCCTACACATTTCCGCAACACTGAACTCCAACTAAAGATACTGAATTATGACTCAGTCAGTTAGCAGGTCTCAGTAGAGTCAGTATCTCTTTGCCTAACATAATTCGAGCAGTATGCAGTCTGCTCGAATTCATTCGATGCGACACCATCCTGAATAGGACTGTTCGTGTTTCAAGTTGAGAAATCGGTTTCAGGTGTATTCACCCCCCCTCTACACCTGAACGTGCTCTCGGGACCAACAATTGGTATCAGAGCAGGAGTTCTATAAGACTCTTGTTATCTTGAAACAGGTCTACATGAACGGATCCGGAAAAACGTTTTCACTGCATATCATTCTACACTCATATCATTATTCATCATGACTGATATGTCAAGTATAAGGATGGTACCCATGTTCTCAGTAGAGAACAATGGTGTATGGCGGGTTAGAATGGAGGCTCATCTGACCTCCCTTCACGACAGCATGACCGAAGTACTTGAGGAAGGACCTATCGTTCCTATGATAGATAGTGTCGTAACTCAGGATCAAACAGCTGGAGGAGGAATGGTGACCGGAAAGAAGATTCCCAAGGACAGAAGGCTCTTCACCCCTGAGGAGAAGAAACTTCATAACTTAGACCGAGTCGCCAGGAATGCCATACTAACCACCTTAAGTGATTCTTATCTCGGCAGGGTTCAGGAATGCAAGACAGTTAAGGAACTCTGGGATGCTCTAGCGCTACTGAGTCGGGGGACTCAGAAGCTCAAAGCCAACAAACTTGCGCTAGAACTTCAAAAGCTGGAGCGTTTGTCTCTCATACCCGGAGACACCATAGAAGATCTCAGCATCAGATTCACGAATCTGATGAACTCCATCAACGGGCTGGGAAAGACATTCTCCAACCGAGAAATGAATCTCAAAATATTGAGGGTACTGCCAGACGGTCATTGGAATCCTTTTACTACATAATTACGACATTCTGACTTAGATATTGTTACTCCTAACCATATCTTTTCAGAACTTCAAGCAGAGGAATTCGAGTTTGACAGATCTCAACGAAAGCAACGAGCTGAAGCTAACACCAAAATTGACCATGCCTTCAAAGCATCAGTCAGCACAGCGTCTCCTGCGTCAAGTAAGACTGAACCTTCACTCAACGACATACAAGAAGGAAGTCTCGCTCAGAAGTACGCACTGCTTGCCGTAAAATATCAGAAGGAAAAAGAGCGGCGCAGAAAAGTGACTAAAGCCTATCGAGAATCGAAAGGTAAGTCTGAATACACGCCTAAACGCACTCCTGACTCGCATACTTCTGAATGCAGAAAGAGGGATGACTCAGCTCCATCAAAAGTTAGCGAAAGCAAAGAAGAAAGAGTTATTGCCTGCTACAACTGCAAGAAGCCAAGATACTATCAGTATGACTGTCCTGAGCTCAGTAGTGCTGAACGAGCATCTCGAAAAGCAATGAGAGAGAAATTCGCCAAGAAGAGACAAGCATACATAGCTGGTGAACTCTCAGATGACTCAGAAGAAGTCAACTCCTTCATGGATTCATCCGATGATGAAGCAACTTTCATGGCCATAGAGCTTGAAGCTAAAGAAACTGCTGAAAAGTGTCTAATGGCAGGAGAAGAGGATGAGGTAAACTCTCATGAACTATTTAACTCTCCTTCACACTGCACACACGACACTGTTTCAGGAGCAGACGAGAATCTGGACGTCAGTACAGCATATGAAGAACTTCTACACGAACAGATTCAGATGAGTCTGCAGCTTAGTAAGACTCTTCAGGAGTTGGATACCTTGAAAGTGGAGAATCAAAGACTTTCTCAGGAGAGTCAGGTTGCTACTGATTCTAAAGGACTTGTGTTGAGACTCAGGGAGGAGATAAACTCTCTGATGGCCAAGTCTCAGCATCAAGAAGATCAGATCTTTGTTCTGACCAAGGACTTAACTCAGAAAGATACTGAACTGAGTCTACTGAAGCAACAACTATCAGGACTTCAGACCGAGCACGACACACTGAAGAAAAGTGATGATGTCTAGAGGAACCTGATGACTGAGTGGTACATGGGTGCTGAAAAGAAGCTGGAGGCTATGCTAGCAAGTAGCAAGCCCAAGCACTGCAAGGAAGGACTTGGTTTCAGCCAAGGTGCTTCCTCATCTGCCCCCGTACACTCAGAAGTGCGACTTGCTGATAGGTTTGTTCGAGGGGAGACAATCAATGCAAACATACTGAACCCTCTAGCCAAGAACAAATAAAAGATGAAGGCACCTCATCCTACACATCAGCATTCTAGCCAAAAGATCAGCACCAAAACACCCCAGTTCAGTCAAGGGGGAACCAGCAAGCCAAAGTGGGCTGATCAGTATGGACCTCCTCAGCTGACACATCCTGCTCAATATGGGTCATACTATTATGATCCTATAGTCAGAAAAGGATCCAAGAGTTAGAAGAAGAAGAAAATCGCACAAAAGGCAAAGGTCAGCAGTCCACCAACTCAGAAGATCCGGACTCCTGAACTAGAAAAGCCTAAGAAGTCAGTATCGACCAGTCCAGTGGTCAAATATGTTGACTCAAGTGGAAAGAAGTTGTCTGAGACCACCAGGGTCATAAGACAAATATGGGTTACTAAAACTAACATCTAAGGACCCAAAATCAAAATAAAGGGTACCTGAATATAATTCTGTTTTGCAGGTGCACAAAGACCATATGAACTATGGAACGACACGAAACCTTCTCTATCCTATTTCCCTATTTTTGGGTGCTCGTGCTTTATCCACAATAATGGGATAGATCAGCTGAAAACTTTTGATAGCAAGTCAGATCAGGGAGTATTCTTAGGAAACTCTCGGGTAGCTTTCAGAGTATTCAACTATTGAACCCTTTGCGTGGAGGAAAGCCCTCATGTTGTTTTTAATGAGTTTGCTACTGAAGATAGGAGCAATAACTCTAATTCTAAATCTGAGGACATCACTAAGCAGCTACAGGATCTAAGCCAAAAAGACAAAGTCGAAAAGATCCAGCTTTGTTAGGATGATGATTCAGATGAGGAAACTGAAGACAAATCTACTGAATGTCAACCAGTAGTAAATGTAGCCGAGCCGATTGATTCTCCTGAGCAGAATCAATCCCAGGTAAATGAGACCACTACTGAGAATAACAACTCAGGGGGAACATCTATTAATGTTCCTGAGCTGAATGCCCCTGAACCTGGTGACTCAGTAGATCACACTCTCATTACTGAAATGCTTCAATCTCAGAATAGTACAACTGAAATGCCTAACTCGCCTACTATATGTGTTGAACAAATTTCAGATGAAGAACTGAAACATCGTAGATCGTGGCTGGACGCTCACACTGCTGATCTGATCATTGGTGATCCCTCAGCAAGAGTAAAGACAAGATCCAAATTCTGTCAAGGAGAAAGCGCCTTATATTCCTGCTTCTTGTCTACTGAAAAACCTCAGACGATTGAGGATGCACTGAAAGATGCTGACTGGATCATAGCTATGCAGGAGGAGCTGAATCAGTTCACGAGAAACGACGTTTGGGAACTTGTTGATAGACCCCGGCATCAACATGTTGTTGGAACAAAATGGGTCTTCAAGAACAAGCGGGATGAAAACAACGTCATAGTAAGGAACAAAGCAAGACTCGTGGCAAAAGGCTACTATCAAGCTGAGGGAATAGATTTCGATGAGACTTTCGCTCCAGTTGCAAGATTGGCGGCAATTAGACTATTCCTGGCCTACGCAACACATCAAAGATTCAGAGTCTATCAAATGGATGTGAAGTTTGCGTTCCTGAACGGCGTACTGAAAGAAGAAGTCTACGTGGAACAACCGCCCGGCTTTCAGCAGGGACATCAGGTTTATAGACTCAGAAATGCTCTGTATGGGTTAAAACAAGCACCCAGGGCTTGGTACGATACCCTATCTGAGTTTCTTCTTCAGAAAGGTTTTCAGAAAGGCACAGTAGACCGCACTCTATTATTCGACTGGAAGATGATCTACTACTTGTGCTGATCTATGTAGATGACATTATATTTGGATCTAAGAATGTCATCATGTGCCAACAATTTGAAAAGATGATGAAGGACAAATTCGAGATGTCAATGATGGGAGAAATGAACTACTTCCTCGGTTTCCAAGTCAAATAATCTAAAAAGGGACGTTTATTAATCATGGCAAATACACCTGAGACCTCATCAAAGGATTCGGTTGCACATCCGGCAAACCTATCAAGATCCCGATGAACACAAACATGAAAATTGATCTTGATAAGGAGGGAGTATCAGTAGACCAAACTGAATTTCGTGCTATAATTAGTTCTTTGTTATATTTAACAGCTACTCGTCCTGACATAACTTATGTTGTAGGTGTTTGTGCTTGATTTTAGGCGAATCCAAAGTAGAGTCACATGGACTCAGCAAAGAAGATTCTCCGCTATCTTAGAGGAACACCTGACATGGCTTTATGGTATCCAGCTGATGATAATATAGAACTAACTGGTTACTCTGATGCTGACTATGCAGGGTGTAGAATTGACCGAAAGTCAACTTTAGGAACGTGTCCGTTCCTTGGCAGTAAGCTGATCTCATAGTTTTCAAAGAAACAACACTCAATAGCCACGTCAACTACTGAAGCTGAATACATGGTTGCTGGAAGTTGCTGCGCCCAAATCCTTTGGCTGAGACAACAACTACGAGACTATGACGCCATTCAGAATGAAGTGCCAATCTTCTGCGACAGTACCAGTGCCATTGCAATCACTCAGAACCCTGTACTTCACACAAGATGCAAGCACGTGGACATCAGATATCACTTCATTCGAGACCATGTCGAAAAGAAGGATCTCAAGATGGAAAAGATCCATACTGACCATCAAAGGGCTGATATACTGACCAAGCCTCTAGCTGAATCCAGATTCAGAGAACTTTCAGTAGAGCTAGGTCTGCTGGACCCTACTGACTCCAGTCAGTAAGAGGTTTCAGGAGAGGAGCATTCAGTAAGGGGGAATGTTCACTCTCAGTACTGAGTAAATTTAGTACGTAGAGACTCAGCAACCATCTACACGAGGTATCAGCTGACTACGATGTTCAGCTGACAGGTTTGCGTATCTCTACTCAGTTGTAACTAATACAACTGTAATATGCATTTATTACTCAGAATCAACATCGTATTGAATATCTCAAGGATTGACAATTAATATTAACGACTTACATTTAATGCACGACATTCCATGCACAAGTATGCTGAACTCTGCCACGTATTTAATGCATGTCGTATCATAGTTACTACTTAGGCAAGTTACAACTGGCTTTTGACTTAGGCGGCTTTGTGATCATTACCTATAATATACTATTTAATCTTGACCGTTCATCTCATAAAGTAAGTTTAAACTCGGCCATTGATCGATAACTGTTCATCTTCACGTAGATATATATTTTCGATCATATCTTAGAAACCGCCATTAGCATACTTTACTCCAAAAAATCTGAGATCTTCCTAGCAAACCCTACTTGCATATTTCTTAAACGCTCAGTTTTTCATTGCTATGATTATTAGATCTGTCATGATAACCTTCTTTTTCAGCATCGATATACTAACTGTTTCATCAAACTCGATACTGATAAATTCTTCTTGTGACAGATATAATGGCGAGTTCAAACATCTCAGTAACCGCTCCCTCAAACATGAAGGAGATTCTTGAAAAAGACCGTATCTGGTGCGAACCAGTCATGGATTTTGGTGCGTGTGATCTAGACTGCATGGAAGAGATCTTCGACGCTCTTCGGGTATCTGGACTGGAGGGATTTCTCTCCAAGAAGCCGACGTTCTTCCTTCCCAGACAAGTTGCTGAGATCTACCTAAACTCTGACTCAGTAGCTGGCGACGTCATTGGGAGATTCACTGTCCATACAATCGGCGAAGCTGCTTTGCAGATAAAGCAGATGTCAGTTAAAGAAGCTCTGAGGATAAGCTTCAACCTACCGTCTGAAAGTGACAGCACCGTTGGGTACAACGATGATATGGTGGACGACTACCTTTCGATATTCTGCGGGAAGCCCACTGCGTTCAGAGCTGCCTTCCCTAAGAACGTAATGTTGCCTCAGTACCGCGCTCTAGCGTACATTGTTACGCAGCTGTTGACGAGCCAAGCTGGCTCATTCGATCAAGTCTCAAGGCCCAAGGCAAGCTCTTGTATGGTCTGAAGCTGTCAGTAATGATTGAGGACTTCTGCGGAGATGACCAAATCACGTACAGCGACAAGGCTTATTTTAACGTGAAGAAGGTCAGGTTCCAAAATAGGGCAGCAGCCCTTCAGCAGATAGGGACAGGGCCCTCAGCTCAGTAGACGACGCCTCAGAAGACCACGCTAACTAAGAAGCGGTCTCCTCAAGGCAAAATTCCTAAGGCACCAGCGAAGCGACTGAGGAAATCTATTCCCGTCGTGCCTCTTGAAACAGGAGGCGACGGGAGGCCACTGCTGAAGTCCCTGAGGCCACTGCTGAACAGTCTCGACAGCCAATGCAGCTGGTTGATGAGTCAGAGTCCTCAGAAAAGACTCCGTCAGTGGAGAGGGCCGTCTCCACTGAACAGGCAGTAGAAGTGGACCAAGGGGTTCCAACTGAGGCGTCCCGAGTGGTGGCCCGGAAACCCCGGGACAGCCCCCTTGACGTTCCACCACTCAGCAGTCTGCCTTCTGCTGAGAAACAGACGTCTTCAATAGACATTAAAGATTCGGTGACGGCGTCTGAACAGGAATCTGTCGGAATGGAAGCTTCAACTATCCTATCTCAAGCATTCCAGGAGATTACTGAGCATATACCGGAGATTTCTGGCCACCCTGATCTGGTGACTATTGCCAAATAGGCCAGACTTCATATGCTTCTGAGGTTCCAGGAGTGGCCCAATCAGCTACGCCTCATTCTTCACTACACCTGCGAGCAACTGCATGAAGAGGAGCTGATCATAAGGCGGCAGATAGGCTACCCACAGCCTGCTGACCTTGGCACTCTGGTGGACCTAAGGGCAGCAATGCTGGCCCTGCTGAATGACCGTCAGCAGGTCGCTGGCTCAGCTCCTTCAGATGGGTCTGACCCTGATGGTCAGGACCCACCCTATGATTTAGGCCCTGAGAAACCTGATGAGGGAACTCACCAGGACAAGGATACCTCTACTCAGACTGAGCTTCCTCTCACAATCCTTGCTCCTGAGAAGTCGGCGGCTGGTACTTCTGAACAACTCTTGCTTGAATATAAGTTTGAAGTAGCGCCCAGCTCCAAAGGCTGACGATCCAAGGCAATGGCGAAGGCTCTTGAAGCCAGGGGACACAGATCCGTGCCCTTGCCAAAGCAGTCCACAAAGTGTGGAAAGAGACTACCCAAGCCACTAGCGCAGAGATTCAAGGGCTGAGGACCTCAGCGACATCATCAGCCGCCCCTGATATCTCCACCATTATATCTGAAGCGCTGGCTAAGCAGAGAACTGAATTCGAGGTTCAGCTAAGACAGATTCAGGAAGGCCAGAATCAACTATTTGACAAATTCAAGGCCACCCAAAACTCTCATACTGAATCTGTCACAACCATATTCCAGGCCCATGAGCTCAGACTCAACTCTATCTAGACGACCTTGGAAGATAAGGTTGAGGCCAAGCTGAACGAGTTCAAGGCCGCAGCTGACCATTCTCACAAATTATACAAGGATGAACTGATTACTGAGAAGAATGAGCTGCACGAGGCGCTGACTAAAATCCACTCCAGACTTAATGAGCTGTCAGCCTCGTACAAAAGCCTGAACACCAAGGTACTAGCTCCTACCCCGGTTGGAATTGCTGATGCCAAAAAGGGGGAAAAGAAGTCCCAGACAACTGTACCTAAGAAATCCCAGGAGGATAAATCTAAGGGGGAAGAGAAAGCTCAAAAGACCAAGGAGCAGTACGAAGTCTTCGAAGAAGACAAGGTCGATAGAAGGCGCAAGCTCGCCGGTTCGAACAAGCTGCTCCTCTTCGAACCGACCGGGTGAGGCCCGGGGTGTCTCACTGGAATCTCGAGCGGGACTGGCCCAAGTGGCTCAGGATCCAGGGAACAAGCAACTCAGGCAACCCAAACTCCTCTAGACATAATCAAAGAGGTTGCTGAGTATGCTGAGGAGGAGGATTCTGAAGAGGAAGAGGCACTTCTCCCACTTCCAGTTGAAGGAAATGGTAAGAAGATCTTAAAACTCCCCACCCCTCCCTCCAAGAAGACTAAGAGGTATATCAGTAAGGAGGAGGAGGCTCAGATAGCAGCCGATGAAATGTTGGCTAGGGAGATAGCCAAAGCTGAAGCAGCCAACAAGCCTAAAGCGAAAACTGTAAAAGGAAAGACAAAGGCCCCAGCTCACGGTGGAAAGAAGTCAACAACGACTAGGTTGCCTCCCAGAAAGCTGATACTTCAAGATGATGATGATAGGGAGCAGCAACAACAGCAGAAGGACACTGAGAAGCAGGGTACGTCCAAAGAAAAATCAAGTACCCCTGCTGACTCAGAAGATCAGTCGCCTCACAAGCCCTCCTACACAACTGCAAAAGAGCAGGATGCTGAGATAGAAGCCATCTTTGCTGAGATGGATCGGTACCTGTACAGAGGAGAAGAGGCGAGACAGATTGAAGCTGCCAGAGAGAGAATCCATATGGCAAACTTAGAAGCACTCAGAGTCCGAATTGAACAAGAAGCCAGACTGAGGGTTCCTTCCAAAGCTGACATTCCATATAGATATAGGAAGTTCAGGAAACTAACAGATCTGAAGATACATAGATGGCCAAGGACTGATGAGTGGATGCCAGCTCAGTACACTCAGAGATGGGAGTCACTGAAGATAGAGTTCATTAAGAGGAATTATTTCTGGAGATTCTGGTCAGACAAGGCAAAGGCTGATGCCTATGTTGAATGGATGATGAGGACTGAACCTGACTTGTATGACTACATGCAGAATGCTGTGAAAGAGAATATTGAAGTCCGAGTCCCTGAACCCAGAATTCTGCCACCACCAAGAAGACTTGATGATTCTATTCACTATGGTGTGATTGAAAAAGAAGTAAAGGATGCTGCCAGAGCCAGATCTCTCGAAGAAGACGAGCCAGTAGACTTTGCTGAATTTCTGAAGCTAAGGAAGTTTACCTACAGGATGTATGGACTGCCCCTTCCCGAGACTCAATCGCAAGATTTCAAGGATAGGATCGAGCAGTCAAGCGCTCCTAGATCTTAGATTCTTCTTTAACTTTCCTAGCTTAGAAAGAAATGTAATGTACTAAACTTTCTCACATTATGTATATATATATATATATATATATATATATCTCTTTTGGCTTCGACAATATCTTATTGTCTATATAAGCCATGTTCTGTTTTATACTTAACACTCAGAATCACTGAAGTGATTACTGACTCACACACTCACTGTGTATATTCTTTGTCAGTAGCTGCTGAGATTCTGATAGACTAGTTATTGTGATATAAAGGGAAATTGCTTCCTGTATTAAGGGAAATTGTTAAGACAGGGATATGCTTAGCCTCTATATTCCGACTCCCTGCTCTGCTCCCTTTAGTAGTCTATAACTTGAAGAACAACTCCGCTGAACCTACTTGTAAGATTGTAAGGAGCTCTGTTTCTGAGTAGTTTAGTGTTAGTTATCATAGATGGTGTTAGGTTTTGGCATCATCAAATAGGGGGAAATTGTTGGGTGATGATTCTATCCTCAGCACTGTAATACTTAGTGGGAAATGATTCTATCTTCCGTACTGATATGCGCTCAGTAGGCTTATGCTCTGAGTGAATCTATGAAGATTTGAAGATCCCAAAACCCTATCTTGATTGGTGAACCATTTCGTTGTAATTGTATTTGTCTCTGAGGGTTCAGACTCAGTAGACACTCTGCTCTGGTTCAGGCGTTCAGTAGATTATCAGCCTCAGCACCAGATGTAGAAAACTCAGTAGATATTGGACTCAGCAGGAGGAGTATACTGAATAGATTCAGTAGAGCTGAACTCAGCAGGAGTAGTTCACTGTACTCAGAGTTGATCTTCAATAAAGCCATCTCAGCTTATTTGCTACTGAATCAAAGATCAGACTCAGCAACGGCCAGACAGTCTTCTGAACTGTCAGATCTTTTGAATGACAATCAGCATAGTCAAATACGAGGAAGAGAGAAGTCAATTTCAGTATGCCTCGAAGTTTGTTCTGTCTCAACTGCTTTGTAAACCTCGACGAATGACAAGCATACACCTCTCCTATACTTACTAAAGCTGCAAGTCAACAACCTTCCAGAAAGGAGGGAAAGGACACTGTCACCATATTTCAAAAAGAGCCGTTAGCTACCAAAATTGTGAGATAAAGGGATCATTGTCTCCAATGGATCTTTCCTAATCTCGTCTCTATAAATAGAGGGATGATTCAAGATTTGAAGCACAAACACAAAAAAAGGGAACACACGAGCATTCAAACGAGCAAAATCGAAAAGCCCTAAGTCTTCCGCAAGAACTCGAAGAACACTTCTCTGGCGAAAGACTACAATCTAGCTCTTAGGGAACCAAGCTAAACCGATATACAAAGCCTCTATTATCCAAACGACATTACAGGAACTACCGGACCATTTGCGTGGAGGAAAGCCCTCATGTTGTCTTTAATGAGTTTGCTATTGAGTACAGGAGCAGGAACTCAAATTTAGAATCTGAGGACATCAGTAAACAACTACAGGATCTAAGCAAAAAGGATAATATTGAAAAGATCCAGCTTTGATGGGATAATGATTTAGAAGAGGATAATGAAGTCAAGACTACTGAATCTCAGCCAGCAGGGAATGTAGCTGAACAAATTGAATCTTCTGAACAGAATCAATCACAGGTAACTCAGGTCGATGAAGAAACCCAAGTGGTAACTGAGACCTCTACTGACGTTCCTGAGCTTAATGCCCCTAAACCTGGTGACTCGGTAGACCCAAATCTTGTCACTGAATTGCTTCAATCTCCGAATAGTACAACTGAAATGCCTAACTCACCTACTAGCTGCGTTGAAAAAATTTCAGATGAAGAGATAAGACATTGTCGATCGTGGTTGGATGCTCACTCTTCAGACCTTATCATTGGAGATCCTTAAGCAAGTATGAAGACAAGATCCAGATTCTGTCAGGGAGAAGGTGCTCTATATTTCTGCTTCTTGTCTACTGAAGAACCTCAGTCAATTGAGGACGCGCTTAAAGATGTTGACTGGATCACTACCATGCAAGAGGAGCTGAATCAATTCACTAGGAACGACGTATGGTAGCTTGTTGACAGACCTCGACATAAACATGTGATCAGAACTAAATGGGTCTCCAAGAACAAGCGAGATTAAAAAAACGTTATATTAAGGAACAAAGCTAGACTCGTGGCAAAAGGCTACTGTCAAGCCGAAGGGATAGATTTCGACGAAACGTTCGCTCTAGTTGCAAGATTGGAGGCAATCAGACTATTCCTTGCCTACGCAACACATCAATGCTTCAGAGTATATCAGATGGATGTGAAGTCAGCGTTCCTGAATGGTGTACTGAAAGAAGAAGTCTATGTAGAACAGCCTCCCAGCTTTCAGCAGGGACATCAAGTGTATAGACACAAAAAGGCTCTTTACGAGTTAAAACAAGCAGCCAGGGCTTGGTACGATACCATGTCTCAGTTTCTTCTTCAGAAAGGTTTTCAGAAAGGCACAGTGGATCACACTCTATTCAGCATATGTCTAGACGACGACATCTTACTTGTGCAGATCTACGTAGATGACAATATATTCAGCTCGAAGAATGTCATTATGTGTCAGTAGTTCGAGAAAATGATGAAGGACAAATTTGAGATGTCAATGATGGGAGAGATTAATTATTTCCTTGGATTTCATGTCAAACAATCCGATAAGGGAACGTTCATCAATCAAGGTAAATACACTCAAGACCTCATCAAGAAATTCGGTTGCACATATGGCAAACCAATTAAGATCCCGATGAACACGAATATGAAAATCGATCTTGACAAAGAGGGAGTATCAGTAGACCATACTGAATTTCGCGTAACTTTTGCTTCTCTATTATATCTAACTGCTACTAGACTTGACATAATTTATGTTGTAGGTGTCTGCGCTCGATTTTATGCGAATCCTAAGCTGAGCCATTGGACTCAGCAAAGAAGATTCTCCGCTATCTCAGAGGAACACCTGACATGGGTTTGTCGCATCCATCAGATCATAATATTGAACTAACTGGTTATTCTGATGTTGATTATTCAGGTTGCATGATTGACCGAAAATCAACTTCAGGAACTTGTCAGTTCCTCGGCAGTAAGCTCATCTCATGGTTCTCAAAGAAACATCACTCAATAGCCACATCAACTACTGAAGCTGAATACATGGCTGTCATAAGTTGTTGTGCCTAAATCCTTTGGGTGAGACAGCAGCTACGCGACTATGACGTCATTCAGAATGAAGTGTCGATCTTCTGTGACAGCTCCAGTGCCATTGTAATCACTCAAAATCCTGTTCTTCACACTAGATGCGAGTACGTGAACATCAGACACCATTTCATTCGTCACCATGTCGAAAAGATCTATACTGACCATCAAAGGGCCGACATTTGGAAAAGATCTATACTGACCATCAAAGGGCCGACATTTTGACCAAACCTCTAGCTGAAGCCAGATTCAGAGAACTTTCAGTAGAGCTAGGTCTGCTGGACCCTACTGACTCAAGTCAGTAAGTGGATTCAGGAGAAAAGCATTCAGCAAGGGGGAATGCCTACTGTCATTACTGGACTTATTCATTACACAGAGATTCAGAAGCCAACTACACGAGGTATCAACTGACTATAATGTTCGGCTGACAGATTTGCGTATCACTTTCAGTAGTCAACCTAGTAATTAAGGTTATGATATTTATTCAACATCGTATTCAATGCCTTAGAGAATGTCATTTATTATAAACAGTTTCATTAAATGCATGACATTCTATGCTATATTTGTTGAACTCTGCTTTGCATTAAATGCATGTTATATCAACTTACTCCTATAGGCTAAATACAACTGGACTTGACTTAGGCAGCTAGTTTACTCATTGCTTTAAATAATTTTGAATCTAGACCGTCCATCTTTTAAAACGGGATTTAAACTGAACCGTCGATCTAAAATCTTTTCATCTTCAAGATCATATATATCGACGCTTAAATTCTGAAACCGCTATTTTCGCTCTGCTAAAACCCTAAGATCTCTAAATCAAACCTAGCTTTTCTACTTTTGCTTCTGCACTAACATACCTTCAGAGATTATTACGGTAACTTTTATGTTTATTAGTATTTATGTTGATTTATTATATTCTCTGTACTAATACGTAAACGCTGCAGATTAAATCATGGCAAAATCTAGCAACATTAAAGTGATCGTCCCGGTGAACATAATCAAGATCCTTGTGAAGGATCGTGTCTGGTACGAGCCGATCATGGAGTTTGATTCCTGTGGCTTGGATATTTTGGATGAAGTCTTTGATGCTCTCAGAGCATCAGGACTTGAGAGAGTTTTCTATCGAGGAAGTCAGCGTACTTCCTTCCGAGGCAAATTTCAGAACTCTACCTCAATTCTAAAGAGGTAGAAGGGGATATTCTTGACGCCTTCACAATTCATCACGTCGCTGACCCCTCAAGAGCCAATGCTGAAGTCAGACAGATGTCTGTGAGGCAAGCTCTTCACCGTAGTTTCCAGCTGCCAGACAGTGGCATCAGTATCGCTGGATATAAAGATGATCGCTTGGATGAGTACTTAGAGATTTTCTGCGGGGAGCCGAGGTCATTCAGAGCTGCATTTCCTAAAAACTGCATGCTCCCACAGTACCAAGCCTTAGCGTACGTAGTTACGCAGATTCTGACGAGCCAAGCAGGCTCATTCGATCAGGTGTCCAGACTAAAACTTCAAATGATGATGACAATCTACGATAGGGCCAAGATCAACTGGACAGAGTTCTTCTTGAAAGAGTTTCAGACACAAGCCTCAAAGTTTGATAGATCTACTTGGTGTCTAAGTGCCATTAGCAAAATTTTATATGGGATAAAGTTGTCGATAATGACTGAAGATCTATGTGGAGATGACAACGTAACCTATTCTGACTAAGGTTACTTCAACACGAAGAAGATTCGATTCCACAGCAAGGCTGCTGCGCTTCAGCAGATAGGCGCAGGCTCCGCTGAGGAAGGGAAAGAGAGGAGTAAGGCCTCCACTCCCAGCAAGAAGGGTACTACCCCTCAAAAGAAGAAGAAGAAATCTTCAGAGAAGGCCGTGGTAGTAACCCCATTCCAACTGAGGGACGACTCAGAATCCTTTGAGAAAACAATCTCAGCAGGAAAGGTTGCATCTGAGAAGGCAACCTCAGCTGAGAAAGCTTCCTCAGCAGAACAGGGGACCGCACCTGAGGTCACAACTCCTACATCTCAGTCCCCACTTGATGTGCCGCCACTCAGCAGTCTTCCATCTGCTGAGAAGACTATGTCTCCTATTGATGTGGATGACATGGAGACCAGCACTGAAGTTGACATAATCGGGTATGAGGCTGACGCTCTTCATGACAGAGCAACCCGAGAAGTCTCAGAGGCCATCCCAAGAATCACAAGTCACTCTGCCTTGGTGACTATTGCTCACAAGGCAAGGCTTCAGATGCTCATCAGGTTCCAGGATTGGATCACTCTTAATCGGCTTATCCGATTCAAATCCTGCAGGATCCTGAATTTTGAGGAGCTAGAGATCCGTCAGCAGATAGACTATTCTGAGTCTGCTGACCTAAGCTCCCTCGAAGACCTCAGGGCGGCTATGCTGGCTCTTCTTTAGGACATAATTCCCTCAGCAGCCGCGCCTTCAGAGGGATGTGATCCGGATGATTAGGACCCACCCAGTGATGCAGGCCCTGAGAAGCCTGCTAAGGGTACTCAACAGGACGAGGGAGCTCAACCCTCAGCTGATCTACCTATCAGCTCCCTCCCTCCTGGTTCGGCGGCAGTTGGAACCTCTCAAGTATCTGACCCTGGACAGTTGTTGCTACAGTCTGCTTATGAGGTTGCTCCCAGTGCCAAAAGCCGAAAGTCTCAATCAGTAGCCAAGGCTCTCCAGAGTCAAGGGACACAGAACTGCCTCCTGGCGAAGGCTGTCCACAAGAGTTAGAAAAAGGCTACAACACCTTAGTGCGAGGAGATCAGGGTGCTGAAGACTTCTATTCAGAACACGCCTGCCCCTAATTTCTCAACAATTCTCACCAATGCACTTGCCGCACAACGAGCTAAGTTCGAGAATCAGCAAGCATCACTGATGGCTGCCCATACATCTCTTCTAGAAACATTTAAGTCAGCACAACCATAACACATATCCAGACTCTGCACACTGACTCAAGCTCACGAGCTCAGGATTGCCTCCATTCAGAAAGCCTATGAGGAGAAGTTTGATGCGAAGCTGAAGACCATTCAGGACTTGGTCGATACCTCTCACCGCAAATACGGTGAAACCCTAATCATTGAGAGGAACGACCTGCACATAAAGTTCGAAAGTATGCAAAAATCCTTGGATAGGCTGGCAACTGTTTATTCAGCCCTGAACACCAAGGTAGTCTCGATTCCAACCCCCGGCATATTAGATGATGCCAAAAAGGGGGAAATGATAGTGAAAGGGAAGAAGTCAGTAACAGGGACTCAAAGCAAATTTGCTCCCACTGACCCCTCTTCTTCAAGGAAAGAGACTGAGAAGGGTAAGGCCCAGGGTATCTCCCGTGCAGCTGATGTAGGCGCTGAGACTGGCCCAAGCATCTTAGGACCCAAGGAAACAGCAACACAAACTTCAGCTCTAACATATCAAGGAAGTTGCTGACTTCCTTGAGGAGCACTCAAAAGATGAGGAAGAGCCTCCTCTATCTCCATCAGTATTGGGTTAAGGGGAAGAAGCCATTGAAGGTCCCCACCCCACTGAAAAAAGGCATCAAAAGATACATAAGCCCAGCTGAGCAAGCTAAAATCGATGCCGATGAGAAATTGGCAAGGGTGCTAGCTGAGGCTGAAGGTGCAAACAAGCCTAAAAAAGCTCCTGCAAAGGCCCGAACTAAGGTTCCAACAAGGAAACCAGCTAAAAGGCCTCCTGCAAGAAAGCTAAAGCTCAGCGATGAAGCTGATAGAGAAAAGGTGAAGGAGCAGGAAGCTGAGAAGACAACTACTGACTCACAGCAGCAGTAGCAGCAAGAAAAGAAGAGAGCTGAGCTGCCAATGGACGAAATGATTAACTTCAGTATCATTGCTCTGGACAAGAGAGCACAATACTATCAGATAGAAGAATTCAGACGGCAAGAAGCTCTGGCCAAGGAGAAGGTTGTTGAAGCAGCAAGAGAAGCTGAAAGACTGAAACCGCGCCTCCTCCGCCGAAGGATAAGGAGATCCCTTATAAGTACAGACGTGGCAGAAGACCTAACAATCAGAAGATACACAGGTGGCCTCGGGTTGATAAGTGGATGCCCTGGAAGAAAACTCAGCTTTGGGAAACACTGAATGCCGAATTCATTAAGCGATACTATGTCTGGTAGTACAGGCTAGAAATTCACAAGAATGACGCCTTTGCTGACTGGCTCTTCAAGTGGGACTTAGAGATCTACAACATGGTCAAGAAAGCCATTGTGGATAAAGAAGATGTTCAGACTCCGGCTTTCAGACCATTTCCTCCACATCAGAAGCTGGATGGTTCTCTCTACACTAGAGTGATAGAAGGAGAAGTCAGGAACGCAACCATTGCACTTGAGCTTGATGCTAACGATCCTGAAGACATGCCCAAGATTCAGAAGCTGCGGAGAGACACCTTCAAGATGTATGGACTCCCTCTGCCTTAAGATAAATCCAAAGACTTTACGACAAGGATTCAGTAGTTCAGAAGATAGTAGTCTTGATAGGTTCTCTGTTTTTGTTTTTGATAGAATAGCAAGAGATGTATTTGTACTGAACTTCTTTATATATATACATGCATCTTTGCTGTTTGGCCTCACAACATCTCATTGTCTTTATGGCCTATCTGTTTTAAATTTAACACTCAGAATCACCTAAGTGATTACTGACTCACTCACTCACTGCTTATCTGTGTTTGTCTATTTTTGCTTAGATTGGATAGATTCTATTTGAGGAATTTTTTTAGAATTATTTCTGTTCCTCAGTGGATTAGAACTTGACGTACAACTCTACTGATTCTACTTGTAATATTTGTAAGGAGTTTGTATCTGATGGTCCAGGCTCAGAAGTTCTGTATGTTGTACCCTCAGTAGACCATCCGCCTCAGTACCATGGAGTGAAGACTCAGTACTGCTGGACTCAGCAGGAGCATCATACTGAGAGGTGTTCAGAATCAGTAGTGTTGGACTCAGCAGGAGCAGCATACTGAAAGAGTGGACTCAGCAGGAGTATACTAATGAACCCCCGGTCAGACTCAGCAACGGCCTGAAAGTCTCCTTGATTGTCAAAGTTAGGGTAAAAGCTGTAAGTCAACTACTTTCCTCAAAAAGAGGGTAGATGCTGCACGATTTCTGAAAGAGCCGTTAGCTACCCAAAGAGAATGACATGTTGACAGTTCCTCTCCAATGGACCTATTCATAGATCACCACTATAAATAGAGGAAAAATCAAATCGAAGAAAAAATAGAAAAATACGAGCATTGAACGAACATGACACAAGCTTTCCGCAAGAAATTCAGAGAAATACTCAACGCGAAAGGCAACTACTTTGCTCTAGGGAACCAATCTTAATAGAATCAAAGCCTCTAGTATCCAAGTGAGAGAACACGAACCCAAAGAGATTATTCCTCATTGTTCTTCACTCTAGAAGTCCTTCATCGTTGGAGAATTTGTCAAACATTCTTGGTTGAACCTTGTAAACTGGGACTTGCTCAGTATAATCTTCAAGGCCGTGTTTGTCCAGTGCACAAATCAACTGAGACTAACTCAGTATAATAAAATAGCCTCCTGGTCTTTTCGGGATAGTGGAGATAGGATTGTTGATATCCCAACCACTTTAAAATCGCTGTGTTCATTTACTGTTGCAGTGATTTACTGTTCATACTGAAAACCGTTTACAAAATCATACAACAGAGTATCATAAAAGCTTAACTAAGTGCACTAATCTACTAAAATAGTTTTTATTAAAAACGTTTTCAACTCAACTGAATTGGGCCTACACTATTCCGTACGCTATTGAACTCTTACTGACCGGTACTGAATTCTGACATCAGTCAGCTAGCTGGCCTAAGTATAGTCACTCACTTTGTCCACGCGATCCAGAACAACTTGCCTGGTCTACTGAATTTATTCAGCAGACAATCTCCTTAATTGGACCGTTCGCGTTCTAAGTTGAGAAAAAGTTTTCAGGTGTATTTCACCCCCCCGCCCTCTACACCTGAACGTTTACCTCGGGACCAACAACTTAGATGGTCCGCGACATGAGTTTTGCTCCCTATTTGTCCCGTACTTTCAAATCAAATTCGTGAAGCAAGAGTATCCATCGAATCAAGCGGGGTTTGGACTCATTCTTCGATAAAAGATGTTTGACTGCCGCATGGTCCATTTACTCCAAGCAGGTAAGACCGATACTTGTCGAAGGCGAAGATAATAGCCAACATCTCTTTCTCCATGGTGGAGCAGTTGCATTGAGTCGGGTTAAGATTATTCAAGCCATAATAGATCACATGGCTTTCTCTACCGGTTTTTTGCACCAGAACTGCTCCGACTGCCCTGCCGGATGCATCACACATGATCTCAAATGACTTATTCCAATCGTGGGGCTGCATCATCGGGGCTGTGGTAAGTTCTCCTTAAGGAGGTCGAAGGCCTCCTGATACTGATCATCAAACACAAAATCCACATCTTGTGGTAGAAGCCTTGTGAGTGGTTGAGCTAACTTTGCAAAGTCTTTCATGAAATGTCAATAAAATCTGGCGTGCCCTATGAAATCTCAGATCTCTTTCACTGATGTAGGAGGTGGTAACTTCGCAATCAAGTCAACCTTGGCCTTGTCTACTTCAATACCACGACTTGAAACCACGTGACCTAGTACAATTCCCTCGGTCACCATAAAATGACATTTCTCGTAGTTAAATACCAAGTTCTTCTCCACACACCGGGCAAGGACCTTGTCTAAATTCTTCAAGCATCCCATGTATGAATTCCCATAAACCATGAAGTTGTCCATGAAGACCTTGATGCAATTCTCTATTAGGTCCAAAATATGCTCATCATATACCATTAAAAGGTTCCCGGTATGTTATATAATCCGAATGGCATACGGCAATATGCAAAGGAGCCGAAAGGACAAGTGAACGTAGTCTTGTCGTGATCCTCCTCCTTCACAAAGATTTGAAAGTGCCCTCTATAACCATCTATATGGCTAAAATAAGCTTGCCCCGCAATTCTCTCCGATATTTGATCAATAAAGGGTAACGGAAAATGATCTTTCCATGTAGCTTCATTCAACTTTCCATAGTCGATGCACATGCGCCATCCCGTCACCAAATGCATTAGAACCAACTCGTTCTTCTCATTCTTCACAACTTGGAAGCCGGACTTTTTTGGCACCACATGGACTGGACTCACCCATTTGCTATCGGAGAGAGGATATATAATGCTCATTGAAAGAAGTTTAAGCACCTCCTTAAGCACAACCTCTTGCATGTTTGGATTGAGTTTCCGTTGATGATCACGGAACAGCTTGCTATCGGGCTCTATATGAACTGAGTGAATGCAGATGTCGGGACTTATGCTGGTGATGTCGTCCAAAGTCCATCTAATTGCCTTCTTGTGCCTCTACAAGACTTCCACCGCCTCCTCTTGAGGTTGGGTTAATGCCTTGTTACTGATGACTGGCAGCGTCTCATCATCTCCATGATAGGCGTATTTCAAGTATGTTGGAACTTGCTTTAACTCCAGAACTGGTGGCTTTACTAACGAGGGCAGAATTCGGTCATAATCGGCTTATCTGGGCAACTAGGCAACACTGCCGACCGTTTCAAATTCGGGAGATGCATAAAGTTCCATGATGCTCTCCTTAATATCTTCATCCTTATTATCTTTGGCATCCAGATAAGTAAATCCCTTCGTGAGAGTGATTTCCATCTTATCTTGCAACAATTGTGTCTCAAGATATTATTGGAAAAGCTCTCAACCTCGTCAGTAGATAATGCAACTTTATTCTCATGATCATAAGGTGTCTTAAGTGCATTTTCTATATGATGAACATAAATCTTATTATGATATCTAACACTTATAGAACCTTCATTAACATCAATTACTGCGTTAACAATTTTTAAAAATTGCCAACCCAATAGAACTCCCGCAGGATAGACAAAATTGTTAACTCTGACTAGGATGTTCTCTAGTAAGCTTACTAGAGCAATGCATGATCTATCTGCTAGTTGTATAATCACCCTCGCAGACAGCGACTCAACTCTGGTTAACTGATTATACACAGACAATGGCATAACATTGATGGATGCACCCAAGTCACACATAGCTTGCTTAACCATCATATTACCCATAAGACAAGGTAAACTGAACATATCGGGGTCTATGCACTTGGCGGGGAGCATCTTCTAGATAATAGCCGATACCGAAGTATCCATCAATACTTTCCCGGACTGCTGGATCTTAACCGCTATGAAGTCTTTGACAAATTTAAAATTTGGGATTTTTCACGGCCTCTAAGAAAGTTATGTTGATTTCCATCTTCCCGAATAGCTTCACATAATCCATGTATTCCTTGTTCGGTGTTCGTTTCCTCTCCAATACCTCAGGAAATGGCAGAGGAATCATAGTTTAAGGCTCTGATTGGGTAGCCCGACCCTCTCTGTCAGTCAGCTCTTCATCCTCAACATTCTGCCTTACTGCAGATTTTGCCAGACTGCTCGGCTTGAACATTGAGCACTGGTTCAGCGTCGATAGAAAAGCACTGAGCAGGAGCCACGTCCTAAACCTTCCAAGAAAAGGAAGTTGGTCAAGAAAGATGAAACACATGTGATAAATATAGATCAAGGTGATATTCAGGACTTAGAGTCGAGCAAGGAGGAACCTGCTCTAAAAGACAAAGTAAAGAGAATAGCCTCAGAAGAAACTCAGTCCACCCCTACTGCTAAACCTCTTCAGACTGAAACATCGGAAGTCATCCCTGAATCTGTACAAGTGGCCGAGGAAAGGTCCACTGAAGAGATTGCAGATCAGATTCCGAAAATCCTAGATCATTCTGATCTAGTGGATATCGCAATAAGGGCTAGGGATTAGATGTGTCTGCATTTCTTAGATTAGGATATCCTTGACCAGACCATCGACCTAAGGACTATCCCAAGATTGTAGAAAGAAAAACAAACTCTTAAGTCAGAGATAGGCTACGGAGAGCCATCTAATATTGCGTCCATGGAGGACATAAGAGCTACTATGCTCGATCTGCTGAGTTTGAAGGGCAACTGAGAAGAGCCTATTCAGCCGGCAACTAAGGAGACATATGACGCTAATCATGATTCAGTATATAAAGATGCAGACTATGGAGGATATGCTGAGGGAAAATCTCCCTGCGATCATGATGATGCACCACCCCCACAACCAACTTCAGCTGTCATCATAGTTGAACCTTTAACTCTTTTGATCGCTACTACTTCCATAGCTAGACTTAGTGCTTCTCGGTGTCAGGCGAAAGTCATCCCTGATATCACTGCCAAGAGCTTCAACAAAGGGTTGATAAGACAAGGAGATCAGAACCGCCTTCTGGTGATCGTTGTTTTCACCAAATAAATCCTACAAAATGCTAGAACTTAGATTAGTATAGCCAACATGTATTGAACACATGGAACATAGATTTTAACATTAAATTCCTATCAAACTATGGGGTTTGGTTAATGACCACACAAATTTCGGGTGTTTTCTAAACTCATGCAAGAAATGGGTCTAGCAAGTTAATTCACAGACACACAACCGATCATCGACACTAAAGATGAATTATTCCCTATAAAGCAATTAGTTGTAGAACGCCATAATTAAACTAACATATCCCCTATTCCCCCTTAATTATTCGATAGTCAACACGTTGGGCATTGAAACGACTATTTCTTTAAATTAGATGCAACCTATGTTGGTTCACAATCAATAGATTTAAAACCTAATCAGCTTTAAGAACTAGGGAAGCCAATTTAGGAGCCTACTCGTATGGTGGGGATCTAATAGTCTCATACAAAATCAATCCTATTGTTCAATGAACAATTGTTCTACTTATTTAGCCTAATCCCACGAGAAACAATGGAAGTACTAAATTAGCTACGAATTAAACTAACCTAGGGTGATTAAGCCTAGATTAACTAACTCGATTAACTAACCAAGATTAATTCAGAACCTTAGTGAGTAATTATTAAAACCTAAGTCTCACAAAAACATGTGCTTCACATCTCGCCGGCCCTTAAGAATTTAGCGACGCATACTAGTCCGACTGTGCAGACAGACAACTAAACCGGGCAGAATGAAAAGCATTCTTGAACTCGAAAACATCATGCATAAAATTGAATCAACGAACTGAAACGAAACTGAAACACGACGACAAATGAAAACGAAACTAAAATATTAAAAGTACCGAATGATAAAATTTGATCCTTAGTTCAAAAGCAAATAACGACAAGTCTCCAAAAGTGAATGATAAATAAAACAAAAGATAAAGTGCTTGCTTCTTCCAATCTCCTAGCTATCATGAAAGAATCTTCCTTTTTGGCTACTTTCCTCCCTTCCTCTCTTCTCTCGGTCAGAATGGTAGATAAAAGTTGTAATTTTCGTTCACCCCTAGGCTTGTATTTGTCTGCTCTCTTAATCCTTGTAGAAGTATGGTTTTGTGATCAATTATGGAAAGATTTTCATTAGATACATAATATCTAAATCTTTCCATATCTTCTCTTCAATAATCTCAACCTTCCTTTCTTTATATTTTCGTCCAAAAACACTCCTTAAGCCTTCAAAACACGTATGCCACCTCAGCACCTTGTCATTCGCCAAATCAGTCCGAAAATCTACAAGATAGCTTAGAAAATACGGTCCAACTGCCCAGATGGGCGCTAAAATTGATAGAATTTGCATACTACGAATTAGACTCATGACCTTCTCGTGAAGGATGTTCATATTAAATGGTACCAATACACGAAGGACCAGATAGCCAAGCTTCAAGCCTTAACTATTGAAATCCAGAGGGTCAGCACTCTTATTTCAATCGATGCTGAACTGATCCTCATAAAGGCACTAGAAGCACAAAAGAAAGATCTCATAGTACAGTTTCAGCAGCTACTGACAGATCAAGCCAAATCTTATGCTAAGAAATTAGAGGCCACTCTAACAACCATAATAAAGATGATTGATGAACGCAACGGAATAGCCACATGGAGTATCTCGAAAGCTTTTACAGAACAGACCAACGTGGGTCAAATCATCAAATATGAAGCAGTAGAAGATGTGGAAAATTCTCTTTTACAGTTTGACAAGAAGGAGTCGAATCTACTGATGTCGAAATTGAGGCACTCAGGCAGAGGAAAGAGAACATAGCAAGAGAAAGAGTCACAGTGAAGGATAGAAGTATTCCTACTATGTCGAAATTCTACAAGAGAGGTACTTAGAAGATCATATGAAGAGTATCCCTCATATGTTAAAATAGATACCATGGAATTTAAATTAAAGGTATGAAGAAATAAAAAAAATGACTTCATTAGAAGCTTCTACATCTGGAAGACTTTTGAAGAATCATCTACCGCTAAAGGCACCCGCATTAAGAATTCTACCTCCTCCTCCTATGACCTTAGAGAATAATATCTGCTCAAAGGAGATAGAAGATGAAGTGAAGATTGCTATGACTAATAAAATCTCTCTTCCGGGGCTTGAAGGAAGATCAAGAAACCATCAAGGGACTCCGACCCGACATCTACAGAGGATATGGCCTTGATCCGCCTGAAGAATAATTTGCAGAGTTCAAAGCTAAGCTTCAACGTTTCAGATCTCAGAGGAGTTGAGTTGTCTTTGTTTTAATTTTTAGTGATAGTTGATTTATGTACATGTAATTATTTTATCATTAATGAAATCATATCACTTAATCCGAGACAAATACTCATTGTCACCAAGGCTACCTTAACATTTGAACACAATTGATCACCTCAATGATCAAGACACACAAACTTGCACTTATGCTTATCTTTTTTTCTCTCGTGTCTTTGCTCTGTTTACTTGTATGCATATCATATTGAGATTCAGTATGATAATATGTGATGAACCCAAAATCCTAGCTGAATGATGAACCTGATATAGTAATAGTTTAATTGAATTCAGCTGTTAGGAAATCAGTAGACTAGATAGATTCAGTAGCTGATAAGCTCACTAGAAGTTATGTTCTCAACCGGATGGGCTCAGTGCTGAAGAGTCAATATGGTTTCTTAGAACCAACTGAATATACGCAAAGGAATTAGTCAAAAAGCTAACTATCTAAGAAGAATGTCAGTAGAGAACAACTTAGTGAAGTGTCCGAGAAATCAAAGGAAGTCAACTCAGCATCTGCCTTGGAGTTTGAACAAGCCAAACCCAACATTCAACCTCGACCAATGAGGAGCTTCCAACACTATTACTTGCTCTGATAAAAACTGCCCTCAAGACTGAAATAGGGAGTATCTCTACAGTAACGTTTAAATTGATATGACAGTTTTTCTTGTCGTGTTGGACACGTGACTATGTCTCTTCCAACAGATCTTTTCACAAGTCTCAACTATACATGGAGATCGATCTTCAAGCGATGAATACATTAGGAATCAAAAGCATTCAAGCACTCAACACTCTAGTGTACTTAAAGCTCAGCGAAGAACTCAGCTTTAGAACCTATCTTCAAACTTCTTCATTCTAGAGATCATTTATACCCATTTCTCTAATCTAAGCCTACACAATGTTAGATCATTTTCTTAGAAAACCGAAGGATTTCAATTTGTGAACTATTCTAACTGTAAGGACTCCTTCTAGTTGGAGAAAACTTAAACCTTGTGTTTGAAATTGAAAAGATCCATCATTGTTGGGATGATGAGTCAGATGAAGAAGAAACTCAGACCCATCCCACAGGCCATGTAGCTGACCTGATTGTGACTACTGAACATAATGAACCTCAGCTAACCCCGGTCGATGAGGAAACCCCAGTGGTAACTAAGAACTCTACAGAATATAATAATTCAGAGGGAACGAATGATGTTCTTGACAGAAATTCCCCTGGACTTGAGAAGTTCGTAGATCCTAATATTCTTAGTGAATTGCTTCAGTCGCAGAACTGTACTACTGAAATGCCTAACACTTCTACTGATAGTATAGAAGTAATTTTAGAAGATGTGACCAAGCAAAGATGATCATGGCTAGATGCTCACTCTTCTGATTTCATCATTGGAGAAGACAAGATCCAGATTCTGTCAAGGAGAAAGTGCTTTATACTCCTGTTTCTTGTCTACAGAAGAACCTCAGTCGATAGAGGATGCACTGAAAGAAGCTGACTGGATCATTGCAATGCAAGAGGAGCTGAACCAGTTCATTAGAAATGAGGTCTGGGAGCTTGTTGATAGACCTAGATACCAACACGTGATAGGTACGAAGTGGGTCTTCAAGAACAAGCGGGATGAAAACAACGTCATTCTCAGAAATAAAGCTCGACTAGTTACCAAGGGTTACTGTCAAGCAGAAGGAATCAACTTGGATGAAACGTTCGCTCTAGTTGAAAGATTGGAAGTCATTCGTCTATTCCTAGCCTACGCAACACATCAAGGATTCAAAGTATATCAAATGGATGTGAAGTCAGCTTTTCTAAACGGCGTAGTGAAGGAAGAAGTCTATGTGGAACAATCGCCCAGCTTTCAGCAGGGACATCAGGTTTATAGACTCAGGTAAGCTCTGTACGGGTTAAAACAAGCACCCAGGGCTTTGTACGATACCCTCTCTGACTTTCTACTTCATAAAGGTTTTTAGAAGCGGACAATACATCGCACTCTATTCAACACCAAGTTAGAAAACGACATTCTACTGGTGCAGATCTACGTGGACGACGTCATCTTCGATTCCAAAAAGGTGACCATGTGTCAATTATTTGAAAAGATGATGAAGGAGAAGTTCGAGATGTCAATAATAGGGGGAAAAGAACTACTTCCTTGGTTTTCAAGTAAAGCAATCAGAAACGGAACATTCATCAACCAAGCCAAATACACTCTAGGCCTCTTGTAATGATTTAGATGTGAATCAAGCAAGCCAGTCAGGATCTCCATGAATACAAATTTCAAAATCGATCTAGAAAAAGAGGGAGCTTAAGTTACCTCAATTGATTATAAAGCTATTATTGGTTCTTTATTATATTTAACAGCAAGCAGACCTGACATAACTTATGTTGTAGGTGTATGTGCGAGATTTCAGGCAAATCCCAAGCGAAGTCATCTAGACTCAGCAAAGAAGATTATGTGATACCTAAAGGGAACACTTGACGCATGATTATGCAGGATCCAGGATAGATCTAAAGTCAACTTCTGGAACTTGTTAGTTCCTAAGCAGTAAGCTCATATCATGGTTCTCGAAGAAACAACATTCAATAGAAATGTCCACTACTGAAGCTGAGTATATGGATGCCGGAAGTTGTAGTGCCCAGATCCTTTGGCTTCGACAACAATTGCGTGATTATGGTATCTAACAAGATGAAGTGCCCATCTGCAGTTATTTCACCAATGCTATTGCAATCACTCAGAACCCAATTCTTCACACAAGATGCAGGCACGTGGATATACACACCACTTCTTCCAAGACTTTGTCGAGAAAAAGGATATCAAGATGGAGAAAATCCATACTGATAGACGAAGGGCAGACATACGGACCAAGCCGCTAGCTGAGAACAGATTCAGAGAACTCTTAGTTGAGCTGGGTCTACTGGATCCTACTGACCCGAGTCAGTAAGAGAATCATTACGATAATTCATTAAGCTAGACTCAATACTATGGTTCTGTTGGGTGAATCATACAGTACTCTGCAAGGGGGAACGTGAGATTGCATGGACCGTACTATTAGTACCAACACCTAGTATCAGCTGCATCAACATTGGTATCAAGATGATTCCTACTCCTAATTTGCAATTGGTAATTGCTGACTACTATGTTCAGCTGACAGGTTTGAGTATTTACATTCAGTAGCATGCATCGTATTTAATTGGTATCAGTGGCATACATTCAGTTGCATGCTCTGCCTTAATTTCCCGCCATTGAGTCTCCTAGGATGCATCCACTAAAACCATTCTCATTAAAAGCACGACATCATAAGAACTGACTGCGGCGCATTAAATGCATAGGGCACCTGAGTCCCTAAATAGAACCACAGAAAAAAAGCCTCTTGCGCAAGTATACAAAGAGCTCTCATAATGAAAAGTGTGCTACGATTCTTGGAGCATTAAATGCATGTCTTCTTACCTTGCTCCAACTTGCGAATCTTACGTAGGTCGATATTATAGGTGGCTTAGTCATCATTCCTTTTATAACATTTCATCCTAAGCGTCTATAATAAAGCGAGACTTAATCCTAACTGCCGATCTGAAAAACCACTTTGTATTCAAATCCTATATAATATCTTTTCATTCTCTGCATGTAGAAACTGCTTTCTAAGACTTTTATCACCATCTAAGCTCTTAATTTATGATTCTCGATATAATGGCGTCACTCGCAAGCATCGTTCGGACTCCTGCTGATATTTAAGAGATCATCCAGAGTAGAGTCTGCTTCGAGCCGACCATGGAGTTCCACAAATCGGAATTGCGATATATGAAGGGCATTTACAACGCTCTTTAAAGGTCTGGTCTAAAGACACTTCTGACGAAGCGACCCCATGCTTTTCCTCCGAAACAAGTCATATAATTATATTTCAACATGGAATAAGTGGACACAGACGCTGAGGTTACTGCTGTGAGATACATGGAGGAGGTATCTCAGTAGAAGTGGGATGACAGCCACACCGATATCAATATTCACCAAGAGTTGAAGTCTGTTTTCAGCCTTGCCGACTCCGACATATGTCTTACTGGATACAAAATAGCCGAAAGCAATGACTACATTAGATGATTAGGCGTGAGGGATGACATATCCTTCAAAGCTGCATTTTCGAAGAGTCAGCTCCTGCCAGAATTTAGAGGCTTGGCTTATGTTGTTATCCAAATCGTCACTAGCGCGACTGGTTCGTTTGACCAGCTTATGATGCCAATTATGGATGTAGTCAAGGTAAACTGGGCTCAGTTCTTCCTTTCAGAACTGAAGGCTCATTCGCAGAAGTTTGTCCAGGGAGAAGCAGGTGAGAAAAGACTATCTCCCATAGGCAAACTATTGTATAGGACTAAGGTTTCAGCGTTGATAGAAGCCTCAGTGTCCTCAAAAGTTTTGTTCGAAGACATGATGTACTTCAACAAGGAGCTAATCAAATTCACAATGAGGAACGCTGCTGAAAAGTCCATCAGTTGTGGAGTTGCACGAAAAAGACCTTCAACTGAATTGCCTCCACGAACCGAACATCCTAAGAGAAAGAAGCTGACAAAGAAGGAAGCTGCGAAGGCTGATACTCCACCCCTCCTTGGGTGGAAATCATACTGGACGTAGACACAACAATCGATGGAGCCACCATCGAAGATAAAGTCCAGAGAGTCAGTACTGAAGAGACTTAGTTGGAATTCAAAGCTGAACCAACTAATGAGGTATCTTTAGAGCTACCAACCACAATTCAGCTGACCAGACTCAGAGCTGAATCAGAAGTTGCTAAAGAGATTCCAGATATTTCCAACTATCAGGATTTGGTGGACGTAGCTGATAGGGCAAGGACTCAGATGCTGTTGAGGTTCCTTAATTGGGACATTCTGAAAGACACGATACAGCAGTACCCTGTACCCATACTACTGGCAGAGGAGCAGCAACTTCAGTCTGAGATTGGGTTTGGAGAACCCTCAGACAATGCCTCCTTTGAGGATTTGAGGTCAGCTATGCTCTACTTACTTGAGCAGAAGTCT
The DNA here is from genome assembly GCA_028984105.1 of Lavandula angustifolia. NCBI lineage: Eukaryota > Viridiplantae > Streptophyta > Magnoliopsida > Lamiales > Lamiaceae > Lavandula > Lavandula angustifolia. The sequence continues at coordinate 13,625,695 of CM054810.1, forward strand.
GTCTCCTCTCCTGCTAAGGGTCTTTTGCCAGCTGACGACCCAGCTTAGGAAGATGACTCAACACCCAAGGATGCAGAGCGGGGAGACTTTGTTGAGGATAAAACTTCCAGCGAGAAGGGCGATTCACCACCACCACCTCCTGCATCTGGTGCTTGCCCTGTTGCGTCTTCTTCAAGACAACAACAACTCATCGCCTCTGAGTAGAGGATCAGTAGTTCTTCATATCAGATCAAGATTATCAATATTGTATCCTCGAGGAGCATCAACCGAGCAATCTGCAAGCAAGGATACAAAAATCATCTCTTGACTAAAGATGTACACCTGAAGTGGGCACAGTACATAAAATCTCAAACTGAGGGGGATTGATGCCCTCACTGGAGAAGTCAAGAAGATCTCTGAAGCTCCAACGCCAACATTCAGGAGATCATCGAGACTGCTCTAGCAGCTCAGAAGCAGGAGTTAGCCACACAGTGCCAGCAGTTGCTTGAATCTCAAGCTCAACAATTCTCAGAGCAGCTGGCTGCGGCAATGGCTGAAGTCCAAAAGAATATGGATGAAAGGAAGATAGTTGTATCATCCAGTGTAGCCAAAGCTCTTGAAACTCAAGCCACAATTCTTGACCTCATGTAGTCGGACTCCCAAAAGTTATTCGATGCATCCCTACTGCAGCACAGAGCCCAAACATATTCCCTAATCAAGGAAATTCGCAGTGATCACGAAAGGAACTGGGAAAAATATTATGATGTTGTTGAGGACCTCAACTCCTCCTTCGCCCAGATCAGAACCTCTCTATGCAGGCTACGAGATGACGTAGTTGTTGTCAAGACCCTCCTGACCTCGGCTGATGATGCCAAAAGGGGGAAGATAAGGGGTTAGATAAGAGGGTAAGGGAAGGAAAGGTTGGAGAAGAAGGAAAGGATGGGGAACTGAATAAGGGGGATGCAATCGAAGAGATTGAGGAGTTTATTGTATCTGATCTCCCTCTCCCACAGTCCTATAAGAAGAAAAGGCTAAGGAAAAAGCCAAGGAAACAGAGCGGCTGACAGTTCATGTTGGAGGATCAAGAGAAGGATCCTCAGCTCAGGCACACATAGATGAAGTAAACAAGTTCATCGGGGGGATATAGTGAATTCATCCGAAGAGGCCTGGCAAAGAGACAGCAACTGAAAGCTCTCCCCTTCCTTCGCCTAAGTTTAAATCGAGGAAAGAACAAGAGGCGCATGATGAACTCATGCCTCAGCAGCTGCAGGCTCAGCTGGATCAGGAAGCCAGAATGGAAGAAGAGGCCAAACTGAAGAAAAAACCTTATGGAACGCAGTAGAGATGGGCCTCGATTTCACAGCCAGAGAAAGGCTGACAGCTGTAGCTAGAGAGAGACTAAGGAAAGCTGAATTGGGAGAGCATATTGCTAAGACTAAGAAAGCAGCCAAGGAAGCTATTCCAATCAAGAGCAGAGAGATCCCGACCACTTCAAAATTCTATAGGCGCAGTGGACAGAAGCTTCACTTGAAGAAAACTCCATACCATAGCACAAATAAGTGGATCCCGTGGAACCTCAACAAGCAGTGGGAGATTATGAAAGAGGACTTCATCAAGAGTTACTATGTATGGCAATGCTTCACAAGCGACACTCCAGTGGATAAGTTGTTCTATCAATATCTCTACAACTATGTTCCTAACTTCCAAGCTCAGATTATAATCCTTCTATACAAGGAAAAGTTGCCACTGAAAGCACCTGAATACAGAAAACAGACTCCCTAATGACTCTTGAAGGTAACGTCTGCACCAAGGAGATAGAGGAAGAGGTGAAGATAGCCATGCGCCGCAATGATCTTTCCTCTCAGACGCAAGAAGATCGTCCACATATTAAGTGTCTCAGGGAAGCGATCTACAGATCTTATGGGCTTGATCTTACAGAGACCAAGTCTGTTGAGTTCACATCAAGGATTCAGAAGTTCAGATCTCCGTAGCAGCAGACTCAGCCTATCTTTCACTCTTTCCTTCTCGCTCTCTTTTTTCTTTAAGTGGAGTACTGACGTATCTGTAATCATTTCCATATCAATATAATCAGTATATCCCTCGGCCTGACAACCTCTCATTGTCTTATGGCTATTTCGCTATTAACACAACTGGTAACTGAAGTGATCAACACAAACACTCACTTACTGAATTTCTTCTGATGTGCCTTTGAGTAACTATTAACATGAACTGTATTTCTTTAAGTTATTTATAACTGAGGTTTGTGGTTATTAGTTTCAGTGGTTAGGTGGTTTTGGCATCATCAATTAGGGAGAAATTGTAGGGATATAAGTTAGTGGTCAGGAGACCATTGTTAAGGGGATTTATAGATTATTTTGTCTAAGTCCTGTAACGGGTAAATTATTGGAATGAACATCAGTTGAGAAGTTAAAGTTACAGAACCCCAAGTCATCGGTTCAATAGAGCTCAGTAGTCTTCAGAGTCAGTCGCTGGAAGCACTCTGTAGAAGATTATTCTTCAGCCGACTCAGATAGAAGACTCAGTTTGATCAGCCTTGATCTACTGAAGGAGCTGCAACTCAGTTGCAGACAGTACAAGGAAAATCGACAGCCTGACCTTTATCACTCGGATGTTAGTAGAGGATACTTATGTCCGAGGTTCAGAGGAAGTCAACTCTGCAAGAAGACTGCTACCTGACAAATCTCACCTACCGCCATACCTCGACCAATGAGAAGCAAGCGAAGCTTACCTACTCTACGCATATAAAGCCAACCACTCTGCGGCGACATTCAAAATTATATGGCCATTTTCCTTGGAGTCTTGTGACACGTGGCATGGTCCTCTCCAAGGGATCTATACATGGGTCACAACTATATAAAGAGATCGTCTTCATTGAAGAAATGTGCTAAACACACCAAGTTCACAACACGAACCAACGGGAACAGATACGCTTTAAAGCTCACGAATACTTTCTCAAGCACTCTAGCAAACTCACAATTACATCCAGCGAAGAACTAGAAACCCCAGAGATATCCCTGTAGTTCTTCTCTCTAGAGTTGGTCCCCGATCTCTTTTCTAAGCCATCATTGTGATATCTTAAGATTAGAACTTTCGAAGGAGCTCACTTTTAGTGAATCGCTCTTATCGTAAGAACTCTATTGGGATGAAGATTCAGTAGCCTATATTTTATAGATTTGAAAATCCCAAAACCCATAGTTGAATGATGAACCTTCGATTATGTAATAGCTTAGTTTGAGTTCAGCATGATAGGAACTCAGTAGGCTAGAGTTTAGTACCTGCGGAGTTCAATAGAAGATCTTGCACTCAATTGAGGAACTCACGATCGAAGAAGTCAGTTAATCAGCCAACTACCAACTAAATCTACTTAGGAATTCGTGCTCATGCACTGAATGCTCAGAAGAACGTCAGTAGGAAGTCACTTCAGTTGAAGGTTCGAGGATACAGAGGGAGTCAACCTTGATGTTTGACAAGCCTCACCTACCAATCTACCTTGAACAATAAGGAGCCGACAACGCTTTATCTTTTCTGACAAAAGCTACTCCGAAACTAAAAAAGAGGTGTATCTCTACAGTGCACCTACTCATCAACGTTCAAATTTTAAGGAGTCATTTTCCTTGTCGTTTCGACACGTGGCTAGACCCTTCTCCAATGGATCTATTCACAATTGACAACTATATACAGAGGAGAGTCTTCATGCAGAAAGATTCTGGGAATCAAAAGCTTTCAACGCACAACGATCTCTAGCAAACTCTAGCAAACTCACTGCATATCCAGCTAAGAACTTGGACTTAGATTAGATTTTTTTAGTTCTTCTCTCTAGAGAATATTTGTTCCCCTTCTCTTATCTAAGCGAGCTACATTGTAACATTCATAACTTAGAAATCCCGAGGAAGTTCACATCCTTGTGAAAATGTTCTTATTGCAAGAACTTCTTCATAGTTGGAGAAGCCTCAAACTCTTTAAGTTTGAAACCCTTGTAAAGTCACTACTACTATAAGTATAGAATCTGTCCTGTGAACAGATCACTGAGACTTGCTCAGTATAAACATCAAGTTTGTATCTGTCTTGAGAACGGATCACTGAGACTTGCTCAGGATAAATATAACAAGTATCCTGCTTTGGTCAGGACAGTGGACGTAGGACCTAGTGTGTCCGAACCACTTTAAAAATCTGCTGTGTTGATTTACTGCCATACTTAACTGATCATATTGCATAAACTGTATTTCATCAATCTCAGCATAAAACCAGTTTTCACCCGAGACATTTAATAGGGCCTACACTTCCGCACAAAACTCTGATACTGAACGACTGTTCGACTGACATATGTCAGTAGAGCTGAACTCAGTAGAAGAAATCTTTGCCCACACGATCTAAAGCATATCTGGCTATCTGACTCAGTTCAGCAGCAAACTCAGCTAGAGTTGACTTTCGCGTTTGAGAGAAGAATTTGTATTCAGGTGTTTTCACTCTCCCCCCCTCCCCCTACACCTGAAGCACGTCTCAGGTCTTTTTCAATGGTTGATATTTCAGGGATTAGGACGGTACCCATGTTCTCTACAGAGAACTACGCGGTATGGTGAGTGAGGATAGAGGCACATTTAACTTCGCTGCATGATAGCATGACCGACGTCCTGGAGAAAGGACTTATTATTCCGATTGTCGACTCAGTCGCACTTGCGTTGGACGGAACAATAGGTGCCAGAACTGGCCCGAAGGTTGCCAAAGACAAGAGCCTCTTCAGTCCTAAGGAGAAGAAACTGGATAACCTCGACTGAGTTGCGCGAAACGCAATACTGATGACCCTTAGTGACTCTTATCTCGGGAGAGTACATGATTGCAAGACTGCAAAAGGAGCTATGGGATGCTCTCGCAGTGCTGAGCCAAGGAACTCCACAGATCATAGAGAACAAACTAGAGTTAGAGTTGTAGAAACTCGAGGCATTCGCTATGCTTCCTCAGGAGTCTATAGATGATTTCACTGCTCATTTCACGAAGCAGATCATCATCATCAACGAAATAGGGAAAACTTTAAGGGCTCTTAGCAGGCCCAAGTGGTATTCTTTTGCTACGTGTATGAGGAGATCTGACTGAAATTCTTTTACTTCTAATTATGTGTTTTCAGAGCTAAAAGCAGAGGAGTTTGAATTCAACCTCCCACACACCCCTGGTGCTGAAGCTGAAGTGCCAATGGATTATGCATATAAGGCATCAGCTAGCACTCTCGAAGCACGTCCCTTAGCAACAAGCCAGTCAGCCGGAAGCTCAGTAACAAAACCTACTGCTGACAACTTGGCTGGGAAGTATGCTCTCCTTGTTGTGAAATACCAGAAGGAGAAGGATATGTTTAGAAGGAAGATGAAAAAGGCTTCCAAAAAATCAAGATAAGAGAGATCATAATCGCTCGAAAACTGAAACTAAATCTCTACCAGATTGCAGGAATACTAAAGCTGCTCCCGCCGAACAAAAAGACACATCTAGAAGGAATGGCAGATACTCAGTATGTTACAACTACAAAAAGCCAGGACACTTCCAGTAAGAATGTCCTGAACTCTCAGAAACTGAAAGAGCTAAAAAGTAACCCCGACGCGACAAGTTCATCAAGAAGAGGCAAACCTACATTGTTGGAGAGTTGTCCGATTGCTCAAGTGATGAGGACTTATTCATGGAATCGTCTTATAACGATGCTGCATTTATGGCAATAGAGACAGAAGATGTTGAACCGTGTCTAGTGACCGGAGAAGAGGCTGAGGTAAATTCTGAACCCATTATATGCCCCTCTTCACCTTGCACACACGACACAAGCTCTGCTGCAGGAGAACCACTAGATGTGGTTCTTGCGTACGAAGATTTGCTTGAAGAGAAAATTCAGATGAGCCAACAGTTCAGCAAGGCTATTCAGGAGATGGATATCTTGAGAGTAGAAAATCAGAGACTTTCAAAGAGAAGTCAGGACTCTATTGAGTCTAAAGGACTTGTTCTGAGACTGAAGGAATAGATTTACTCTCTGATGACTAAGTCTCAAGATCAAGAAGCACAAATTTCAGTGTTGACCAAAGACGTCTCTAAGAAAGAGACTGAAATTGCTATTCTCAAGGATAAACTCACACAGGCCAGAGCAGAATATGAATCTCTGAGCAAGAGTGATGAAGTGTGGAGAACCTTGATGATAGAGTAATACATTGGAGCCAAGGAGAAGTTGGAGAAGTTGCTACGATCTCAAAGACCATGTTCCACAAAGGAAGGATTTAGTTACACTTTTGAACCCTCCAATTCAGGACAGAAGAGCTCCACCAAGCTGGCTGATAGGTTTGTCCAAGGGATAAGTCAGCACACAGACTATACATTCCCTCAGGCAAAGAACAAGTAGGTCAGGTGGGCCGAGCAGTATGGCCACCAATAGTTGACTCATCCTGCTTAGTACGGTTCGTACTACTATGACCCAAAAGTTAAAAGCCCTGAGGTTCAGAAGAAGAAGAAAGTTGAACCCCAAAAGACTAAGAAGTCAGTTACTCCAAGTTCAGTGGAGAAGGTTACTAACAACAAGGGCAAGAAGAAGTCTGAAGCCATCAGGGCGGTCAGACAACTTTGGATCCTAAAATCTAACAATTAAGGACCCAAGCTTAACCCAAAGGGTACCTGAATCTATTTTGATTAGTAGGAGCTAAAGGACCATTGGATTGTCGACACTAGATGCTCAAGATATAAGACACATCAAAAGAGCCTACTGACCGACTACGTCAGCAAGATGGAGCCAGAATTGAGTTCGGTGACAACTCTAAAGGCTACACAAGGGGATACAGTACATTGAAAATAGGGACTGCAACAATTCCTAGAGTATCATATGTTGAAGGACTTCAACATAATCTCCTTTCTGTCAGTCAATTATGTGATAACTCCAATAAAGTAACTTTTGATGCAGATTTTTGTGATGTTCTTCACAAATCTACAGGAAAAACTGTGTTATCAGGATCACGGCGAAGGAACATATACAATGCTTAATGGAATACCGCTGAACCTGAAGCTTGCCTGCTAGCACACACGAGGTCAGATGACAAAACAGCATGGTTGTGGCACAGACGACTAAGCTATCTGAACCTCAAAACAATGAACAAGCTAGCACGTGATGCTAAAGTCAGAGGATTGCCCAACGAAGTATTCAAAAGACATAAGAACTGTGAAGCATATCTGAAGGGGAAGCAAACAAAGTCAAGCAATCCGCCTATTCCGTCACCTTCCACTGATGGAATCCTTCAGCTGCTGCACATAGGCTTATTTGGGACAGTCAATCCAGTAACAATTAGAGGAAAGAGATATGCTCTTGTAGTCATTGATGACTATTCAAGATGTACTTGGGTGATATTCATCGCCAACAAATCTGACGTCAAACTTGAGCTGCTGAAACTACTGAAGCGGCTGAGTGTCGAGAAAGATATCAAGATCCAAAGGATACGCTCAGATCGTGGAACTGAGTTTCTGAACTTGATGGTGAAAGACTTCTGCGAAGCTGAAGGCATTGAACATGAAACCTCAGCGGCACGTACGCCTTAGCAGAACGGACTTGCTGAAAGGAAGAACAGAACACTCAAAGAAGCAGTAAGGACGTTACTCGCAGATTCAGGTATTCCATTAAAGTTCTGGGCAGAGGCTACTGACACTGCCTGCTATACACAGAACCGATCTCTACTGACACAGATGCACATGAAGACGCCTTACGAATTATGAAAAGGGAGAACACCTTCTATTTCACTTTTCCATGTTTTTGGTTTTTCGTGCTTTATTCACAATAACGGAAATGACCAGTTAAAGGTCTTTGCTAGAAAGTCAGACCAAGGAGTTTTCTCAGGATACTCCAGGGACACCAAAGCTTTCAGGGTCTTTAACTACCGTACCCTTTGCATGGAGGAAAGCCCTCATGTTGTATTTGATGAATTTATTTCTGAGTTTAAGAAGTCAAACTCTCAGCCAGAAGCTGAAGAGGTCAGGAGCAAGCTACAGGATCTAATCTTAAAAGATAACATCGAAAAGATCTAGCATTGTTAGGATGAGGATTCAGACGATAAGATTCAGAATCAACCAACAAGCAATGTAGCTGAGGAGATTGATTCTACTGAACAGAATCAATTCCATGTAATTCAGATCGATGAGAAAACTCATGTGGTATCTAAGACCTCTACTGAGAAAAATAACTCCGGGGAACTATTGATGTTCCTGAGCTAAATGCCCCTGAACCTGGTGACTCAGTAAACCCAACCCTTATTACTGAATTGCTTCAATCTCATAATAGTACAACTAAAATTGATGGAACTAGGAGGTGAAGAACGATATACCTTCCTCCTACATATGTTGTCGCAACTCTGACTGTTGCTCGTGTGTCACATCTTCTGATCTGTGTCCCGGCCCTTCCGCTCCTCCGTGTGGAAAGAGATCTGAGAGGAATTTTTTTTTTTTGCTCTCAAAAACTTAACTCACGTTTGCGTTATGATTTTTGAGTTAATCATTCTAAACGTGTTTCTCACATATATAAAATGTATAAAACATTATATTATAATTGTGGCCCATTAGTAATTATAATGCTAATGGGCATATAATAATAAATTAATATTCAACCCATAATATAATTAATAATAACTGGGTCACAATTAATTGGCCCAGCCAATTAATTCCAGATAAATAATTTTATATTATTAAATAATGTATAAATATATTAATCTATTAATAATAATTTTCGAGAGAGCAGAATAAATACTGGGTAGCTAATTGGGCCAGACTAGGGATCCAATACAAGAAATAAAGCCGGGCCTCAAATTAATTAATTATCTATGCTCAGCCCAGAGCAAAATTAACTAATAAACACAGATTCATTCCACTAGAGAATCCGTGCTGACTTATCCCTTTTATCCCAACTTGAGCATGGGCTTGTATTTTAGACTTAATCGATCCCCGTATTTAAGATAGAAATATCCGTTAATTAATTAAGCCCACTGACAGCTTAAATTAATTAACATCTTATATATTCCTGAGAAGTACCACTCTACCTTATTAATACACCTGAACTTAATCAATCGGTCGGGTTTAGTGTGCTAATCCTTACGAGTTCCTCAGGGGATATTATCAACCTATTTTACTAGGATACGGTTGCAAGATACAGACAACCAGCCTGAGCCACAAAAAAACTACTAACACCCAAGATACGTAGATCCGGTCACGATGCCGTTCACCGTAGTTGGTCAAAGTGATAGTTAGCTGAATGCGCTTAGCTGAAGTCTTACCGAGCTTAAGACCAGCTAAGTCACCGAGATCTTGGTTCTCCACTAAGATCAGTCAGGAGAACACATCTCACTGTAATCCATCAATACACCACCTTAAGTGTACCAGTAAAGACAAGCAGTCAAGACAAACCACTTCTTATCTAAACAACAGCTTAAACCAACAACTTATCCTTAAGTTGTCTCAGCTGTGATAACTGTTTATATCTTGTCAGTTCAACTAATTTGTGTAGTCTTCTGTGATACCCGACACACTAGACAAATCTAACTTTTATACAAGATAAAGGATAACATGTGCAAATATATATATTTATCAGATAGGTGAATAAAATAGTGGTAAGGATAAAACACATTGTATACAAGCATAAAATTTGCTTCAAGTATACAAAATCCTAACAATTCTCCCACTTATACTAAAGTAAACTTTTAGTATACAATGTGTCAGTTCTAGGTACAAACTAGTACTCAGCTATCTATCTTATCTATCACTGCATCTTCTCCCACTTATACAAAAGTTTTTGTAGTCCTAAGTGGGGGGCATCTCTACCACTCCTAGGCCACGAACATGCTTTTCGTAAGCCGGAACTGGTAAGCTCTTCTTGAAAGGATCAGCTAGGTAGCCTTTAGTTCCAATTTTGTCAATCACCACATCTCCTCGATGTACGAATTCTCGTATGATATGGTACTTCCTATCTTTGTGTTTAAACGCCTTGTGGGATCTGGGTTCCTTTGAATTTGCCACTGCACCCGCATTATCACAATAAATTGTGATTGCCTTAGGCAAATTTGGAACAATATCAAGATCCAGGAGGAAATTCTTGAGCCAAACTACCTCTTTAGAGGCTTCTGAACCAGCCACATACTCTGCTTCCATGGATGAGTCCGCAATGCGTTTTTGCTTTGCACTTCTCCATGAGATGGCTCCACCTCCCGAGGTAAACACATAACCCGAGGTAGACTTCTTTTCGTCTCTTCCAGCCAGGAAATCCAAGTCTGTATAACCCATAGGCACTAGACTGTCTGACTAGTAAACAAGACTATAATCTCTAGTCCTTCTAAGGTACTTAAGAATATGCTTTACCGCAGTCCAGTGCTCCTGTCCAGGGTTAGACTGATATCTTGACACCATGCCTATAGCATATGAGATATCTGGTCTCGTACAAAGCATTGCATAGATAAGGTTACCGACAGCGGAAGTATATGGTACTAGCCTCATACTTTCTATCTCTTCAGGCATTTTAGGGCACTGATTCTTTGATAGAAAAATGCCATTTCTGAAAGGTACTGAACCTCTCTTGGCATTTTGCATGCTAAAACGAGTACTAACAGTATCAATATAGGACGCTTGTGACAAGCTTAACATCCTTTTCTGGCAATTTCGGATAACCTTGATCCCAAGGATGTAAGCAACTTTACCTAAGTCCTTCATTTGAAACTTCTCGGATAACCACATCTTTACGTCTGATAACACTTCAACATTGTTGGTCCTGAGACGTGGTTCAGGTGTAGAGGGGGGGGGGTGAATACACCTGAATACATATTTCTCTCAAACGCGAAGTCAGCTCTAGATGAGTTTGCTACTGCACTTAGTCAAAGCCAAATATACTTCAGATTGCGCGGGCAAAAAATCTTCTAATGAGTTCAGCTCTGCTGAATTTAGTCAGTCGAACAGTCGTTCAGTATCAGAGTGTGTGTGCGGAAGTGCTTGGGTTCCCGATGTCATCTCTGCATGGCGACTTCTCTTATTTATAGTCATCGATGGTGAATAGATCCGTTGGACAGAGCTCTAGAAACTTGTCGATACGATAAGGAAAATAACTCCTTTAATTTGAACGTTGTTGAGCAGGTACACAGTAGAGATTCTCCTCTTTTTTAGTTTCAGAGCAACTTTTGTCAGAGTAGATGGTCGTTGTCGGCTCCTTATTGGTCGAGGTAGTTTTGTAGTTGAGACTTGTCAAACATCAAGGTTGACTTCCTCTGAATCCTCGGACCTGCAACTAAAGTGTCTTTCCTACTGACGTTCTTCTGAGCATTCAGTGCATGGGCCCGAATTCCTGGGCAGATTCAGCTGGAGGTTGCTGTCCAATTGACTTCTTCGATCCTGAATTCTTTAGCTGAATGAGGTCTTCTACTGAATCCTGCAGCTGCTGAACTCTGTCCTACTGAGTTATAACAACTGAACTCGACTCTATAGATACGAAGGTACAATATTCAGCTAGGGTTTTGGGATCTATCAAATCTATCCAAATCTATCAAGACTATCAGATCTGTAGATTCATCTACTTAATCCTTATCCCAACAAACATTGTTGCCAATGAGAAGGATGTCATCTACATAAAGTGCAATAAACACCACTGATTCGTTTACACAGATACGGTACACACACACCTCGTTAGGACATGATACAAATCCATAGGATTTGACTTCCTCGTCAAAATGCTAGTGCCATAACCGGGAAGCTTGCCTAAGTCCATAAATAGACTTCTTAAGCTTCAAAACTAAATACTCTTCGCCCTCCTTTACATAACCTTCTGGTGGTTTCAAATAAAGCCAAACGAATCTAGAATCCCATTAAATTTTATCACTAAATGTAAAATCCTATTAAAATCCTATGTCCACAACTATAAAATAATATTGTATTATAAGCAAACTACATAAATATATAATTTTATAAATAATCTTATTATGGGGGAACATTCGGTAGAGCATCAGAGACAGAGGGCCCCTTTATAAACGAGTTTTGGATTTTAACGAATTTATGTATTTATTATTTTTATTAATTCTTATTTACTTTTAGTTTAGCTATTAGTTAAAGAACAATTGGAATCTCAAGACTCCCGTGACCGTCGTCTCCCGTCATATTGGTTAATGCAGTAGAACATCCATAAATTTAATACTCGGTAAATTAATAATCTCTCCAAGATAATATTTTTCTCCGGTCCCAATTCGAGCAAGTGTGAAAAATCATCAAATTCGACAAGACAACAAGATAATAACTTTTAGAAAGCTTGAGTGTAAATATATGGTCCCGTCAATATCATAAATTATTATTAGTCCGGAGACGAGTATCAGGTGTAGAGCAGGGGGATGAATATACCTGAGTCCATGTTTTTCCTCAAACGCGAAGGTCAATCTTATACTGAGTTTGCTACTGAACGGATTTAGTTGTCAGTTAGGCATTCTGATCGCGGGGCAGAGTGATTCAACAACTGAACTCTTTCTACTGATTGATGTCAGTACTGAGAAATTCAGTAGATGAATATTGTGCAGAATAGTGTAGGCCCGGTTTTATTTCTCTCTTTGAAAAATGTTTTATGCAAATCAAGTCAGTTTTGGCTACTGCACTTTTAAAGCTATTTTGCTGAAATAATGATTGTGCAAACAGTTGAAACACAGATGCAATAAAATAATAAATGACACGAGCAATTTTTAACGTGGTTCGGATATGAAACTGGAGGTCTTGTTGATGAATCTGAGCAAGCCTCGACAAGGTTTCTGTGCACTAGATAGAACCTACTAAGTCATAGTCCTTAGCGACGTTACAAACTCAAACCGAAGCTTGAAGGGGTTTTGTCTCCAACAATGATGGAGTTTGTTGGTCCTGAGACGTGCTTCAGGTGTGTGGGGGGGGGGGAGGGGGATACATCTGAATACAAATTTTTTTCTCAAACGCGAAAGTCAGCTCTAGCTGACTTTGCTACTGAACTGAGTCAGATAGCCAGATATGCGTTCAGATCGCGTGGGCAAAGATTTCTTCTACTGAGTTCAGCTCTGCTGACTTATGTCAGTCGAACAATCGTTCAGTACCAGAGTTGTGTGCGGAAGTGTAGGCCTTATTAAACGTCTTAGTTGGAAAACCTGTTTTATGCTGAGTTGGATGAGATACAGTTTTATGCAATATGATCAGTTAAGGAGAGAAGTAAATCAACACAACATATTTTTAAAGTGTTTCGGACATACTGGGTCCTACGTCCACTGTCCTGACCAAAGCAGGATACTTGTTATATTTTTACTGAGCAAGTCTCAGTGATCTGTTCTCAAGACAGATACAAACTTGATGTTTATACTGAGCAAGTCTCAGTGATCTCTTCATAGGACATATTCTCTACTTACAGTCTTAGTGACTTTACAAGGGTTTCAAACTTAAAGAGTTTGAAGCTTCTCCAACTATGAGGAAGTTCTTACAATAAGAACATTTTTACAAGGATGTGAACTTCCTCGTGGTTTCTATGCAATGAATGTCACAATGTAGATCGCTTAGATAAGAGAAGGGGAACAAATATTCTCTAGAGAGAAGAACTTAAAAGAATCTAATCTAAGACCAAGTTCTTCACTGGATATGCAGTGAGTTTTCTAGAGATCGTTAAAAATACAAGCAAGCCACTCAGGTAGACGTTTACTTATATAATTGCTCCACTTTTGTGTAGGGTCCAATTAACGGAGTTCCGGTTAAATAATTAATTTCCAATTAAAATGGAATCCAATTAAATATTTAATTTATTATTTGCTTAATCTTTTTCTTCAAAAGATTTGTTTAAATCATGCATTCACCACATAATTCCTAAAGTATGAAATTTCTAAGCGCAAATAATAAAACGTGCTTGTGAAAAATAAACATGCTTTAATACGACGTAAATCCTATTTTCATGCTTTTCTAACCGCAATTAATCAAATAATCGCAAGTTAAAGCATAAGGATAAATAAATGCAAAAATAGAAAATTGAAAACGTCGTTATCGGGATTTAAAACACGTAATTCCTAACAATTACATTGCTCAATCAAAATACAGCTCTTCGATCTTCAAAATCTTCGAATCTAGAGCTGTCTGCGTCAAAATTACTTCGAAAAACTGCCTAGGAAAAATTCCACGTCAGCAGGGGTAGCTGCCACGTGACAGACACGTGGCCGCCACGTGTGCAAGCCACATCAGCGAAGGCTGACGTCAGCAAGGCCATGGCTGACGTCAGCCCGTCTTCTTCACCACGAAGAACACAACTGCACCCTGTCTGCCGCCGATGAAGGCTTGCTGCCGCCGTCATATCCCACGCCTCGCCACAGCAACCCCATCCACAAAGGCGCCGTCGCCTGAGACGCGCTGCAGTGTCACCGGTCGGCGCTTAAAACAACAGTGTAAGGCCGCGACTGCACGCAGCAGACCCGCGCCGCCGCGCCTCCTCTAGCCATCCCCTGCCCTCCTTCGCCATCCCTACTGCCACCAGACTTCACCCAGACCTCTGGGCCGTGCAATATAGCCGGCAATTTCTGCCACCGCAACGGGACTTCAGCGAGTCACGCAACCCGTCGCCGCTGGCTCCGCCGATGCAAAATTACTTCTTTCTGATCGAAGATTCACTCAATTGATTTAGGGGAAACGATCCTTGGACGATTTTCGGCCACCATGAACGGATTCCGGCCGAAATCGTCCATCAATTTCCCTCAATTTTGAATTTTTCTCCGGAAAGATTTCATGGTCCCTTACGACCTATCAACGCGAAGCTCGTAAGACGAGGAATCCAGAGGTTCAAGCCGATCGTCGATCGGACACCGGACGCGCCGGGAAATGCCGCCGTAAGTTGCGGCTGAACCCTAGAAAATTAGGGTTTTGTCGTCTCATTTTTCGTGCCTCCGAAACCAGAATACAGTACATGTAAATCACATTGGCCCTATTATCTACTCGTGGATTTTCTCACGAGAAAAAGTTACAACGGGGTCAAAACAGTGGCTCGCAGGCCGCCTCAAACATGAAATTAGCCCGATAATAACGGAAATAAACCCTAATCATGCTCCTAACAGCAGCAATCAGAGCCTAAACCAGGCTCTCATACCAATTGATGGAAATAGGAGGTGAAGAACAATTTACATTCCTCCTACGTCTGTTGTTGCAGCTTTGATTGTTGGTCGTGCGTCAGATCTTTTGATCTGTGTCCCGGCGCTTCCGCTCCTCCGTGTGGACAGAGATCTGAGAGGAATTTTTTTTTTTTTGCTCTCAAACACTGAACTCACGTTTGCGTTATGATTTTTGTGTTAATCATTCTAAACGTGTTTCTCACATATACATAATGTATAAAATATTATATTATAATTGTGACCCATTAGTAATTGTAATGCTAATGGACTTCTAATAATTAATTAATATTCAGCCCATAATATAATTAATAATAACTCGGTCACTTATTTATCAATTAATTGGCCCAGCCAATTAATTCCAAATAAATAATTTATATTATTAAATAATGTATAAATAAATTAATATATTAATAATAATTTTCGAGAGAGCATAATGAACACTGGGCAGCTAATTAGGCCAGACCAGGGATCCAATACAAGAAATAAAGTCGGGCCTTAAATTATTTAATTATCTATGCTTAGCCCAGAGCAAAATTAATTAATAAACACAGATTCATTCCACTAGAAAATCCGTGATGACTTACCCCTTTATCCCAACTTGAGCATGGGCTTGTATTTTAGACTTAATCGATCCCCGTATTTAAGATAGAAATATCCGTTAATTAATTAAGCCCACTAACAGCTTAAATTAATAAACATCTTATATATTTCTAAGAAGTATCACTCGACCTTATTAACACACCCGAACTTAATCAACCAGTCGGGTTTAGTGTGCTAATCCTTACGAGTTCCTCAGGAGATATTATCAACCTATTTTACTAAGATACGGTTGCAAGATACAGACAACCAACCTGAGCCACAAATAACTACTAACACCCAAGATACGTAGATCCAGTCGCGATGACGTTCACCATAGTAAGTCAAAGTGATAGATAGCCAAATGCGCTCAGCTGAAGTTTTACCAAGCTTAAGACCAGCTAAGTCATCGAGATCTTGGTTCTCCACTAAGGTCAGTCAGGAGAACACATCTCAGGGTGATCCATCAATACACCACCTTAACTATACTAGTAAAGACAAGCAGCCAAAACAAGCCACTTCTTATCTAAACTGCAGCTTAAACCGACAACTTATCCTTAAGTTGTCTTAGCTGTGATAACTCTTTATATCTTGTCAGTTCAACCAATTTGTGTAGTCTTCTGTGATACCCGACACACTATAGAAATCTAACTTCTATCCAAGATAAAGGATAACATGTGCAAATATTTATATTTATCAGATAGGAGAATAAAATAGTGGTAAGGATAAAGCACGTTGTATACAGGCATAAAATTTGCTTTCAGTATACAAAATCCTAATAAAAATTCCTAACACTCCTACTATCTATGCATAATCAATTTCAAATGAACTAACAAGACGTCGTTCGTGGCTAGATACTCATTCTTCCGATCTTATAATTGGAGATTCCTCAGCTAGTGTCAAGACAAGATCCAGATTCTGTCAAGGAGAGAGCGCTTTATACTCCTGTTTCTTGTGGACTGAAGAGCCTCACACAATTGAGGATGCCCGAATGATGCTGACTGGATCAGTGCCAAGAAACAAGAGTTGAATCAGTTGACTCGAAATGACGTATAGGAGCTTGTTGACAGACCTAGACATCAGCACGTGATTAGAACGAAGTGGGTCTTCAAGAGCAAGCGTGATGAAAAGAACGTCATTGTCAGGAATAAAGCTCGACTCGTTGCCAAAGGATATTATCAATCTGAAGGAATAGATTTCATCGAAACATTTGCCCCAGTCACAAGATTGGAACCCATTCGCCTATTCCGAGCCTATGCAACACATCAGCAGTTCACAGTCTATCCGATGGATGTGAAGTCAGCTTTCCTAAACGGTGTTCTGAAGGAAGAAGTCTATATTGAACAACTGCCTGGCTTTCAGCAAGGACATTAGGTTTACCGACTTAAGAAAGTTTTGTATGGGTTAAAACAAGCACCCAGGGCTTGGTACGATACCCTCTCAGACTTTCAACTTCAAAAAGGAACATTGGATCGCACCCTATTCAGTATCAAGTTAGGAGAAGACATCCTACTAGCGCAGATCTACGGGAACCACATCATCTTTGGATCAAAGAATCTGGCTATGTGTTAGAAATTCGAGCAGATGATGAAAGAGAAGTTCGAAATGTTGATGATGGTACAGATGAACTATTTCCTTGGACTTCAAGTCAAATAATCAAAGAAGGGAATATTCATTAATCAAGCTAAATATACAAGAGATCTCATCAAGAAATTCGGCTGCGAATCCAGCAAGTCAGTAAAGATACCCATGAACACCAATCTCAAGATTGATCTTGGCAAAGAGGGAGTATCTGTTAACTCAACTGAATATCGGCGCTATTATCGGTTCTTTATTATATCTTAATGCCAACAGATCTGACATAACTTATGTTTTAGGTGTATGCGCGAGATTTCAGGCGAATCCTAAGAAGAGCCATGTAGATTCAGCGAAGAAAATTCTTTGTTACATGAAGGGAACACCTGATGTTGGATTATGGTATCCTGTTGATGATAATCTTGAACTAACTGGTTATTCTGATGCTGATTATGCCTGGTTTTCAAATAAACAACACTCAGTAGCAACGTCCACTACTGAAGCTGGGTATATGGCTGCGGGAAGCTGTTGCGCACAGATATTGTGGCATCGACAACAGTTGAGAGACTACAACATTCATCAAGATGTAGTGCGTAGCTAATGCATCAGTACCAGTGCTATTGCAATCACTCAGAACCCAGTTCTACATACAAGGTGCAAGCACGTGGACATTTGTCATCACTTCATTAGAGAATATGTCGAGAAAAAGGATATTAGAATGGAGAAGATCCACACTGATAAGCAAAGAGCTGATATCCTGACCAAACCTCTAGATCCACACGGTCTTTTGGATGCTACTGATACGATTCAGTAAACGATCCAGGAAGTACTGAGTAAGGGGGAACCTACTCTCAGTAAGTACTCATTATCGTCAAACGTGGTATCAGTTGACTACGATGTTCAGCTGATAGGTTATGAGTATTTAATTCAGCATTTGGTGATTCAGCATGTCATAGCATTTATTTCCCGCCTTTAATGTTCATCGTACTCCATTTTGTTGGGAGATGATGTAGCAGTAGAATGTTTAGAAGATTTGGGTGATCCCAAAACCCTGTGTTGATAGGTGAACCATTCCTTTGTATTTGTAACGCCTTGGTCTCTGAGAGTTTCAGACTCAGTAGACTTGCTTTCAGCACGGTCCCAGGCTCAGAAGTTCTGTCTTCTGAACCTCAGTAGACTATCCGCCTCAGTACCATGGAATGAAGATTCAGTAGTGCTGGAGTCAGCAATAGCAGCATACTGAAAGGTCTTCAGGAGTAAGTAGAACTAGACTCTCCAGGAGCAGTTTACTGAACTCAGAGTCGACCTTGAGTAGAGTTGAACTCAGCAGAAGTATACTACTGAATCCCTGGTCAGACTCAGTCTGACAGTTGTCTTAACTGTCAGTGGTCTTCAAAGGATAAATCAGTATAGTTGTCCGAGGTCGTACACATCAGAGAAGTCAGCTTCATTATCTGCCTTGAAGTCTGAATATCTCAACAACTTTCTACACCTGGACCAATGACAAGCAGCCAACTGTCAAATTGGTAAAAGTTGCAAGTCAACCACTTTCTTGAAAAAGATAGTGGACTCTGTACGATTTCAAAAGAGTCGTTAGCTACCACATAGAGTGACAGATGGACAATTGGTCTCCAACGGATCTAACCATAGCTCACCTATATAAATAGAGGGAAAATCAAATCATTAAAAACATCACACAGAAAAACGAGAGAATATACGAGCATTGAACAAACAAGAACACAAACTTTCCGCAAAGAACTGTAGAGAAAACAACCAACCGCAAAAAACACTCATACTGCTCTAGCATCCAAGTGAAAGAACACGAACCCAGAGGTATTATTCTTCACTGTTCTTCACTCTAGAAGCCCTTTCTTGTTCCCTTTCCCTCTAACCTAAGCTCAACTGAACTTATCTATAGCTTAGTACCGAAGGAGTTCATCTCTTGAACTGTTCTTATTGTTAAGAACTCCTTCATCGTTGGAGAATCATTCAAACATACTTTGTTTGACTTTCTAAACTGAGACTTGCTCAGTATAATCACAAGGCTGTGTTTGTCCTGTGTACAAACCGACTGAGGCTAACTCAGTATAATAAAATAGCCTCATGCCTTGTTTAGGACAGTGGACGTAGGATTTTGGATATCCGAACCACTTTAAAAAGTCGTTGTGTCATTTTATAGTGGCATTATTTACTGTTCATTCATAAAACTATTTACAAAATGTTTCAATAGAGTTTCAGTAAAAGCTTAACTGAATGCACTAATCTACTGAAACAATTTTAATTAATAACGTTTTCAAACCAAACTGAATCAGGCCTACACTATCCCACACGCTACTGAACTTCTACTGAACGGTACTGAATTCTGACATCAGTCAGCTAGCAGACCTCAGTATAGTCAGTCACTTTGTCCATGCGATCTAGAATAGCTTGTCTTGTCTATAGAATTCATTCAGTAGACAATCTCCGTAATCGGACTGTTCGCGTTCAAGTTTGAGAAAAAGGTGTTCAGTTATATTCACCCCCCCTACACTTGAACGTTTGACTAGGGACCAACAATTAGTATTAGAGCAGGAGTTCTTTAGGACTTTTGTTGTCTGAAACTGGTCTACTCGAACGGATCCTTGAAGATGTTTTCACTGCATATCATTCTTGATTTATATTATTATCTAACATGTCTGATATGTTAGGAATCATAATGGTACCCATGTTCTCAGTTGAGAAACTACGGGGTATAGCGGTTCAGAATGGAAGCACATCTGACCTTCCTCTACGATAGCATGACAGAGGTCTTGGAAGACGGACTTATCTTACCTATGGTCTATAGTGTTGACTTTCAGGAACCAGCTCAAGGAGAAGCGGTGATCGGGAAGAAGGTGCTAAAAGACAGAAGCCTCTTCACTCCAGAAGAGAAGAAGCTTCATAACCTTGACTATGTAGCTCAAGGAGAAGCGGCGACCGGGAAGAAGGTGCCAAAGTGACTCATATCTCGGCAGAGTTTAGGACTGCAAATCGGCGAAAGAACTCTGGGATGCTCTAGCGCTACTGAGTCGGGGGACTCGGAAGATCAAAGCCAACAAGCTGGCTCTGGAACTCCAGAAGCTGGAGAGATTGTAACTGATGCCCGACGACACGATTGAAGATCTCTATGTCAGATTTACGAATCTAAGGAACACAATCAAAGGCTGGGAAAGACGTTCTCCAACCGAGAGATGAATCTTAAAATTTGAGAGCCTGCCAGACGGACCATGGACTCCATTCGCTACACTTATTAGATATTCTGATCTTGATATTGTTTCCCCTGATCATATATTTTTAGAATTAAAAGCTGAAGAGTTTGAGTTTGGTCTGCCGCAGAAGAAGCAGAGAGCTGAAGCTGACACTCAAATAATCATGCCTTTGAAGCATCAGTCGGCACAACGGCTCCAACGTCTAGCAAAGCTGAACCTTCATCAAGTGAATTACGAGAAGGGAGCCTAGCTAAATAATACACATTGCTTGCGATCAAATTTCAGAAGGAGAAGGAGCGGAGCAGGAAACTATCTAGAGTCGTCAGAGACTCAAAGAGTAAGTCTGACTTCTCACCAAAACGCATTCCTGACTCACAAACTTCTAAATGCAGGAAACAGGAGGATTCTGCACAGTTGAAAGACAGTGAGAATAGAGAAAGCAGAGTCACCTCCTGCTACAACTGCAAGAAGCTAGTGCACTATCAGTACGATTGTCCTCAGCTTAGTATAGCTGAAAGAGCTGCAAGAAAAGCTCGAAGGGAGAAGTTCATCAAGAAGCGACAAGTCTATATTGCCAGTGAACTCTCAGATGACTCAGAAGAAGTCGACACCTTCATGGATTCATCTGATGATGAAGTCGCCTTCATGGCTAAAGAGCTTGAAGAAGATACTGAGAAGTGTCTGATGGTAGGAGAAGAGGATGAGGTAAACTCTCCAGAACCATTTAAGTCTTCTTCACACTGCACTCAAGATACTATTTCAGGTGTAGACGAGAATCTGCATGTCGCGATCACATACGATGAATTACTAGACGAGCAGATTCAGACGAGTCTGCAGCTCAACAAGACTCTTCCGGAGTTGGATGCCCTGAAAGTAGAAAATCAGAGACTTTCTTAGGAGAGTCAGGTTACTAATGAGTCGGAAGGACTTGTTGTTAGACTAAGGGAGGAGATTAACTCTCTCTTGATCAAGTCTCAGCAGCAAGAAGGTCTAATTTCAGTACTGACCAAAGACTTGACTCATAAAGATACTGAATTAAGTCTGCTGAAGCAGACTTTCTCAGGACTTCAGACCGAGCACGAAACTCTGAAAAAGAGTGATGATGTCTGGAGAAACCTGATGACAGAGCGATACATGGGAGCTGAGAAAAAGCTTAAGGTAATGCTAGCCAACAACAAGCCTAAGCACTGCAAGGAAGGACTCGGGTTCAGCCACGAAGCCTCCAGATCTGCTTCCACACGCTCAGAGAATCGGCTAACTGATAGGTTTGTTCAAGGGGAAACGATCATGCTGATGGAAACCTTCAGCTTCTCCACATGGACTTGTCCGGACCAATCTCTCATGTGACGATCAGAGGCAAAAAGTATGCATTAGTGGTCATTGATGAGTACTCGCGCTACACATGGGTCATATTTATTGCCAACAAGTCTGACGTCAAAACAGAGTTGCATACGCTTTTGAAAAAGCTCAGTGTCGAGAAGAACACCAAGATCAGAAAGATTCGTTCAGAGAGAGAAACTGAGTTCCTGAATGCGATGGTCAAAGAGTTCTGCGAAACTGAAGGGATAGAGCATGAGACGTATGCTGCACGCACGCGTCAACAAAATGGGATTGCTGAGTGGAAAAACAGAACTGAAAGAAGTAGCAAGAACCCTGCTCGCAGATTCAGGACTCCCATCAAAATTCTTGGCAGAAGCTACTGATACTGCATGTCTTACTCAGAACAGATCTCTACTGACAAAGCAACATCAAAAGTAACCATATGACCTATGTAACGGCAGGAAGCCTTTCATATCAAATTTCCATATTTTTTGGTGCTCGTGTTTTATCCTCAATAATGGAAAGGACCAGTTAAAGACTTTTGATAGCAAGTCAGACCAGGGAGTTTTCTTAGGATACTCCCAGGACAGCAAAGCCTTCAGAGTTTTTAACTACCGGACCCTTTGCGAGGAGGAAAGCCCTCATGTTGTTTTTAATGAGTTTTCTACTGAGAATAAGAGCAGAAACTCAAATTTAGAATCTAAGGACATTAGTAAGCAGCTACGGGATCTAAGCTTAATTAAAAGAAAATGTTGAAAAGATCTAGATATATTGGGATGATGATTCAGAAGAGGATAACAAAGTCAATATTACTAAATCACAGCCAGCAACGAACATAGCTGAACAGATTGATTCTTCTGAACAGAATCAATCCCAGGTAACTCAGGTTGATGAAGAAAACAATATGGTTAATGAGACCTCTACTGAGAATAACAACTCAAGGGGAACTAATAATGTTCCTGAGCACAATGCCCCTGAACCTGGTGACTCAGTAGACCCAAGTTTTGTCACTGAATTGTTTCAATATCAGAATAGTACAACTGAAATGCCTAACTATCCTACTATCTGTGTTGAACCAATTTCAAATGAAGAGACAAGACATCGCCGATCGTTGATGGACGCTCACTCTTCAGATCTTATTATTGGAGATCCGTCAGGAAGTGTTAAGATCTAGATTTTGTCAGGGAGAAAGCGCCTTATATTCCTGCTTCTTGTCTACTGAAGAACCTCAATCAATTGAGGATGTGTTGAATGACGCTGACTGGATCACTGCCATGCAAGAGGAGCTGAATTAGTTCACACGAAATGACGTATGGAAGCTTGTTGACAGACCCCGACATCAACACGTGATCGGAAACCAAATGGGTCTTCAAGAACAAGCGCGATGAAAACAACGTTATAGTAAGGAACAAAGTTAGACTCGTGGCAAAAGGCTACTGTCAAGCTGAAGGGATAGATTTTGACGAAACGTTCGCTCCAGTTGCAAGATTGGAGGCAATCAGACTATTCCTTGCCTACGCAACACATCAACGCTTCAGTGTATATCAAATGGATGTGAAACCAGCATTCCTGAATGCCGTTCGAAAAGAAGAAGTCTATGTGGAACAGCCTCCCAGCTTTCAGGCTTTGTATGGGTTAAAACAAGCACCCAGGGCTTGCTACGATACCCTGTCTTAGTTTCTTCTTCAGAAAGGTTTTCAGAAGGGCACCGTGGATTGCACTCTATTCAGCATTCGTCTAGGCGACGACATCTTACTTGTGCAGATCTATGTAGATGACATTATCTTCGGTTCAAAGAATGTCATTATATGTTAGTAGTTCGAGAAAATGATGAAGGACAAATTCGAGATGTCAATGATGGGAGAGATGAACTATTTTCTTAGATTCTCTATTATACCTTAATGCTACTAGACCTGACATAACTTATGTTGTAGGTGTCTGTGCTCGATTTCAGGTGAATCCTAAGCAGATCCGCAAAGAAGATTCTCCGCTATCTTAGAGGAACACCTGACATGGATTTATGGTATCCAACATACAATAATAATGAACTAATTGGTTATTCTGATGCTAACTACGCAGGTTGCATGATTGACCGGAAATCAACAACTGAAGCTGAATACATGGTTATCCTCGGCAGTAAGCTCATTTCATGGTTCTCCAAGAAACAGCATTCAGTAGCAACGTCAACTACTGAAGCTTAATACATGGCTGCCGGAAGTTGCTCCGCCCAAATCCTTTTGTTGAGACAACATATATGATACTATGACGTCACTCAGAATGAAGTGCCGATCTTTTGCGACAGCTCCAGTGCCATTGCAATCACTCATAACCTCGTTCTCCATACTAGATGCAAGAATGTGGACATCATACACAACTTCATTCGAGACCATGTCGAAAACAAGGATATCAGAATGAAAACAATCCATACTGATCGTCAAAGGGCAGATATACTGACCAAACCTGTAGCTGAAACCAGATTCCGAGAACTTTCAATAGAGCTAGGTCTACTGGACCCCACTGTCTCAAGTCAGTAAGTGGATTCAGAAGAGATGAGCATTCAGCAAGGGGGAATACCTACTCTTAGTACTGAACTCGTTCAGTACACAGAGATTCAGAAACCAACTAGTCGTGGTATCAGCTGACTACAAAGTTCAACTGACAGGTTTGCGTATCTCTTTCAGTAGTCAACCCATTAATAAATGTTGTTATGATATTTGTTCAGCATCGTATTCAATGCCTTAGAGAATATCATTTATTACAAACGGTTTCATTAAATACACGACGTTCTATGCTACATATGCTGAACTCTGCTTTGCATTAAATGCATGTCATATCAACTTACTCCTATAGGCTATTTACGACTGGATTTGACTTAGGCGGCATGTTTACTCATTACTTTTTGTATTATAAAATCTTAACCGTCAACTGATAAAAGTGGGATTAAACTCTAACCGTCGATCTTCAAACGTTATATCTTCAAAACATATATATTGACGTATTTATCCAAAAATCGCCATTTACGCTCTGCAAAAACCTTGATCTCTCTGAAAACCCTAAGCTTTCAACCTTCTTACTTCTATCTTTGCATATTTTCAGAGATTTTCGACAGTAAACTTTATGTTCTATAGCACTCGTATTGACTTATTCTAATTTCAAGGGCTAATATTTGATTTTCTAGATTAAGATGGAGAACATCATCATTATTGTTCCTGTTAACATGGTGGAGATCCTAAAAAAGTATCGTGTTTTGTGTGAGCCTATAATGGAGTTTGACTCCAGCGAGCTCAAAATGTTGGACGACGTGTTTGATGCTCTTAGAGCATCTGGGCTGGAACGCTTCCTATCGAAGAAGCCATCGTACTTCCTCCCGCGTCAGATATATGAATTCTACCTCAACATCGAGGAGGTAGATGGAGATCTTTTTGGATCTTTCACTGTCCATCTCGTTTCTGACCCAACGAAAGCATATTCTGAAGTCAGAAGGATGTCTGTAAGGGAAGAACTGGAGATGAGTTTCCAACTGCCCAGCAGTGGGATGAATCCCTCTGGATACAAGGATGACCTCCTTGATGAGTATCTAATGACATTCTGTGGGGAGCCGACCACTTTCAGAGCTACGTTTCCGAAGAACAGCATGCTCCCATAATTTAGGGCCTTGTCGTATGTTGTTACGCAAATACTGACCAGCCAGGCCGGTTCCTTTGATCAAGTGTCCAAGCATAAGTTGCAGATGATGATGGCCATTGATGATAGGGCCAAGATCAACTGGACAGGATTCTTCCTAAAGGAATTTCAGACGCAATCCGCCAAATTTGATCGATCTACTAGACGTATGAGTGCTAGAGCAAGCTTCTCTATGGGATGAAGTTGTCAGCTATGATCGAAGATTTTTGTGGAGATGATCATATCACATACACTGACAAAGCTTACTTCAATCCGAAAAGGATCAGATTCCACAGCCGCGCCAGTGTGCTTCAGCAGATTGGCGCGGGTGGAGCTGAAGAGGGTAAGGGGAAGAGGAAGGCCCCTACTCCCGTTAAGAAGGGTGCTACCCCTCATAAGAAGCAGAAGAAGGTTTCTGAGACAGCCGTGGTAGTAGCCCAAAGCACTTTCAGACTGAGAGACAAGTCTAATTCTGCCGAGAAGACAGTCTCAGTAGAAAAGGCTGCTTCAGAGAAGAAGGCAGCCTCCTCAGCTGAAAAAGAGGACTCATTAAAACAGGGTACAGTTCCTGAAGTTAAAACTCCTACATCCAGGTCTCCACTGGACGTACCTCCTATTAGCAGTCTTCCCACTACTGAGAAGTCAGAGTCTCCCATTGACTTAGATGAGATAGAGACTAGCACTGAAGTCGAGACTCTTAGGTTTGAGATTGATTTGCTTCAGGAAAAAGCAACCCAAGAGATCTCTGAATCTATTCCTAAAATCATAATTCACTCTGACTTGGTGGATTTAGCCTACAGGGCTAGACTTCAGATACTGTTCAGGTTCCAGGACTGGATCACTTTTGAGCGTCTGATCCAATTCAAGTCCTCAGAACTGCTGAACTCCGACGAGCTTCAGATTCGCCAGCAGATAGGCTACTTAGAGCCTTCCTACGTGTGCTCGATCGAGGATCTTAGGGCGGTAATGCTGGCTCTTCTTGAAGATAGGAATCCTTCAGCAACCGTCCCTACCGAGGGTTCCTCTAATCCCGATGATGAGAACCCATCCAATGATGTAGGCCCTAAGAAGCCTGTTGAGGATTCTAAGCAGGAGGAGGGAGCTCAACCCTCAGATGATCAACCTATCAGCTCTCTTCCTCCTGGCTCGGCGGCTATAAGAACCTCTCAGGACTTTGACCCAGGACAACTTTTAACTGAGGTCTACTTATGAGGTTGCCCCTGTCGCAAAACGTCGAAAGTCAAAATCAGTAGCAAAGGCACTCCGAACGCAAGGGACACAAAATCGTCTCCTTGCAAGGAACATCCATAAAGTCTAGAAAAAGGCTAAGACAGCTCAGTGTAAGGAACTCAGGGCACTGAAGACTTCAGTTCAAAACGCTCATGTCCTAACTTCTCTTCTATCCTCAAGGATGCTCTAGCCACACAAAAAGTTGATTTTGACGCTCAGCAAACATCTACTCAAGCTTTGATGACTGCTGCCCATACTACTCTTCTTGAATCATTCAAGGCAGCACAGTCAGATCATCTGACTAGACTCTCCACACTCACTCAGGCTCATGAACTCAGAATCTCTATTATTCAGAAAGAGTGTGAGGAGAAGATGGATGCTAAGCTGAAGGAAATCCAAGACCTTGTAGACTCCTGTCACCATAAGTATGGTGCAGATCTCATTACTGAGAGGAATGATCTACACAAAAAGTTCGAAGGTCTTGAGACAACTTTAGACAAGCTCAATTATGCTTATCAAGCACTGAATTCCAAAGTTGTCTCAGTTCCCACCCTTAGCGTATTGGATGATGCCAAAAAGGGGGAAAGAATAGTTAAAGGGAAAAGGTCAGTTCAGGGGACCAAAGTTGTATCTGCTCCCACTGCCCTGATTCCACTGACTGAGGGGGAAGAACATGAGATGGGTATGGCCCAGGGTATCTCGGGCATAGGAGATGTAGGTGCTGAGATTAGCCCAAGTGGCTTAGGACCCAAAGAGGCAGGAACATGCACTTCTGTCTCTCAGAAGCATATTAAAGAAGTGGCCAAATTCCTGGAGGGGTACTTAGAAGATGAAGAAGAGCCTTCTCTGCCTCCACCAGTATCTAGAAAGGGAAAGAAAATACTGAAGGTTCCTACACCTCGCTCAAAATCCCTAAAGAAATACATCGGCTCAGCTGAACAAGCTCAGATCGAAGCTGATGAGAAATTATTAAGAGAGTTGGCTGATGCTGAGGCAGCAAATAAGCCGAAGAAGGCTCCCAGAAAGGCCAGAACTAAGGTTCCTGCTAGGAAACCAACTAAGAGGCCTGCTATCAGGAAGCTTACCCTCAGCGATGAAGCTGATAAGGAAAAAGAAAAAGGGAGGGAAGCTGAAAAGAAGAAAGCTACTGAATCCTAGCAGCAAGGATAGAAAAAGAGAGCAAAGCCGACGATTGAAGAGATGATCAACTTCAACATTATCGCTCTGGACAAAAGGGCTGAATATCATCATCTTGAAGAATACAGAAGGCAAGAAGCTATAGCAAAACAGAAGGCTGATGAGGAAGCCAGAGAAGCTGAAAGGCTAAAGCTAAGACCTCTTCTACCGAATGACAAGGACATTCCATCTTCTTCAATGTTCAGGAAAGGCCGCAGACCCAATGATCAGAAGATGCATAGGTGACCTCGAGTTGATACATTGATGCCTTGGGAGAAGACTCAGCTGTAGGAACTCTCAAAGTTGAATTCGTCAAACGCCACTATGTCTATCAGTTTTGGCCTAACACTTCAAAGAACGATGCCTTTGCTGATTGGATTTTTAAGTGTGATATAAATATCTACAATACAGTCAAGAAAGCCATTGAAGATAATGTCAATGCTCAAACTCCGGCTTTCAGGACTCTACCCCCACCTCAGAAACTAGACGGATCTCTATACACCGGCGTAATAGAAGGCGAAGTCAGGAATGCAGCCATAGCTCTTGAGCTTGATCCTAATGATCAAGAAGACATTCTAAAGATTCAGAAGCTGAGAAGAGATACTTTCAAGCTATGGACTCCCTCGGCCCGAAGACAAATCGAAGGACTTTAAGACAAGGATTCAACGTTTCAGGAGGTAGTCTTGATAAGTCTCTGTTTTGCTTAGTGTAGCAAGTGATGTATTAGTACTGAATTTCACACACACACACACATATATATATATATATATATATATATATATTTACATCAACTATTACTTGTCCTGGCAATCTCTTATTGTCTCCATAGCCTACTTTGTCTTACTTTAACACTTAGAATCACCTAAGTGATTACTGAATCACATACTCACTACTTATCTGTGTTTGTCTGTTTTTACTTTGTTTGATTGGTATCTAGGAGGAAATTGTGTTGGGAGATTTTTTTTTAATGAGATAATTCTGTAAACTCCCAACGGCCCTCAGTATATTAGAAACTAGAAAGTCCAACTCCACTGATTCTTCTTGTAACATTTGAAAGGAGTTTGTACCTGATAATTTATAGTGTTAGCTGATAGTGATAGGTTTTGGCATCATCAAATAGTGGGAAATTGTTGGGAGATGAATCAGCAGTAGAATGTTTAGAAGATTTGGTTGATCCCAAAACCCTATGTTGATTGGTGAACCATTCATTTGTATTTGTAACGCCTTGGTCTCTCAGAGTTTCAGCTAAGTAGACTTGCTTTCAACATGGTCCCAGGCTCAAAAGTTCTATCTGCTGAACCTCAGTAAACTATCTGCCTCAGTACCATGGAATGAATACTCAGTAGTGCTGGACTCAACAAGAGCAACATACTGAAAGGTGTTCAGGAGTCAGTAGAACTAGACTCAGCAGGAGCAGTTTACAGAACTCAGAGTCCACCTTCAGTAGAGTTGAACTCAGCAGGACTATACTACTGAATCTCTGGTCAGACTCAGCAACTGCCTGACAATTGTCTTAACTGTCAGTGGTCTTCAAAGGATAAATCAGTTGAGTTATCCGAGGTCGTACACATCAGAGAAGTTGGCTTCAGTATCTGCCTTGAAGTCTGAATGTCTCAACAACTTTCTCCACCTCGACCAATGACAAGCAGACAATTGTCAAAGGACTGGTAAAACCGGCAACTCAACCACTTTCCTGAAAGAGATAGTGGACTCTGCACGATTTCAAAAGAGCCGTTAGCTACCCAAATAGAGTGACACGTGGACAGTTCGTCTCCAACGGATCCATAGCTCACCTCTATAAATAGAGGGAAAATCAAATCGTTCAAAACAACAGACAGAAAAATGAGAGAATATACGAGCATTGAACAAACAAGAACACAAGCTTTCCGCGAAGAACTAAAACAACCAACCGCGAAAAGCACTCATACTGCTCTAGGGAACCGAAGCTCTCATAGAATCAAAGCCTCTAGCATCCAAGTGAAAGAACACGAACCTAGAGAGATTATTCCTCACTATTCTTCACTCTAGAAGCCATTTCTTGTTCCCTTTCCATCTAACCTAAGCTCAACTGAACTTATCGATAGCTTATAACCGAAGGAGTTCATCTCTTAAATTGTTCTTATTGTTAAGAACTCCTTCATCATTGGAGAATCGTTCAAACATATTTTGTTTGACTTTGTAAACTGAGACCTACTCAGTATAATTACAAGGCTATGTTTGTCCTGTGTACAAACCGACTGAGACTAACTCAGTATAATAAAATAGCCTCATGCCTTGTTCAGGACAGTGGACATAGGATTTTTTATATCCGAACCACTTTAAAAAGTCGTTGTGTCATTTTACTGTTTCATTGATTTACTTTTCATTCAGAAAAACTTTTTACAAAATCATTCAACAGAGTTTCAGTAAAAGCTTAACTGAGTGCACTAATCTACTGAAACAGTTTTAATTAATAATGTTTTCAAACCAAACTGAATAGGGCCTACACAATTCCGCATGCTACTGAACTTCTACTGAACAGTACTGAATTGTGACATCAGTCAGCTGACCTTAGTATAGTCAATCGCTTTGTCCACGCGATCTAGAATAGCTTGTCTAGTCTACTGAATTCATTCAGTAGACAATCTCCGTAATCAGACTGTCCGCGTTCAAGTTTGAGAAAAAGGTGTTTAGGTGTATTCACCTTCCCCCCCCCCTCTACACCTGAACGTTTGACTCAAGACCAACACATTGGGCATGTCGTTTTCATTAAACTCACATTATTCCATAAAACTGACTGTGGCGCATTGAATGCATGTCATTTCGTCTTACCATTTAGGCATAGAGATAAGTAGGTCAAGATTATAGGCGGCACAATAATCATACCCTATTATAACATCTAATCTGAGTGAGCCACCTCTTAAAAATGATTAATCTCGACCGCATGCTATTAAACTATTCATATTCAAATCTGAATATATATATATATATATATATATATATATATATATATATATGTGTGTGCATGTTATCTCTCACTAATCATCTTTCCGCCATTTTTGAACGATTTGTGCTATCTGCAAACTGCTTCCTCTGCTTAAGACTTCTACTGCATTTTTAGCACTCATCATTCGTTAATTATTTCTTAAACTAAATCTGCTTTACTAACTAACTCTACTTTCAAGTGCTAACGCTCTTTTTGCAGATTTCAGTTATATAAGATGGCAACTGTTCCCACACGTGACGTGCTGGTTCCTGAGGATATTCAGGAAATCGTCTCGGGGAAGAGGGTTCTTTTCGAACTCGTCCTGTCAGTCAGGACTTGCAGAGTGGAGTGTATGACTCAAATCTTCGACGCACTGGAGAATTCGGGTCTTCTGCCGATTCTCTCTAGGGATCCGCGTCAGAGTCTGCCCCGCCAGGTTGCAGAGTTCTTCTTGAACTTCCGAGAGGATGACGATCAGTGCCAGATTTCTTCCATCCTCTCCAGGCACGAGGTTCGACCGAATTAGTGGGAGGACTAGGCCACCCAGATAGATGTTTCGACTCATCTTCGTCGCAGTGTTGATCTTGAAGAGGAAAAAATTCCCCTTTCTCAATACAAGGAATCCTCTATGGATGAATATCTCTTCCATTTCAGCGGTCAGGACAACATCCTCTTCAAAGCTGCCTTTCCTAAGAGTCAGATGCTACCTCACTACCGTGGTCTGGCTTACATAGTCAACAACATCTTGACGAGTTCCTACGATCAACTTTCCCACCCGTGTCCAGATCATGATGACGATTATGGATGAAGCCCCCATAAACTGGAATGCCTTTTTCCAATCAGAGTTCAAGCGACAGTAGCTGAAATTCAAAGAATCTGATGAAGGCATGCATCTGATTCCTAAGGGAAAAATCCTCTATGGTTATAAACTCAGTATATTGATCGAAGATCACTGCCCAGAGAGAGTATCATTTGCTGATACCAGTTATTTCGATCAGAAGCTCGTGAAGTTTCTGAATTCAGCATCCGCTGAGAAGTCTATAGGGTGAGCACTTACGTCTAAACGTCCTTTGGAGATCACTCTGCATCCCAGCCCTACTGAGTAGGCTTAGCAAAAGAAGCGAAAGACACTGAAGAAGTCGAGTCTTCAGTCGCTCCAACACCCATCTCCATTGAGGATTCCGGGTCAGGAAAAGAGAATGTGACCCTAAAGGAGAAGGTGAAGTGAGTTAACCTCAGAGGAGATTCAGCTAGAGACTCAAGCTGAACCGACCCCATTTACTGAGGTCTCCTCTTCCATCCCAACCTCTATTCTTCAGGCTAGGAGCAGAGCCACTGAACAGGTTGTTGTTGAGATTCCAGAGATCCAAGACCATCAGGATCTCGTGGATATAGCTATCAGTGCTCGAGTGCAGATGCGTCTAAGGTTCTTAGAGTGTGATCTGTTTAAAGAGACGATCCACCAGCAGATGGTAGGTGAGCTAGTTCAGGAGGAACAACGCCTTCAGGAGGAAATTGGCTGTGGCGAGCCAGCCGACATTGCCTTTCTTGAGGATTTTCGTGCTGCCATGCTGATGCTCCTTCGCATCAGAACTCAGGGCGAGTCATCTTCTAAGACTCAGCCTCCTCCTCCAACTTACTCACCCCAAGGATGCAGACTTGGGAGGATCTGCTGAGGGTAACACTCCCAAGGATGATCAGTCACCACCTCCTCCAGAATCTGGCTCGATCATCCTGAATCCGTCCAAGACTCAACCGATGAAACAAAGCAGATATCAGGTTGCTAAGCTCAAGGACATCAGCTCAGAGTCAATAAATAAGGTTATTAAGCGTCAAGACCATAAGAACAGATCACTTGCCGATGATGTGAACACTAAGTGGAGTAAGTTCACCGAGGCTCAGACGAAGACGTTGGACGGAAGATATCCTGAAGAAATCCTCAACAGAGCACCTGAGGCACAGAAGATAGACCTATCTGCTCAATTCCAAAACATACTGCAGTCGCAAGCCAAGATGTTCATTGAAGAAATGGCTGCTACAACAGGTCGTGTCTAAAAGGCAGTCGAAGATCGTTATAAGTTTACGCTTAAAAGTGTTTCTAAAGCACTGACAAATCAGCCCAACTATTGCCAAGAGATCAAGAAGGTTGCTTCTGATGCTGTGGAAGACTATCTCAAACATTTCGAAAATTCCAAAGATGCTCTGCTGAATGCTATTGATCAAGAGCACAACAAGAGATGGGAGTCTTACATATATGTAGCCACAAATATTGCCTCAGGTCTTGAGACTATACAGACCTCAGTAGATGAGTTAAATAACAAGGTCACTGCCCTGGCTACGCTGATTGATGATGCCAAAAAGGGGTAAAAGAGTAGATCTACTCAGCTGAGAGCCCTCCTCAAGGCAGAAGAACAGGGTGCAGGACCAAGTTCAGCGATTATCCCAGCTGGACCTAGCTCAGGAGAAGCTAACATAGGGGAAGAAGCAAGTAAGGGGGAAGCCCCTACTGAAGAGCCTACTGATGCAGATGTGGCTGAGGTGGCTAAGTTCATGAAGGCCTGTAGACTGAAGAGTCGCCACCTCCCACCAAGAAATTTGACAAAGGAAAGGGTAAGGCCCCTGCTGACCCCAGTCCACCAAGGCAGAAGAAGCTCAAGTTCAGGTCCAAAGAGGAGTAAATTGCATTCTATGCTAAGTTGGCCAAAGTTTGGAGAGCAAGATGTTAAGAAGAAGCTTACAGCCAGGAAGGGTGTATAGATCTGAACTTCAATGCCGACTCGCACTAGATCTGTTATTCCCAGGAAGACTAGATCTGCAACAGCTGCTCAACCAAAACAGTCCAAACCTGAATAGTCCAGAACTGAGAAAGAAGGCGTACTTGAATCTAAATCCAAATCATCATCGCCTACTGAATCGAAAGATCAACATGTGCCATCCACTGTACCCTCCAAAGAACAAGAGCTTGAGATGAAGGAGATATGGGATACAGTCGAGCGAGCACTAGACATGACAACTGCGGCCAGGCAGATTAGAGAAGTTATGCAACAGATTCGTCTAGATGATCTAGAGGCCATTAGGTTGTGGACTGAGAAAGAAGCAAGGGAGAGGGTAAAGGACAGAAGTGTACCTACTTCTTCTAGGTATTTCAGAATGAGGGAGCCAGTCAGTGAAGTGAAGATGATCATTTTCAAGAGAACTGATGACTGGGTACCCCTCAAGCTGAATCAGAAATGGGAACAACTGAAGATGGACTTCATTAAAAGATTCTACATCTGGAAAGTTGGCAATGAAGATTCTGATCCTCATACGTTTTTCAAGGACTTTCTAACAGCTGTAAACCCGTCCCTCCTTCCTGAGATTCAGACATTGCTTGATCAATCTGGCAAAACACTGAAGGCACCTCCTTTCAGGATCCTTCCTCCTCCGCTCACTCATCAAGATAATTTATACAAGAGGGAGATAGAAGAAGAGATCAAGGACGCCATCACAAGCAAAGCTCTGAACAAAGATGATGCCGAAGACTTGATGGAGATTAAGGCCCTAAGGAATAGAGTAGATTCAGGTTATGGCCTTGAACTTCCGGAGAAAAAGTCTGCTGACTTCCGTGCTCGTATGCAACAATTTAAGAAGAAGCCGATCTGACCTTTCTCTCTCGTAGTCTAGTTTGTAGTGATAGTATATCTTGTACTGTAAACATTTTATCTCATTTATGACATCTAATACTTCGAGCCTTGACAACCTCTCATTGTCTTTATGGCTGTTGTTTTTACTTTCAACACTACTGATCACTTCAGTGATCAGATATCACACTCACTCACATTATCTGACCCTATGTGATTTATATGCTTATATGCCTTAGAATTTTTGCTGCTGATTATTTGTTTTTGCTCTGATCCTCTCTAATACCATGCTAGTATTTAGGGGGGAAAGGGTTCTTGAATACATATAGGGCAATCGTTTCTTAGGGGGAATTTTCCTTATAGGGAATTTGTCTTTCAAATAATGTTAGAAGCTGGAACTTGTTTTTCAAATATTAATGATTAAGTGTTGATTAGAAGATTAGCTACTAAGAGTTATGATCCTTTTCGAGCTCTGATTATTTTTAGCTATATCGGCCTTGATATCTCTTGAATGTCTTAACTTGTTATCTAGCTCTGATACTTTCCGTAGAATCTCTGATACCTTCAGTAGGCTATAATCGTGTCAATAGTTATTAAGTTATATAAGCTCTGATACATTCAGTAGACTATAATTGTGTTAATTTGATGTGGCCTTAATACATTGCTTGATAGCATAAGATAGCTCTGATACATTCTTACTTGTGTTTGCTCTGATTCTTTCTTTTCATTATTTAGTCAGCTGTGATATGTTGGCTGGAGCATTCCTTGTAATAGTACTTACTCAGTAGTAGTAGCTCTTAGCCTTAGCATGTTCATTTGATAGAAGATGTAAAAGGTTTTGGCATTATCAAATAAGGGGAAATTGTTGGGATGAAGATTCAGTAGACTATATTTTATAGATTTGAAGATCTTAAAACCCCTAGCTGAATGATGAACCTTCGATTATGTAATAGCTTAGTTTGAGTTCAGCATGTTAGGAACTTAGTAAGCTAGAGTTCAGTAGCTGCGGAGTTCAGTTGAAGATCTTGCACTCAGCCGATGAACTCAGGATCGAAGAAGTCAGTTGGTCAGCCGACCACCAACTGAATCTGAATAGGAATTCGTGCCCATGCAGTGATGCTCAGAAGAATGTCAGAAGGAAGTCACTTTAGTTGAAGGTCCGAGGATTCAGCGGGAGTCAACCTTGATGTTTGACAAGCCTCACCTACCTATCTACCTCGACCAATAAGGAGCCGACAACGCTTTATCTTTTCAGACAAAAGCTACTTCGAGACTGAAAACGAGACATATCTCTATAGTGCACCCACTCATCAACGTTCAAATTTTAAGGAGTCGTTTTCCTTGTCAATTAGACACGTGGATAGACCCCTCTCCAACAGATATATTCACAATCGACGACTATATATAGAGGAGAGTCTTCATGCAGAAAGACACCAAGAATTATATCATAATTTATGTAATATTGCAATGCAATTAGAGATAATATCATAATTTATGTTTATCTTGCAATTATATTTTTGTGAACGGTGAACCTTTTTTTGGTAGAATTTGAAATGTGATCAATTGTTGGTCCCGAGGTAAACGTTCAGGTGTAGAGGGGAGGAGGGGGGGGTTTGAATATACCTGAAAACTTTCTCAACTTAAAACACGAATAGGCCAATTAAGGAGATTGTCTGCTGAATAAATTCACTACACCAAGCAAGTTATTCTGGATCGCGTGGACAGAGTGACTGACTATACTGAGGCCTGCTAGCTGACTGATGTCAGAATTCAGTACCGTTCAATAAGAGTTCAGTAGCGTTCGGAATAGTGTAGCCCCAAATTCAATTGAGTTGAAAACGTTTTTATTAAAATTGTTTCAGTAGATTAGTGCACTCAATTAAGCTTTTCTGAAACTCTGTTGTATGATTTTGTAAACGGTTTTCTGTATGAACAGTAGATCAATGCAATAATAAATGAACACGGCGATTTTAAAGTAGTTCGGATATCAACAATCCTACATCCACTGTCCCGAAAAGATCAGGAGGCTATTTTATTATACTGAGTTAGTCTTAGTTGGTTTGTGCACTGGACAAACACGACTTTCATGATTATACTGAGCAAGTCCCAGTTTACAAGGTTCAAACAAAAATGTTTGAAAGATTCTCCAACAGTGAGGGAGTTCTTTACAATAAGAACAGTTCAAGATATGAACTCCTTCGATTCTAAGCTATGGATATTTCAGTGGAGATTAGATTAGAGGGAAAAGGGAACAAGAAGAGGCTTCTAGAGTGAAGAACAATGAGGAATAATCTGTCTGGGTTTGTGTTCTATCACTTGGATACTAGAGGCTTTGATTCTATTAAGCTTGGTTCCCTAAAGCAATGTAGTCGCCTTTCGCGTTGAGTATATCTCTGAAGTTATTGCGAAAAGCTTATATCTTGTTCGTTCAATGCTCGTAAATCGCTGTTGTTCTATATTATTCTTTGATTTGTTTTTCTTTCTATTTATAGAGGTGAGTTATGGATAGATCCGCTGGAGATGAACTGTCCACGTGTCACTCTCTTTGGGTAGCTAATGGCTCTATTAGAAATCGTGCAGAGTCTTTCCTCTTTTTCAGGAAAGTGGTTGACTTGCAGCTTTTTACCAGAACTTTGACAGTTGGCTTCTTGTCATTGGTCGAGGTGTAGAAAGTTGTTGAGACACACAGACTTCAAGGCAGATACTGAAGCTGAATTCTCTGATGTGTACAACCTCGGACAACTCTACTGATTTAACATTGAGAACTTGATTGTCAGGCCATTGCTGAGTCTGGCCGGGGATTCAGTAGTATACTCCTGCTGAGTCCAACTCTACTGAAGGTCGACTCTAAGTTCAGTGAACTGCTCCTGCTGAGTCCAGTTCTACTAACTCCTTCAGTATGCTGCTCTTGCTGAGTCCAGCACTACTGAATATGAACACCTCTCAGAATGCTGCTCCTGCTGAGTCCAGCACTACTGAGTCTTCACTCCATGGTACTGAGGTGGATGGTCTTCTGAGGGTACAACAGACATAACTACTAAGCCAGGACCATGCTGAAGGAACGTCTATTGAGTCTAAAACTCTCAGAGACTAAGGCGTTACAATTATAATGGAATGGTTCACCAATCAAATTAGGGTTTTGGGATCAACCAAATCTTCTAAACAATCTACTGCTGAATCATCTCCCAATAATTTCCACCTATTTGATGATGCCAAAACCTAACACTACAAACTATCAGATACAATCTCCTTACAAATATTACAAGGAGAATCAGTGGAGTTGTATGTGAAGTTCTAATCTACTGAGGGACAAAAGAATACAGAAATACCTCTAACAATTCCCCCAAATAGAATCTATCCAATCTAAGCATTAGTAGACAAACACAAATAAGCAGTGAGTGTGTGAGTCAGTAATCACTTAGATGATTTTGAGTGTTAAATTAATTAAATAGGCTATAGAGACAATAAGATGTTGTCAGGCCAAACAACAAAGATGCATGTATATGTATAAGGAAGTTTAGTACAATTACATCACTTGCTATTCTATTCAAAACAAAACAAAGAACCTATCAACAACACTTCTCCTGAACCGTTGAATCCTTGCCTTAAAATCTTTGGATTTATCTTCAAGAAGAGGGAGTCCATACATCTTGAAGGTGTCTCTCCGTAGCTTCTGAATCTTGGGCACATCTTCAGGATCGTTAGCATCAAGCTCAAGTTCAATGGCTGCATTCCTGACTTCTCCTTCTATCACGCCAGTATAGAGAGAACCATCCAGCTTCTGAGGTGGAGACAATGGTCTGTAAGCCGGGATCTGAACATCTTCTTTATCCGCAATGGCTTTATCAACCATGTTATAGATCTCCACGTCACATTTCAAGAGCCACTCAGCAAAGGCGTCATTCTTATGAGCTTCTGCCAAACATAATATCGCTTATTAAATTCTGCCTTCAGTGTCTCCCAAAGTTGAGTTTTCTCCCAACGCATCCACTTATCAACCCGAGGCCACCTGTATATCTTCTGATTATTAGGTCTTCTGCCTCTTCTGTACTTGTAAGGGATCTCCCTGTCCTTCGGCGGAGGAGGACGCGGTTTCAGCCTTTCATCTTCCATTGCTACTTCAGCAGCCTTCTCCTTGGCCAGAGCTTCTTGCCGTCTAAACTCTTCAATCTGTTAGTATTATGCTCTCTTTTCTAGAGCAACAATACTAAAGTTTATCATCTCATCTATAGTCGGCTCAGCTCTCTTCTTTTCTTGCTGTTGCTGCTGAGAGTCAGTAGCTATCCTCTCAGCTTCCTGCTCCTTCTCCTTTTCTTTATCAGCTTCATCGCTGAGTTTTAGCTTTCTTGGAGGAGGTCTTTTTAGCTGGCTTCCATGCAAGAACCTTAGCCTTGGCCTTTTGAGCCTTCTTAGGCTTGTTTGCAGCTTCAGCCTCAGCTAGCTCCCTTACCAATTTTTCATCGGCTTCGATCTGAGCTTGCTCAGCTGGGCTTATATATCTTTTGATGCCTTTCTTCAATGGGGTGGGGATCTTCAGTGGCTTCTTCGCCTTGCCCGATACTTGTGGAGGCAGAGGAGGCTCTTCCTCTTCTTGTGAGTCCTCCTCAAGGAACTCAACAACTTCTTTGATGTGTTCATCTGAGGTTTGTGTTGCTGTTTCCTTGGGTCCTGAGCCGCTTGGGCCAGTCTCAGCGCCTACATCTCCTGCGCTAGAGACACCCTGGGCCTTACCCATTTCAGTCTCTGAGGGGTCAGTAGGAGCATATTTGCTTTGAGTCCCAGATATTGACTTCTTCCCTTTCACTATCCTTTCGCCCTTTTTGGCATCATCCAATACACCGGGGGTTGGAATAGAGACTACTTTGGTGTTCAGGCCTGAGTAAGCAATTGCTAGCTTATCCAAGGATTTTTGCATATTCTCTAACTTCAGGTGCAGGTCATTCCTCTAAATGATTAGGTCTTCACCATATCTGCGATGAGAGGTATCGACCAAGTCCTGAATGGTCTTCAGCATCACATCAAACTTCTCCTCACAGGCTTTCTGAATGGAAGCAATCCTAAGCTCGTGAGCCTGAGTCGGTGTGGAGAGTCTGGATATGTGCTCTAACTGTGTTGCGTTAAATATTTCTAGAAGAGATGTCAGAGTAGCAGTCAATGATGTTTGCTGATTCTCGAACTCAACACTTTATGCGGCAAGTGTGTTGGTGAAAATAGCTGAAAAATCAGGGGCAGGCGTATTCTGAATGGAGGTCTTCAGCGTCCCGATATCCTCGTATTGAGCTGTCATGGCCTTCTTCCAGCTCCTGTGGACAGCCTTCGCCAGGAGGCGGTTTTGTGTCCCTTGACTCTTAATAGCCTTGGCTAATGAACGAGATCTTCGAGTTTTGGCACAGTGCGCAACCTCGTAAGCAGACTCCATCAATAACTATTCAGAGTCCAAAACATGAGAGGTTCCAGCTGCTGCTGAACCAGGAGGGAGGGAGCTGATGGGTAGATCAGCTGAGGGTTGAGCTCCCTCCTCCTGTTGAGTACCCTTAGAAGGCTTCTCAGGGCCTGCATCACTGGGTGGGTCCTGATCATCAGGATCAGATCCCTCTGAAGGCGCGGCTGCTGAGGGGATACGGTCCTCAAGAAGTGCAAGCATGACCGCTCTTAAGTCTTCGAGTGAGCAGAGGTCAGCAGGCTCAGAATAGCCTATCTGTGGACGGATCTCCCGCTCCTCGGAATTCAAAATCTCGCAGGACTTGAATCGGATAAGGCGATCGAGGGTGATCTAGTCCTGGAATCTGATGAGCATCTGAAGCCTAGCCTTGTGAGCAATGGTCACCAAGTCAGAGTGACTTGTGATTTCAGGGATAGCCTCAGAGAGTTCTCGGGTTGCTATGTCCGGAGGAGCGTCAGCCTCGTCCCCGATTGTCTCAGCTTCAGTGTTGGTCTCCATGTCATCCACATCAATTGGATACATAGTCTTCTCAGCAAATGGAAGATTGTTGAGTGGTGGAACATCGAGTGGGGACTGAAATGTTAGAGTTGTAACCTCAGGTGCGGTCCACTTTTCTGCTGAGGCCGCTTTCTCAGCTGAGGTGGCCTTCTTAGACGCAACCTTTCGTACTGAGATAGTTTTCTCAGAGGAGACTGAGTTATCCCTCAATCTGAATGGAGGTACTACCACGGCCTTCTCAGAAGATTTCCCCTGCTTCTTCTGAGGGGTAGCACCCATCTTGCTGGGAGTGGAGGCCTTCCTCTTCCCTTTTCCTTCCTCAGCAACCCCTGCGCCAATCTGTTGAAGCGCAGCGGCCTTGCTGTGGAAACGTATCTTCTTCGGGTTGAAGTAACCTTTATCAGCATAGGTTACGTTTTCATCTCCGCATAGATCTTCAATCATTATCGACAACTTCATCTCGTTCAATAGCTTGCCCTTGGCACTCAGACACCAAGTAGATTTATCAAATTTTGAGGCCTGTGTCTGAAACGCTTTCAAGAAAAACTCTGTCCAGTTGACCATGGCACTGTCGTAGATGGCCATCATCATTTGTAATTTGTGTCTAGACAGCTGATCAAAAGAGCATGCTTGGCTCGTCAGAATCTGCGTAACAACGTACGCTAAGGCTTAGTACTGCGGGAGCATGCAGTTTTTGGGAAAAGCGACTCTGAAGGACGTCGGGTCCCCATAGAAAATCTCAAGTACTCATCCAAGAGGTCATATTTGTATCCAGCAATGCTGATGCCACTGTCTGGTAGCTGGAAACTACGCTGAAGAGCTTGCGTTACTGACATCTGTTTTACTTCAGCACTGGCTCTTGAGGGGTCAGCGACATGATGAATCATGAAGGCACCAAGAATATCCCCTTCTACCTCCTCAGAATTGAGGTAGAGTTCCGAAATCTGCATCAGAAGGAAGTATGCAGGCTTCCTTGACAGAAAACTCTCGAGTCCTGATGCTTTGAGTGCATCAAAAACTTCGTCCAGAATATCCAGGCCACTGGAGTCGAACGCCATGATCGAATCCCACCATACGCGATCCTTCTCCAGGATCTCATTCATGTTCATGGGGACGACCACTGAAACGCTGTTAGGTTTTGCCTGGACCTAATCTGCAGAATTTACGTATTAGTACTATAGAATATAATGAATCAGTTTAAGTTCTAATAAGCGTAAAATTTACCGTAATAAGCTATGGAATGTTAATACAGAAGCAAGAGTAGAAAATCTAAGTTTAGTTCAGAGATCTTAGGGTTTTAGCAGAGCGAAAATGGCGGTTTTAGAATCTATATGTCGATATATATGATCTTGAAGATGAAAAGATTTTAGATCGACGATTCAGTTTAAATCCCGCTATAAATGATGGACGATCAAGATTCGATATTATATAAAGCAGTGAGAAAACTAGCCGCCTAAGTCAAGTCCAGTTGTATTTAGCCTATAGGAGTAAGTTGATATGACATACATTTAACGCAAAGCAGAGTTCAGGAAACATAGCATAGAATGTAGTGCACTTAATGAAACCGTTTATAATAAATGACATTCTCTAAGGGATTGAATACGATGTTGAATCAATATCATAACAACATTAATTACTAGGTTGACTACTGAAAGAGATATGCAAACCTGTCAGTTGAACATTGTAGTCAGCTGATACCTCGTGTAGTTGGTTTTTGAATCTCTGTGTACTGAATTAGTCCAGTACTGAGAGTAGGCATTCCCCCTTGCTGAATGCTTCTCTCCTGAATCCGCTTACTGACTTGAGTCAGTAGGGTCTAGCAGACCTAGCTCTACTGAAATTCTCTGAATCTGGCTTCAGCTAGAGGCTTGGTCAGTATGTCGGCCCTTTGATGGTCAGTATGAATCTTCTCCATCTTGATATCCTTCTTTTCGACATGGTCATGAATGAAGTGGTATTTGATGTCCACATGCTTGCATCTAGTATGGAGAACAAGGATCCGAGTGATTGCAATGGCACTGGAACTGTCGCAGAAGATCGGCACTTCATTTTGAATGAATCATAGTCGCGTAGCTGCTTTCTCAGCCAAAGGATTTGGGCGCAGCAACTTTCGGCAGCCATGTATTCAGTTTCAGTAGTTGATGTGGCTACTAAGTGTTGTTTCTTTGAGAACCATGAGATGAGCTTACTGCCGACGAACTGACAAGTTCTTAAAGTTGATTTTCGTCAATCCTGCAACCTGTGTAGTCAACATCAGAATAACCAATTAGTTTAATATTATCATCTGTTGGATACCATAAACCCATGTCAGGTGTTCCTCTAAGATAGCGGAGATTCTTCTTTGCTGAGTCCATATGACTCTACTTAGGATTCGCCTGAAATCG
The DNA here is from genome assembly GCA_028984105.1 of Lavandula angustifolia. Taxonomy (NCBI): domain Eukaryota; kingdom Viridiplantae; phylum Streptophyta; class Magnoliopsida; order Lamiales; family Lamiaceae; genus Lavandula; species Lavandula angustifolia. The sequence continues at coordinate 13,668,485 of CM054810.1, forward strand.
AGCGCATACACCTACAACATAAGTTATGTCAGATCTAGTAGCAGTTAGATATAATAGAGAATTAATAATTGCGTGAAATTCAGTATAGTCTACTGATACTCCCTCTTTGTCAAGATTAATTTTCATGTTCGTGTTCATCGGGATCTTGATTGGTTTGCCGGATGTGCAACCGAATTTCTTGATGAGGTCTCGAGTGTATTTGCCTTGATTGATGAACGTTCCCTTCTCTGATTGTTTGACTTGAAACCAAAGGAATTAATTCATCTCTCCCATCATTGACATCTCGAATTTGTCCATCATTTTCTCGAACTTATGACACATAATAACATCATTCGAACCGAATATAATGTCATCTACGTAGATCTGCACAAGTAAGATGTCGTCCTTTAGATGAATGCTGAATAGAGTGCGATCTACTATGCCTTTATGAAAACCTTTATGAAGTAGAAACTCAGACAGGGTATCGTACCAAGCCCTGGGTGCTTGTTTTAAGCCGTACAGACCCTTTCTCAGTCTATACACTTGATGTCCCTGCTGAAAGCCGGGAGGCTGTTCTACATAGACTTCTTCTTTTAGTACGCCGTTAAGAAACGCTGACTTCACATCCATCTGATATACTCTAAATTGTTGATGTGTTGCGTAGGCAAGGAATAGTTTGATGGCCTCCAATCTTGCAACTGGAGCGAATGTTTCGTCGAAATCTATCCCTTCGACTTGACAGTAGCCTTTTGCCACGAGTGTAGCTTTGTTCCTTACTATGACGTTGTTTTCATCTTGCTTGGTCTAGTGAACTGATTCAACTCCTCTTGCATAGCAGTGATCTAGTCGGCATCTTTAAGCGCGTCCTCAATTGACTGAAGTTCTTCAGTAGACAAGAACCAGGAATATAGAGCACTTTCTCCCTGACAGAATCTGGATCTTTTCTTTACACTTGCTGAAGGATCTCCAATGATAAGGTCTGAAGATTGAGCATCCATCCACGATCGACGATGTCTTATCTCTTCATCTGAAATTTGTTCAACACAGATAGTAGGTGAGTTAGGCATTTCAGTTGTACTATTATGATATTGAAGGAATTCAGTGACAATAGTTGGGTCTACTAAATCACCAGGTTTAGGGGGATTAATCTCAGGAACGTCATTTGTTCCCCCTGAGTTGTTATTCTCAGTAGAGGTCTCAGTTACCACTTGGGTTTATTCATCGACCTGAGTTACATAGGATTGATTCTGTTCAGTAGAATTAATCTGTTCAGCTATGTTGCTGCTGGCTATGATTCAGTAGTCTTGACTTCATTATCCTCTTCTGAATCATCATCCCAACAAAGCTGGATCTTTTCAACATTATCCTTTAAGCTTAGATCATGTAGCTATTTACTGATGTCCTCAGATTCTAGATTTGAGTTCCTGCTCCGGTTCTCAGTAGCAAACTCATTAAAGATAACGTGAGGGCTTTCCTCCACGCAAAGGGTCCGGTAGTTAAAAACTCTAAAGGCTTTGCTGACCCGGGAGTATCCTAAGAAGACTCTCTGGTCTGACTTGCTATCAAAAGTCTTTAACTGATCCTTTCCATTATTGTGGATAAAGCACGAACACCCAAAAATATGGAAATAAGATAAGAAAGGCTTCCTGCCATTCCATAGTTCATATGGTGTCTTTTGATGTTGCTTTGTCAGTAGTGATCTGTTCTGAGTGTAACATGCAGTATCAGTCGCTTCTGCCCAGAATTTAGATGAGAGTCATGAGTCTGCGAGCAGGATTCTTGCTACTTCTTTGAGTGTTCTATTCTTTCAGCAATCCCATTTTGTTGAAGTGTGCGTCCAGCAGGCGTCTCATGCTCTATTCCTTCAGTTTCGCAGAACTCTTCCACCATCGAATTCAGGAACTCTGTTCCTCTGTCTGAACGAATCTTTTTGATGTCGGTGTTCTTCTCGACACTGAGCCTTTTCAAAAGCGTAGGCAACTCTGTTTTGACGTTAGACTTTGTTGGCAATAAATATGACCTATGTGTAGCGTGAGTAGTCATCAATGACCACTAATGCATACTTCTTGCCTCTGATCGTCACAAGAGAGACTGGACCGAACAAATCCATGTGCAAGAGCTGAAGGATTCCATCTGTGGAAGGTGATGGAACTGGTGGATTTTGTTTCTTTGTTTGCTTTCCCTTCAGACATGCTTCGCACTGAGTGTCCTTGCTGAACCCTTCATTCAGCAGTCCTCTCACTAGAGCGTTTCTAGCAAGCTTGTTGAGCGTCTTGAAGTTGAGATGGCTGAGTCTTCTGTGCCAGAGCCACCCCATTCTGTTGTCATTCTTCGCCAGAAAGCATGCTTCAGGTTCTGCTGAATTCCAGTCTATTGGGTGATTATTCTATCCTCAGCAATGTTGGAAAATAGTGGGAAATGACTCAGTCTTCTGTGTTGATATTTACTCAGTAGCCCTGTGCTCTAAATGAGTCTATGGAGATTTGAAGATCCCAAAACCCTATATTAATTGGTGAACCATTATGTTGTAATCTGTTTTTATCTCTAAGGTTTCAGACTCAGCAGGCACTCTTCTCTGGCTCAGGCACTCAGTGGATTATCTGCCTCAGCACCAGAAGTAGAAGACTCAGTTATACTAGACTCAGCAGGAGCAGTATACTGAAAGGAGTCAGCAGAACTGAACTCAGCAGGAGTAGTTCACTGAACTCAGAGCTGATCTTCAGTAGAGCCAACTCAGCAGGAGCATGCCACTGTGTCAGAGATCATACTCAGCAACGGCCAGACAGTCTTCTGACTGTCAGGATCTTTAAAAGTCAAGTCAGCAGAGTCAATACGAGGAAGAGAGAAGTCAGCTTCAGATCTCCTTGAAGTCTGTTCTATCTCAACCATCTTCTGAACCTCGGCCAATGACAAGCAGATACGTACCCTATATCTACTAAAGATGCAAGTCAACAACTTTCCAGAAATTAAGGGAAAGGACACTGCCACCATACTTCAAAAGAGCCGTTAGCTACCCAAAAGAGGGAGATAAAGGATCGTCATCTCCAACGGATCTATCCTAATCTCTTCTCTATAAATAGAGGGATAAATCAAATTTGAAGCTCATGTACCTCCCCGAACCTTCGCATACACGAGAGAACACACATAGCATTCAAACGAGTAAATTCAAAAAAACCTAAGTCTTCCGCAAGAAGTTCGAAGAATCAATCTCCGGCGAAAGACTACACTTCTGCTCTTAGGGAACAAAGCTGAAGTGCTTAATACATCCTCTAGTATCCAAACGACGTTACACGAACCCAAAGCTTAGATTCAGCTGTTCCTCGTTCTAGAAGCCACATCCTTGTTCCCTATCCCTCTAACCTAAGTTCAATAGCATATATCCATAGCTTAGACGAAGGAGTTCACTTCTGAACTGATCCTTACTGTAAAGGACTCCTTCACTGTTGGAGAGTTTTTCAAACACTTAGTTTGATAGCCCTGTAAATTGAGACTTGCTCAGTATAAATCTCAAGACCAGTATGTGTCCAGCGTACAAACCAACTGAGACTATCTCAGTATAATACATAGCTTCCTGATCTTTCGGGACAGTGGACGTAGGATTTTTGTGTCCGAACCACTTTAAAAATCTTTGTGCCTTGTGTTCTATTTGTACTGTTGCATTGATTTACTGTTCATACTGAAAACCTTCTTTAAATCATTCAACTGAGTTTCAGCAAACTTAACCGACTGCACTAATCAACTGAAACTGTTTTAATAAAAACGTTTTCCTAACTCAATTGAATTTGGCCCTACACTATTCCGCACTACTGAACTCTATCCTGGACTAAATTCTGACTCCAAGTCAGCTAGCAGGTCTCATTAGAGTCGGTCACTCTGCCACACGATTCAGAACAGCTTGTTTGGTCTGCTGAACTTGTTCAGTATGACACTATCCTGAAAAGGACTGTTCATGTTTAATTTGAGAAATCGGTTTTCAGGTGTAGTCACCCCCCCCCCCTCTACACCAGAACGTAATCTCATGACCAACAATTGGTATCAGAGCAGGAGCTCTATAAGACTCTTGTTATTCTGAAAATGGTCTACTTGAATGAATCCGGAAAACATTTTCACTGCATATCATTCTTCATTCATATTATTATTCATCATGTTTGATATGTTAGGGATAAGGATGGTACCCATGTTCTTAGTAGAGAACTATGGTGTATGGCGGGTCAGAATGGAGGCACATCTGACCTCCCTCCACGACAACATGACAGAGGTTCTGGAGGACGGACCTTTCATTCCTATGATCGATAGCGTCGTAGCTCAGGATCCAGCAGATGGAGGAGGAAAGGTGACCGGGAAGAAGATCCCCAAGGATAGAAGCCTCTTCACCCCTGAGGAGAAGGAGCTTCACAACTTAGACTGCGTCGCCACAAATGCCATACTGACCACCCTGAGTGATTCCTATCTCGGAAGTGTTCAGGACTGTAAGTCCGCGAAAGAACTCTGGGATGCTCTAGCGCTACTGAGTCAGGGGACTCAGAAGATTAAAGAAAATAAACTTGAGCTGGAACTTCAAAAGCTGGAGAGATTGTCTCTCATGCCTGGTGACTCTATTCAAGATCTCAACGTCAGATTTACTAATCTGATGAACACTATCAACGGGCTGGGAATGACATTCTCCAACCGAGAGATTAATCTGAAGATTTTTAGGGCACTACCAGATGGAAACTGGACCCCTTTTGCTACTCTATTACGCCATTCTGATTTAGATATTGTTACTCCTGACCATATCTTTTCAGAACTTAAAGCAGAGGAGTTCGAGTTCGTCTTACCTCAAAGGAAGCAGCGAGCTGAAACTGACACTCAAATCGACATGCCTTTAAAGCATCAGTCAGCACAGCAGCTCCAGCGCCTAGCAAGGCTGAACCTTCACTCAGTGATATACAAGATGACTCAACTCAGTCGAAAGACAGTGAGAGCAAAGAAGAAAGAGTCACAACCTGCTACAATTGCAAGAAGCCAGGACATTATCAGTATGACTGTCCTGAGCTCAGCATTGCTGAAAGAGTATCACGTAAAGCAAGAAGGGAGAAGTTCATCAAGAAGAGACAAGCATACATTGCTGGTGAACTCTCAGACGACTCAGATGAAGTCGATTCCTTCATAGATTCATCTGACGATGAAGCAGCTTTCATGGCCATAGAGCTTGAAGCTGAAGAAGATGCTGAAACGTGTCTCATGGCAGGAGAAGAGGATGAGGTAAACTCACATGAACCATTTAATTCCTCTTCACACTGCACACACGACACTCTTTCAGGTGCAGACGAGAATCTGGACATCGCGATTGCATACGAAGAACTACTCGACGAGCAGATTCAGATGAGTCTGCAGCTCAGTAAGACTCTTTAGGAATTGGATACCCTGAAAGTGGAGAATCTGAGACTTTCTCAGGAGAGTCAGGTCGCTACTGAGTCAGAAGGACTTGTGTTGAGACTCAAGGAGGAGATAAACTCTCTGATGGCCAAGTCTCAGCATCAAGAAGATCAGATCTTAGTTTTGACCAAAGACTTGACTCAGAAAGATACTGAACTGAGTCTACTTAAGCAAGAGTTGCCAGGACTTCAGACCGAGCATGAAATGCTGAAGAAAAGTGATGATGTCTGGAGGAACCTAATGACAGAGCGATAGATGGGCACTGAAAAGAAGCTAGAGGCTATGCTAGGAAGCAACAAGCCCAAGCATTGCAAGGAGGAACTTGGATTCAACTAGGGAGCCTCCTCATCTGCCCCCGTACGCTCAGAAAATCGGCTAGCTGATAGGTTTGTTCAAGGGGAGACCATCAATTCAGACATACTGAACCCCCTAGCCAAGAACAAACAGAAGATGAAGGCACCTCATCCTAGTCATCAGCACTCTGACAAGAAGATCAGCACCAGATCACCCCAGTTCAGTCAAGGGGGAACCAACAAAGCTAAATGGGCTGATCAGTATGGACCTCCACAGCTGACTCATCCAGCTCAGTATGGGTCATACTACTATGATCCAATAGTCAGGAGAGGATCCAATAGTCAAAAAAAGAAGAAGAAAGCCGTGCAGAAGGCAAAGGTCAGCAGTCCACCCACTCAGAAAATCAGGACTCCTGAATCTGAAAAGCCTCAAAAGTCAGCAGCGACCAGTCCAGTGATCAAATATGTTGACAAAAGTGCAAATAAACTGTTTAAGACCACCAGGGTCGTAAGACAGATATGGGTTACCATAACTAACATCTAAGGACCCAAAATAAAAAATAAAGGGTACCTAAATATAATTCTGTTTTGCAGGTGCACGAGGACCCTTGGTATGTGGACAGCAGATGCTCAAGACACGTGACATACCAGAAGGACTTGCAGAAGAATTATACTACTATAGAAAGATCCCGAATCGAGTTTGGAGACAATGCAAAAGGCTACACCAGAGGCTATGGAACACTCAACATTGGAACAACAACAGTTCCAAGAGTATCATATGTTGAAGGACTTCAGCATAACCTTCTCTCTATTAGTCAATTTTTTGATAACTTGAATAGAGTGATTTTTTACGCTGGTTTCTGTGATGTTATTGATAAATCCACAGGGAAAATAGTGTTATCAGGTTCGCGCAAGAAGAATATCTATGTAGCTGATTGGAACTCAGCTGAACCTGAAGCATGTTTGTTGGCGAAGAATGACAACAGAACGGGGTGGCTTTGGCACAGAAGACTCAGTCATCTCAACTTCAAAACGCTCAACAAACTGGCTAGAAACACTCTAGCAAGAGGACTACCGAATGAAATATTCAGCAAAGACACTCAGTGTGAAGCATGCCTGAAGGGAAAGCAAACAAGGAATCAAAATCCACCTGTTCCATCTCCTTCCACTAATGGAATCCTTCAGCTGCTACATATGGATTTGTTCGATCCAGTCTCTCCAGTGATGATCAGAGGCAAGAAGTATGCATTAGTGGTCATTGACCACTACTCGCGCTACACATGGGTCATATTTATTGCCAACAAGTCTGACGTCAAACCAGAGTTACCAGGGCTTCTGAAAAGGCTCAGTGTCGAGAAGAACACCAAGATCGTCAAGATACGTTCAGACAGAGGAACTGAGTTCTTGAATTTCATGGTGGAGGCGTTCGTCAAGATCGTCAAGATACGTTCAGGCATAAAGCATGAGACGTCTCCGCGCGCCCGCCTCAATAAAATGGGGTTGCTGAAAGGAAGAATTGAACACTTAAAGAAGCAGCAAGAACACTACTCGAAGACTTAGGACTCCCAACCAAATTCTGGGCAGAAGCTACTGACACTGCATCTTACATTCAGAACCGATCTCTACAGATAAAATAGCATAAGAAGACACCATATGAACTATGGATCGGCAGGAAGCATTCTTTATCTTATTTCTATATTTTTGGGTGTTCATGCTTTATTCACAATAATGGGAAAGATCAGCTGAAGACTTTTGATAGCAAGTCAGATCAGGGAGTGTTCTTAGGATACTCCCGGGTCAGCAAAACTTTCAGACTCTTTAACTATCGAACCCTTTGCGTGGAGGAAAGCTCTCATGTTGTTTTTAATGAGTTTGCTACTGAAGACAGGAGCAGAAACTCTAAACCTGAATCTGAGGACATCAGTAAGCAGCTACAGGATCTGAGCTTAAAAGATAAAGTTGAAAAGATCCAGCTATGTTGGGATGATGATTCAGATGAGGAAACTGAAGATAAATCTACTGAATCTCAGCCAGCAGCAGAAGTAGCTGAACAAATTGACTCTCCTGAACAGAGTCAATCCCAGGTAACTCAGGTCGATGAAGAAACCCCAATGGTAACTGAGACCTCTACTGAGAATAATAATTCAGGGGGACCTAATAATGTTCCTGAGCTAAATGCCCCTAAACCTGGTAACTCAGTAGATCACACTCTCGTAACTGAATTGCTTCAATCTCAGAATAGTACAACTGAAATGCCTAACTCACCTACTATCTGTGTTGAACAAGTTTCAGATGAAGAGTTGAAACATCGTAGATCATGGCTGGATGCTCACACTTCTTATTTAATTATTGGAGATCCTTCAGCAAGAGTAAAGACAAGATCCAGATTCTGTCAAGGGGAAAGCGCACTATAATCCTGCTTCTTGTCTACTGAAGAACCTCAGTCAGTTGAGGATGCACAGAAAGATGCTGAGTGGATCATAGCCATTCAGGAGGAGCTGAATCAGTTCACGAGAAACAACGTTTGGGGACTTGTTGACAGACCCCGGCATCAAGATGTGATCGGAACAAAATGGGTCTTCAAGAACAAGCGAGATGAAAACAACGTCATAGTAAGGAATAAAGCAAAACTCGTGGCAAAAGGCTACTGTCAAGCTGAAGGGATATATTTCGATGAAACGTTCGCTCCAGTTGCAAGATTGGAGGCAATTAGACTATTCCTAGCCTACGCAACACATCAAAGATTCAGAGTATACCAAATGGATGTGAAGTCTGCATTCCTGAACGACGTATTGAAAGAAGAAGTCTATGTGGAACAGCCTCCCGGCTTTCAGCAGGGACATCAAGTTTATAGACTCAGAAAGGCTCTGGGTTAAAACAAGCACCCAGGGCTTGGTACGATACCCTATCTGAGTTTCTTCTTCAGAAAGGCTTTCAGAAGGACACAAAAGACGGCACATTATTCAGCATTCGACTGCAAGATGACTTATTACTTGTGCAGATCTACGTAGATGACATCATCTTCGGCTCAAAGAACGTCATCATGTGTCAGCAGTTTCAGAAAATGATGAAGGATAAGTTCGAGATGTCCATGATGGGAGAGATGAACTATTTCCTCGGCTTTCAAGTCAAACAATCTGAGAAGGGAACGTTTATCAATCAAGGTAAATACACTCGAGACCTCATCAAGAGATTCGGTTGCACATCCGGCAAACCAATCAAGATCCCGATGAACACGAATATGAAAATTGATCTTGATAAAGAGGGAGTATCAGTAGGCCAAACTGAATTTCATGCTATAATTGGTTCTCTATTATATTTAACAGCTACTCGTCTTGATATAACATATGTTGTAGGTGTCTGGGCTAGATTTCAGGCGAATCCGAAGCAGAGTCACATGGACTCAGCAAAGAATATTCTCCGCTATCTCAGAGGAACACCTGACATGGGTTTATGGTATCCAGCTGATGATAATATTGAACTAACTGGTTATTCTGATGCTGACTATGCAGGATGTAGAATTGACCGAAAGTCAACATCTGGAACGTGTCAGTTCCTCGGCAGTAAGATGATCTCATGGTTCTCAAAGAAACAACATTCAGTAGCGACGTCAACTACTGAAGCTGAATACATGGCTACCGGAAGTTGTTGCGCCCAAGTCCTTTGGCTGAGACAGCAGCTACGCGACTATGACGTCATTCAGAATGAAGTGCCGATCTTCTGCGACAGTACCAGTGCCATTGCAATCACTCATAATCCTATACTTCATACGAGATGCAAGAACGTTGACATCAGATACCACTTCATTCGTGACCATGTCGAAAAGAAGGATATCAGGATGGAAAAGATCCATACTGACCATCAAAAGGCTGATATACTGACCAAACCTCTATCTGAAGCCAAATTCAGAGAAATTTCAGTAGACCTAGGTCTGCTGGACCTTACTGACTCCAGTCAGTAAGAGGATTCAGGAGAGGAGCATTCAGTAAGGGGAGAACTTTGCGTTTCTCTACTCAGTAGCCTATAGAACAATCTTGTGCATCAGATTCATCATCGTATTCAATGCCTTAGAAAATGTCATTTAATTTTTAACGGACTACATTTAATACACGACATTCTGTATAAAAGCATGTTGAACTCTGCGACGCATTTAATGCATGTCCTATCAAGTTACTACTTAGGCTATATACAACTGGCTTTTGACTTAGGCGGCTAATATGATCATTACCTATTTTATAAAACTTAATCCTAGCCGTCCATCTCAAAAAGCGCGTTCAAACTGAACCATCGATCTTTAACTGTTTATCTTCTCTAAAATATATATATTCGTTCAAAATATTTAGAACCGCCATTTCTTCTCTGCAAATATCTTATGCACCCTAAATTTTCTGAGAATATCACTCGCTTTGTTACATTTATTCAATCATTTAAAACATCTCAGAAAATCTTTTGGTAATTTTTCAATGATCTTTTTAGTATCGTGTGATCTTTAAATAATATCTTTTATATCTTATCGAATACTGACTAGCGCTGTGTTTGCAGATTATCAAAATGACAGGAATTCAAGTAGGTGCTCCGGCAGATATGCAAGAGATCCTTGGAAAGGATCGTGTCTGGTGCGAGCCAGTCATGTAGTTTGACAAGTGCGATCTAGACTTCATGGAGGAGATTTTCTATGCCCTCCGCAAGACCGGATTGGAAGGATTCCTGACGAGGAGGCCGACCTTCTTTCTCCCGCGATAAGTAGCAGAGATCTACCTGAACTCCGACTCAGTGGACGGAGACATCAGAGGCAGATTCATCGTTCATACAGTAGGCAATCCCTTACGCACAGACATAGAAGTAAAACAGATGTTAATCCGAGAAGCTCTTCAGAAAAGCTTCAATCTGCCCAATGAAAGACTCAGCACCGTCGCATATAAAGACGATCTGATGGATGAGTACCTCACTGAGTTCTGCGAAAAACCAACAGTATTCAGAGCCGCCTTTCCCAAGAACGCAATGCTCCCTCAGTACAGAGCATTAGCGTACATAGTGACTCAACTACTGACGAGTCAAGCAGGCTCATTTGACCAAGTGTCAAGGCCCAAGCAGCAACTGATGATGGCCATATATGATCGGGCCAAGATAAACTGGACTGAGTTTTTCCTCAGAGAGTTCATGATGCAATCAACCAAATTTGACAAAGCATCCAATAGGCTGAGCATCAAAGGAAAGCTCCTATACGGACTAAAACTCTCAGTCATGATCGAGGACTTCTGCGCATCTGACAAAATCACCTTCACCGACAAGCAATATTTCAACGTGAAGAAAGTCAGATTCCAGAACAGGGTAGCGGCCCTTCAACAGATTGGTTCAGGGCCCGCTGCACCTAAGGCCGGGACTTAACAGACCTCAACGCCGAAGAAGAAGAGGTCCCCACCTAAAACAACGCCTAAGGCACCAACCAAAAGGCTGAAGAAGGTCAGCGAGGTTGTGCCTACTGAAACTGAGGTGGAACCAGAGGCCGTCATTGCTCAACAGCCTCTACAGCTGAGAGACGAGACAGAGTCTTCTGAGAAGACACAATCAGTAGAGAAGACCGTCTCCACTGAGAAGGGTGAAACCATGGACCAAGGGGTCCAATCTGAAGAAGTCCAGGCTGAAGAAGTTCAGACATTGGAGAGCCCCTTGGATGTCCCTCCACTCAGCAGCATCCCGTCTGCTGAGAAACAGGCGTCTCCAATTGAGGTTGAGTATTCGGAGACAGCCTCGGAGTCAGAATCTGATGAGATGGAGGCTACAGCTCTAAAATCCAGAGCCTCCCAAGAGATTGCTAAAGTGATTCCGGAGATCGCCAGCCACTCTGATCTTGTCCTACTTGCTAGGCAGGCGAGGCTCCTCATGCTTATAAGGTTCCAGGAGTAGCACAACCCGAAGCGACTGATTATTCACCACTCCTGCGAGTAGCTTCATGAGGAAGAGCTGTTGATCAGAGGGAAGATTGGCTATTTTGAGCCATCTGACCTTGATACGTTCGAGGATCTAAGGGTAGCCATGCTTGCCATACTGAACGACAGACAACATGTCTCAGCACCTGGGCCCTCAGATGGGTCAGACCCCGATGGTCAGGACCCACCCCGTGATTTAAGCCCTGAGAAGCCTGATGAGGGAACTCAACCGGACAAGGATGTCACTAATTCTACTGCTAATCCTCCACTCAGCATCCTTGGTCCCGGGCAGATGGTGGCTGGTACTTCGAAGACAGCTGATCCTTCTCAGCTCCTTCTCGAATCTGCTTTCAAAGTAACGCCCAGCCCAAAGAGCCATCGATCAAAATCAGTGGCCAAGGCGTTGAGAAACCAATGCTCTCAGAATCGCCTACTCGCCCATACCGTCCACAAGACTTGGCAGCAAACCACTGAGGCTCTAACTACAGAGTTGCAGGGACTCAGAACCTCTATCTCAACATCTCCAGTCCCTGACTTCTCCAGTATTCTGACGAATGCCTTAGCTGCGCAGAAAGCTGACTTCCAAGCTCAGCTCAAGACGATTCAGGAAGGCCATGACAAACTGCTGAATGATTACAAGGCCGCTCAAACCGCTCACATTGAATCCGTCAATGCCATCTCTCAAGCCAATGAAATCATAATGGAGAATATTCAGAAGGCCCTTGAAGAGAAGGTAGAGAAGCAGCTGAAAGAATTCAAGGCTGCGGCTGATCTCTCACACAAGAAATACAACGATCAATTGACAAATGAGAGAAATGAGCTGCATGAGGTACTGACAAAGCTGCAAACAAAGCTGGACGATCTGTCAGACTCGTACAAAAGTCTGAATAGAAAGGTGTTGATCCCGAGAGCACGTTCAGGTGTAGGGGGGGTGAATACACTTGAAACCGATTTTCTCAACTTAAACACGAACAGTCCTTTTCATGATGATGTCGTACTGAATGAATTCAGCAGACCAGATAACCTGTTCTGAATCGTGTTGGTAGAGTGACTGACTCTACTGAGATCTGCTAGCTGACTGAAAGTCATAATTCAGTATCTTGCAGATAGAGTTCAGTGGTGTGGAATAGTGTAGGCCCAAATCAGTTGAGTTGGAAAAAAGTTTTTAATAAAATAGTTTCAGTAGATTAGTGCAATCAGTTAAGTTCGGTGAAACTCAGTTGAATGATTTAAGAAGGCTTTTCATTATGAACAGTTAAATCAATGCAACAGTGAAAGAGAATACGAGACACAGAGAATTTTAAAGTGGTTCGGACACAAAAATCCTACGTCCACTGTCCCGAATGATCAGGAAGCTATTTATTATACTGAGGTAGTCTCAGTTGGTTTGTACGCTGGACAAACTCTAGTCTTGAGATTTATACTGAGCAAGTCTCAGTTTACAAGGTTATCAAACTGAGTTGTTGAAAAACTCTCCAATTATGAAGGAGTCCTTTACAATAAGGATTAGTTCTAAGAAGAACTCCTTCGTCTAAGCTATGGATATATGCTGTTGAGCTTAGGTTAGAGGGATAGGGAACAAGAAGGTAGCTTCTAGAACGACGAACAACCGAGTATAGCTTTAGGTTCGTCTATCGTCGTTTGGATACTGGAGGCTGAATAAATCAGTTAAGCTTGGTTCCCTAAGAGCTAGAATGTAGTCTTTCGCAGGAGATAGATTCTTCGATATTCTTGCAAAAGACTTGGGCTTTTCGGATTTGCTCGTTTTGAATGCTCTGTGTGTTCTTGTGTGTTCGTATGTTGGCTCGTTTTCTTCCCGTGAGTTGGCTCGTTTTCTTCCCGTGAGCTTCAAAATTTCAATTTATCCCTCTATTTATAGAGAAGAGACTAGGAAAGATCCGTTGGAGACGATGATCCTTTGTCTTTCTCTTTTGGGTAGCTAACGGCTCTTTTGAAGTATGGTGGCAGTGTCCTTTCCCTCCTTTTCTAGAAAGTTGTTGACTTGCAGCTTTAGTAGGTGTAGGACAGGTGTCTGCTTATCATTGGTCGAGGTTTAGAAGGTGGTTGAGATGGAACAGACTTCAAGGAGATCTGAAGCTGACTTCTCTCTTCCTCGTATTTGACTATACTGATTGTCTTTCAAAAGATCTGACAGTTCAGAAGACTGTCTGGCCATTGCTGAGTCTGATCTCTGATTCAGTAGTGAACTACTCCTAAGTTGGTTCTACTGAGGATCAGCTCTGAGTACAGTGAACTACTCTTGCTGAGTTCAATTCCACTGACTCCTTTCAGTATACTGCTCATACTGAGTCCAGTATTGTTGAGTCTTCTACTTCTGGTGCGGAGGCGAATAAGCAACTGAATCCATGAACCAGAGCAGAGTGTCTGCTGAGTTCGAAACCTCAGAGACAAAAGTAGATTACAATATAAAGGTTCACCGATCAAGATAGGGTTTTGGGATCTTCAAATCTTCAGACTAATTCAGAGCACAAGGCTAGTGAGTATCGGTCAGTACAGAAGATAGAATCATTTCCCACTACATCTAATACTGCTAAGGATAGAATAATAATCACCCAACAAAAGGTATCTGCTCCGCCCCCAACCCTACTTGCTGATGCCAAAAGGGGAAAGGTTTCAGAGAGAAAGCATCTAAGGAGCCGATACTGAAAGCAACAAAGAAAGCAAGGACAGTGACAGGGGCATCTCAAACTTCATCATCTGCCCCCACTGGACCTTCACAAACTAGCGAGGCCCAGGGTGTCTCAGCTGTAGCTGCAGCATCAACTGAGACTGGCCCAAGTGGCTCAGGAGCCAAAGAAGTCAAAGCTCAGGCAACTCAAACTCCTCTTGATATTATAAAAGAAGTTGCTGAGTATGCTGACGAGGAGTCAGAAGAGGAAGAAGCTCCTCTCCCTCCTCCAGTTGCCGGTAAAGCCAAAAAGGCACTGAAATTCCCAACCCCTCCCTTCAAGAAGAAAGGACCCAGGAGGTTCATAACCCTGGAGGAGGAGGCTCAGATAGCTGCAGATGAGAAGCTGGCTAGGAAAATAGCCGAAGCTGAAGCCGCCAATAAACCTAAGAAGAAGCTTGTCAATGAAAAAACTAAGGCTCCAGCTGGAGGCAAGAAAACAGGTGATAGGCTGCCTCCTAAAACGCTCTAACTCAGTGACGAGGCTGATAAAGAAAAGGAAAAGAAGCATCAGCAGTAGCAATCAACTGGGCAGCAGGGGACATCCAAAGAAAAATCATCAACGCCTGCTGACTCAGAAGAAGAGCCACCACACAAGCCCTCCTACATTGCCTCAAAGGAACAGGAACAAGAGATGGAAGAAATCTGGGCTCAGTTAGACAGATATCTATATAGAGGAGAAGAGACCAGACAAATAGAAGTAGCCAGAGAGAGAATATGGATGGCTGATCTTGAAGCTCTCAGGCTGAGAACTGAAAAGGAAGCTAGTCTGAGGATCCCTGCAAAGGCTGACATCCCATACAAATACAGGAAGTTCAAAAAGCATACTGATCTGAAGACTCACAGATGGCCTAGAGTGGATGAATAGATCCCGTGGGAAGTTACTCAGAGATGGGAGAGACTGAAAGAAGAATTTATCAAAAGGAACTACTTCTGGAGATTTTAGTCTGAAAAACCTAAGACAGTGGCATATACTGAATGGCTAATGAGAGCAGATCTGGAAATGTATGCCAGACTCTAAAAAGCTGTCCAGGAAAATATTGAAGTAAGAGTTCCTGATCCCAGAATCCTGCCACCCCCACAGAGGCTTGATGGATCCATCCATTATGGAGTCATAGAGAAAGAAGTAAAGGATGCTGCTGAAGCAAAATCTCTTGATGAAGAAGACCCAGCGGACTTTGCTGAGATATTGAAGCTGAGAAAAGTAACATATTGCATGTATGGAGTGCCTCTTCATGAAACTCAATCTCAAGATTTCAAAGACAGGATCAAGCAGTTCAAATGATTTCTTGCTTCTGTATTCTCCGTGTATCTTTCCTTTTTTTAGTTTAGCAGAGATGTAACTATACTGAACTTCTCATATATATAATATCTCTGTTTGGCTTTGACAATTCCTTATTGTCTGAATAGCCGTGTTTGTTTATGCTTAACACTCAGAATCACTGAAGTGATTACTGACTCACACACTCACTGTTTGTTATTTGTTGTCAGTTGTTGCTTAGCTAGATTCTGATAGACTTGTTAGTATTGGGGGAAAATGTTGTTAAGACGGGGGGAAAATGTTGATTAGTCTCTGTATATGCTCTGACTTTCTGCCCTGATCCCCTCAGTAGTATAGGACTTGAAGAACAACTCCACTGATCCTACTTATAATATTTTGTAAGGAGCTCTGTTTCTTATAAGTCATAGTGTTAGGTGGATAGATTATTAGGTTTTGGCATCATCAAATAGGGCGAAAATGTTGGGTGACGATTCTATCCTCAGCAATGTTGGAAAATAGTGGGAAATGACTCAGTCTTCTGTGTTGATATTTACTCAGTAGCCCTGTGCTCTGAATGAGTCTATGGATATTTGAAGATCCCAAAACCCTATATTGATTGGTGAACCATTATGTTGTAATCTGTTTTTGTCTCTGAGGTTTCATACTCAGCAGACACTCTGCTCTGGCTCAGGCACTCAGTGGATTATCTGCCTCAGCACCAGAAGTAGAAGACTCAGTTATACTTGACTCGGCAGGAGCAGTATACTGAAAGGAGTCAGTAGAATTGAACTCAGCAGGAGTAGTTCACTGAATTCAGAGCTGATCTTCAGTAGAGCCAACTCAGCAGGAGCATGCCATTGTATCAGAGATCAAACTCAGCAATGGCCAGACAGTCTTCTAACTGTCAGGATCTTTAAAAGTCAAGTCAGCAGAGTCAATACGAGGAAGAGAGAAGTCAGCTTCAGATCTCCTTGAAGTCTGTTCTATCTCAACCACCTTCTGAACCTCGGTCAATGACAAGCAGATACGTACCCTATATCTACTAAAGCTGCAAGTAAACAACTTTCCAGAAATGGAGGGAAAGGACACTGCCACCTTACTTCAAAAGAGCAGTTAGCTACACAAAAGAGAGAGATAAATGATCGTCGTCTCCAACGGATCTATCCTAATATCTTCTCTATAAATAGAGGAATAAATCAAATTTGAAGCTCATGTACCTCACCGAACCTTCGCATACACGAGAGAACACACAGAGCATTCAAACGAACAAATTCAAAAAAGCGTAAGTCTTCTGCAAGAAGTTCGAAGAATCAATCTCCGGCGAAAGACTACACTTCTGCTCTTAGAGAACCAAGCTGAACTGCTTAATACAGCTTCTAGTATCCAAACGACGTTACACGAACCCAAAGCTTACATTCAGCTGTTCGTCGTTCTAGAAGCCACATCCTTGTTCCCTATCCCTCTAACCTAAGCTCAATAGCATATATCCATAGCATAGACGAAGGAGTTCACTTCTGAACTGATCCTTACTGTAAAGGACTCCTTCACTGTTGGAGAGTTTTATAGCCCTGTAAACTGAGACTTGCTCAGTATAAATCTCAAGACCAGTGTTTGTCCAGTGTACAAACCTACTGAGACTATCTCAGTATAATACATAGCTTCCTGATCTTTCGGGACAGTGGACGTAGGATTTTTATGTCCGAACCACTTTAAAAATCTCTATGTCTTGTGTTCTATTTTACTGTTGCATTGATTTACTGTTCATACTGAAAACCTTCTTTAAATCATTCAACTGAGTTTCAACAAACTTAACCGACTGCACTAATCAACTGAAATTGTTTTAATAAAAACGTTTTCCTAACTAAACTGAATTTGGGCCTACACTATTCTGCACTACTGAACTTTATCCTGGAAGATAGTGAATTCTGACTCCAAGTCAGCCAGCAGGTCTCAGTAGAGTCAGTCACTCTGCCACATGATTCAGAACAGCTTGTTTGGTCTGCTGAACTTGTTCAGTACGACACTATCCTGAAAAGGACTGTTCGTGTTTAAGTTGAGAAATCAGTTTTCAGGCGTATTCACCCCCCGCCCCCCTCTACACCTGAACGTAATCTCGGGACCAACACAGTCAGCATTGTATATGTTCTTTTTGCGCGAACCTGATAACACTGTTTTCCCTGTAGATTTGTCAATGACATCACAGAAGCCAGTGTCTAAAATCACTCTATTCGAGTTATCACAAAATTGACTAACAGAGAGAAGATTATGTTGAAGTCCTTCAACATATGATACTCTTGGAACTGTGGTGGTTCCAATGTTGAGTGTTCCGTAGCCTCTTGTATAGCCTTTTGCGTTATCTCCGAACTCGATTTTGGGTCCTTATTCTATAATATAATTCTTCAGTAGGTTCCTCTGGTACGTCATGTGTCTTGAGCATCCACTGTCCATGTACCATGGGTCCCTATGCACCTGCAAAACATAATTATATTCAGGTACCCTTTATTTTGATTTTGGGCCCTTAAGTGTTAGTTTTGGAAACCCAAATCTGTCTTACGACCCTGGTGGTCTCAGACAACTTCTTTCCATTCTGATCAACAAACTTCACCACTGGACTTGTTGACGTTGACTTCTGAGGCTTTACAGGTTCAGGAGTCCTGATCTTCTTAGGTGGTGGACTACTGACCTTAGCCTTTTGAACAACCTTTTTCTTCTTCTGACTCTTAGAACGCCTTCTGACTATAGGATCATAATAATACGACCCATATTGAGCAGGAGTGTCACCTATGGCGGTCCATGCTGATCAGCCCACTTTACTCTGCTGGTTCCCCCTCAATTGAACTGGGGTGATTTTGAGCTAATCTTCTTGTTAGATTTCTGATAGATAGGATGAGGTGCTTTCATCTTCTGTTTGTTCTTTGCTAGGGGGTTCAGTGATTCGACATTGATCATCTCCCCTTGAACAAACCTATCAGTTAGCCGATTCTCTGAGCGTGTGGGGGCAGATGTGGAGGCTCCATGGCTGAATCCTAGTCCCTCCTTGCAGTCTTTAGGCTTGTTGATGCATAGCATCGCCTCAAGCTTTTTCTCAGCTCCCATATGCCGCTCCGTCATCAGGTTTGTCCAGACATCGTCACTCTTCTTGAGAGTTTCATGCTCGGTCTGAAGTCTTGAGAACTTCTGCTTCAGTAGACTCAATTCAGTATCATTCTGAGTCAAGTCTTCGGTTAGTACTGAGATCAGATCTTCTTGTTGTTGAGACTTGGCCATCAGAGAGTCAATCTCCTCCCTGAGTCTCAAAACAAGTCCTTCCAACTCAGTAGGAACCTGACTCTCCTGAGAAAGTCTCTGATTTTCTACTTTCAGGGTATCCAACTCCTAAGGAGTCTTACAGAGCTGCAGACTCATCTGAATCTGCTCTTCGAGTAGTTCTTCTAGGCAATCACGACGTCCAGATTCTCATCTGCATTGAAATAGTGTCTTGTGTCCAGTGTGAAGAAGAGTTAAATGGTTCGTGAGAGTTTACCTCATCCTCTTCTCCTACTATTAGACACTTTTCAGTATCTTCTTCAAGCTCTTGGGCCATAAAGGCAGCTTCATCATCTGATGAATTCATGAAGGAGTTAACTTCCTCTGAGTCGTCTGAGAGTTCACCAACACTGTAGGCTTGTCGCTTCTTGATGAACTTCTCCCTTAGAGCCTTTCTTAAAGCTTTTTCAGATGTACTGAGCTCAGGACAGTCGTACTGATA
This sequence comes from Lavandula angustifolia, assembly GCA_028984105.1. NCBI lineage: Eukaryota > Viridiplantae > Streptophyta > Magnoliopsida > Lamiales > Lamiaceae > Lavandula > Lavandula angustifolia. The sequence continues at coordinate 13,687,803 of CM054810.1, forward strand.
GTGTCCTGGCTTCTTGCAGTTGTAGCAGGAGGCGACTTTGCCTTCTATATTCTCAATGTCTTTCGACTGTGCAGAATCCTCTACTTTCCTGCATTCAGAAGTATGTGGTTCAGGAGTGCGTTTAGGTGAGTAATCAGACTTACTCTTTGAGTCTCTGATGGCTCTGGAAAGTTTTCTGCGCCGCTCCTTTTCCTTCTGATATTTGATTGCAAGCAGGCATATCGCTTATCTAGGCTTCCTTCTTGTAACTCACTCGTCGAAGGCTCAGCTTTGCTAGGTGTTGGAGCCGTTGTGCTGACTGATGCTTTAAAAGCATGGTCTATCTGAGTGTCAACTTCAGCTCGTTGCTTCCTCTGCGGTAGACCGAACTCGAACTCCTCAGCCTTTAATTATGAAAGTATATGATCAGGAGAAACAATATAAAGATCAGAATGTCTAAGCAATGTAGCAAAGGGAGTCCAATGTCCGTTTGCAGTGCTCTCAAGATTTTGAGATTCATCTCTTGGTTGGAGAACGTCTTTCCCAGCACATTGATAGTGTTCATCACATCCGTAAATCTGACATTAAGATCTTCAATCGTGTCGCCGGGATTGAGTGACTGTCTCTCCAGCTTCTGGAGTTCCAGCGCTAACTTGTTAGCTTTGATCTTCTGAGTCCCCTGACTCAGCAGCGCTAGAGCATCCCAGAGTTCTTTGGCTGACTTGCAGTCCTGAACTCTCCCGAGATATGGGTCGCTCAAGGTGGTCAGTATGGCGTTCTTGGCAACCTGGTCAAGATTATGAAGTTTCTTCTCTTCTGGTGTGAAGAGGCTTCTGTCCTTTGGAACTTTCTTATCGGTTACCACTCCACCTCCTTGTGCTGGTTCCTGGAAATCAACACTATCGACCATGGGTACGATAGATCCGTCTTCTGAGACCTCTATCATACTGTCGTGGAGGGAAGTCAGATGAGCTTCCATTCAGACTCGCCATACCCCGTAGTTCTCTACTGAGAACAAGGGTACCATCCTGATTCCTTACATATCAGACATGTTAGGTAATAATATGAATGAAGAATGATATGCAGTGAAAACATTTTCAGGATCTGTTCAAGTAGACCAATTTCAGATAACAAGAGTCTTAAAGAACTCCTGCTCTGATACCAATTGTTGGTCCCGAGGTAAACGTTCAAGTGTAGAGGGGGGTGAATACACCTGAAAACTTTCTCAACTTAAAACGCGAATAGTCCAATTAAGGGGATTGTCTATTGAATAAATTCAGTAGACCAGGCAAGCTGTTATGGATCGCGTAGACAGAGTGACTAACTATACTGAGGCCTGCTAGCTGACTGATGTCAGAATTCAGTACCGATCAATAAGAGTTTTGTAGCGTGCGAAATAGTGTAGCCCCAAATTCAATTGAGTTGAAAACATTTTTATTAAAACTGTTTCAGTAGATTAGTGCACTCAATTAAGCTTTTCTGAAACTCTGTTGTATGATTTTGTAAATGGTTTCAATATGAACAGTTCAAGATATGAACTCCTTCGATTCTAAGCTATGGATATTTCAGTGGAGCTTAGATTAGAGGGAAAAGGGAACAAGAAGAGGCTTCTAGAGTGAAGAACAATGAGGAATAATCTCTCTGGGTTCGTGTTCTATCACTTGGATACTAGAGGCTTTGATTCTATTAAGTTTGGTTCCCTAGAGCAATGTAGTCGCCTTTCGCGTTGAGTATATCTCTGAAGTTATTGCGGAAAGCTTATATCTTGTTCGTTCAATGCTCGTAAATCGCTGTTGTTCTATGTTATTCTTCGATTTGGTTTTCCCTCTATTTATAGAGGTGAGCTATGGATAGATCCGTTGGAGATGAACTGTCTACGTGTCACTCTCTTTGGATAGCTAACGACTCTATTAGAAATCGTGCAGAGTCTTTCCTCTTTTTCAGGAAAGTGGTTGACTTGCAGCTTTTTACCAGAACTTTGATAGTTGGCTTCTTGTCATTGGTCGAGGTGTAAAAAGTTTTTGAGACATACAGACTTCAAGGCAGATACTGAAGCTGACTTCTCTGATGTGTACAACCTTAGACAACTCTACTGATTTAACATTGAGAACTTCTGACAATCAAGGAGATTGTCAGGCCGTTGCTAAGTCTGGTCGGGGATTCAGTAGTTTACTCCTGCTGAGTCCAACTCTACTGAAGGTCGACTCTGAGCCCAGTTCTACTAACTCTTTCAGTATGCTGTGAGTCTAACTCTACTGAATCTGAACACCTCTCAGAATGCTGCTCCTGCTGAGTCCAGCACTACTGAGTCTTCACTCCATGATACTGAGGCGGATGGTCTACTGAGGGTCCAACAGACAAAACTACTGAGCCTGGACCATGCTGAAGGAACGTCTACTAAGTTTAAAACTCTCAGAGACTAAGGCGTTACAATTACAATGGATTGGTTCACCAATCAAATTAGGGTTTTAGGATCAACAAAATCTTCTAAACAATCTACTACTGAATCATCTCCCAACACCAATCACATGATGCAAGAGAAGAATTGGTGTTTCTAATTATTAAGTAAAAAATTTGGGCAAAAACTTGTGTGCGTCATGTTGCACATGCAACATGCGTCAATTACCCAATTTTGACCCGTATTTGACCACCAGGTTTGACCCACGTTTGACTGCTGACATCAGCATGACATCATTATTAATATATATTTTTTGTTTTTTGTAATTCTTTTCGCTTTTTTCCCTTATAGTAATGACGGACATGTCACTCTTTATGAACAAAAGTGTCGTTTCTTCTAAATATAATTTTTATTTTTTCCAATTTTTTTGATAAGAGAAGGCGTGTCATTTATTATTTATCTCAAAGTGTCAATCGTAATAAATAAAAGTGTCATTTGTATCATTATTGACTATTAATAATTTTTGAAAAAATGGTTTTTTTTTTCGAAAAATGTGTCATTGGCTTAAGAAAAAAAATGTCAATTGCAACGAACAAATGCGTCATTTATCTCAAAGTGTCAATCATACTAAAGTAAAGTGTCAATCAAAATTAAGGAACGCATCAATTTATTCTAGTAATCACATAATAAAATATATGAAGCATAATAACCATAAATGTTACCCAAAGTGTGAATCGTAATAAATAAACCTTGTATAATTTAATAGCTTAGTTGGGATGAGACCCCAGTATGATAAGATTTGAAGATCCCAAAACCTCTAGCTGAATGATGAACCTTGTATAATTTAATAGCTTAGTTGAGTTCAGCATGTTAGGAACTCAGTAGGCTAGCTAGAGTTCAATAGCTGATAGAATTCAGTAGATCATTTGTCATTCAGCTGAAGAACACAACATCAGGAACTCAATTAGGACTGCGATAACCCACTGAACCTACAAAGGAATTCGAGCCACGAGCTGAGAATAGAAGTAAGAGACAATTCCGTAAAAGGTCCGAAGAATCAGAGAAAGTCAACTCAGCATGCTGTTGGAGTGTGGACAAACTTTACCTACTTGATGAACTCGACCAATGAGAAGTTGCATGCACTGTACCTGCTCTGTCACAAAGCTGCTTCCTAAACTAAAAAAGAGGTAATCTCTATAGTAACATTCAAATTGTAGATGATCGTTTTTCTTGTCATTTTCGACAAGTGTCTAGACTCCCTCCAACAGATCTATTCATACGTCGAGACTATAAATAGAGAAGAGTCTTCATGCAGAGAAGACAAGCACGGGAAAACAAGGATTCAAGCGAACAAACACTCTAGCAAACTCAAAGTCGAACTCAGCGAAGAACTTTCATACAGAGAGATCCTTTCTAGTTCTTTAGTCTAGGGTTTCATCAGTTCCCTTTCGGCATTCTAAGCAAGCTTATTTTTAATATCATTAGCTTAGAAAACTCAAAGGAGTTCAATTTTCTGAACTGTTCTGATTGTAAGAACTTCTTTATAGTTGGAGAAAATCAAACCTCTGTGTTTGAAATTGTAAAGTCACTACGACTATAAGTAAATACCTGAGCAGCGCATAAATCAACTGAGACTTGCTCAGTATAAACTAATACAAAAACTCCTGCTTTGTACAAGACAGTGGACGTAGAATCCTGTGTATCCGAAACACTTTAAAAATTATGTGTTGATTTTACTGTTTCATTGATTACTGTTCATATTTCATAAAACTGCCTTTTAATCAATCAGCATAAAACTGATTTTCAAATTGAGATGAACATATTTTTGGGCCTACACTTCCGTACACAATATCTGATATTGAACTGTTGTTCACTTACTGAAGTCAGTAGATAGGACTCAGTAGAAGGATACTCTGCCCACGCGATCTATGAAGCTTATTTGGCCAACTGACTAGTTCAGCAAACTAGTTCAGTAGCAATATTCAGTAGCACTAACTTTCGCGTTTGAGTTGAAATTTTCATTCATGTGTATTCACCCACGCCCCTACCCTAAAAGCTCGTATCTGGACCAACAATGTCACATTTTCATAATGTGTCAATTGCAATGAACAAAAGTGTCAATTATAACTAACAAAAGTGTCAATTTAATCCAGTAATCACATAATAAAATATGAAGCATAATAACAAGAAAAGTTTTCTCAAATGTCAATCGTATTAAACAAAATTCTCAATTATCTCAAAGGAGAGTATCACATTCTCATAATGTGTCAATTGCAACGAACAAAAGTGTAATTTATCTCATAGTGTCAATCACAGTGAAGTAAAGTGTCAATTATAACTAAGAAAAGTGTCAATTTAATCCAGTAATCACACAGTAAAAAATGAAGCAAAATAATCAGAAATGTTACCCAAAGTGTCAATCGTAATAAATAAAAGTGTCAATTGACTCAAAGGAGAGTGTTACATTTACATAATGTGTCAATTTCAACGAACAAAAGTGTCATTTGTATCCACACAAAATTCAGCGTGCAATCCAACAAAAAGAAGAGCAAAAACAAACAACAAACACCGAATAAATTAACAAAAACCAGAGGAGTCTGAATTCACAAAAAACTTCGCCGACTTACTTCACAACCTAGTCAATTAGATTCTGGTTCGCTTACATACACAGAAGTACCATTTCCTTTGTATTTTTTTTTCTTCTTTTGACGGCGACGGAGGCGGAGGTGGAGAGGAGAGAGAGAGAGGCAAGAGAGAGCGAAGACATAGAGCGCGTGGAGCGACGGCGGCGGAGGCGGAGAGCTGAGCGGAGGTGGAGAGTCGAGAGAGGGAGAGACAGAAATGGAGAAGCGGAGGTGGAGCAGGAGGTAGGAGGTGCGAGGAGCGATGGCGACGAAAACGAAGGCGGAGAGGAGCGACGGCTATGAAGACGAAGAGGACGGTGGGAAAGAGAGAGAGAGAGAGAGAGAGAGAGAGAGAGGACGGTGTGAGAGAAAAAGAGAGGAGTGGAGAAAAAGAAAGTCGAAGGGAGAAAGAGGGAAGAGGGGGGATAGTGGGAGGTGAGCGACTGTGGGGAGGGAGGGAGAGTTTCAATTTATTTTTATTTTTATTTTTATTTTTATATATTTATTTATTTTTAATTTCTTACCCAAGTCAAATAGGATTAAAATTGAAAATTAAATCATTTTGCTTGTGTAACATGATGCACAAAAGTTCTTTGGAGTATTTGGGAGTTTATGTAAACGTTGTTGAGACTTGAATATTTCTTTTTCTTGAGCTTTGAATAAGGCCTGTATTTATTTGAAAGTGCTTGGCGATCTCGCTTATGTTTAATTGGGCTCAATTTTATAAAATTCAGCTCGTAGTTACTATATCAAATTTAATCATATGGCCCTTCTGAATATTTGGGTCTTAGTCTAATTAATACAAATGGGCTTTTTAAGGTAAGATTTGGGTTTAGTACCCAATACTAGTTGATTCTATAAAAAATCATTTAATCTCTATTTTCTTAGCGGAAACTCCGTAATATGTAAGTGTATGGTTTCCACGATACAAAACAAATAAATCGCATACAGAATTTTGTGCTTTAGACTTAATCAAAAGGTACTAATATGGTTCAACTTGAGACCCTTACGGAAAAAGTTTCGGCTGATATCTTTAATTATACTAAAGAAATCTAAAATATATTCTTCTACTAAAATGTGATATAGTTGGAAATTTCTCATCAAACTATATGTGTGAGTTATATCACATTTAAACGCTAAAATATTTTTTATTATAATGAAATGTGATATAATTGACCTTCTTTCGCTAGCATAGCAACACACTTACTCCTTTTTACCACCATTTAGCGAGGATACTTATAAGTCTGATGATGGCGCTTATCTTTTGTAGTGCACAACTTTCCCGATCCAAAAAATAGCTACAAAGTCGGCCTTAGTGATCCGACATTACCGAGTGGAAGAGCTGTCGCTCAACGGATAAAAGTTACTCTAGGAATAACATATGCTTATCTTCCCCAAGAGCTCATATCGACGGGAAGATTTGGCACCTCGATGTCGGCTCTTCGCCACGTGGAATTGTAGTATGTTCCAAGGGTTAGTTCCAGGATCTGTAGTTTGTAGTTCTCAAAACTTGAAAAGTCACTAACGGCTGGTGAAAGGCCCAACTTTCCATTTTTAGGATAAATTTGTCCATGACTTGATGTCAAATGAAAAAGTACTTTTAGATAGGCATGAATCCATCCCTAATATAATAGGCGCTCTTAGTCTTACAATATTATTTTTTCCTCATTCGACCAGGTAGGAGCGGAGAGACACTCGACTAACAGTTCGGATACACCGACTAATAATAGTGCCACTACCACTAATGCCCACTTTTCTTGTAGAAAAATAGAGAACAAATAAAATTGAACAAAACATTTAACAGAAAATTTTTAAATAAAAAATATATAGTACGTCGCTTATGTGAGTCATTTACTTCAAAGAAAATTTATCATATAATTGGTTTTACCAGGATTCTTCCCAAAATTGGAAAGCAAATTGTTTTATGTTAATTAAGATTTATGAGTCTATTATTCTTTTGATTGTTTGAATTTCCTTTATAAATAATAAATTAATATTTATATTCATCTTTATTTGCAAGCACCCAATTTACAAAGCAAATACTACTTAATTTGTCTTTTTCTTATTATTCTTCACTAACCTGCTTTCAGCAGCAACATCAAACCCTACATCATCCTTTTGGACAATTTGACACTCAATCCATATTTAGCTTGAAGGATTATGGAATCACAAGGGGAAACTGGATGCCCCTCCACAAGTTTGACGTTGTAATGATGGATGATCGCCGCCGCCACCATCTTCATCTGTACGAACGCCATCTCCTTACCCAGACAAGTCCTGGGCCCCGCGTTGAAGGCCGGGAACTTGTACGACGGCTCATGTTTGATTTTCCCGGTCGGAGTGATCCATCTCTCCGGCTTGAATTCTAAGCAGTCTTTCCCCCACACGCTCTCCGTTCTCCCCAGTGCGTAGAAGCAAACTATCAGCTTCGAGTTCTTCTTGAGGAAGTGGCCGCTCGGAAGAATATCCGGCCGGATGGGAGCTTTGTGCTCCAACGGGACAGGCGGGAATAGCCGGAGGGATTCACACAGAGCTCCATGCAGATATTTAAGCTTATAGGATTCCTCCGCCTTGAAATATCTCCACTTTTGTTCCTCCTTTAACTTCAATTCTCGCTCGATTTCTTCGCGAATCTTGATTTCTGATGTGGGATTCTGAGTGATGAGCCAGAAAAGCCACGTGAGGCACGTGCTCGTGGTGTCCCGGCCGGCGAACATTAAACTCAACGAAGTGTCCTTCAAGAAGTCCCTCAGACCAGAATTTGATCCCAGATTCTTCTCTTTATATACTCTCTCGACTGCTTTCAATATATTAAAACCATTTTCTTTTTCATCTTCCAATCCTAATCGGATACGTGGGTATATGAACTCGTCCAGAGCCTCGGCCGCCTCAGCTAACTTTCTCTCTCTACCAATCCTCAGCTGCTTCTGCAGTTTCCAAATGAACTCTGGGATCACGTGCCGGTACAGTAAAGGCTCGCCCAAGGCGCTAAAAGCCTTCTCACAATTAAGATTAGGAAGATCAATAGATAAACTACAAGGATCGTAGGCCAAAACAAGCTTACAAATATTATCAAAAGTAAGCCTCTGAAAAACATCTTGCAAATCGAGATCCAACCCCTCCTCGAAGAAACGCTCAAGAACTGGGAAAAGCCCTATCTCGACTTTTCCCCAAACAGTACGCTCTATATGATTCGAGAACTCCGCGTGATTCAGCTGCGACATCGTCGTCTTCCTATGGACCTCCCATAGCTCGAAATCAGCTCCGAAGATCCCATCTCCGAGAATGCTAAAAATCTTTCTGAACTCGGGGCCTTTGGGGTAGTTGGAGAAGTTTCTGCTGAAGACGTGGTGGATATTGGCGGGGTCGCAGGTTAGGACCATGTTCATGTTGCCGATCCATGGGCCTTTGAATTCGACGGTGGTGGCGTGTTCGCGGAAGACTTGCGTTAGGAAGTCGTGGAGGCGGTGAAGATTTCGGAGGACGCCCGGAAGCATTCCGATGAGTGGGAAGTTCGTGGGAGGGAGGATGTGCTTGCCGGCTCTACTGAGCGTGTAGAGGAGGTAGAGCATGAGAGGGATTAGCAGTAAGAGCTCGGGATATAATTCTGAAAGGGCCATTGCTCAACAAAATGTTTCTTTTTTGTTTTTGATGTGGTTTTAGGTTTGCAAGTGCATATTAGTCTTGTTAATTATATAGATTTTAGAACAAACAAAATATATGGCGGACGACTGCCGTCGTCTTGTTGTTTTTGCAGCATATTTTGGGACTTTAGTCTACGAAAAGTAAATATCTCTAGGTAGAGCGCATGTGTCATTATGAAACGTTAAACTATTGTAGTGAAACTAAATGTGGTGCTATAATTTTTTGGATGAACATCGTGTTAAGAGTTTATTTTCTATCATAAACTCCACTATTTCATTATTTTTTTACTTCCTTACGCTCGGGTATGTTCGTCCGTGTGTATGGAGATTAATTTGTCGATTAGAATCTTTTGTCTCATTTGTGTATATGTACATAGGACGAGTTTTAGATGGGCTAGAGTTCATATCTTAATTAGCTTATGTTGTTTCTGTAATTCCCATAGCAGAAGAGCAAATTGCTTTTACCGGAATGAGATCACTTGTCGAATAAATCACTGTATAATTGGTGTACAATTCAAAACGACGTAGTTTTGTATTGAAAAATAACAAATTAAAAGGATAAGATTGAATAAAAGATTTAATAAATAATTAAAGAGTGTATTTTTTAATACAAAACTACATCGTTTTAAATCAGACACTTATTAGACAGAGATTTATTGGATAGGTGATATCATCCCGTTTTTACCGGTTATACCTTGTAGAAAAATCATTCTTGTGTGTCGCGTCATTTATTTATTTTCCGCTGTAAAGTTTTGTTACACCTCGAGTCGAATCAATTTGAGGCACGCACACTTTCGGGTGTCATATCAGTCGATGAAAGATTAGGTATTAGATTAACAAGTTTGATGTAATCTTTCATTGGAAGGGGGTGGCATGGAAAATAAAACATGGAGCATGATTTGGAATTAAAATACTATATGTTTTTTAAATACTAACTTTAAATATAGTGAGAAAATAATCTTATTTTACAAACGCTTATGTCATTTCACTCTTTTATAGGGGTGCGAATCTCTTATTTCAAAATTCTTGTTATCATGATTCTTCACAATAAAATTATCTATATAAAATCGGATGATTGTATGTACATACTTCATAGCAATATACTGTAAAATGAACTTATAGTTACAATTGATTCGGAAGGTGTTTTCATCCTCATTTATTAAATTTGGATGGTCCATTACCATTAGGGGACACATACATTTATATCAAAAAAGACAAATAATTTTCCTGCAGTAAGCAAATTGATGAATTTGTATTAAAAGAAAACATATCATGGAGAGACAATTATCTTCTTTTCATCGATTTAATATGATGTGTTTTTTACATCCTTTTCTACTAATCAATTAAATACTGTTGGTTATTATTCTTGGAATTTCGTTTCATGGTGTTCTGATTTCATTAAATAAGTACATGCATTTCTTCGTAATTAATTACATTACCACACAACGGCGTGGAGGGTTGGAATATATAATTAATGTAGCTCTAATAAATTGTTGAAGCTCTTTGCCCTATGTATATAGAAATAAATTATAGACTAGTCCTTACTTTAATTGCTACTTAACAGGTTTCTTTAAGAGCTAACGGCTCCTTAATTAGCTGATGGAGAAAAAACGGAAGCCTTGAGCACGGTCTAGGCGGCCGATATCAGCCTAAATTTTTCTTCAGCTGGACATCCATATCTGTATTAATGTCCCATTTTAATTATATATATAAAAGAAACTATTTTATACAACGATTTTTTATGGTTGAACCTATAACGCAATTTTAAATGCGGACTGCCCACGCAGTCGAAAATATTCTGAACTGAAAAATAAAATTTTCTTCTTTTCTTTAAAATATGTAAAGTACCCATTGCATTGCATTTTTACTAAATCCCAATTTAGTTCAAGTTGCATATAAAGTTTTCTACATATTTAGGGGCAAAAATTTATTTTTGATTCATTATATTGGCTATTGATTCACCTTGACCAATTATTTTATTCCTGTTCAATTTTAATATCAATTTGTAAATAGTCCAATTTTAGTTCGTTTAAAAAATTTCACGAACTTCGTCTAATTTAACCCTGCGGAGTTAGTGCGTAATCACGCTTGTTAAAAAAATAATTTTGTTCGTCACTAATAAGTTTTGTTGCTCTCAGGTTACAATTTCTACGCTTGCTTGTCTTGTATTTGCTTGTATAGGAAGTGAAGAATGACAAAAAATGTGACGAATCATGCTAAGTTGCTAATCAAAGATTGCATGGATGAAAAGATGGAAATCCAATGCATTTGGGCCGAAATAGCACTATCTGGATAGGTTGGAATTACTTAGTTGGGCTAGTGGAAGCAGGTCGAATGAAGACGCTAAGAAAAGAAATGTCAAAGCCCACATCAATTGTCTAGAAGAAAACTGGCGGGAAATCTTGAAGGAAGAAAAGGTTGATGCAAAAGAGAGAAATCAAAACAACTATTGTGGTAGGTCACCTTTCTGGCCACCAGCCATCCCAACAGGGTAAGAAGTTTCCCAAAATGGCCAACTCACCTCTACAACCTTATTTCATCAAGTCAGTCAGTTCCATTGTGTTGGTTCTAAAGAAGCAGTTAAGGTGTAGAGGAAGGAGGGGGGGGGGGTGAATACACCTAAATGCAAATTCAAACTCTGAACGCGAAAGTCAGCTTTAGCTGAAGAATGCTACTGAACGAGTCAGTTGGCCAGAAATACTTTCTCGATCGCGTGGACAGAGTTCTTCTATTGAGTACAGTACTCCTGACTTATGTCAGTGAACAATAGTTCAGTACAAGAGTTGTGTGCGGAAGTGTAGGCCCTTTTTAAATATGCGTCTTTTATGAAAACCTGATTTGTGCAAGTTTGATTAAAACTTCAGTAGGATGCTGAATGAACAGTAAGTCAATGCAGTAGTTATAATCAAAAATGACACAACGATTTTTAAATTGGTTCGGACGCGCTGGGTCCTACGTCCACTGTCCTGACACAAGCAAGAGAACTTGTATTATTTATACTGAGCAAGTCTCAGTGATATGTTCATAGGACATATATAAACTTGTTTGCTTATACTGAGCAAGTCTAAGTTGTCTGCACACATGACAGATCCTACTTATAGTGACTTTACAACTCTTAACCATTTAAGGTTAGAAGGTTTACTCCAACTGTGAAGGAGTTCTTACAAGAAAGAACAGTTCAAAAGATATGAACTCCTTCGAGGTTTCTAAGCTATAGATTTTAGAATAGGCTCGCTTAGATAGAGAAAGGGAACAAAAATTCTCTAGAAAGAAGAACTTAAAAAGATGTCTAATCTGAGGGAAAGTTCTTCGTTTGTATGTTGCTTGAAAGTTTGCTAGAGTTCTTGAGCTTGTTCGTTTGGTTTCCCGTATCTTCTTCTGCTTGAAGACCTTCTCTATTTATAGTCTTCGATTTGTGAATAGATCTGTTGGAGAGGTCTATCCACGTGTTAAATAAGACAAGAGAAACGGCCATATGAAATTTGAACGTTGAGTAGAGGCACAGTAGATGTTTCCTCTTTTTCTAGCTAGGAGTAGCTTTATGGCGGAGTAGGTAAGACGCTATCGGCTCCTTATTGGTCGAGGTACATGAGAGTTGGTGAGGCTTGTTCAAACTCAAAGTATACTGAGTTGAGATCCTCTGAATCCTCAGACCGTCGCCTGATTATCCTCTATCGATATTCGTTTGAGCAATTCAGTCATTTGGCATGAAATCCTTTGTAGATTCAGTTGTTGATAGACAGACCAACTGCCTTCTTCAATACTGAGTCCTTCAGCTGAGTGCGAGATCTTCTACTGACTTCATATCTACTGAACTCTTGCCTACTGAGTTCTAACAGCTGAACTCAAACTAAGCTATTGCAATATCGAAGTTTCATCATTCTGCTAGGGGTTTTGAGATCTTCAAATCTTATCAAATGAACTCATCCCAAGAATTTCCCCCTATTTGATGATGTCAAAACCTTTTACAACAACTACTGCTACTGAGTATGCTAAAGAGATTACAAGAATAAGCAAGGCAAAGAATCAGAGCAACAATGTCAATATGACACATAAAGTCAAGTATTCTGAATTTCTCATAAAGAGAAGTATCAGAGCATAAATGCTAAACTGTTAGATATACTGAGTTTCTCATAAAGGAGAAGTGTCAAAGCATTAACACAGATATGTAAGTTCAGAAGAGTAGCATAACTTATAGAGCAATGTCACATACTGAATTATCAGAGCATTACTGAGTTAACACACTACCAGACTAGTTATCTAATCGGCACATAGAAAACGATTTCCCAAAACATATGACATTTTCCCCTTATCTTACTTAACTACTTCCCCTTAATAATTACTATCCTTTATAGCATGGCGAAGTCAGTTTCTCTTAAGAAGTTTTTAAATAGTTATGCACAGAGAAACATGTAAGTTGATATGTGAGTGTGCGAGCTGATTACTTCAGTAATCAGCAGTGCTGAAAGAAAATACACAGCCAGATGAAAATGAGTAGCTGTCGAAGGCCAGTACATAAGATGTCATTAGAAAGAGTAAGAAGATTACAGATACATGACAATCTATTCTAATAACCTAGAAGACTAAGAGAGCATTCATCTGGACTTCTTCTTGAAAAGTTGTATCCGAGCTTTGAAGTCAGCAGACTTCTTCTCCGGAAGGTCAAGCCCGTAAGCTGAGTAGACACGTTCCCTCAGGGCTTTAATCTCTTCCTTGTCTTCTTCGTCATTCTTGTTCAGACCTTTCTTGTTGATGACATTAAAGATCTCTGCCTCTATCTCCTTTTTACATAAGTTATCTTGGTGCGTCATAGGAGGAGATAGTGGTCTGAACTGAGGTCCTTTTAGTGACTGACCGGTCTGCTCCAGAAGAGTCTGAATCTCAGCATAAAGAGGAGCATCTATGTGCTTAAGAATATCTGAGAAAGCTTCTACAGGGTCAGCATCTTCATTCATAATCTTCCAGACATAGAATCGCTTGATAAAGTCCACTTTAATCTGTTCCCGTCTCTGGTTGATTTTGTAAGGGACCCAACCGTCAGTTCTTTTGAAAATGGTCCTCTTCACCTCATTGATAGGCTCCCGTCTTCTGAAATACATGGAAGTAGTGGGGATGCTCTTGTCTTTCTTAGGAACTCGCTCACGAGCTTCCTTTTCTGTTCTCAGTCTGAGCGCCTCCAGTTCAACTAGACGAATACGCTCTCTAGCATCGCTGATCTGTCTGGCCTCAGATGTTCTGTCCAATCCATGTTCACAACTGTCGCACAGTTTTTTCATTTCAGCCTCTTGTCTCTTCGACAATTCTGTGGTGGTGACAAACTGGATGTCTCAGTTGCTAGCCTCTGTTGATTTAGACTTGTGAGATGCAGGCTTTGGCTACTCAGCTTGTTTGGACTTGATGGGGTCTTTGCTGCTGAAGACCTTGACTGCCTGGGCTATACTGATCTAGTTTGAGTAGGAACTTGAGTGCGGATCAGTACGCCTTTCTTGGCTTTGGCCTTCTTGGCATCTTCCTCTGCAAGCTCACGTGAGAGTTGTTCATCGAATGCAATTTGCTATTCACACTTCCTGAACTTTGGCTTACCTTTGGCTCTGGCTTTAGATTTTGCTGCTGACTCAGGTTGTGGCTCTTCTTGCTCTTAAGAAGGTAATTCCTCTAGGTAATGAGTCACGTCAGCGACTGTTTCTTCAGCAGGCTCTACTGAGCGTTCAGTTTCTTTGCCCTTATCCCCCTCTGCAGCAGTAGTTGTGCTGGGACCTACCTCTTCGGCTTTTAAGAGGGTCGGTAGTTGAGATGACCTACTTCCTTCCACCTTTTTGGCATCATCTATTAGTGTTGCCAAGGCGGTCACTTTGTTGTTTAGCCCCTCGATGGATGTTCTGATCGAATCTAGAGAGGCTGCAACATCGCCAGCTGCATCGGTGTAGGATGTCCATCGTTTGTCATGCTCAAGATTGATAGCCTTCAGTAGAGCAGACTTGGATGAATCGATCCACTTCACATAAACTTCCACAGACTCCACAGTTTCTTTGCAGACGTTTGTGTTAGTTAATTTTTGCACAACAAGTGCCTTGGAGGCACTTTCAGTAGCCAGCTGGTGTCGATGCTCTACTGTCTTCAGGACCCGATCAGTAGAAGATGCCAATTCGTCAGAGAAGTTCTTGACCTACTTCTGCAGAATGATTTAGAATTCAGCTTGCAGATCGGTCCGTTGAGCTTCTAGTGCTTGTTTGAGGACCGGTTCAGTATTTATTTCAGTTGGGGTGCTGATCCTCTGCACTTTAAGAGATAAGGTACCCAACTCCTTGGTCTGAGCCTCTGTAAATTGGCTCCATTTGTTGTGTACGTCTTCTGCAGCCTGGTATCTAGATTGTTTCTTTGGCTGACTCTCGGTTGGCGTAGGGATGACGACACCTGATTTATAAGGTGGAGTGGGCGAGTCGTCCATGGGAGATTGTCCTTCAGCTGATCCTCCCCGGTCTGCACCCTTGGGTGAGTTATCGTGGTGGGAGTTAGACTGAGTTTGGGGCTGAGTTGGCTGATTAGATTGCCTCTTCTAACTTAGGAGCATCAGCATAGCGGCTCTAACATCCTCCAAGGAGGCAATGCCAGCCGGCTCATTATAGTCGATCTCCTCACGTAGAGTTTGCTCCTCTCTTGCTAGTTCTACAGCAGTCCTCATGTGCAGCGTATATTCCAGCAGATCACATTCAAGGAATCGCATACGCATCTACACCCTAGCCCGAATGGCGATGTCCATGAGATCTGAATGGTCCAGAATCTCAGGAATCTCCTCCACCATTTTCTCATTTGCTCTGCTCTGGGCAACTAGAACTGAGGTGGGGAGAGAGGGTGAGGATTCAGCTGGTGGAACATCAGCTTCAGTGGGGGGTTCCGATTAAATCTCCTCGTCAAGAATTCTCTTGACTTTCTCCCTCAGGGTCATATCTTCTTTCCCGGACCCTGAATCCTCCACAGAGATATGCTCTAGAGTTACTTCAGTAGCTGTAGGCTTCTTCAGCGTTTTCCTCTTCTTCTGCTGATGTTGCTGAGGAGCCTGAGAGAATGCAAGGGGACATTTAATAATAGGATAATAAATAATAAAATGTGATAAATAAAATAATAGATAATAAAAATATAAGAAAATAAAAAAGTACCGATGGATTTCTCTGCGGCTGCTGTAGTGACAAACTTGACATTCTTCTTGTCGAAGAAGAGTATGTCAGCAATGGCCACGTTCCCTGGGCAATGATCTTCGATCAGGATGGACACCTTGGTCCCATATAGTAATTTTCCCTTCGGGATCAGGTGCATGGAAGTCTTGTCTTCTCCATAGACAAACTTTTGAGTTTGCGCCCGGAATTCTGAAAGGAAGAATTCGGTCTAGTTCACCTTAACGCCATCAACTATGGCCATCATGATCTGGAGTGTGATCCTACTCAGTTAATGGTAGGATCCGGCTGAACTCGTGAGGATGTGGTTGACGATGTATGGCAGTCCTCTATATTCAGGGAACAATTGATTTTTGGGAAATGCTGCTTTGAATATTATGTCCTTCTTGCCGCTGAACCTCGATATGTACTTGTTGATAGACGATTCCTTGTACTCTATCTGAGATATTCCGGTGTTTGAAAGATGGAAGCTGCACTTGAGGCAGCCAGCAATATCGAGCTCGGCGATATCTTCCACCCAACCTTGTTACCTTTTTCTTGCGAGTAGGTGAAGCAAGAAACCTTCTGTTGATCTTCTCCCTCATGGATGTTGAGGAAGAACTCAGCAACCTGCCTTGGGAAGAAGTGAATGGGGGCTCTAGTCAGGATGGTCTCGAGACCGGATGACTGAAGTAGATCGAATACCCCGTCTATGCATTCTACCCCGCAGGACCGGAAGGCAAGATATGGTTCAAACCAGACTCTCTTGCTCTGGATAATATCCTCCATGTCAGACGGTTGAACAACAACCTTCTCAGGGAAAGACGCTATTGATATGTATAAAACTAAATCTGTAAAACAAGTGTTAGCACTTGAAAATAGAGTTAATCAGTATCAGATACAGTCTTAGAGAAGTAATTACCGAAGGAAATGTGCTTGAAGGTGGTAGATTTCTTAGCAAGTAATGTATGCGAAGCACAAATCAATCGTAAATGGCGAAAAGTGATTAAGAGTGGTGATGTACACAAGATATATAAATATATATATATATATATATATATATATATATATATATATATATATATATATATATAGATCTGAATATGAAGGGTTTTATCTTTGTGCGGCTGAGGTTAATCAGTCTTAAAAGAGGTGGGCGGCTCAGATTGAATGTTAAAATAGGTTATGATTACTGTGCCACCTATAATCTCGCCTACTTATCTCAATCACCAGATAGGTAAGGTGAATTGACATGCACGAAATACGCCTCAGTCAGCATATAGAATGTCGTGCGTTTAATGAGAACGACATGCTTAATCAGTACGATGAATATTAATGGCGGGAAACAAATGTTATGTCATGCTAATCACCAAAAGCAGAATAAATACTGATTACCTGTCAGCTGAACATAGTAGTCAACTGAGTCCACGTTGATGCCACCAAGTATTTCAGCAGTACTGAGAGTGTCTCCCTCACTCAGTACGTTCTGGATTTCCTTACTGTATGGAGTCAGTAGGATCCAGTAGACCTAGTTCTACTGAGAGATCGTTGAATCTGGTCTCAGCTAGAGGCTAGGTCAGGATATCAGCTCGTTGCGTATCATTATGGATCTTTTCTATTCTGATATCCTTCTTCTCGACATGATCTCTGATGAAGTGATGCCTGATGTCCACGTGCTTGCATCGAGAATGTAGAACAGGATTCTGCGTGATTGCAATATCACTAATACTATAGCAGTAGATAGGCACTTCATCTTGATGAATGTCGTAGTCTCTCAGCTGTTGTCTGAGCTACAGTATCTGGGCGTAACAGCTTCCGGCAGCCATGTATTCTGCTTCAGTAGTGGACGTAGCTACTGAATATTGTTTCTTGGAGAACCAAGATATCAGCTTACTGCCAAGGAACTGACAAGTTCCTGAGGTTGATTTCCTATCGATTCGGCATCCTGCATAATCAGCATTAGAATAACATGTTAGTTTAAGATTATCGTCTGGACGATACCATAATCTAACATCAGGTGTTCCCTTCAGGTAGCGGAGAATTTTCTTCGTTAAGTCTAAGTGGCTCCTTTTGGGATTTGCCTGAAATTGCACACATACACCTACAACATAAGTTATGTCAGGTCTGCTGGCTGTTAGGCATAATAAAGAACCAATAATAGCACGATAATCAGTAGAGTTTACATATACTACCTCTTTATCAAGATCTATCTTGAGATTTGTGTTCATGGGTATCTTTACCGATTTGCTGGATTCTCAGCCGAATTTCTTGATGAGATCTCTTGTATATTTCGCTTGATTGATGAAAATTCCTAGCTTGGATTGTTTGACCTGAAGTCCAAGGAAATAAGTCATCTCTCCCATCATCGACATTTCAAATTTCTCTTTCATCATTTGTTCAAACTTCTGACACTCGTCCACATAGATCTGCAGCAGTAGGATGTCAGCTTCTGACTTGATATTGAATGACGTACGATATACATTTCCTTTCTGAAAACCTTTCTGAAAGAGAAAGTCTGATAGGGTATCGTACCAAGCCCTGCGTGCTTGTTTTAAACCGTATAATGCTTTCTTAATGCTATAAACCTGGTGACCCTGCTGAAAGCCAGACAGTTGTTCTACGTAGACTTCTTCATTCAGTACGCCGTTCAGGAAAGCTGACTTCACATCCATTTGATAGACTATGAACTATTGATGTGTTGTGTATGCGATGAATAGACGAATGGCTTCCAATCTTACGACAGGAGCGAACGTTTCATCGAAGTCTATCCCTTCAGCTTGATAATAACCTTGGCAACAAGTCTAGCTTTATTCCTGACGATAATGTTGTTTTCATCTCGCTTGTTCTTGAAGACCCACTTGTTCCAATCACGTGCTGATGTCTAGGTCTGTCTACAAGCGTCCATACGTCGTTTCTAGTAAACTGGTTGAGTTGTTCTTGTATGGCGGTGATCCAGTCAGCATCATTCAGCGCATCCTCAATAGTTTGAGGCTCTTCAGTGGACAAGAAGCAGGAGTATAATGCACTTTCTCCCTGACAGAATTAGGATCTTCACACAGGCTGAAGGATCTCCGATTATCAGATCTGAACTTTGAGCATCTAACTATGAACGACGACCATTTGCTTCTTCATCTGGAATTGATTCAACACAAATAGTAGGGGTGTTAGGAATTTCAATTGTACTGTTCTGTAATTGAAGTAATTCAATAACATGTTCAGGTTCTACTAAGTCACCAGGTTCAGGGGTATTCAGATTAAGAACATTAGTTCCCCCTGAGTTGTTATTCTTAGTAGAGGTCTCAGAGTTACCACTAGGGTTTCTTCATCGACCTGAATTACTTGGGATGGATTTTGTTCAGTAGAATCAATCTCCTCAGCTACATCGCTTGTTGGTTAATTCTTGATTTCATCATCTGAATCATCCTCCGAACAATGCTGGATCTTTTCAATTTTATCTTTTAAGCTTAGATCATGTAGCTTGCTCCTGACCTCTTCAGCTTCTTGCTGAGAGTTTGTCTTCCTCTCCTCAGAAGTAAATTCATCAAATAAAACATGATTCTTTCTTCCACGCAAAGGGTCCGGTAGTTAAAGACCCTGAAAGCTTTGCTGACCCCAGAGTATCCTAAGAAAACTCCCTGGTCTGACTTTCTGTCAAAGACCTTTAACTGATCCTTTCCATTATTATGGATGAAGCATGCACAGCCAAAAACATGAAAACGAGAGATAGAAGGAATTCTCCCTTTCCACAATTCTTAGGGTGTCTTCATGGGCATCTGAGTCAGTAATGATCTGTTTTGAGTGTAGCAGGTAGTGTCAGTAGCTTCTGCCCCAGAACTTCAATGGTAGACCCGAGTCTCCAATTAGTGTCCTTGCTGCTTCTTTAAGTGTTCTGTTTTTCCGTTCAGCAAGGCCATTCTGCTGAGGCATACATACCGCTGTGGTCTCGTGTTGAATGCCTTCAGCTTCATTGTAGTCCTTCATCATTAAATTCATAAACTCTATTCCACGGTCTGAGCGTGTCTTTTGAATCTTGATATCCTTCTCGACGCTTAGCCGTTTTAGCAGTTTCGACAGTTCAGATTTGACGTCTAATTTATCGGCGATGAAAATCACCCATGTATATCTTGAATAGTCATCAATGACTACAAGAGCATATTTCTTTCCTCTGATCGTCACTGGCTAGACTGGCCCAAAGAGATCCATGTTAAGCAACTGAAGTATCCCATCAGTAGAAGGTGAAGGGATAGGCGAATTGCTTGACTTTGTTTGCTTCCCCTTCAAGCATGCCTCACAATTCTTGAGTCTCATAAATACTTTTTTGGGCAGTCCTCTGACTTAGCATCCCGTGCTAGCTTGTTCATTGTGTTGAAGTTAAGATGGCTCAGTCGTCTGTGCCATATCCATGTGGTTTTATCATCTGACTTCCTGTGTGCTAACAGGCAGGCTTCAAGTTCGGCAGTATTCCATTCAACATAATATATGTTTCTTCGTCGCGACCCTGATAACACAGTTTTTCCTGTAGAGTTATCAAGAACATCACAAAAACATACGTCAAAAGTCACTTTATTTCAACATATGATACTCTAGGTACTGCTGCAGTCCCTATTTCCAGCGTTCCGTATCCCCTTCTGTAGCATTTGGAGTTGTCACCAAACTCAATTTTGGCTCCATCTTGCTGAACATAGTCGATCAGCAGATTCTTCTGATGCATCATATGTCATGAGCATCTGTTGTCCACAATCCAATGGTCCTTTTGTACCTACAAAACAAAAAAAGATTCAGGTACCCTTTGGGTTCAACATTGGGTCCTTAGAAGTAAGTGGTCTTTTGGATCTAAGCTTGTCTGACAACCCCGACGGTTTCAGACTTCTTGCCCTGTTTGTCAACTAGCTTCTCCACTGAACTTGGAGATGCTGACTTTTTCTTCTTTTGAGGTTCAGCCTTCTTCTTCTTCTGATCGTTTGGGCTTTGGACTCTAGGCCCATAATAGTGCGATCCATGTTGAGCTGGATGAGTCCACTTCGGTTGGCTATATTGTCGGCCCACCTGACCTTCTTCGTTCCCCCTGAGTTGGACCTTGGTGTCTTGGAGCATGAACCCTGGGTCATTTTGTTACTGCGGGGCTGAGGTGCTATTATCTTTTTCTAGTTCTTTGTCTGAGGGGTTGAAGGTTCAGCTGTTTGAGTCTTCCCCCTGACAAACCTATCGCCAGCTTCTCAGGTTCTGTGGAGGTAGAAGTGGATGCCTTATATGTATAGCCAAGTCCTTCCTTCACTGAGATTGGCCTCTGGGCTCTGATCATAATTTCCAACTTCTCATTTGCTCCAAGATATTACTCTATCATCAATCCTCGCCAAACTTCATCACTCCTTCTGAGTGACTCATAGTCTCTTTGTGCTTCCGTGAGTTTCTGACTGAGCTGTGCTATTTCAGTATCTTTCTTAGAGATGTCTTTGGTCAAGACTGAGATCTGTGCCTCTTGATGTTGAAACTTAGTCATTAGAGAATTAATCTCTTCCTTCTGTCTCAGCACAAGTTCCTCAGACTCAGTAGAGTCCTGACTTCTCATTGAAAGTCTCTAATTTTCAGTATGCAGGAGATCCATCTCCTGAATAGTATTATTGAACTGTTGGCTCATCTGAATCTGCTCTTCTAGTAGATCCTCTTATGCAAGAACCACGACTAGTGGTTCTCCTGCAGTTGAGCTCGTGTTGTGTGTACCTTGTGAAGAGGGGCTTATATTAAGTTCAGAATTTACCTCAGCCTCTTCTCCGACCATGAGACACAGTTGAGCTCGTGTCTTCTGTTTTAAGTGTGACGAACGCAACATCATCATCTGATGATTCCATAAAGAGCTCTACGTTGCTTGAGCAGTCGGACAACTCCCCAGCTATGTAAGCTTGCCTTTTCCTAACAAATTTATCACGACGGGCATGCCTTTCAACACGTTTAGCTGTTGAGAGTTCTGGAGATTCATACTGATAATGTCCCGGTTTCTTGCAGTAATAGCATACTGAACTCCTCGTCTCCCTTTTTGGTGTATCAATATATCCAGTGGGAGCTGCTTCTGTATTCCTACAATCAGGTAGAGGTTTAGTTACACTTCTCAACTGATCTCTCTTACCTTGATATTTTCTGGAAACCTCTTTTGTCTTCATCCTTCAGAACATGTCCTTCTTCTTCTGGCATTTCATAGAAAGAAGAGCATACTTCTCTGCCAAGTTGTCAGCAGAGGGTATCGTTACTGAGCTTCTAGCTGACTGACCTGCGCTGGAGGGACTTGCTCAGAGTGCGCTGACTGATGCCTTGTAAGCATGATCCATTGGCACTTTAGTCTCAGCACCGAGGGTGTGTGGGAGATTGAACTCAAACTCCTCAAATTTTAATTATGAGAAAATATAATCAGGAGTAACAGAGTTGAGATTAGTTCTCCTTAAAAAAGTAGCAAACGAGTACCACTTGGGCCTGTTATGAGCCTGTAGAATCTTGATGTTGGTCTCTTTGTTGCTAAATGTCTTCCACAGTCCGTTGATAATGTTTATCTGATTTGTGAATCTGACGCTGAAATCATTAATGGACTCTCCTGGAAGCATAGTGAATGCTTCTAGCTTTTGCAGCTCTAACTCTAGTTTATTTTCCTTTATCTGTGGAGTTCCTTGGCTCAGTAGGGCTAAAGCATCCCATAGCTCCTTCGCTGTCTTGCACTCATGCACTGTGCCAAGATATGAGTCACTAAGAGTGGTTAGTATTGCATTACGTGCAACTCGGTCTAGGTTGTGTAACTTCCTCTCCTCAGATGTGAAGAGGCTCTTGTCCTTGGGGAACTTCAGGCCTGTTCTGGTGCCTGCTGCTCCTTCTACTACGATTTCAACGTTGTTATCATAGGAACAATAGGGCCTTTTCCAAGAACGTCGACCATGTTGTCATGTAGCGATGTGAGATGAGCCTCTATCCTCACCGTCCATACCGTATAGTTTTCTGCCGAAAACATGGGTACAGTCCTGATACCTGAAAAATCAGACATGAGTCATTCACCTAATATTATATCAAGGTGTTCAATGTCTTTCAGATTTTTATCACCGATATCGGTTATTAACATGTGAAAAGACATGCATGTGCAATGAAAACGGTTTTGAAGGATTTGTTTGAGTTAAGACCAGTAAACAGATAATGATGATCTTAGAAGAACACCGCTCTAATACCAATTGTTGGTCCTAAAGAAGCGGCTTAGGTGTAGAGGGGGGGGGGGTCTGAATACACCAGAGTGAGAATTCAAACTTTGAACGCGAAAGTCAGCTTTAGCTGAAGAATGCTACTGAACGAGTCAGTTGGCCATAAATTATTTCTCGATCACGTGGGCAGAAAATTCTCCTACTGAGTACAGTCCTACTGACTTATGTTAGTGAACAGTAGTTCAGTACAAGAGTTGTGTGCGGATGTGTAGGCCCTTTTTAAACATGCGTCTTTTATGAAAACCTGATTCGTGAAAGTTTGATTAAAACCTCAGTAGGATGCTAAATGTACAGTAAGTCAATGCAACAGTTATAATAAAAAATTACATAGCAATTTTTAAAGTGGTTCAGACACACTGGGTCCTACGTCCACTGTCCTTATACAAGCAGGAGAACTTGTATTATTTATAATGAGCAAGTCTCAGTGATTTGTTCACAGGATAGATACAAACATGTTTGCTTATACTGAGCAAGTCTCAGTTGTCTATACACAGGACATATCCGACTTATAGTCGTAGTGACTTTACAAATCTTAATCGTTTAAGGTTATAAGGTTTTCTTCAACTCTGAAGGAGTTCATACAAGAAAGAACAGTTCAAAAGATATGAACTCCTTCGAGGTTTTAAGCTATAGATTTTACAATAGGCTCGCTTAGGTAGAGAAAGGGAATATAAATTTTCTAGAAAGAAGAACTAAAAATATGTCTAATCTAAGGGCAAGTTCTTTGTTTGTATGTTGCTTGAAGTTTTCTAGAGTTCTTGAGCTTGTTCTCGCTGGGATTCCTGTATCTTCTTCTGCTTGAAGACCTTCTCTATTTATAGTCTTTGATTTGTGAATAGATCTGTTAGAGAGGGCCTAGCCACGTGTCGAATAAGATAAGAAAAACGGCCATATTAAATTTTAACGTTGAGTAGAGGCACTGTAGAGGTTTCTCTTTTTCCGACTAGGAGCAGCTTAATGGCAGAGCAGGTAAGGCATTTTCGGCTCCTTATTGGTCGAGGTACATGAGAGTTAGTGAGGCTTGTTCAAACTCAAACTATACTGAGTTGACTTGCCTGATTGTCCTCTATCGACATTCGTCTGAGCAATTCAGTCGTTTGGCACGAATTCCTTTGCAGATTCAGTTGCTCATAGACAGACCAACTGACTTCTCCTATACTGAGTCCTTCTACTGAGTGCGAGATCTTCTACTGACTTCACAACTGCTAAACTCTAGCCTACTGAGTTCTAAGAGCTGAACTCAAACTAAGCTATTACAATATCGAAGGTTAATCATTTAGCTGGGGGTTTTGGGATCTTCAAATCGTATCAAATGAACTCATCCCTACACATCTTATTGAAAGGATTTGAAACATGTGGTAAACGACAAAAACAACTTGATGCTTTATCTATCTATTATATATGTAATAATTGGTAGGAAATCTTTCTCATAACCCTCATAAGAATTTCTCTTACTACTGTTACTTTCTCCATCTTGTTCAAAAACTCTCTTGTTTAGTTCTTCATGCCTTGATTGTTTTTCATTTCTAGTTCCAAAAGTAGTTGTTATCTCTAATTTTGGACAAGCTCGCATTTAATTTGTACAAGTCTTTAATTATCGAAGATCTACCTTAGTATAACGATTATTTCTCTACCTTCCTTCTTTAATTATGTGTTTGTATGCTTCGACTTAGTTCAAGTTTTTCATAGTTATTGCTTGTCTAATTCTTGTCTTATGATGGTAATTTCTTGCATGGGTGCGTTGCTTGTTTCTTGGCTTTAAATATGTGCAACAAAGCCCTAGATTTGGATGGAGCTGTGAAACACTGATCCTAAACTCCATGAGATATTTACGTACTTAAAATTTATAAACCAAGTTCTTTACCTAAATCTGGGTAGATACATGCTTAAGCTAACATAGGAATGGTCACACTTAAGTTAATTTGGTTGGTATTTGTCGGTCCATATACGAGACTTCAGGTGGGTGAGGGGGGGAGGAGGGAAATTATTGGGTGATAATTCTATCCTCAGCAGTGTTGCGTATAGTGGAAAATGATTCTGTCTTCTGTACTGACATATACTCAGTAGCCTTGTGCTCTGAATTAGTCTGAAGAATTGAAGATCCCAAAACCCTATATTGATTGGTGAACCATTACTTTGTAATCTGTTTTTGTCTCTGAGGTTTCAGACTCAGTAAACACTCTGCTCTAGTTCAAGCATTCAGTAACTTATCAGCCTCAGCACTAGAAGTAGAAGACTCAGCAATACTGGACTCAGCAGGAGTAGTATACTGAAAGGAGTCAGTGGAACTGAACCCAGCAGGAGTAGTTCACTGCACTCAGAGCTGATCTTCAGTAGGGTTAACTCAGCAGCAGAGTCACTACTGAATCAGGGATCAGACTCAGCAACGGCCAGACAGTCTTATGAACTGTCAGATCTTTTGAAAGACAACCAGCATAGTCAAATACGAGGAAGTGAGAAGTCAGCTTCAGTTTGCCTTGAAGTCTGTTCTGTCTCAACCACTTTCTGAACCTCGGCAAATGACAAGCAGACACCTGTCCTACACCTACTAAAGCTGCAAGTCAACAACTTTCCAGAAAAGGAGGAAAAGGACATTGTTACTCTACTTCAAAAAAAGCCATTAGCTACCTAAAAGAGAGAGACAAAGGATCATCGTCTCCAATGGATCTATCCTAAATCTCTTCTCTATAAATAGAGGGATAAATCAAATTTTGAAATAGATGCGAATGCGCGAAAGAAAGAACGAAAAAAAAAAACGCACAACATTCAAACGAGCACAACCGAAAAGCCTAAGTCTTCCGCAAGAAGTTCGAAGATTATATCTCCGGCGAAAGAATACACTCTAGCTCTTAGGGAACCAAGCTGAACCGATCAAAACAAGCCTCTAGTATCCAAACAAGGTTACACGAACTCAAAGCTATATTCAGCTGTTCGTCGTTCTAGAAGCTACCTTCTCGTTCCCTATCCCTCTAACCTAAGCTCAAAAGAATATATCCATAGCTTAGACGAAGGAGTTCATATTTGAACTAATCCTTATTGTAAAAGGACTCCTTCATAGTTGGAGAGTTTTTCAAACACTTTAGTTTGATAAACGTGTAAACTGAGACTTGCTCAGTATAAATTCCAAGATGCGGCTTTGTCCAGTGTACAAGCCGACTGAGACTACCTCAGTATAATACATAGCCTCCTGATCTTTCGGGACAGTGGACATAGGATTTTTGTGTCCGAACCAATTTAAAAATCTCTGTGTCTCTCGTTTGTGTTTCTCTTTACTGTTGCTTTGATTTTACTGTTCATACTGAAAACTATCTTTTAAAATCATTCAACTGAGTTTCAGCAAACTTTAAAAGATCGCACTAATCTACTGAAACTGTTTGATTAAAAACGTTTTTCAACTCAACTGAATTGGGCCTACACTATTCCGCACCACTGAACTCTATCTGCAAGATACTGAATTCTGACTCTCAGTCATCTAGCAGATCTCAGTAGAGTCAGTCACTCTGCCAAACACGATTCAGAACAGCTATCTGGTCTGCTGAATTCATTCAGTACGACATCATCCTGAAAAGGACTGTTGTGTTTAAGTTGAGAAAATCGGTTTCAGGTGTATTCACATGCTCTCGGGACCAACAATTGGTATCAGAGCAGGAGTTCTATAAGACTCTTGTTATCTTAAAACTGGTCTACTTGAACGGATCCGAAAAACGTTTTCAGTGCATATCATTCTTCATTCATATCATTATCTATCATGTCTGATATGTCAGGTATAAGGATGGTACCCATGTTCTAAGTAGAGAACTATGGAGTATGGCGGGTTAGAATGGAGGCTTATCTGACCTCTCTCCACGACAGCATGACAGAAGTCCTTGAGGAAGGACCTATCGTTCCTATGATTGATAGTGTCGTAGCTCAGGATTCAGCAGTCGGAGGAGGGATGGTGACCGGGAAGAAGATTCCCATGGATAGAAGTCTCTTCACCCCAGAGGAGAAGAAACTTCATAACTTAGACCGCGTCGCCAGAAATGCCATACTAACCACCTAAAGCGATTCTTATCTCGGCAGAGTTCAGAAATGTAAGACTGCAAAGGAACTCTAGGATGCTCTAGCGCTACTGAGTCGGGGGACTCAGAAGATCAAAGCTAATAAGCTTGCGCTGGACCTCCAAAAGCTGGAAAGATTGTCTCTCATGCCCGGAGGCACTATTGAAGATCTCAGCGTCAGATTCACGAATCTGATGAACTCTATCAACGGGCTGGGACATACATTCTCCAACCGAGAGATGAATCTCAAAATCTTGAGGGCATTGCCAGACTATCACTGGACTCCCTTTGCTACCCTATTAAGATATTATGATTTAGATATTGTTACTCCTGACCATATCTTTTCAGAACTTCAGGCAGAGGAATTCGAGTTTGACACCCCTCAAAGGAAGCAGCGAGCTGAAGCTGACACTAAAATCGACCATGCCTTCAAAGCATCTGTCAGCACAACATCTCCAGCGTCGAGCAGGGCTGAACTTTCACTCAATGATATACAAGAAGGAAATCTAGCTCATAAGTACGCACTGCTTGCCGTAAAATATCAGAAGGAGAAGGAGCGGCGTAGAAAAGTGACTAAAGCCTACAGAGAATCAAAAGGTAAGTCTGAATACACGCCAAAGCGCACTCCTGACTCACATACTTCTGAATGCAGGAAAAAGGATGACTCAGCACCTTCAAAAGATAGTGACAGCAAGAAAAAAAGAGTCACCACCTGCTATAACTGCAAAAAACCAGGACACTATCAATATGACTGTCCTGAGCTCAGTACTCCTGAACGAGCAGCGCGCAAAGCAAGAAGGGAGAAGTTCATCAAGAAGAGACAAGCATACATTGCTGGTGAACTCTCAGACGACTCAGAAGTAGTCGACTCCTTCATGGATTCTTCCGACGATGAAGCAGCTTTCATGGCTCTAGAACTTGAAGCTGAAGAAACTACTAAAAAGTGTCTCATGGCAGGAGAAGAGGATGAGGTGCACAAAGATCCCTGATATGTGGACAACGGATGCTCACGACATATGACATACCAAAGGAACTTGCTGAAGAATTATATCACTGAAGAAGGACCCCGAATCGAGTTTGGAGACAATGCTAAATGCTACACCAGAGGCTATGGAACACTCAGCATTGGAACTGCCAGAGTTCCAAGAGTATCATATGTTGAATGACTTCAACATAACCTTCTCTCTGTTAGTCAATTCTGTGATAACTCGAATAGAGTGATATTTGACACTGGTTTCTGTGATGTTATTGATAAATCCACAGGGAAAACAGTGTTATCAGGTTCGCGCAAGAAGAATATATATGTAGCTGACTGGAACTCAGCTGAACCTGAAGCTTGCTTGTTAGCGAAGAATGACAACCGAACGGGATGGCTATGGCACAGAAGACTTAGCCATCTCAACTTCAAAACGCTCAACAAATTAGCAAGAAACACTCTAGCAAGAGGACTGTCGAATGAAATATTCAGCAAAGACACTCAGTGTGAAGCATGTCTAAAGGGAAAGCAAACAAGGAATCAAAATCCACCTGTTCCATCTCCTTCCACTGATGGAATCCTTCAGCTGCTACATATGGATTTGTTCGGTCCAGTCTCTCCAGTGACGATCAGAGGCAAGAAATATTCTTTAGTGGTCATTGATGACTACTCGCGCTATACTTGGGTCATATTCATTGCCTACAAGTCTGACGTCAAAACAGAGTTACCAAGGCTTCTGAAAAGGCTCAGTGTCGAGAAGAACACCAACATTGTCAAAATACGTTCTGACAGAGGAACTGAGTTCCTTAACTTTATGGTGAAGGAGTTCTGCAATTCAGAAGGAATAGAGCATGAGACATCTGCTGCACGCACACCTTAGCAGAATACAGTTGTTGAACGAAAGAACAGAACTCTTAAGGAGGCAGCAAGAACTCTACTCGCAGACTCAGGACTCCCATCTAAATTCTGGGCAGAAGCCACTGACAGTGCATGTTACACTCAGAACCGATCTCTACTGACAAAGCAGCATAAAAGAACACCATATGAACTTACGAACGGCAGGAAACCTTCTATATCTTATTTCCATATTTTTGGGTGCTCGTGCTTTATCCACAGTAATGGGAAAGATCAGCTGAAAACTTTTGATAGTAAGTCAGATCAGGGAGTGTTCTTAGGATACTCTCAGGTCAGCAAAGCTTTCAGAGTATTCAACTATCGGACCCTTTGCGTGGAGGAAAGCCCTCATGTTGTTTTTAATGAGTTTGCTACTGAAGATAGGAGCAATAACTCTAACTCTGAATCTGAGGACATCAGTAAGAAGCGACAGGATCTAAGCTTAAAAGACAAAGTCGAAAAGATTCAGCTATGTTGGGATGATGATTCAGATGAGGAAACTGAAGAAAAATCTACTGAATCTCAACCAACAACAGAAGTAGCTGAGCCGATTGACTCTCCTGAACAGAGTCAATTCTAGGTAACTCAGGTCGATGAAGAAACCCCAGAGGTAACTGAGACCACTACTGAGAATAACAACTCAGGGGGAACAACCATTAATGTTCCTGAGCTGAATGCCCCTGAACCTGGTGACTGAGTAGATCACACTCTCATTACTGAATTGCTTCAATCTTAGAATAGTACAACTGAAATGCCTAACTCACCTACTATCTGTGTTGAACAATTTTCAGATGAAGAGCTGAAACATCGTAGATCGTGGCTGGACGCTCACACTTCTGATCTGATTATTGGAGATCCCTCAGCAAGAGTAAAGACAAGATCTAGATTCTGTCAAGGAGAAAGCGCCTTATATTCATGCTTCTTGTCCACTGACGAACCTCAGACGATTGAGGACGCACTGAAAGATGCTGACTGGATCATAGACATGCAAGAGGAGCTGAATCAGTTCACGAGAAACAAAGTTTGGGAGCTTGTTGATAGACCCCGGCATCAACATGTGATTGGAACAAAATGGGTCTTCAAAAACAAGCGGGACGAAAACAACATCATTGTAAGGAACAAAGCAAGACTCGTGGCAAAAGGCTACTGTCAAGCTGAAGGAATAGATTTTGATGAAACGTTCGCTCCAGTTGCAAGATTGGAGGTAATTAGACTATTCCTGGCCTACGCAACACATCAAAGATTCAGAGTTTATCAAATGAATGTGAAGTCTGCTTTCCTGAACGGCGTACTGAAAGAAGAAGTCTATGTAGAACAATCGCCCGGTTTTGCGAGAGGACATCGGGTTTATAGACTCAGAAAGGCTCTGTATGGGTTAAAACAAGCACCCAGGGCTTGGTACGATACCCTATCTGAGTTTCTTCTTCAGAAAGGTTTTTAGAAAGGCACAGTAGACCGCACTCTATTCAGCATTCGACTGGAAGACGACCTATTACTCATGCAAATCTACGTTGATGACATTATCTTCGGATTAAAGAATGTCATCATGTGTCAACAGTTTGAGAAAATGATGAAGGATAAGTTCGAGATGTCAATGATGGGAGAAATGAACTACTTCCTCGGTTTTCAACTCAAACAATCTGAAAAGGGAACGTTCATTAATCAAGGCAAATACACTCGAGACCTCATCAAAAGATTCGGTTGCACATCCAGCAAACCTATCAAGATCCCGATGAACACGAACATGAAGATTGATCTTGATAATGAGGGAGTATTAGTAGACCAAACCGAATTTTGTGCCATAATTGGTTCTTTATTATATTTAACAGCTACTCGTCCTGACATAACTTATGTTGTAGGTGTCTGCGCTCGATTTTAGGAGAATCCAAAGTAGAGTCACATGGACTCAGCAAAGAAGATTCTCCGCTATCTCAAAGGAACACCTGACATGGGTTTATGGTACCCAGCTGATGATAATATAGAACTAACTGGTTACTCTGATGTTGACTATGCAGGATGTAGAATTGACCGAAAGTCAACTTCAGGAACTTGTCAGTTCCTTGGCTGCAAACTAATCTCATGGTTCTCAAAGAAACAGCACTCAGTAGCCACATCAACTACTGAAGCTGAATACATGACTGCCGGAAGTTGCTGCGCCCAAATCCTTTGGCTGAGACAGCAGCTACGCGACTATGACGTCATTCAGAATGAAGTGCCAATATTCTGTGACAGTACCAGTGCCATTGCAATCACTCAGAACCCTGTACTTCACACAAGATGCAAGCACGTGGACATCAGACATCACTTCATTCGTGACCATGTCGAAAAGAAGGATATCAGGATGGAAAAGATCCATACTATCAGACAAAGGGCTGATATACTGACCAAGCCTCTAGCTGAAGCAAGATTCAGAGAACTTTCAGTAGAGCTAGGTCTGCTGGACCCTACTGACTAAAGTCAGTAAGAGGATTCAGGAGAGGAGCATTCAGTAAGGGTGAATGTTCACTCTCTGTACTGAGTAAAATCAGTACATAGAGACTCTGCAACCATCTATACGAGGTATCAGCTGACCACGATGTTCAGCTCACAGGTTTGCGTATCTCTACTCAGTAATAGCCAATAAATCAGTACTATGCATCTACGACTCATATTCACTTCAGTTTCAGCATCGTATTTAATGCCTTATAGAAATGTCATTTAATATTAACGGTTTACATTTAATACACGACATTCTATGCATAAGTTTGCTGAACTCTGCCACGCATTGAATGCATGTCGTATCGCAGTTACTACTTAGGCAAGTTACAACTGGCTTTTGACTTAGGCGGCAACATGATCATTACCTATTATATAAAACTTAATCTTGACCGCCCATCTCATAAAGCATGTTTAAACTTAGCCGTTGATCATTAACTGTTCATCTTCACTTAGATATATATCTGCGATCATATCTTCAAAATCGTCATTAACACTTTAAAATATTTAAACTCCGAAATTTCCGAGAACCTTACTTGCAACCTTACTTGCAATCTTATCCTCCCAAAAATCTCAGAACTTTCAGTGGTATGATATTACATCTGTTAACATAACCTGTTCTATTATTCAGCATCGCTAAACTGAGTATATTATCAAACTTGATACTGATAAATTCTACTTGTTACAGATATAATGGCAAATATAACCGTGTCCGCTCCAGAAAATATGCAGGAAATCCTTGAGAAAGACCGCGTCTGGTGTGAACCAGTCATGGAATTTGACGCCTGCGAATTGGAGTACATGGAAGAGATATTCTCTGCTCTCAGAGAATCTGGCTTAGAGGGATTTCTGTCGAAAAAGCCGACCTTCTTCCTCCCGAGGCAAGTTGCTGAAGTCTACCTAAACTCAGACTCAGTAGACGGCGATATTCATGGACGGTTTGTAGCCCACACCGTCGGTGATCTCACGCAGACATATGGTGAGGTGAAGCAGATGTCAATTAAGGAAGCTCTACGCAGAAGCTTCGATCTGCCCAATGAAGGAGTCAGCACCGTTGGTTACCATGATGACAGGATGGATGAATACCTCTCAGTATTCTGCGGGAAGCCTACAGTATTCAGAGCCGCCTTCCCAAAGAACACGATGTTACCACAGTTCAGGGCTCTGGCGTACATAGTGACCCAGCTACTGACGAGCCAAGCCGGATCCTTTGACCAAGTATCCAGGCCAAAGCTGCAACTGATGATGGCTATATATGATAGAGCCAAAGTAAACTGGACGGAGTTCTTTCTCCGTGAATTTAGGATACAAGCAGCCAAATTTGACAAGGCTTCATACAGACTGAGCGCCAAAGGGAAGCTCCTTTACGGACTGAAGTTGTCTGTGATGATCCAAGACTATTGCATATCTGACAAGATAACATTTGCTGACAAACAGTATTTTAACGTGAAGAAGATAAGACTTCACAATAGGGCAGCAGCCCTTCAGCAAATTGGATCAGGTTCCTCAGCTCAGCAGTCAACGCCTTTGAAGACCACACCTTCTAAGAAGCGGTCTCCTCAAGCAAAAACGCCTAAGGCACCGGCGAAACGACTAAAGAAAGCTAGCCCCGTCGTGCCTACTGAAGTAGAGGCAGAACCTGAGGCAGTTGCTACTGAGCAGCTGCAGCAGCTGATCGATGAATCAAAGTCTTCTGAAAAGACTCAGTCAGTGGAGAGAGTTGTCTCTATTGAACAAGCAGAAGAAGTGGACCAAGGGGTTCATACTGAAGAAGTCCAGGGCGGAGACCTTCAAGCCCTGGAAAGTCCATTTGATGTCCCTCCGCTCAGCAGTCTTCCATCTGCTGAGAAACAAACGTCGCCGATAGACTTGGAAGAATCGGAGACGACGTCTAAGCAAGAATCTGTTGGGATGGAAGCCTTAGCAATCTAATCTCGAGCATCCCAAGAGATCACAGGGCATATTCCGGAGATCTCTGGCCACCCCGATCTAGTTCTCATTGCTAAATAGGCCAGACTCCATATGCTACTGAGGTTCCAGGAGTGGCACAACCTTTAACGCCTCATTATCCATTACTCCTGTGAACAATTACATGAAGAGGAAATGAGGATCAGGCAGCAGATAGGCTACTCCGAGCCTGCTGACCTGGGTACCCTTGAAGATTTGAGGGAAGCAATGCTGGCCTTGCTGAATGATCGACAACAGGCATCCGGCTTAGCTCCCTCAGATAGGTCTGACCCCGATGGTCAGGACCCACCCCGTGATTCAGGCCCTGAGAAGCCTGATGAGGGAACTCAACAGGACAACGATACACCCGCCCAGCCTGAATTATCTCTCAGCATCCTTGCTCCTGCGAAGTCGGCGGTTGGTACTTCACCCTCAGTAGAACCTGCTCGGC
This sequence comes from Lavandula angustifolia, assembly GCA_028984105.1. Lineage (NCBI taxonomy): Eukaryota > Viridiplantae > Streptophyta > Magnoliopsida > Lamiales > Lamiaceae > Lavandula > Lavandula angustifolia. The sequence continues at coordinate 13,721,614 of CM054810.1, forward strand.
TCTTGTTTGAGTCAGCATTTGAAGTAGCGCCCAGCCCCAAAGGCCGACGATCGAAGTCAGTAGCAAAGGCTCTCAGAAGCCAGGGCACTCAGAACCGTGCACTTGCCAAAGCCATCCACAAAGTGTGGAAGCAGACTGCTCAAGCCACAAGCGCAGAGATTCAGGGGCTGAAAACTACATTCTCAGAATCAGCCGCCCCTGACATCTCCTCCATCGTATCTGAAGCGCTGGCAAAGTAGAAAGCTGACTTCGACACTCAGCTAAGACTGTTTCAGGAAGGACAGGCCGAGTTACTTGAAAAATTTAAGGCCTCTCAGTCCTCCCACATTAAGTCAGTCACAACCATATCCCAGGCCCATGAGCTCAGAATCACGTCTATCCAGAAGGCCATGGAAGATAAGGTTGATGAAAAGCTGAAAGAGTTCAAGGCAGCAGCCGATCTTCCTCACAAGAACTACAAAGAAGAAATGATCAGTGAGAATAATGAGCTGCACGAGGTACTGACCAAACTACACCGCAAGCTTGATGAATTGTCAGCCTTGTACGCCAGTCTGAACCGAAAGGTATCCGCTCCAACCCCGATTATAATTGTTGATGTCAAAAAGGGGGAAAAGGAGGCCCAGAGGGAAAAGGATACAAAGGTAGAAAGGATGGCTAAGCAGACCCCTGCTAAAACTGAGAAATCATCCAAGGGAGAAGCCACCCAACCTACTAGCACTAGTGAGGCCCAGGGTGTCTCAGCTGCAGTCGCAGTAGAGACTGGCCCAAGTGGCTCAGGAACCAGGGAACAGGCAACTCAGGCAACCCAAACTCCTTTGGATATAATCAAAGAGGTTGCTGAGTAAGCTGACATGGAGGACTCAGAAGAGGAAGAAGCTCTTCTCCCACCTCCAGTAAAAGGCAAAGGAAAGAAGATCCTGAAGCTCCCGACCCCTCCCTCCAAGAAATCTAAACGGTATATCACTAAGGAGGAGGAGGCTCAGATAGCCGCTGATGAAAGATTGGCTAGGGAGATAGCCGAAGCTGAAGCAGCCAACAAGCCAAAAGCTAAGCCTGCTAAAAACAAAGGCTCCAGCACGCGGCGGAAAGAAACCAACAACTGCTAGGTTGCCTCCTAGAAAGCTGAAAATTGGAGATGATGAAGATCGAGAAAAGGAGAAGCAACAACAGAAGTCAACTGAGCAGCAAGGCAAATCAAAAGAAAAATCTATTACGCCTGTTGACTCAGAACAGGAGCAATCACACAAGCCTTCTTACACTACTTCCGAAGCTCATGATAGAGAGATGGAAGAAATCTGGGCTCAGCTGGATAGATATTTATACAGAGGCGAAGAGGCTAGACAGATTGAAGCTGCCTGAGAAAAGATTCGCATGGTAGATCTTGAAGCCTGAAGGCTGAGAACAGAGAAAGAGGCAAAAGAGAGGATCCCGTCTAAGACTGACATTCCCTACAGATACAGGAAGTTCAGAAAGCCTTCGGACCTGAAGACCTACAGATGGCCGAGAACAGACGAATGTATGCCAGCAGAATTCACGCAGAGATGGGAAGCGCTGAAGATTGAATTCATTAAAAGAAACTATTTCTGGAGTTTCTGGACCAATAAGCGCAAGGTAGAAGCCTATACTGAATACATTATGATTGCTGACATAGACATGTACGCGAGAATGCAGAAAGCTGTAAATGAGAATGTCGAAGTCAGAGTCCCAGATCCTACGATTCTACCACCCCCTCGAAGACTTGATGGTTCCATTCACTGCGGCGTAATTGAAAAGGAAGTAAAGAACGCTGCTGAAGCAAAATTTTTCGATGAAGAAGACCCAGAGGACTTTGCTGACATAATGAAGCTGCGGAAGAACACGTATCGGATGTATGGAGTGCCCCTTCCTGAAGATTCAGCTCAAGAATTCAAGGACATGATTGGTCATTTCAAGTGATGTTCAGCTTCTTTATTTTTCTGTTTGTTTTAGTATAGTAGAGATGTATCTGTACTGATTTCCTTATTCATATATATGATATCTCTGTTTGGCTGTGACAATATCTTATTATCTAAATAAGCCGTGTTTTTTTTATGCTTAACACTCAGAATCACTAAAGTGATTACTGACTCACACACTCACTGATTAATTTATTGCCAGTAGCTGATTTGATTAGATTCTGATAGACTAGTTGTTTCATTGAAGGGAAAATATTATTAAGATAGGGGGAAATGCTTAGTCTCTATATTCTGATTCTCTATCCTGCTCCATTCAGTAGTCTAGAACTTGAAGAACAACTCCACCGATTCTACTTGTAATAATGTAAGGAGCTCTGTTTCTGATAAGTTACTGTGTTATATTGTATAGATGTTGTTAGGTTTTGACATTATCAATTAGGGGGAAATTGTTGGGTGATGATTCTATCCTCAGCAGTGTTGCATATAGTGGGAAATGATTCTGTCTTCTGTACTGACATATACTCAGTAGCCTTGTGCTCTGAATTAGTCTAAAAAATTGAAGATCCCAAAACTCTATATTCATTGGTGAACCATTACTTTGTAATCTGTTTTTGTCTCTGAGGTTTCAAACTCAGCAGACACTCTGCTCTGGTTAAGGCACCGGAACTTATCGGCCTCGGCACTGAAGTAGAAGACTCAAGCAATCTTGGACTCGGCGGGAGCAAAGATACGCGAAAGGAGTCAGTGGAAGTGAACTCAGCATGAGTACTTCACTGTACTCAGAGCTGATCTTCAGTAGAGTCAACTCAGCAGCAGAGACTACTGAATCAGGGATCAGACTCAGCAACGGCCAGACAGTCTTATGAACTGTCAGATCTTTGGAAAGACAATCCGCATAGTCAAATACGAGGAAGTGAGAAGTCAGCTTCAGTTTGCCTTGAAGTCTGTTCTGTCTCAACCACTTTCTGAACCTCGGCAAATGATAAGCAGACACCTGTCCTACACCTACTAAAGCTGCAAGTCAACAACTTTCCAGAAAAGGAGGAAAAGGACACTGTTACTCTACTTCAAAAAGAGCCGTTAGCTACCCAAAAGAGAGAGACAAAGGATCATCGTCTCCAATGGATCTATCCTAAATCTCTTCTCTATAAATAGAGGTTTAAATCAAATTTTGAAATAGATGCGAATGCGCGAAAGAAAGAACGAAAAACAAAACAAGAACGCAGAGCATTTAAACGAGCACAACCAAAAAGCCTAAGTCTTCCGCAAGAAGTTCGAAGATTATATCTCCGGCAAAAGACTACACTCTAGCTCTTAGGGAACCAACCTGAACCGATCAAAACAAGCCTCTAGTATCCAAACAACGTTACACGAACTCAACCTTCAGTTGTTCAGTTGTTCGTCGTTCTAGAAGCTACCTTCTCGTTCCCTATCCCTCTAACCTAAGCTCAAAAGAATATATCTATAGCTTAGATGAAGGAGTTCATATTTGAACTAATCCTTATAGTAAAAGGACTCCTTCATAGTTGGAGAGTTTTTCGAACACTTTAGTTTGATAAACGTGTAAACTGAGACTTGCTTAGTATAAATTCCAAGACGCGGCTTTATCCAGTGTACAAGCCGACTGCGACTACCTCAGTATAATACATAGCCTCTTGATCTTTCGGGACAGTGGACGTAGGATTTTTGTGTCCGAACAACTTTAAAAATCTCTGTGTCTCTCGTTTGTGTTTCTCTTTACTGTTGCTTTGATTTTACTGTTCATACTGAAAACTATCTTTTAAAATCATTCAACTGAGTTTCAGCAAACTTTAAAAGATCGCACTAATCTACTGAAACTGTTTGATTAAAAACGTTTTTCAACTCAACTGAATTGGGCCTACACTATTCCGCACCACTGAAATCTATCTGCAAGATACTGACTTCTGACTCTCAGTCAGCTAGCAGATCTCAGTAGAGTCAGTCACTCTGCCAAACACGATTCAGAACAGCTATCTGGTCTGCTGAATTCATTCAGTACGACATCATCCTGAAAAGGACTGTTCGTGTTTAAGTTGAGAAAATCGATTTTAGGTGTATTCACCCCCCCCTCTACACCTGAACGTGCTCTCGACACCAACACAGTGACTAAAGTCAGTTTATAGATAGTTAAGTATAAGCAACGTGCGAAATGTATAGGTATGAGTTTTATAGTTTCATTTGAAAAATCTTGTTACTTAAAATCGTTCAGATTTATACTTGTGAGTCTCGTAAGAGTTTTACTGAAATTCAACACTTGTATGATTTTATAAAACAGTTGAGTGCATATGGATAGTATGCGATGAATAAAATAGTAAAGAACACATATTTATAGTGGCTCAGATACATATGGTCCTACTTCCATTATGATCGCTGTATTGCACCAAATAAATCATGCAAATTCTGAGATTTATATTTAATATAGTCAACAGGGTATCGAACACATGGAACAGAGACTAGTCATCATTTTCCTACTTATCTTTAGGTTAGGTTAGCGACCACACAAGTTTTGGATTTTGATGAACAAATTATAATTCTCACAAGTGCACGAATCGTTGTAATACCTAATCTAGCAACTCACGAGGTCAATCTGACAAGGACTCGGCTGGGTTCTAATTATTCTAATTATTTTACTATCTACTTGGTCCTAAACTGGGTTTGGTTTATCCTAAATTACGAAATTAAAATAGCAAGAAAGTAGAAAAACAAGTAAGAGCAAAGCTAAGTGGGTTAATGGGTTTGGTTTCAAGTTTGATGAAGAGTGCGGAGGTTTAACAATCACTATGTCTAAGATGATCGATTCATTCCCATTCTCTAGCTAGCATTTATGAATTTATTTTGTTGGTTCATTCACTCAGGCTCTAGGGATTCCATATGACGGCGGGAGATCTCTAACTTATAATCCTAAGGATCAATCAAGTGATCATATCATGAACTTAAGGATCCTATCATGCTCAAGAATTTAAGGAACCATCTAAACTATCACAAACCAATGGTGACAATCTAGACACTTAATTGCAGGTCTAAATAAATAACCGGGTATGATGCGTCGTATTATCTATTACCTATATTCTCTATAATTATCTAAGATGATGGCCAGTCACATTAAAAAATCATAGAGAAATCAAAAGCAGGCTCAACAATTAAGAAACAAAACAATTCATTCATTGAAAAACTAGGGTTTGAATCAATTCACCAAAAACATAGATCATGATAAACCCCCACACAAGGGGATTTAGCCACTCATATTCATAGGAAAACAATAAAAAGATATGCAAAAATAGCCCATAGGATTCAAGTATCAAAAACCCCAAACAAAACTGAGAAGGAATAATACAACCTAAAATCTAGCGGATTGATCCTCGCACTTGGTTCTTGGGTTGTGGTCTTCAATCTTCGTCTTGAATCTTCAACGGAGGGATGCCTTGGGTATTTCTCTGCTTTGGAGGCTTGAAAATGTCGAAATTAGGGTGTGTCGTCCAAAGGAAAGAAGTTCAGAAAGATTTATATAGGTTTCGGGCCGAAAAAAAACATTTTTTGGTTGTAAAAGATGCGGACCACGGTCCAGCACAAAATACGGACCGCGGTCCGACCCCCACGGTTATTTTAATTTTTGAGATAGAACGGTATGAACCGCGGTCCAGAACAAAACGTGGACCGCGGTCCGCATGCTTCGGCCGAGCCCAATTTTCTGCACTGCCGCGTTTTGGGAAAAACGCGATATCTCCTTCGTTAGCCGTTGGATCGCCACTAAACTTTTCCACAATGTTTCTAACTCATAGAAATAAGATGTGGACGGTGGAGATCGGATTCTAAGATTGTTAGATCTGTATTACACGCGATTTACCAAATGCCTTGTTACACGAGCTCCGAAACACGGTTTCTTCAACATCCGACTTCAAATCCTCTTTATTCTTCATCCGAACAACTCCATCTTTGCCAACAATGCGTCAATGGTCATAGTTTCTTTCATTTTGGTGCCAAATACCACCAAATATGCTCAAAACGCGCGAGAAACCTACAAAACCAAAAACCATCGAAAGTATACAATTCCAAGCAAAACAAAAGCTAAAAATGAATAGAAAATGATGTAAATAAGCTTAAAAAGAACACGATGAGATGGAATAAAAAACACTCATCAAATCCCCCCAAACCTATGCTTTTGATTGTCCTCAAGCAAAGAAACAATATAAAAGAAAGACTATGACCAAATATTAGAAAGATGAGCATAACAATTCGAGCCTTATTCAGTTTTTTAGAAGAACACATCATTAGCATGTGAAAATCATTACTGCTTGATGCCATTTTCAAAACAAAATAGAACATAAAAGTAGATTAGTCCCTCTCCAGAAATCTATATCACTCAAACACTCAAGTGTATAAGGGTAAAATTATCACTCAAACTCAACCCTAGGAGAGCGTCTTCATAAGCTTGCAGATTGTCTAATTCTACTCATAATGAACACAATTCATGGCAAAGATCTCGAAGGTCTTACTTTGGTTGTAATGGGGCTAAGGCATGTAATAAAAATGTAGGGATTATATAGGAAAAGTGACTCATAATGTACGAACAGTCAAATGGATCTAGTAGAACAACCAAATGATAATATATCAAAATAAACCTCTAAAACCAATCACCGTGAATCACTCATAATCAAACAACTTAAGTCACCCCCAAGTTCTCACTTTTTCCAAAATATACTCCCTTATTCAACTTCATTTCTTTTTCATCTCCCAACTATAAAATACGTCATCAATAAACCCCTTTCAGTCAAAGTTAGGAGTACATGCACAAGTCTTCCATATTCTATCCAATTGTTTACCTGCCAACTCTCTACCAATAATTAGATAAAGATTTCAGTATAACATGGTGTCATCAAGTTCGGTACCAGGCTGGATATAATCAAATTAATTCACACCAATCTCACTTTTTAGCAAATATTTGTCCCTTGATCACCAAACCCTCACAAGCCTCCATTTCCTCCCACATCACTAACAACTCTACTAGATCTTCGGTTAAGGCTAGATAGGCTAGGCAATTTAAGTAGATGAACATGAATAAAAAGGATACATTAAGCTCAAAGGGCTTACTAGGTTGATGTTCAAGGTAGGAATCATATTTGGCTCTGGCTAAAGAACGAGATAGTGCCTAAGATCATATCAATGCCATATACGAAAAGTGTTCAATAAACTTCAAACAGACTCAAAGCAAGTTCTAATTGTTCTCCTTAAAGCAAGTATCACACATGAAAGAAATTGAGACCGACATAGGATTTCTTCAGTTCACAACAGGCTCAAATTCTCACAAGGTCTTTAGACTACCATACTTTTACATCTTACATGTTCAAAAATTTTATCATGCTCAAATTCAATGCAACAATGCTTCAGCAAAGAAAAATTTTAAGGCAAGAAATACATTAACATCAAATAACATAGGTCATAGTAGGTCAAATATCAAGTACACGGAGAATCATCAGAATCATAATTATACAGACCAAATCAGTAGGGTTCAAGAGCATGGGGGCCAGGAGCTCGAGGATTCATCAACTCCTCGTAGATAGTAGTAGTGATGTCCCCCTTACCACATTGTAGTGAAACTCAGCCCGACATAGAACTGGGACACGGGCAGGCCAAGCGGCCACATCAGGCGGAAACATATCGTGGAATGTCCCAGTCGGGTACCCCACCGGCTCAGGAAGCGCATAGAAATCATTTATGACACGATCGGTGATGGTCACCATCTTCCCACGAACCTCAAAAACTCCTGTCACCCGGTTGTAAGAAACCAAAGAGGTATAAAAATCCCGAACAAGTTGCTCGTCATAGCCGCCAGGGGTAGCAACCAACCGTCCCCAACCACGTTGCTGAATAATGCGCCGCAACCACAAGGTCTCATGGCCATTGACTACGTATCCACTCATAGTGATCCCTCTCTTGGGAATGAGGGGACGGTTTCTGTCATGTACGGCAGCCTATTGTTGTGCAGCTGCCGATAGAATCCATGTCGGACGAGATCCAGTCGAACCTCTGGAGGAGCCTTCGCCAACTTGCCGAGCCCTCTTGTGTGATGAAGGTTGGCTCTTCCCTTTATCTCTCCCTATGATAATCCTTGGATGGATGTTGAAGAGACAAATCCGACAAAATTATGGTAGAGAAACTTGTAGATGTGGAGAGTAGAGTATAATTGTGAGTGTTTATGTTGTTGGGGGAGAAAGAGATTTTGTGGAGGATGAGAAAACGCGAGGAAGTTGAGAAAAAAGGGGAAAGAGGCGGTTTTAAGGAAAAAAAAACTTACCTGGGCTCGAAAGTGATGCGGACCGCGGTCCCGCATGAAACGCGGACCGTGGTTCGACCCTTACTGACTTAAAAAAAAAATTTCCTTCGAAAATATTGGACTGCGGGCCCGCATAAATCGATGACCGCGGTCCAACCCTTCTATTTCAAAAATTTTTTGTTTTCGAAAACACTAGACCGCAGTCCCACATAAATCGCGGACCGCGGTCCGACCCCTTCTGTTTTAACTTTTTTTTTCGAAGAAAATGAAAAAAAATGAACTATAAAAACACGAAAAACTTACAAAACATGGGTTGCCTCCCAAGAAGCGCTTTAGTTATAGTCGTTAGCTCGACTACAGCAGGGACAAATCACGGGTCAGAGATCTCGACCCACTCGACGTCGGCTCTGTCGAATGGTCGTTCAAAATATGGCTTCACCCGTTGTCCATTCACCTTGAAAGTGTCATTGGTGCGTGGGTTTAACAACTCCACTGCACCATGAGGAAACACTTGGACTATTGAAAATGGTCCTTACCACCTAGACTTCAACTTTCCTGGAAACAATCTGAGACGAGAGTTATATAATAAATCCTTCATTACCGGATAAAGAGACTTACTAATAATGCCCTTGTCGTGATAGCGTTTAGTGCGCTCTTTGTAAATCTTGGCATTCTCATAAGCCGCATCACGAATCTCGTCCAACTCATCCAACACTATCAATCGCTTCTCACCGCCTTCTCAAGATCCATATTCAGCTGCTTAATCGCCCAATAAGCCTTATGTTCTAACTCCACGGGTGAATGACAAGCTTTCCCATTGATCATTTGGTATGGGCTCATTCCAATTGGTGTTTTGTACGCTGTGCGATATGCCCACAAAGCATCACCAAGCTTCAAAGCCCAATCTTTGCTTGATGACTTCACCTTCTTCTCCAAAATACCTTTGATCTGCCGTTTGCTCACCTCTACTTGCCCCGATGTCTGTGGATGCTAAGGGGTTGCCACCTTGTGCGTAATATTGTACTTCTTCAACAACCCATCAAATAGCTTGTTGCAGAAATGCTTCCCACCATCACTAATGATTGCTCTCGGAGTGCCAGACCTATTAAAAATATTATCCTTCAAGAACTTGACAACCACGTTAGCATCGTTAGTTCTAGTTGGAATTGCTTCCACCCACTTTGAAATATAATCAACAGCCACAAGAATATACTCACAACCCATAGAGGAGGGAAAAGGTCCCATGAAATCAATCCCCCAAATATCAAACAACTCAATAACCAAATTACCGATTTGGGGCATCTCATTTCGCTTACCGATGTTACCACTCCGTTTGCACTTATCACAACTTACATAGTGGGAATGAACATCCTTGAACAAATAAAATTCGGACTCGAGGACCTTGAGTGCAGTCTTCGTTCCACTAAAATATCCCCCGCAGCTCAACTCATAACAATGGGAGAGTATACTCGAATGCTCATCCTCAGGAACACAAATCCGAATTATTTGATCGTTGCACACCCGGAACAAGTAAGGCTCATCCCAAAAGTATGCCCTGCATGAAGATTCAAATCTCTTTTTTTCTTGCCAAGAAAGGTCAGTACGCAATGCCCCACTCGCCCAGTAGTTAACAATGTCAGCTTACCATGGCTTGCGGGAAATTGCAAATAATTGCTCATCAGGAAAAGAATCATTTATAGGCACAGTAGAATCTTGTGGAATAAAACTAGTAAGCAATCTAGACAAGTGATAAGAAACAACATTATCTCTACCCTTCTTATCCTCAATTTCAACATCAAACTCTTGCAACAATAGAATCCACCTAAGCAGTCTAGGTTTGGCATCAGTTTTGGTGAGAAGAAATTTCAAGGCAGATTGATCAGTGTGCACAATAACTTTAGTTCCTACCAAGTAAGATCGAAACTTGTCAAGAGCAAACACAACAACAAGGAACTCTTTTTTAGTAGTGGTATAATTTACTTGTGCGAAAGTTCCCAAAAGGCATCCTCCTATATGCGAGTATGCATATCTGAAAAGTAGCGGGGGCATTGCAAAGCCCAAAAGGCATCCTCCTATATGCGAAAGTTCCAAATGGGCAAGTGAATGTTGTCTTCTCTTGATCTTCGGGAACTATCGGAATATGATAAGTGAAAGACCATCAAGAAAATAATAAGACTCATGACCGGTTAGTATTTCCAATATTTGATCAATAAAAGGAAGAGAAAAATGGTCCTTCTTGGTCACAGCATTCAATCTGTGGTAGTCTATACACATTCGCCACCCGGTGGTCATTCTAGTAGGCACCAATTCACCCTTGTCATTCCTAACCCCAGTGATGCCGGATTTCTTAGGAACCACGTGGACTGGACTCACCCACTTGCTGTCAGATATAGGATAGATCATCCCATGGTCAAGCATCTTGATCACTTCCTTCTTCACCACCTCTTGTATTGCTGGATTAAGTCGTCGTTGAGGTTGCCGCACTGCTTTGGTATTATCCTCCAAAACGATCTTGTGCATGCATCTCACCGGACTTATTCCCTTGATATCGGATATGCTCCATCTAATAGCTTCCTTATGCTCGCAAAGTACTCTCACTACCTCAGATTCTTGGAATGGGGTCAGGCTGGATGAGATGATAACCGGATACGTATCACCTTCCCCCAAAAAGACTTACTTGAGGCTCTTCGGTATCTCCTTGAGCTCTAGAATTGGCGGAAGTGGTTCAGTTTGCTTTCCGCCGGTAGGAAGCTCCAAAGCTTTGCTAGATTCAATTCCACCACTAGCCTCAAGACCATTTTCCAACTGCTTAAGACACCCTTTGTCCTCATCGGCAAGAAATTCATTGTTAGTGGCAAGAGTTAAAGCAGCTTCCAACTTGTCCTTTGTCAATTCGTGTAAATAAGAGTCCTGCACTATCGAGACACAAGGGTCAACAAAATACACCATTTCAATAAAGTAAGCAGAAGGAATAGCAGAACAATCCCACACAACAATCTCCAAGCACTCCTCGAGGACTTCCATCGTCACCTTCCTATCACGCACATTGATGATCGAATTGGTAGTGGACATAAAAGGTCGGCCTAAAAGTATCAAATGCTCATGATCCCTAAGTGAGACATCCTCCATATCAAGAATCACAAAATCAACAGGAACAATGAACTTATCAATTTGAACTAAAATATCCTCTACCACTCCCCTAGGACTTTTAGTAGACCTATCAGCAAGTTGCACTCTCATGGATGTAGGTTTTAATCCTTGAATACCCAAATGCTTGTACAATAAGTATGGCATAAGGTTGATACTACCCTCAAATCCAACATTCCTCGAACAACTCTATCAGTCCCCATGGAGATTGAGATCAGAAAACTACCTGGGTCCTTCATCTTGCGTGGTAAATGAGGTAAACCAACCAATGCACTTACAGATTGTGGTGTCAATGCACGTTTCACCTCTTCATAGTTCCTCTTGTTTGTGCTAAGTTCTTTGAAGAACTTCGCAGAACTCGGCACATTCCCGATAAGGTCTGAAAGGGGAAGATTGATGTTAACCTTAGAAAGCATATTAAAAAGGGTAGAGAATTGCTTATCATGCTTGCATCCTTTCATACGCCCGGGAAATGGTGGGGGAGGCTTGTATGGGTTACTCGCCTTGTGTAAAGCGGGTTTTCCTAGAAGATCCTTCTCTTTCCCTGTATCTTGTTCAGTCAAGACTTCCTCATCCTCTTCGACTATGCCATCGTGCTTGATGTTTTCCTCAAGGGGTGAGCCTTCATGAATGTGATTTGGCTTTTCAATCTCCTTTTCGTTTCTTAATACGTGAAGGGCCTTTGCTTGCTGTGTTTGTCCAGGCAGTTCCCCTTGTTGCATTTTAAGCAAAGCGACTTCCCGTGCTAGCTGGCCAAGTTGAGTCCCCAAATTTTTGGATGTTGCTTCCACGTTCTTGACTGAAGTGGTAAGTGTCTCCATTTGCTCCCTAAAACTCTTCATAAAGGAGTTTAAGGTGTCTTGCAAGATGGCCATGGAATTATTATCAGCTTCCTCAATCTTTGGCTGAGGGCGAGAAGATGATGTGCCTCCAAAGTTCTGCTGCTGAGTGGAATTCCTTCCTCCATAATCCTGGTAACTCTTATAGTTAGGATTGTACCCTTGCCCTCGCCAATCTTTGGGCCTTGTACTTTGGTCCGTTTGAGCTCCTTGATTTCTTGTCTAGGCAGTTGAAGCTCCTTAATAGTATCATCCACGTACGCAGCCCGCACATCCTGCGTTCCACGTTGTCTCACACTCTGACTTCTTAATACGGAGCGAGCCTTAAACGTCTCAAAAAGCTCATGCAATGCACTTGGGGTCAGTGCAAGAATGCCTCCAGGAGCCATGTTGTGAACCATAATCTGACAAGGCAAGAGCAATCCATTGTAGAGGAACTCATTCAGCATCGTGACCTGGTAATTATAATGTGGACATTGGATGAGGAGTCCCTTGAATCGATCCCAAGCTTCACGGTATAGCTCATTGTCAAACTGGGAGAAACTCGGGGATCTTGCTTCGGGAGTAGTATCGCTCAGTGAATGCTTTGAACACGTCCTCCATTGTTCGCAAAGAATTAGCAGGCAATGTGTTCAACTAATTCTTGGCTTTATCCTTCAGAGTGTAGGGAAACAATCATCTTCCCAATTGATCCGTAGTGAGCCCGCTGAGAGGAAGAGTCCCCAGTGTAGCATAGAACTCCCTCATATGAGCAAGAGGATCTTCAGTTGCTAGCCCATAGAAAGATGCTAGCATATGATAGTAGATAGGCTCCAGATCATAATTCCTTGCGGTCTCTTCTAGGACGATGCAGGTGATATTGGCTCCAAGTATCGGCCTTGTGTAGTCTCCCTGCAACCTCTCTAGTTCAGGATTGTTCTCAATTCGCTCCATTACAATTTTGTCTTCCTATTCTTTCCTCGTAACTCGAGTCCCCACTCTGTGTATGTTATCAATAAAAGATGCAAGTTCTGGATTTTTCGACCTTCTACCGTGCATAAACCTACAGAAAACTCAAAGAGTAAGATTCGACACAGTAAAAGAATAGAAGAAGTACAAAAAACAACTTAAAAATAAAATATAAATAAATAAACAGCTAGTAAAAAGAATAATCAAAACGACTGAGTCCCTGGGAACGACGCCAAAAACTTGATGAACAAATTATAATTCTCGCAAGTGCACGAATCGGTGTAATACCTAATCTAGCAATTCCCGAGGTCGATCTCACAAGGACTCAACTGGGTTCTAATTATCCTAATTATTTTACTATCTACTCAGTCCTAAACTCGGTTTGGTTTATCCTAAATTACGAAATTAAAATAGCAAGAAAGTAGAAAAACAAGTAAGATCAAAGTGAAGTGGGTTAATGGGTTTGAACACAGATAAGCAGTGAGTGTGAGAGTCAATAATCACTTAGGTGATTCTGAGTGTTAATTTAAACAAAATAGGTCATGGAGAAAATAAGATGTTGTCAGACCAAGCAGCAAAGATGTATATATTTATATATATATATATATATATATATATATATATATATATATATATATATATGAAGAGTTTAATATAGATACATCTCTTGCTACCCTATCAAAAACAAAAATAGAGAGAACCTAACAAGACTATCTCATGAAGCGCTGAATCCTTGCCTTGAAGTCTTTTGATTTCTCTTCAAGCAGAGGGAGTCCATATATCTTGAAGGTGTCTCTCCTGAGCTTTTGAATCCTCTGATTGTCTACAGAATCATTAGGATAAAGATCCAAAGCTAAGACTGCTTTTCTGACTTCTCCTTCAATCACGCCACTGTAGAGAGACCTGTCAAGCTTCTGTGGTGGAGGCAGTGGTCTGTAAACCGGAGTCTGCACATCTTCTTTATCTTCAATTGCTTTCTTGACCATATTGTAGATATCTGGATCACACCTGAAAACCCATTTAGTAAAGGCATCATCCTTATCAGTTTCTGGCCAATAATGCCAGACATAGTAGCTCTTGATGAATTCAGCCTTAAGCGTTTCCCAATGTTGAGTGTTCTCCTAAGGCATCCATTTGTCGACCCGAGGCCACCTATGCATCTTCTGATCATTGGGTCTGCGGCCTCTTCTGTACTTGTATGGAATTTTCCTATCCTTCAGCGGAGGAGGTGTTGGTTTTAGTCTTTCTGCTTCCCTGGCTTCTTCAGCAGCCTTCTCTTTTGCTAGAGCCTCTTGCCGCCTATATTCCTCCAGCTGATAGTATTCTGCTCTTTTATCCAGTGCGATTATGCTGAAGTGTATCGTCTCGTCGGTCGTCAGCTCAGCTCTCTTCTTCTGACCTTGCTGCTGCTGAGAGTAAGAAGCTATCTCTCAATGTCCTTCTCTTTTTCCTTTTCTTTGTCAGCTTCATCTCTCAGGATGAGTTTTCTGACAGGAGGCCTCTTTGTTGGTTTACTAGCCGGATCCTTAGTGCGGGCCTTTGCGGAGCCTTCTTCGGCTTGTTTGCTGTCTCAGCCTCAGCCAACTCTCTTGCAAGTTTTTCATCAGCTTCTATCTGAGCTTGTTCGGCAGGGCTTATGTATCGTTTAAGGGATTTTTTTAAAGGTGTAGGAACCTTCAGTGGCTTCTTTCCCTTTCCGATACCGGTGAAGGCAGAGGAGGCTCTTCCTCATCTTCTGAGTCCTCCTCTAGGAACTCAACAACTTCCTTGATGTGTTTCTGAGAATCAGCAAAAGTTCTTATTCTTATCTCTTTGGGTCCTGAGCCACTTGGGCCAGTCACATCGCCTACATCACCTGCGCCGGAGACACCCTAGGCCATACCCTTTGTCTCAGTCTCTTCCCCCTTAGTGGGAGTTGGGTCAGTGGGAGCTGATCTGACTTGAGTCCCTAGTACTGACTTCTTCCCTTTAGCTATCCTTTCCCCTTTTTTGGCATCATCCAATAAGCCAGGGGCGGGAAGTGAGATGACCTTGGAGTTTAAGTTTGAATAAGCAGTCGATAGCCTATCCACGGTTTTCTGTAGACCTTCGAATTTTTCATGTAAGTCGTTCCTCTCAGTTATGAGATCCTCACAATATTTTCTGTAGAGGAATCGACAAGGTCTTGATAGTCTTCAGGTTAGCATCAAACTTCTCTTCACACTCCTTCTAAATAGAAGAAATTCTGAGCTCATGTGCTTGAGTGAGTGCGGAGAGTCTGGTCATGTGATCTGGCTGAGCTGCCTTAAATGATTCCAGAAGAGAGGGCTGGGCAACAGTCATTGATGATTGCTGAACTTCGAACTCAGTTCTTTGTGCGGTTAAAGCGTCCTTGAGAATGCCTGAGAAATCAGGGACATGCGTGTTCTGAACTGAAGTCTTCAGTGCCATGATTTCCTCACATTGAGCTGTCGTAGCCTTCTTCCAAATCTTATGGACATTCTTCGCTAGGAGGCGGTTCTGTGTCCCTTGACATCTTAGCGCTTTGGCTGCTGATTTGGACTTTCGACGTTTGGCAATTGAGGCAACCTCATAAGAAGACCGCAACAACAGTTGTCCAGGGTCAGTATCGAGGGAGGTTCCTTTTGCCGCCGAACTAGGAAGGAGGGAGCTGATAGGTAGATCAGCTGAAGGTTGAGTTCCCTCCTCCTGTTGAGTACCCTCAGCAGGCTTCTCAGGGCCTGCATCAGTGGGAGGGTCCTGATCATCGGGATCAGAATCCTCTAAAGGGCCGATTGCTGAGGGGTTCCTGTCCTCTAGCAGTACCAGCATGACCGCCCTTAAATCCTCGAGAGAGCATATGTCTTCAGGCTCGAAGTAGCCTATCTACTGACGGATTTCAAGCTCCTCGGAGTTCAGGAATTTGTAGGACTTGAATCTGATAAGGCGATCAAGGGTGATCCAATCCTAAAACCTGAACAACATCTGAAGTCTAGCCTTGAAAGCTATATTCACCAAGTCAGAGTGACTTGTGATTTCTGGAATGGCCTCAAAGATTTCTCGAGTTGCTCTATCCTGAAGCGTGTCAACTTCGTACCCTAGAGTCTCTACTTCAGTACTTGTCTCAGTAGGGAGAGAGTCCCATACCTGAGCGATCGTCCTAGAATACGACCTTTTCGACTCGGTCCAGAAAAAGTCTTCTGGACTGTTCCTGTGCCCAAGCTTCCAACTCCGGATGGACGGAGACGCACGAAAGCTCACGACATAAACACTCGGACTCACTTTGTCCGGCACACACAACAAAGAAGCAAGTTATGAGGAAATATCCCCTTGCCCACTATTTATAAGGGCTTGGTCATTACCCTAATGGGCCTTTGACCCAAAAGCCCATTCAATAGTGAAGGGGCCACTATACCATTACCAGTTGTGTTGGTCCATTAAAGGGCCAAACAATTCCAGGTAATTAAGTGACCTAGTGAGTCTGAGAGAAAATGTCGCATATGACTGGGCATATGTTTGGGCCAGACCAGGGACCTAATAATACAAGAAATAAAGTCGGGCCTCAAGTGAATTAACTTTCCATACTCAGCCCAGAGTATTATTAATTCACAAACAAAGATTCATTCCACTAAAGAATCTATGTTGACTTACCCCTTTATCCCAAAAGTTGAGTCAGGGATTGCATTTTTAACTTCAGTTAATATCCGTATTTAAGATATCGAATATCCATTAATTAATTAAGTTTACTAACTACTTAATACAATTAATATCTTTTCCTTGAGTAGTACCAGTCGACCTTATCATCATACTTGAACTTAATCAACTTGCAGGGTTTAACATGATAAACCTTTCGAGTTTGTCAAGGGGATATCATCAACCCTATAATAGGATACAAATGCATGATGCAGATAACCAGCCTGAGCTACACGCAACAACCCTCACCCAAGATACAGAGATATACGGTCGCGATGACCCTCACCGATAGTAAGTCAAAGTGATAGCTAGTCGCGTGCACTCAGCTAACATCTCATCAAGCATAAGATCAGCTGAGTCTCCGAGACCTTGGTTCTTCACACGGGTTAGATAGAACAACATGTCTCACCACGATCCATCAATACATAAAATGTATCATCATAGACAAGTGACCAAGACAAGTCACTTCTTATCTACGTTGCAGCCTAAAACGGTAACTTGTCCTAAAGTTGCCTCGGCTGTGATAACTGTTTATATCTCACTAGTTCAACCAATCACTACAGTCTTCTGTGATCTACAATACACTGTATGATCTAACTCACGTTAGATAAATGACAAAATTGTGCAATTATAATAATCAGATAGGAGAATAATAATAGTGATAACAGGAAACATTGTATACATGCAAATACGTAGACTGCTTTCAGTATACAAACCCTACAATTCTCCCACTTATACTTAAAGCAAATCTTAAGTATACAATGTGTCTCAAACTTATAACTACTAGCTATCACTTCTCCCACTTATACTAAGATTTCTGACTAAGTGGGGGGCAGTCGACACAAGCCTAGACCTCGAACATGCATCTCGAAGGGCCCTTATGGTAGACTCTTTGTGAATAGATCTGCTAGGTTATCCCCGGTTCCTATCTTCTCAATCACCATGTCTCCTCGGCGTACGAATTCTCGTATATTGTGATACTTACGCTCTATGTGTTTAGACGCCTTATGTGATCTCGGTTCCTTAGAGTTTGCAACTGCTCCAGAGTTATCACAATAGACCGTGATACACTTAGGCAAACTAGTAATGATCTCGAGATCTAGGAGGAATGCCTTGAGCCAAACTGCCTCTTTAGAAGCCTCGGAAACAGCAACATACTCTGCTTCCATAGTAGAGTCACCAATACACTTTTGCTTGACACTTCTCCATGAAATCGCTCCACCTCCCAAGGTAAACACATAGCCCGAGGTAGACTTCTTTTCGTCTCTGTCTGCCTGGAAATCAAATTTGAATAACCCACAGGCACTAGATCATCAGACTGGTAAACAAGCTTATAATCTTGAGTCCGTTTCAGGTACTTGAGAATATGCTTGACCGCAATCGAGTGAGCCTGTCCAGGGGTAGACTGATATCTCGAGACCATGCCAACGGCATAACAGATATCTGGCTTCGTGCATAACATAGCGTACATGAGACTTCCGACAGCGGAAGCATGAGGAACTAGTCTCATGTCCTCTATCTCCTACGGTGTCTTAGGGCACTGATCTTTAGATAAAGGAACGCCGTGTCTGAATGGTAGTATCCTTTCTTTGCATTCTGCATGCTAAACTGAGCAATTACGTGCCTGAGATAAGCTTAACATCCGTTTCTGGCGATCTCGAATAACCTTGATCCCTAAGATGTAAGCAGCTTCTCCTAAATCCTTCATTTGAAATTGTTCGGATAACCATATCTTTATTTATGATAACAACTTCAAATTTTCGCCAATAAGAAGAATGTCATCTACATAAAGTGCAAGGAAAACCATGGATCCATCGACACAATAGCGGTACACACAACTTTAGCTTTCACACTAAACGAATCCAAAAGACTTGATCAGATCGTCGAAGCGAATGTTCCATGACCGGGAAGCTTGTTTAAGTCCATAAATAGACTTCTTAAGCTTCCACACAAGATGCTCTTCGCCTTGCTTCACATAACCTTCTGGATGCCACATATAGATGTCCCTACCTCCTTCAAGGTAACCGTTTAGAAAATGGTCTTGACATCCATTTGCCAAACCTCTAGGTTCATGTGAGCAACTACGGCTAGGAGTGTTCTGATGGACTTGAGCATCGCTACAGGCGAAAAGGTTTCCTCATAATCGATACCTTCTTTATGAGTGAATCCTTTTGCCACCAGCCTGGCTTTAAAAGTCATGACCTCTCCATCAGGACCTCACTTTCTCTTGTATACCCACTTACTACCAATGGCTTTGCAGCCAACCGGTAGCTCAGTGACCTCGTATACATCCATAGCACTTATGGACTCATACTCTGAGTCCATAGTGAATTGCCATGATTCTGCATCTTGATCTCCCACTGCTTCGGCGTAGGTCCAAGGGTCGACTACATCTTGTTCGTCTGTTGGGAGAAGATCCAAAGTCTCTCCCACGATCATGTATCGATCAGGTTGTATAATAACCCTCCCACTACGCCTAGTGGTGACTGGCTCTGTGTCAACAGATTGTGCAGTTACTGGTGGTAACATTTCTTGCACACTTGGATCGTTGTGTGAAACTTGATCACCTTGAATTTCTTCAAGGATAACATCGACTTTGGACTTGTGATTATTTACATAATCCTCTTCAAGGAATTTGGCGTTGGTGCTAATAACGACTTTCTGATCCTTAGGACTATAAAAGTAACCACCTTTCATTCCCTTAGGATTGCCTACAAAGATTATAGCCTCTGATATAGCATCCAACTTGTCGGGTTGCTTGTTCAGCACATATGCTGGACTACCCCAAATCCTTATGTGGTTGAAACTGGGCTTACGCCCAAACCACAACTCGAAAGGGGTCTGAGACACCGACTTGGATGGCACTAGATTCAACAAATATGCTGTTGTATCCAAGGCATATCCCCAGAATGAAATAGGCAGACTTGCATAACTCATCATCGATCAAACCATAACTAATAAGGTTCGGTTCCTTCTTTCTGATACACCATTCTGCTGAGGTGTTTCTGGTGCTGTTAGCTGGGATGTAATCCCACATTCTTTCAAGTAACTCTTGAACTCGTGGCTGAGGTACTCGCCACCACGATCCGATCGCAGTGACTTGATACTGGCATCTAACTTGTTTTCCACTTCCGCCTAATGTTCCTTGAATTTCTCAAAAACATTCAGACTTGTGGCGAAGAAGATAAATGTACCCAAATCTTGAGTAATCGTCAATAAACGTGACGAAGTACTCATAACCTGCACGAGCTTGTGTGGACAGAATGAATCAATCCCAACACATCTTTGGCTCTATTACCCTTTGCCTTAAAAGACCTGGTCATCATATTCCCCTCCAAGAAGGATTCGCAAGTTGGAAATGGTTCAACCTTGAGAGACTCCAATGATCCATCTTTCACCAAACTTTGGATCCTATTCAGACTAATGTGACCTAGTCTAAGATGCCAAAGATATGTTTGATTCTCCCTAGAAGACTGTTTCATCTTCTTAGGGGGTGATGATGTAGTTGCAATATAAGAAAAAGGTAAAGGTTCGCTAGATAAAGTATAAAGATCTCCGTTTAATGTGCCACCGCAGATGAAATCATCATTTCGCATAACAGAGACACTATCATCAAAAATAGATTTATACACATCCTGCTTAAACAGTTTACTGACAGAAATAATATTCTGCCTAAAGTCTGGCACAAACAAAATGTTTCTTAATACTATTACTTTATCTAGAAAACACAAAGATAAATCTCTAATGGCGAGTGCAGGAACTCTCGATCCATCGCCATGGAAACAACCACCTCGCCATCACTCAAATCCCTTGTCCGCAGAAAACCCTGCAGGGAGTAATAGACATGATCAGTTGCCTTCGAATCCACTACCCATTCATGAGTTGAAGAGGAAACCAACACAGTCTCAGTTACTAGAGCGATTCGAGTACCTTTGTTCTTTGCCTTGAGCATAGGGCAATCAGCCTTCCAATACCCATCCTTGCCGTACTTGAAGCTTTTGCCCTTCCCCTTAGGCTTAGTCACGCCTCCGGAAGGACCCACCTGCTTGCTCCCACTGTTTGACTTGGACACTCCACCCTTGTTTCCCTTTTCCTTGTTCAAGACTTGTGCACCTTTGCCCATGACTCCCTCCGCTGCGACCAAGTCATTGAGTAACTCATTAAGAGTATAGTCCCTCTTTGACATCACAGCGCTGACGCGGAAGTTCTCAAAAGACTTGGGCAAAGTATTCAGGATGATATTGCACTTGGCCTCAGCCACAATACCTCCTCCGAGCAAGTCAAGCCTATCCATGAGATTAATCATGTGCATGACATGATCGTTCATAGAACTGCCCCACATCCATGTGACATCTCATGATGTCCCGCATGATGTTGAACCTAGCAGTTTTATCAGTCTCGCCATACACTTCATCCAGATTTGCCCAAATATCGCGTGCAGTGGCGAAAGACCGATGCTGCAGCTGCAATGTGGGCGACATGAGCAACATAATCATGGCCTTAGCCATGTTATTTGACCGTTCCCATTCCTTCATTGCATCCTGCTCAGCATCAGTTGGCTGATCAGTGAGATCAGCATGTTTGTCCTCAATAAGGACAAACAGGTGTTCCTCAGCGATGAGAACATATTCCAAATTTCTTTTCCACTCAACATATTTATTATTCCCAGTTAAGGGATTCTTGGTAGGAGTGTGAAAGATGGGGTTAAGAGACATATCTGATAATAAATAAAATAAACGCATGTAAGAAAACAATCGCACAAGAATTTCGTAACAAAACAATATTGTAACCCTTTGATAAAACAATTTTAATTTGAAACCTCGAACAACCCAAAGATCACACGAGCAAGCCACGTGAGTGGACGTTTACCCGTGCAACCCCTGACCATGCTATTCACCTAGCACTTTAATTCTATTCCATGTCAAATTTATATCCTTATGACAAATAAAATTAATAGTCCGATATTACTAGACCATGTTACTATTAAACACGAGGGAAGGGACTTCGGAGAAGTGAATTGTACCCCCGGTGACATCTAAGCATATACCACTCAATTTGACACAAGACAATCAAATTCTCGAAATTAGTATCTCACGAAGAACATACCATTTTCAATTCGATTTCTATAGCCATCTTATCCCAATTCTATCTTCCAGAGTACCTATGAAAAATCAAGGACGCAAGTCATGTGGGTGGACGTTTACGGCCTAACTCCCACTACTCAATAGTATTGGAATATTTTCGTAGAAAACCTATCTGACAAACTTAAGAATAAAGAAGGTAGGCAAGCCACGTGGGTGGATGTTTACCCACGATCCCCATCACTTTGTCTAAGGTCCAATTGGTGGAGGTCTATTTCGATAATTTAATTAACCTTAAAATTATCAAAATTATATTTGCTTAGTCTTTTGCTTCAAAAGGTTTGTCGAAACGGGCTCGCAAAAACACGTAATTCCTAAAGCATAAATATTCTAAGCACATTTAATAAAACATGCTCGTAGAAAATTAACCTATGCTTTATAATATGAGTTAAAGCCCAAATTTCATGATTTCTAAGCACAATTAATAAAAATAATTAATCATGCTAAGACATGAAATTAAACATCCACGACATAAATAAAGTGAGTAATAAATATCGTCGTCGGGCCCAAAGACATAGAAAAATAAAATCTATCTATTACGTGGGCCGAACAAATACATGTCTTCAAAAACAGAGCCCGGAGACGAAGAAACGGGATGAAAACAGACGAAACTTGCTATCCAAGGAGCGCTTGCCACATCAGCAGGACTAGGGCTAACGTTAGCGCCATGTCAGCAGTGTCTGCCACGTCATCATCGTCTTCAATAGCAGCACGCGTGCAGGAAGCTGCCGCCGCCGCCGGCGAGCTTTCGTCCCGCACAAGCACGGGCAGCGTGATCGGGAGCGACGTCCCCGACCACCCCACGCCGTCGATCTGCGCCGCACCCCCGCTGCCGCAAGCTGCTGCCGAGATCTGGATTACGAACGCGTCGGCCGGCTCGCTACTCGCCCAAAGACGCCGCCGACGCCACCGCTAAACGCCTGGAACCCGTCAACGCCATCTCAGTGACATGTCAGCGCCGCGTCAACGCCATATCAGGCTGGCGCCATGTCAGCGTCATCTCCAACGCAGTGGGCGGCGCCGCGTCGGCGAACCACCGCTCGGCGCGCAGCCGCTGCCACCGCCCCCGCGACACCACAACCCGCCGCTGAGGATGCGGCCGCCACGACTGCTCGTTCTAGAAGCAGATCCGCCACCATTGACGCGCCCAGATCTAGAGCTCCAGCTGTAACCCGACGCCGCTTTCCCGCTTCCAGCAGCTCACCGACGCAGTAGGGAAGGACGCCAGCTAAGTACGAAGCAGATCCGGCGGATCTGCAAGCCGCCGCCTGCCGCCCAACTCACCACCGCGAGCTGCGGCTCGCCACCTCCTTCGTCCAGACGTTGTCCGATTCTGATGGGTAGATTCGGAGGAGCCCAATCCAATCGGTCAAACCTAAAAAAACAAGGATTTTGACCGTCCAATTACTTCGTGTTCTCGTCGCCAACAACGAACCAATCCGCAAAACCAATTTCATAAACGAAGCAGATACATAATATTCACATTGGCCGTAGTCTACTCGTAGATTTATCTCACGAGATTACATATCCGGGATCAAAACAAGTGGCACAGATGTCGTCCCATAAATACGAACCCAATGACGATGAACAAGAAATTAAATGATCCATACAATCGAAAAGAACGCATAGCTAGGAATCTAGCTTTGAAACCAATTATAGCGAAAGAGTCCCATACCTGAGCGATCGTCCCAGAATACGATCATTTTGACTCGCTCCAGAAAAAGCCTTCTAGACTGTTCCCCTGCCCAAGCTTCCAACTACGGATGGACGGAGACGCACGAAAGCTCACGATAAAAACACTCGGACTCACTTTATGTGGCACACACAACAAAGAAGCAAGTTATGAGGAAATGGCCCCTTGCCCACTATTTATAAGGGCTTGGTCAAAACCCTAATGGGCCTTTGACTCCAAAGCCCATCCAATAGTGAAGGGGCCACTATACCATTACCAATTGTTTTGGTCCATTAAAGGGCCAAACAATTCCAGGTAATTAAGTGACCTAGTGAGTTTGAGAGAAAATATCGCATATGACTGGGCATATGTTCGGGCCAGACCGGGACCTAATACAAGAAAAAAGTCGGGCCTCAAGTGAATTAATTTTCCATACTCAGCCCAGAGTATTATTAATTCACAAACATAGATTCATTTCACTAAAGAATCTATCTTTACTTACCCCTTTATCCCAAAAGTTGAGTCAGGGCTTGTATTTTTAACTTCAGTTAATCCCCGTATTTAAGATATTGAATATCCATTAATTGATTAAGTTTACTGACTAGTTAATATCATTAATATGTTATCCTTGAGTAGTACCACTCGACCTTATTATCATTCTTGAACTTAATCAACCTGCAGGGTTTAACACGATAAACCTTTCGAGTTCCTCAAAGGGATATCATCAACCCTATAATCGGATACGGATCCATGATGCAGATAACCAGCCTGAGCTACACACAACAGCACTCACCCAAGATACAGAGATATACGATCGGATTGACCCTCACCCATAGTAAGTCAAAGTGATAGCTAGTCGCGTGCACTCAGCCAAAATCTCATCAAGCATAAGATCAACTGAGTCTCCGACACCTTGGTTCTTCACACGGGTCAGATAGAAGAACACGTCTCACTGCGATCCATCAATACATAAAATGTATCAACATAGAAAAGTGACCAAGACAAGTCACTTCTTATCTATGTTGCAGCCTAAACCGGTAACTTGTCCTAAAGTTGCCTCGGCTGTGATAACTGTTTATATCTCACTAGTTCAACCAATCAATACAGTCTTCTGTGATCTACAACATATTGTATGATCTAACTCACGTGAGATAAAGGACTAAATTGTGCAAATATAATAATCATATAGGAGAATAATAATAGTGGTAACAGGAAACATTGTATACAAGCAAATACGTAGATTGTTTTAAGTATACAAACCCTACAATCTCCATATCATCTACGTCTATGGGAGACTGTGTCTTCTCAGCAGAGGGAAGACTGTTGATCGGTGGTACATCCAGTGGAGACATGGAAGTTGGAGTAGTAATGTCAGGAGCAGTCCCCTGTTCTGCTGAGGCCTTATTGTCAGCTGAGGAGGTTGCTTTCTCTTCAGACGCAACCTTTCCTACTGAGACGGTTTTCTCAGCGGAGTCTGAATCATTCCTCAGTCTGAACAAGGCTACTACCACGGCCATCTCAGAAGCCCTCTTCTGCTTCTTCTGAGGGGTAGCACCCTTCTTTACCAGAGAAGGGGCCTTCCTCTTCCCCTTACGCTCCTCAGCAGCACCAGCTCCTATCTACTGCAGCGCACTAGCACGACTATGGAATCGAATCTTCTTGGGATTAAAGTAGCCTTTGTTACCATAGGCTACATTGTCATCTCTGCAGAAATCCTCTATCATCATTGACAACTTCATCCCATATAGAAGCTTCCCTTTGGCGCTCAGACGCCCAGCAGATTTGTCAAACTTTGCTGACTACGTCTGGAATTCTTTCAGAAAGAACCCAGTCCAATTAATCTTAGCCCAATCGTAGATGGCCATCATCATCTGAAGCTTTGGCCTGGACACCCGATCAAATGAGCTGGCTTGGCTCGTCAGAATCTGTATAACTAAATACGCCAGTGCCCTATACTGCGAGAGCATGTAGTTTTTCGGAAATGCAGCTATGAAGATGGTCGGTTCTCCGCAGAATATATAAAGATACTTGTCAAGTAGATCATCCTTGTATCCTGCTACGCTCATGCCACTGTTGGGCAGCTGAAAGCTTCTCTGTAGTGCTTGCCTTACAGACATCTGCCTGACTTTAGCATCGGCTCTCGCGGGTCAAAAATGAGATGAACTGTAAAAGGTCCAAGTAAGTCCCCGTCCACCTCCTCCAAATTGAGCTAGTACTCAAATATCTATCTCAGAAGGAAATAAGCTGGCTTCCTCGACAAGAGTCTCTCCAACCCCGATGCTCTAAGAGCATCAAAAACTTCATCCAGCATATCCAGACCGCTGGAATCGAACTCCATGATGGGTTCACACTATACTCGATCCTTCTCTAGGATCTCCACCATGTTAACTAGTATGATCACACTAACACCATTGGTGTTCATCATGACTTAGCCTACAAAATCACGTATTAGTACTTAAAAATAAGATAAATCAATATGAGTACTAATGAACGTAAAAATTTATCGTAAAAATCTCTGAAAATATGCAAATGCAGAAGCAAAAGTTGAAAGCTAGGGTTTTCAAAGAATTTTAAGGTCTTAAGCAGAGCGAAAATGGCTGTTTAGCGATAGATACGTCGATATATATGATTTGAAGACAGAACGTTTGAAGATCGATAGTTCAGTTGGTAATAGCCTATAGGAGTAAGTTGATATAACATGCATTTACTACAAAGCAGAGTTCAGCTAACATAGCATAGAATGTCGTGTATTTAATAAAACCGCTTATAATAAATGACATTCTCTAAGGCATTGAATACGATGCTGAATAGATATCATAACAATATTAATTACTAGGTTGACTACTGAAAGCGATACGCAATCCTGTCAGCTGAACATTGTAGTCAGCTGATACCTTGTGTAGTTGGTTTCTAAATCTCTGTGTACTGAACGAGTCCAGTACTGAGAGTAGGCATTCCCCCTTGCTGAATGCTTCTCTCTTGAATCCACTTACTAACTTGAGTCAGTAAGATCCAGCAGACCTAGCTCTACTGAAAGTTCTCTAAATCTAGCTTCAGCTAGAGGTTTGGTCAATATGTCGACCCTTTGATGGTCAGTATGGATCTTCTCCATCCTGATATCCTTCTTTTCGACATGGTCACGAATGAAGTGATGTCTGATGTCCACGTGCTTGCATCTAGTGTGGAGAACAGGGTTCTGAGTGATTGCAATGGCACTTGAGCTGTCGCAAAAGATCGGCACTTCATTCTGAATGACGTCATAATTGTGTAGCTGCTGTCTCAGCCAAAGGATTTGGGCGCAGCAACTTACGGTAGCCATGTATTCAGCTTCAGTAGTTGATGTGGCTACAGAATGTTGTTTCTTTGAGAACCATGAGATAAGCTTATTGCCGAGGAACTGACAAGTTCCTGAAGTTGATTTTCAATCAATCCTACAACTTGTATAATCAGCATCAGAAATAACCAGTTAGTTCAATATTATCATCTGCTGGATACTTTAAACCCATGTCAGGTGTTCCTCTGACATAGCGGAGAATTTTCTTTGTTGAGTCCATTTGGCTCTGCTTAGGATTCGCCTGAAATCGAGCGCAGACACCTACAACATAAGTTATGCCAGGTCGAGTAGCAGTTAGATATAGTAGAGAACCAATAATTGCACGAAATTCAGTATGGTCTACTGATACTCCATATTTGTCAAGATATATTTTCTTGTTCGTGTTCATCGGGATCTTGATTGGTTTAACGGATGTGCAACCAAACTTTTTGATGAGGTCTCGAGTGTAGTTGCCTTGATTGATGAACGTTCATTTTTCTGATTGTTTGACTTGAAATCCAAGGAAATAATTCATCTCTCCCATCATTGACATCTTGAATTTGTCCTTCATTATTCTCTCGAACTACTGACACATGATGACATTCTTTGAACCAAATATAATGTCATCTACGTAGATCTTCACAAGTATGATATCGTCGCCTAGACGAATGCTAAATAGAGTGCGATCCATTGTGCCCTTCTGAAAACCTTTCTGAATAAGAAACTCAGACAAGGTATCGTACCAAGCCCTAGGTGCTTGTTTTAACCCGTATAGAGCCTTTCTGAGTCTGTACACTTGATGTCCCTGCTGAAACTTGGGAGGCTGTTCTACATAGACTTCTTTTAGTACTCCGTTCAAGAAAGCTGACTTCACATCCATTTAATATACTTCGAAGCATCGATGTGTTGCGTAGGCAAGGAATAGTCTGATTGATTCCAATCTTGCAACTGGAGCAAACATTTCGTCGAAATCTATCCCTTCGGCTTGACAATAGCCTTTTGCCACGAGTCTATATTTGTTCCTTCCTATGACGTTGTTTTTGTCGCGCTTGTTCTTGAAGACCTATTTAGTTCCGATCACATGTTGATGACGGGGTCTGTCAACAAGCTCCCATACGTCGTTCCTAGTGAACTGATAGCAGTGATCCAGTCAGCATCTTTTAGTGCGTCCTCAATTGACTGAGGTTCTTCAGTAGACAAGAAGCAGGAATATAGAGTGCTTTCTCCCTGATAGAATCTGGATCTTGTCATAACACTTGCTGACGGATCTCCAATGATACGATCGATGATGTCTTGTCTCTTCATCTGAAATCATCTCTTAGAGGGAACTTTGAACTGTCATCAGTAGTTCATATATTAGGACTTACTGCTTATTTTGGTAATTGGGAAATTGTAGTGTTTTATCGCTATAAAATTGAAGATCCCAAAACCTGTCTTGTACCCTTAGTGTGTTGTCTTTCGGACTAGATAATATAATAGGCTAGACTGTTCTTATTTTTGTTATCTGTTCTTGTCTAAGTCCTATAAGGGGTATTTGTTGGTCTGAACTTCAGTAGGAACTTAAATTCCAGAACCCCACGTCATCAGTCTGTAAGAGTTCGCGTTCTCAGGTCTCCAGCTGACTATTATCAGTAGAAGATTCCCATCAGCTGACCTCCAGTGAAGACACAGTATAGAGCTCAGTACCTTCAGAGTCACCAGCTGATTGCTCTCAGTAGAAGACTCTTATCAGCCGACTCAGATGAAGAAGTCAGTAAGTTCGTTCCAGATCTACTGTATCCGATAGGAAACGACTGGCCGACCTTTAATGTCATTCGAAATTCAGTAGAGAATCATACGAGGATGAGTGAGAGTCAACTCAGATGATGACTGATGTCTGACAAGTCTCACCTACCACAAACCTCGACTAATGAGAAGCAACCAAAGACCTACCTGCTCTGACGATAAAGGATGCTCTCATGTACAGTGACCAACCACTCTGCGACGCTATATCGAAAATTATGGCCGTTTTCCGTGGACGTTTGTGACACGTGGCATCGTCTTCTCCAACGGACAAATGTCTGGTGGGTCACGACTATAAATAGAGAAGCTTTTTCGAGCTCAATGCACAGGATATCAAAGGGAATACACACTCAAGCTTTCAAACTCTCTAGCACATTCACGACGATCCAGCGAAGAATTTGCTGAGTTGAATATCTGTAGTTCTTCTCTCTAGAGTTTCTTTAGTTCCCTCTTCTCTATCTAAGCTCAACTGCTTCATCCATAGCTTAGAACCTTCGAAGGAGTTCACTTTCTGTGAATCGTTCTTATTGTAAGAACTCCTTCATAGTTGGAGAAAATCCCCTCATCTTCAAACTTCGGTTTGATTTGTAAAGTCGCTAAGGACTATAACTTAGAAGGGTCTGTCCAGCGCACAGATACCGTGCTGAGGCTTGCTCAGATTAATCAACAAGAACTCCTGTTCAGCAGGATCGTGGATATAGGATCTTGCGTATCCGAACCACGTTAAAAATTTCTTGTGTTATTTACTATTTTATTTAAAAGTTCACGTTACAAACTCATACTTTGCATAAAACGTATTTAAAAGTGCACCAACCAAAACTAATTTAGTTTGCGAAAACAGGTTTTCAAATCGAGACGAAGTCTTTTGGGCCCTACACTTATCCGCACAAAACTCTCCGACTGAGTTCTTAACACTAACAAAAGTCAGTATGACAGACTCAGTAGTTGAGCCACTCTAACCCACGATCAGAAGGTTACTATTTGACAGTGTTTATCAGTACCTTCGCGTTTGAGATAAAACTTGTAATCAGGTGTATTCACCCCCCCCCCCACACCTGATACTCGTCTCCGGACCAACACCTGGACAAACCTATCAGTCAGCTTGTTGGAGCTCTTTTGTCCTGAAGTGGAGGCTTCATATGTGTAGCCAAGTCCTTCTTTGGTGTCATGTGGTCTCTGTGCTCGTAGAAGCTTCTCCAACTTTTCCTTTGCTCTAATATACTTCTCTGTCATCAAGGTTCTCTACACTTCGTCACTCTTCCTTAGATCTTCATATTCATATTTGGTATGTGCGAGAGTTTCCTTGAGATTAGCAATTTCAGGCTCTTTCTCAGAGATGTCTTTGGTCAGCACTCAGATCTGTGCTTCTTGATCATGAGACTTAGTCATCAGAGAGTTAATCTCTTCCCTTAGACTCTGAACAAGTCCTTCAGACTCAGTAGAGTCCTAAATTCTCGTTGAAAGTCTCTGATTCTCTGCTTTCACGATTTCCATCTCCTAAATGGTTTTGCTGAACTGCTGGCTCATCTGAATTTGCTCTTCCAGCAAATCTTCATATGCAAGAACCACATCTAGCGGTTCCCTGCAACAGAGCTTGTGTCGTGTGTGCCAGGTGAAGAGGGGCATATAGTGGGTTCAAAATTTTCCTCAGCCTCTTCTCCTGCCATCAGACACGGTTCAGCATCTCTCGATTGCCATGAATGCAGCATCGTCGTCAGACGATTCCATGAACAACTCTTCATCGCTTGAGCAATCGGACAACTCTACAGCTATGTAGGTTCGCCTCTTTTTCATGAACTTGTCGCGTCTAGCTTGCCTTTCAGCTCTTTCTGGTGCTGAGAGTTCAGGACATTCATACTGGTAGTGTCCTGCATTCTTGCAGTTGTAGCATGCTGAGGTTCTGCCTTCCCTTCTGGGTGTATCTTTTTGTTCTATCAGGGCGGCTTCAAGGCATTCCCCGCAATCGGTAGAGATTTAGATTCACTATTTGAGCGACTATTATCTCTATTACCTTGAAATTTTTAGGAAGCCTTTTTCATCTTCCGTCTGAACATCTCTTTCTCCTTCTGGTATTTCACCGCGAGGAGAGCATACTTCTCAGCCAAGTTGTTAGCAGTGGGTATAGTCACTGACCTTGCTTTATAAGCATGATCCATTGACACTTCAGCTTCAGCACCGGGGCTGTGTGGGAGGTGGAACTCGAACTCCTCTGCTTTAAGTTCTAAAAATATATAGTCAGGAGTAACAAAATTCAAGTCAGTTCTCCTCATACACGTAGCAAAAGAATACCAGTTAGGCCTGCTAAGAGCCCGTAGAATTTTGGTGTTGGTCTCCTTGTTGCTGAATGTCTTCCCTAGTCCATTGATGATGTTGATTTGATTTGTCAATCGTGCGCTGAAATCATCAATAGACTCCCAAAGAAGCATAATGAATGCCTCGAGTTTCTGCAGCTCCAACTCCAGTTTGTTTTCTTTAATCTGTGGAGTTCCTTGGATCAACACTGTGAGAGCATCCCATAGCTCCTTAGCTATCTTGCAGTCATGCACCCTCCTGAGATAAGAGTCACTGAGTGTTCAGTATAGCATTGCGAGCAACTCGGTCGAGGTTGTGCAGTTTCTTCTCTTCAGGAGTGAAGAGGCTTTTGTCCTTCGCAACTTTAGGTCCGGTTGTGGCACCACCTACTCCGTCTACTACGAGTTCGACTGAGTCGACCTTCGGATCACTGGGTCCTTTCTCTAGAACATCGTCATGCTATCGTGCAGTGAAGTCAGGTGTGCTTCCATCCTTACGCGCTATATCGCATAGTTTTCAGTAGAGAACATTGGCACAGTCCTAATACCTGAAATATCAACCATAGAAAAAATACAGGGTATAGGATGCAACGAAGAAATGCAAGATGCAGAGAAAACGGGTTTTCTAGAATCTTTCTTCGAGATAGACCAGTTTTAGAGAGCAATGATCGGTTTAAGAACACTGTGCTCAGATACTAATTGTTGGTCCTGAGACGTGGTTCAAACGCAAAGAAAGAGGGCGGGGGGGGGTGAATACACCTGAATACAAATTTCTTTCTCAAACGCGAAGTTAGCTCTATCTGAGTTTCCTACTGAACTGAGTCAGATAGCCAAATATACTTCAGATTGCGTGGGCAGAAAATCTTCTACTGAGTTCAGCTCTACTGACTTGAGTTAGTCAAACAGTCGTTCAGTATCAGAGTGTGTGCGGAAGTGTAGGCCTTATAAAACGGCTCGGTTAGAAAATACTGATTTTTATGCTGAGTTTTGCGAAATACGGTTTGTATGCGGTATGAGCGGTTAAATAAAACAAGAAATCAACACAACAATTTTTAAAGTGGTTCGGACACGCCTGGGTCCTACGTCCACTGTCCCCGACCAAAGCAGGATACTTGTAATATTTATACCGAGCAAGTCTCGGTTGGTTTGCTCACCGGACGTACGCAAAACTTGAAGTTTATACCGAGCAAGTTCTCGGTGATCCGTGCTCGGGACGCATTCTCTACTTATTGTCGTAGTGACTTTTACAAGGGTTGAAACTTGAAGAGTTTGAGTCTTCTCCAACTAAGAGGAAGTTCTTACGAAATAAGAATTGTTTCACAAGGATGTGAACTTCCACGATGTTTCTAAGCTAAATGTATTACAATGAGCTTCCTCGAGATAAGAGAAGGGGAACAAAATAATACTCTAAGTCATGAACTAAAAGGTGTTCTTCAATGGACGCTAGTTCATTCGAGATTTGAGATTGCTAAGAGTTTGTGCGTAGATAGCTTGGGTTCCCGAGTGTCGTCTCGCATGACGACTTCTCTTATTTATAGTCGTCGATG
This sequence comes from Lavandula angustifolia, assembly GCA_028984105.1. Lineage (NCBI taxonomy): Eukaryota > Viridiplantae > Streptophyta > Magnoliopsida > Lamiales > Lamiaceae > Lavandula > Lavandula angustifolia. Next base: position 13,754,192 of record CM054810.1, read on the forward strand.
GTGAATAGATCTGTTGGAGGGAGGTTTAGCCACGTGTTGATACGACAAGGACAATAGCTCCTTTAATTTGAACGTTGTCGAGCAGTGCACCTGTAGAGATTCTCATCTTTTTCGGTTTCGAGCAGCTTTTGTCGAGTAGATGGTCGTTGTCGGCTCCTTATTGGTCGAGGTAGATTGGTAGTTGAGACTTGTCAAACATCAAGGTTGACTTCCTCCGAATCCTCGGACTCCGCAACTAAAGTGTCTTTCATACCGATGTTTTTCCGAACATTCAATGCATGGGCACGAATTCTGGGCTGATTCGGTTGGAGGTTGTTGTCCAACCGACTTCCTCGATCCTGAGTTCTTCAGCTAAGTGAGGTCATCTACTGAATCCTGCAGCGACTGAACTCTAGCCTACTGAGTTCTATTAACTGAACTCGACTAGGCTATACAGATACGAAAGTACAATATTCACCTAAGGTTTGGGGATCTATCTAATCTATCAAGACTATCAGATCTATAGATTCATCTACTGAATCCTTATCCTAACATAAGGGATACACCGGATTGCAAGTTTTTCCTCAAACGCGAAAGTCAGTTAAATACTGAGGTTTGCTACTGAACGACTTCAGTGCCAGATAAGCCTTCTGATCACGGGGTAGAGTAATTCAGCAACTGAGTTCTTTCTATTGATTGAGGTCAGTATTGAGAAGTTCAGTCACATAATATTTTTTGGATAAGTGTGGGGCCTGGTTTAACTTCGTCTCTTTGAAAACGTTTTATGCAAACCAAAACAATTTTGGCTGGTGTACTTTTCAAGTCAGTTTTATTGAAAGTATGATTTTGTAAATAGTTTGAGCGCATATGCAATAAAATAGTAGATGACACAAGCAATTTTAACGTGGTTCGGATACGCAAGATCCTACATCCACGGTCCTGCTGAACAGGAGGTCTTGTTGATTTATCTGAGCATGCCTCAACAAGGTTTCTATACACTGGACAAAACCTTCTAAGTTATAGTCCTTCGTGACTTTGCAAATTCAAACCGGAGTATGAAAGATGATCTCCAACAATGCAGGGGTTTTTACAGTAAGAACAATTCACTAAAAGTGAACTTCTTCGAAGGTTCTAAGCTTAAGATATTACAATGAATTCTTAGATAGAGAAGGGGAACTAGAGGTTCTCTAGAGAGAAGAACTAAACAAAGATAATCTTCAAAGAGCAAGTTCTTCACTATGTTTGGCTTTGAGTTCGCTAGAGAGTGTTTGATTGAAAGCTTGGGTTTCCTTGTTGTCCCCTGCGTTTGCTTTGAGACTCTTCTCTATTTATAATTGTGCCCAGGCATAGATCCGTTGGAGAGAACGATGCCACGTGTCACAAAACTCCAAGGAAAACGGCCATATATTTTTCAAATGTTGTAGCAGAGTGGTTGGCGTTCTGTGCATGAGAGCAACTTTTGTGTCAAAGCAAGTAAGTTTTGCTTGCTTCTCATTGGTCGAGGTCTGCGGCGGTAGGTGAGACTTGTCAGTCATCAGTCTTCTACATGAGTTGACTCTCTGAACCTCGGATGCTGAATGTTCTCTGCTGACATAAGACTGATAAAGGTCAGACAGTCGATTTTCCTTGTATGGTCTGCAACTGATTCGCAACCTATCAATAGATCTAAAGGCGATCGTACTGAGTCTTCTTTTTTAGTTGGTTGAAGAGAATTTTCTACTAAATGCTGTCAGCTTCGGACTCGAAGACAATGAACTGAACTCTTCATTCAATCAGTAGATCAAGGATGATTGTACTGAGTCTTCTTCCTGAGTCTGCTGAAGAGAATCTTCTACTAAGTGCCGTCAGCTACTGACTCTGAAGACCACTGAGCTCTACTGAACCGATGACTTGGGGTTCTGGAACTTTAAATTATCTACTAAAGTTCAGTCCAACAATCACTACAAGAAATTCACCGTACACCGACGGAATTTTCCGTCGGTAAACAGTAATATTCCGTCGGTAAAATATTTACCGATGGAATACTGACGGATAAAATGCGTCGGCTCAGGCTTTGTCGGTAAATAATACCGACGGAAATTTCTGTCGGTAAAAATTACCGACGGATTACCGACGGAAAAAGCCCATCGACAGACTGTCACCGGATATTCTGTCGGGGAGTTTCACCGACATTTTTACCGATGGAAATATCCGTCGGTAAATTTAACAAATATTTTTAAATAATTTTTTTGTTTTTTACCGACGGAATGTTCCGTCGGTAAATTTAAAATAATATTTTTAAATAATTTTTTTGTTTTTTTATCGACAGAATGTTCCGTTGGTAAATTTAAAATAATATTTTTAAATAAATTTTTTGGCTAAAGTTAAATATTTCATTTGTTTTTTTTACCGACGGAAATATCCGTCGGTAAATTTAAAATAGTTTTTAAAATAATTTTATTTGGTTTTCTTACCGACGCACACATTCTGTCGGTAAAACGTCGGTAAATGTTTTTTTTAAATAATTTTTTTGTTTTTTCGTACCCAGTTATCGACAACCTGCATTTTTTAACCAACCAACACATCACATACATTTAACCAACCAACACATCATATATAACTATTCAAATCAAGTCAAAAAGCAAACCGAAACATAAATATATAAATCATAAAATCCAAATATTCAGTATATATACATAAAACATAAATAAGTCAATCATAAAGAGGTGGGAGGAGGGGACCGATCGGTCTTTGTCGTCCGGAGGCTTTGTCGGCTAGAGGAGCCCATCATCTCCATAAGCTGGGTCATCTGCGCATTCATAAATGCGACCTGCTCCTCGAGGCTCCTCCTAGCTGCCGACTCCTCCTCCTGTAAGTTATACTAGTCATTACTAATGTCCTCATCTTTTGATGTCAGAACATGTTCTTCTTCATCATCATCTCCTTCGTCAAAATCTTCCTCATCGAGTTCTATTGTTTGACGTGGATGAGATAATGTTATATCAGCTTCTACTGTCGCGTGGTTACGTACTGGTGGGTTTAGTATGTCATCCTCTTGAAATGCTTCATCTAATGAAGATTTAGTTGGCAAATCTATCTTAAATCTCGATTTAACTTTACATACTTCCAACCATGCCTTCCTAGATTTGTTCACACCAGGTCTCACAACCAGGCCACAACTTCGTGTCGACTGCCTGCAACATTTCATAGATCTTACTTGCTTCATTATTTGGATCCTCCTCAATATCCGCATCATTAAAATTTGGCCCAACATGATCCATTACCATCCTCTGATAGGAGGTCGACGTGTCATTTTGCACATTTCTCGTAGCTTGTTCATTTAGTGTTACGTGTTTTTCCCCATGAGATGACCAAACTTTATAATTTTTAACGAAGCCCTTCATATAAACGTGCTCTCTTACAACTTCTGTAGACAAAAACAGCTTATTCTTACAATTTTTACACAGACATCTAATTTTTTCCCCGTCTGTATAAGCTGTCTGACTACTTGCCCAATCAATGAAATCCTCAATGTCATTCACAAATTGAGGATTCAATGAACCGTCTACTGTCCACCGTGTATACATCCACGAACGACTCATTATTTCACTAAAAGTTCTAGACTCACTCTAATCCTGTGTAAACACACGAGCATCATTTTAAATTGAATATAAAATCATTAGACAATTAATTTTGAAACAATACTTTATCCTAGATGTATGGAATATGGGATAATGTTTAATCTCATTTTAGTCTATTTTTTTCCACCTTGCCTTGGCTTTTCTAATGGTAACATTGGTGGAATGATGTTTTCAAATGAACTGCAAGATCTGATCATATTAATGCACAAGATAGATTCTTGGTTTATAATTTTACAAAGAAAATTGTAATTGCATTACACGAAAGTTTTCCAATACTTATTCAAAGTCAAACCAGCATGTGATGCCAATTTTTTATGCTAACCATAATGACAAAATATTAATCGAACATGGGCCAGATCGTTCATGAAAGTCCACACAACATTATACTCATATTTTATTCAATATAATCTCAACTTCAACTGCTTCAATATGCTATCTATCATTGACTTTTTGTTTCTTTGTGATAGTAATCGAGGATAGCAAAAGAAAGAAAACTCAAATTTGCAACAAAATACTGCTAATTAGTTCGAGATTCATTCGCTTATTTTGTGGAATACTTATTTCCCAAATTAGTCTCTCTAAAACCTATTTCTCAAATTAATCTTCTATATAAAATTCAAAGAAAGCTCAATAGAAACATCAAGAGCTCATGTCAATCCTACAACTTGTATAATCAGCATCAGAAATAACCAGTTAGTTCAATATTATCATCTGCTGGATACTTTAAACCCATGTCAGGTGTTCCTCTGACATAGCGGAGAATTTTCTTTGTTGAGTCCATTTGGCTCTGCTTAGGATTCGCCTGAAATCGAGCGCAGACACCTACAACATAAGTTATGCCAGGTCGAGTAGCAGTTAGATATAGTAGAGAACCAATAATTGCACGAAATTCAGTATGGTCTACTGATACTCCATATTTGTCAAGATATATTTTCTTGTTCGTGTTCATCGGGATCTTGATTGGTTTAACGGATGTGCAACCAAACTTTTTGATGAGGTCTCGAGTGTAGTTGCCTTGATTGATGAACGTTCATTTTTCTGATTGTTTGACTTGAAATCCAAGGAAATAATTCATCTCTCCCATCATTGACATCTTGAATTTGTCCTTCATTATTCTCTCGAACTACTGACACATGATGACATTCTTTGAACCAAATATAATGTCATCTACGTAGATCTTCACAAGTATGATATCGTCGCCTAGACGAATGCTAAATAGAGTGCGATCCATTGTGCCCTTCTGAAAACCTTTCTGAATAAGAAACTCAGACAAGGTATCGTACCAAGCCCTAGGTGCTTGTTTTAACCCGTATAGAGCCTTTCTGAGTCTGTACACTTGATGTCCCTGCTGAAACTTGGGAGGCTGTTCTACATAGACTTCTTTTAGTACTCCGTTCAAGAAAGCTGACTTCACATCCATTTAATATACTTCGAAGCATCGATGTGTTGCGTAGGCAAGGAATAGTCTGATTGATTCCAATCTTGCAACTGGAGCAAACATTTCGTCGAAATCTATCCCTTCGGCTTGACAATAGCCTTTTGCCACGAGTCTATATTTGTTCCTTCCTATGACGTTGTTTTTGTCGCGCTTGTTCTTGAAGACCTATTTAGTTCCGATCACATGTTGATGACGGGGTCTGTCAACAAGCTCCCATACGTCGTTCCTAGTGAACTGATAGCAGTGATCCAGTCAGCATCTTTTAGTGCGTCCTCAATTGACTGAGGTTCTTCAGTAGACAAGAAGCAGGAATATAGAGTGCTTTCTCCCTGATAGAATCTGGATCTTGTCATAACACTTGCTGACGGATCTCCAATGATACGATCGATGATGTCTTGTCTCTTCATCTGAAATCATCTCTTAGAGGGAACTTTGAACTGTCATCAGTAGTTCATATATTAGGACTTACTGCTTATTTTGGTAATTGGGAAATTGTAGTGTTTTATCGCTATAAAATTGAAGATCCCAAAACCTGTCTTGTACCCTTAGTGTGTTGTCTTTCGGACTAGATAATATAATAGGCTAGACTGTTCTTATTTTTGTTATCTGTTCTTGTCTAAGTCCTATAAGGGGTATTTGTTGGTCTGAACTTCAGTAGGAACTTAAATTCCAGAACCCCACGTCATCAGTCTGTAAGAGTTCGCGTTCTCAGGTCTCCAGCTGACTATTATCAGTAGAAGATTCCCATCAGCTGACCTCCAGTGAAGACACAGTATAGAGCTCAGTACCTTCAGAGTCACCAGCTGATTGCTCTCAGTAGAAGACTCTTATCAGCCGACTCAGATGAAGAAGTCAGTAAGTTCGTTCCAGATCTACTGTATCCGATAGGAAACGACTGGCCGACCTTTAATGTCATTCGAAATTCAGTAGAGAATCATACGAGGATGAGTGAGAGTCAACTCAGATGATGACTGATGTCTGACAAGTCTCACCTACCACAAACCTCGACTAATGAGAAGCAACCAAAGACCTACCTGCTCTGACGATAAAGGATGCTCTCATGTACAGTGACCAACCACTCTGCGACGCTATATCGAAAATTATGGCCGTTTTCCGTGGACGTTTGTGACACGTGGCATCGTCTTCTCCAACGGACAAATGTCTGGTGGGTCACGACTATAAATAGAGAAGCTTTTTCGAGCTCAATGCACAGGATATCAAAGGGAATACACACTCAAGCTTTCAAACTCTCTAGCACATTCACGACGATCCAGCGAAGAATTTGCTGAGTTGAATATCTGTAGTTCTTCTCTCTAGAGTTTCTTTAGTTCCCTCTTCTCTATCTAAGCTCAACTGCTTCATCCATAGCTTAGAACCTTCGAAGGAGTTCACTTTCTGTGAATCGTTCTTATTGTAAGAACTCCTTCATAGTTGGAGAAAATCCCCTCATCTTCAAACTTCGGTTTGATTTGTAAAGTCGCTAAGGACTATAACTTAGAAGGGTCTGTCCAGCGCACAGATACCGTGCTGAGGCTTGCTCAGATTAATCAACAAGAACTCCTGTTCAGCAGGATCGTGGATATAGGATCTTGCGTATCCGAACCACGTTAAAAATTTCTTGTGTTATTTACTATTTTATTTAAAAGTTCACGTTACAAACTCATACTTTGCATAAAACGTATTTAAAAGTGCACCAACCAAAACTAATTTAGTTTGCGAAAACAGGTTTTCAAATCGAGACGAAGTCTTTTGGGCCCTACACTTATCCGCACAAAACTCTCCGACTGAGTTCTTAACACTAACAAAAGTCAGTATGACAGACTCAGTAGTTGAGCCACTCTAACCCACGATCAGAAGGTTACTATTTGACAGTGTTTATCAGTACCTTCGCGTTTGAGATAAAACTTGTAATCGGGTGTATTCACCCCCCCCCCCACACCTGATACTCGTCTCCGGACCAACACCTGGACAAACCTATCAGTCAGCTTGTTGGAGCTCTTTTGTCCTGAAGTGGAGGCTTCATATGTGTAGCCAAGTCCTTCTTTGGTGTCATGTGGTCTCTGTGCTCGTAGAAGCTTCTCCAACTTTTCCTTTGCTCTAATATACTTCTCTGTCATCAAGGTTCTCTACACTTCGTCACTCTTCCTTAGATCTTCATATTCATATTTGGTATGTGCGAGAGTTTCCTTGAGATTAGCAATTTCAGGCTCTTTCTCAGAGATGTCTTTGGTCAGCACTCAGATCTGTGCTTCTTGATCATGAGACTTAGTCATCAGAGAGTTAATCTCTTCCCTTAGACTCTGAACAAGTCCTTCAGACTCAGTAGAGTCCTAAATTCTCGTTGAAAGTCTCTGATTCTCTGCTTTCACGATTTCCATCTCCTAAATGGTCTTGCTGAACTGCTGGCTCATCTGAATTTGCTCTTCCAGCAAATCTTCATATGCAAGAACCACATCTAGCGGTTCCCTGCAACAGAGCTTGTGTCGTGTGTGCCAGGTGAAGAGGGGCATATAGTGGGTTCAAAATTTTCCTCAGCCTCTTCTCCTGCCATCAGACACGGTTCAGCATCTCTCGATTGCCATGAATGCAGCATCGTCGTCAGACGATTCCATGAACAACTCTTCATCGCTTGAGCAATCGGACAACTCTACAGCTATGTAGGTTCGCCTCTTTTTCATGAACTTGTCGCGTCTAGCTTGCCTTTCAGCTCTTTCTGGTGCTGAGAGTTCAGGACATTCATACTGGTAGTGTCCTGCATTCTTGCAGTTGTAGCATGCTGAGGTTCTGCCTTCCCTTCTGGGTGTATCTTTTTGTTCTACTGGGGCAGCTTCAGCATTCCTGCAATCAGGTAGAGATTTAGATTCACTATTTGAGCGACTATTATCTCTATTACCTTGAAATTTTTAGGAAGCCTTTTTCATCTTCCGTCTGAACATCTCTTTCTCCTTCTGGTATTTCACCGCGAGGAGAGCATCTTTCTCAGCCAAGTTGTTAGCAGTGGGTATAGTCACTGACCTTGCTTTATAAGCATGATCCATTGACACTTCAGCTTCAGCACCGGGGCTGTGTGGGAGGTGGAACTCGAACTCCTCTGCTTTAAGTTCTAAAAATATATAGTCAGGAGTAACAAAATTCAAGTCAGTTCTCCTCATACACGTAGCAAAAGAATACCAGTTAGGCCTGCTAAGAGCCCGTAGAATTTTGGTGTTGGTCTCCTTGTTGCTGAATGTCTTCCCTAGTCCATTGATGATGTTGATTTGATTTGTCAATCGTGCGCTGAAATCATCAATAGACTCCCAAAGAAGCATAATGAATGCCTCGAGTTTCTGCAGCTCCAACTCCAGTTTGTTTTCTTTAATCTGTGGAGTTCCTTGGATCAACACTGTGAGAGCATCCCATAGCTCCTTAGCTATCTTGCAGTCATGCACCCTCCTGAGATAAGAGTCACTGAGTGTTCAGTATAGCATTGCGAGCAACTCGGTCGAGGTTGTGCAGTTTCTTCTCTTCAGGAGTGAAGAGGCTTTTGTCCTTCGCAACTTTAGGTCCGGTTGTGGCACCACCTACTCCGTCTACTACGAGTTCGACTGAGTCGACCTTCGGATCACTGGGTCCTTTCTCTAGAACATCGTCATGCTATCGTGCAGTGAAGTCAGGTGTGCTTCCATCCTTACGCGCCATATCGCATAGTTTTCAGTAGAGAACATTGGCACAGTCCTAATACCTGAAATATCAACCATAGAAAAAATACAGGGTATAGGATGCAACGAAGAAATGCAAGATGCAGAGAAAACGGGTTTTCTAGAATCTTTCTTCGAGATAGACCAGTTTTAGAGAGCAATGATCGGTTTAAGAACACTGTGCTCAGATACTAATTGTTGGTCCTGAGACGTGGTTCAAACGCAAAGAAAGAGGGCGGGGGGGGGGGTGAATACACCTGAATACAAATTTCTTTCTCAAACGCGAAGTTAGCTCTATCTGAGTTTCCTACTGAACTGAGTCAGATAGCCAAATATACTTCAGATTGCGTGGGCAGAAAATCTTCTACTGAGTTCAGCTCTACTGACTTGAGTTAGTCAAACAGTCGTTCAGTATCAGAGTGTGTGCGGAAGTGTAGGCCTTATAAAACGGCTCGGTTAGAAAATACTGATTTTTATGCTGAGTTTTGCGAAATACGGTTTGTATGCAGTATGAGCAGTTAAATAAAACAGTAAATCAACACAACAATTTTTAAAGTGGTTCGGACACGCTGGGTCCTACGTCCACTGTCCTGACCAAAGCAGGATACTTGTAATATTTATACTGAGCAAGTCTCAGTTGGTTTGCTCACTGGACAGACGCAAAACTTGAAGTTTATACTGAGCAAGTTCTCAGTGATCTGTGCTCGGGACAGATTCTCTACTTATTGTCGTAGTGACTTTTACAAGGGTTGAAACTTGAAGAGTTTGAGTCTTCTCCAACTAAGAGGAAGTTCTTACGAAATAAGAATTGTTTCACAAGGATGTGAACTTCCACGATGTTTCTAAGCTAAATGTATTACAATGAGCTTCCTCAGATAAGAGAAGGGGAACAAAATAATACTCTAAGTCATGAACTAAAAGGTGTTCTTCAATGGACGCTAGTTCATTCAGATTTGAGATTGCTAAGAGTTTGTGCGTAGATAGCTTGGGTTCCCAGTGTCGTCTCTGCATGACGACTTCTCTTATTTATAGTCGTCGATGGTGAATAGATCTGTTGGAGGGAGGTTTAGCCACGTGTTGATACGACAAGGACAATAGCTCCTTTAATTTGAACGTTGTCGAGCAGGTACACTGTAGAGATTCTCATCTTTTTCAGTTTCAGAGCAGCTTTTGTCAGAGTAGATGGTCGTTGTCGGCTCCTTATTGGTCGAGGTAGATTGGTAGTTGAGACTTGTCAAACATCAAGGTTGACTTCCTCTGAATCCTCGGACCTGCAACTAAAGTGTCTTTCATACTGATGTTTTTCTGAACATTCAATGCATGGGCACGAATTCCTGGGCTGATTCAGTTGGAGGTTGTTGTCCAACTGACTTCCTCGATCCTGAGTTCTTCAGCTAAGTGAGGTCATCTACTGAATCCTGCAGCGACTGAACTCTAGCCTACTGAGTTCTATTAACTGAACTCGACTAGGCTATACAGATACGAAAGTACAATATTCACCTAAGGTTTGGGGATCTATCTAATCTATCAAGACTATCAGATCTATAGATTCATCTACTGAATCCTTATCCTAACATAAGGGATACACCGGATTGCAAGTTTTTCCTCAAACGCGAAAGTCAGTTAAATACTGAGGTTTGCTACTGAACGACTTCAGTGCCAGATAAGCCTTCTGATCACGGGGTAGAGTAATTCAGCAACTGAGTTCTTTCTATTGATTGAGGTCAGTATTGAGAAGTTCAGTCACATAATATTTTTTGGATAAGTGTGGGGCCTGGTTTAACTTCGTCTCTTTGAAAACGTTTTATGCAAACCAAAACAATTTTGGCTGGTGTACTTTTCAAGTCAGTTTTATTGAAAGTATGATTTTGTAAATAGTTTGAGCGCATATGCAATAAAATAGTAGATGACACAAGCAATTTTAACGTGGTTCGGATACGCAAGATCCTACATCCACGGTCCTGCTGAACAGGAGGTCTTGTTGATTTATCTGAGCATGCCTCAACAAGGTTTCTATACACTGGACAAAACCTTCTAAGTTATAGTCCTTCGTGACTTTGCAAATTCAAACCGGAGTATGAAAGATGATCTCCAACAATGCAGGGGTTTTTACAGTAAGAACAATTCACTAAAAGTGAACTTCTTCGAAGGTTCTAAGCTTAAGATATTACAATGAATTCTTAGATAGAGAAGGGGAACTAGAGGTTCTCTAGAGAGAAGAACTAAACAAAGATAATCTTCAAAGAGCAAGTTCTTCACTATGTTTGGCTTTGAGTTCGCTAGAGAGTGTTTGATTGAAAGCTTGGGTTTCCTTGTTGTCCCCTGCGTTTGCTTTGAGACTCTTCTCTATTTATAATTGTGCCCAGGCATAGATCCGTTGGAGAGAACGATGCCACGTGTCACAAAACTCCAAGGAAAACGGCCATATATTTTTCAAATGTTGTAGCAGAGTGGTTGGCGTTCTGTGCATGAGAGCAACTTTTGTGTCAAAGCAAGTAAGTTTTGCTTGCTTCTCATTGGTCGAGGTCTGCGGCGGTAGGTGAGACTTGTCAGTCATCAGCCTTCTACATGAGTTGACTCTACGAACCTCGGATGCTTGAATGTTCTCTCGCGACATAAGACTGATAAAGGTCAGACAGTCGATTTTCCTTGTATGGTCTGCAACTGATTCGCAACCTATCAATAGATCTAAAGGCGATCGTACTGAGTCTTCTTTTTTAGTTGGTTGAAGAGAATTTTCTACTAAATGCTGTCAGCTTCGGACTCGAAGACAATGAACTGAACTCTTCATTCAATCAGTAGATCAAGGATGATTGTACTGAGTCTTCTTCCTGAGTCTGCTGAAGAGAATCTTCTACTAAGTGCCGTCAGCTACTGACTCTGAAGACCACTGAGCTCTACTGAACCGATGACTTGGGGTTCTGGAACTTTAAATTATCTACTAAAGTTCAGTCCAACAATCACTACAAGAAATTCACCGTACACCGACGGAATTTTCCGTCGGTAAACAGTAATATTCCGTCGGTAAAATATTTACCGATGGAATACTGACGGATAAAATGCGTCGGCTCAGGCTTTGTCGGTAAATAATACCGACGGAAATTTCTCGGTAAAAATTACCGACGGATTACCGACGGAAAAAGCCCATCGACAGACTGTCACCGGATATTCTGTCGGGGAGTTTCACCGACATTTTTACCGATGGAAATATCCGTCGGTAAATTTAACAAATATTTTTAAATAATTTTTTTGTTTTTTACCGACGGAATGTTCCGTCGGTAAATTTAAAATAATATTTTTAAATAATTTTTTTGTTTTTTTATCGACAGAATGTTCCGTTGGTAAATTTAAAATAATATTTTTAAATAAATTTTTTGGCTAAAGTTAAATATTTCATTTGTTTTTTTTACCGACGGAAATATCCGTCGGTAAATTTAAAATAGTTTTTAAAATAATTTTATTTGGTTTTCTTACCGACGCACACATTCTGTCGGTAAAACGTCGGTAAATGTTTTTTTTAAATAATTTTTTTGTTTTTTCATACCCAGTTATCGACAACCTGCATTTTTTAACCAACCAACACATCACATACATTTAACCAACCAACACATCATATATAACTATTCAAATCAAGTCAAAAAGCAAACCGAAACATAAATATATAAATCATAAAATCCAAATATTCAGTATATATACATAAAACATAAATAAGTCAATCATAAAGAGGTGGGAGGAGGGGACTGATCAGTGCTGTCGTCCGGAGGCTGTCGTCGGCTAGAGGAGCCCATCATCTCCATAAGCTGGGTCATCTGCGCATTCATAAATGCGACCTGCTCCTCGAGGCTCCTCCTAGCTGCCGACTCCTCCTCCTGTAAGTTATACTAGTCATTACTAATGTCCTCATCTTTTGATGTCAGAACATGTTCTTCTTCATCATCATCTCCTTCGTCAAAATCTTCCTCATCGAGTTCTATTGTTTGACGTGGATGAGATAATGTTATATCAGCTTCTACTGTCGCGTGGTTACGTACTGGTGGGTTTAGTATGTCATCCTCTTGAAATGCTTCATCTAATGAAGATTTAGTTGGCAAATCTATCTTAAATCTCGATTTAACTTTACATACTTCCAACCATGCCTTCCTAGATTTGTTCACACCAGGTCTCACAACCAGGCCACAACTTCGTGTCGACTGCCTGCAACATTTCATAGATCTTACTTGCTTCATTATTTGGCTCCTCCTCAATATCCGCATCATTAAAATTTGGCCCAACATGATCCATTACCATCCTCTGATAGGAGGTCGACGTGTCATTTTGCACATTTCTCGTAGCTTGTTCATTTAGTGTTACGTGTTTTTCCCCATGAGATGACCAAACTTTATAATTTTTAACGAAGCCCTTCATATAAACGTGCTCTCTTACAACTTCTGTAGACAAAAACAGCTTATTCTTACAATTTTTACACAGACATCTAATTTTTTCCCCGTCTGTATAAGTTGTCTGACTACTTGCCCAATCAATGAAATCCTCAATGTCATTCACAAATTGAGGATTCAATGAACCGTCTACTGTCCACCGTGTATACATCCACGAACGACTCATTATTTCACTAAAAGTTCTAGACTCACTCTAATCCTGTGTAAACACACGAGCATCATTTTAAATTGAATATAAAATCATTAGACAATTAATTTTGAAACAATACTTTATCCTAGATGTATGGAATATGGGATAATGTTTAATCTCATTTTAGTCTATTTTTTTCCACCTTGCCTTGGCTTTTCTAATGGTAACATTGGTGGAATGATGTTTTCAAATGAACTGCAAGATCTGATCATATTAATGCACAAGATAGATTCTTGGTTTATAATTTTACAAAGAAAATTGTAATTGCATTACACGAAAGTTTTCCAATACTTATTCAAAGTCAAACCAGCATGTGATGCTAATTTTTTATGCTAACCATAATGACAAAATATTAATCGAACATGGGCCAGATCGTTCATGAAAGTCCACACAACATTATACTCATATTTTATTCAATATAATCTCAACTTCAACTGCTTCAATATGCTATCTATCATTGACTTTTTGTTTCTTTGTGATAGTAATCGAGGATAGCAAAAGAAAGAAAACTCAAATTTGCAACAAAATACTGCTAATTAGTTCGAGATTCATTCGCTTATTTTGTGGAATACTTATTTCCCAAATTAGTCTCTCTAAAACCTATTTCTCAAATTAATCTTCTATATAAAATTCAAAGAAAGCTCAATAGAAACATCAAGAGCTCAAAATATGAAAATTTCAAGAAACTACTTGAGGGAGAGAGAGAGCGAGAGACTGACGGTTAGTGAGATAATCTTCAATTGGGATTGTCTTCCTGTTGCGCCTCTCTCTAGCTAGCAATATCTGAGGAAGAGCAACAAGGCTCAATGGGAGAACAGAGATGAGAATTGCAGACAAAAACAGTAGGAGTTGTACCTTGTGAGCGGCGTCGTCAGCGACGGCGGCGGCGCGGGAACGGGCGACGACGGCACTAGACGGGTGACGGCGGACGGGCGACGGCGGCTCGGAAATTGGGGGAAAATCGTTAGCTTTCTGTGTTTCAGCGGCCTTCTGCCCGTAATAATATTTAGGTCTCACCGACGGATTTACCGACGGAATATTCCGTCGGTAATTTTTATAACTTTTACTGACGGAATATTCTGTCGGTAAATTCTTATAAAAAATTTAATTATATTTTATTTTTTAAATTTATTTTTACCGACGGAATAGTCCGTCGGTAAATCTAAATTTAAAAATTAAAATAAAAAATAAATAATAATTTACCTTTACCGACGGAATTTTCCGTCGGCAAAAATAAAATAAAAAAAGAAATTAGAAATTCAAGATCCGACGGATATATTCCGTCGGCATTCCGTCGGTAAAAAATCCGTTTCGGATTCCGTCGTTAATCCGTCGGTAAGCCGACCCGTGTTTTTATTCCGTCGGTAATTCCGTCGGTAAAAACATTATTTCTTGTAGTGAATATACCCCATACATGACTTAGACTAAAATTAATCTATGACAATCAAGGCAAGTCTAGCCTAATACATCATAACGGTTCAACACACACAGGGGTCAGGACGGAATTTTGGGATCTTCAACCTACAATACAATTCAGTATCCCTACAATTTCCCTTAAACAATATTATAATAGCGTCCCTACAGTTCACATAAATTACTGACTGATATCCATACACATTTATTGAGTCAAGTTCTATGTACCCCCAAGCACTGGTCTCCTAGACCACTGACTCATATCCGTAAAATTTTCCCCTAATTGATGATGCCAAAACCACTAAGCATTAAACTACTAACCCAAAAGCTCAGTTATTAACAATTGAAATAAATAAACACATGTTAACAGCCACTCAAAGGCACATCAGAAGAAATCAGGAAAGTGAGTATGTGTTGATCACTTCAGTGATCAGTCAGTATTAAAAATAAGTAACACAGCTACAAGACAGTGAGTGGTTGTCTGGCCAAGTGAAATACTGATTTTATAGATGTAAAGAGGTTACAGTAAAATCAGTACAACACTAGAGAGAAAGGAGAGAGAGAGGCAAAGACACAAAGATGGCCAAGTCTGCTACTTCTGAGATCTGAACTTCTTGATTTTGGATTTGAAGTCAACAAATTTAGCCTCAGGAGGATCAAGCCCATATGATATGTAGATAGCTTCCCTCAGACGCTTGATATTTGTAAGATCTAGTTGCGACTAGGAGGAAAGATCAAGACGTTTCATGGCTATCTCCACCTCATCCTCTATCTCCTTGGTTCAGATGGCTCCATGAAGAGTCCTGGGAGGGTTCAATTGACGGTATGCATGCGCAACAAATGGCAATTTCTCCTTGTATAGGAGCAATTTGATCTAAAATCGGAAGTTGGGGTCGCAGTTGTATAGGAATTGATCGAATAATTTGACCGCCAGAACTTCACTTGAGTAGCATTGCCATACATAGTACACTTTGATGAAATCTTCTTTCAGACCTTCCCATTCCTCGTTCAGGTTCAAGGGGATCCATTTGTCTACGCGGCATAATGGAGTTTTCCTGAGATGTGGCTTATGCCCAACGTGTTTATAGAACTTGGAAGTCCTTGAGATCTCTCTGCTTTTGACTGGAACTGCTTCCCTGGCTGCTTTTTCAGTTCGTGCAATATGCTCTGCCTATTCAACTTTTCTTATTCTCTCTCTGGCTTCAGTTGTCTGCCTCTCTCTAGTTCTGAAGTCAAGGTCCATCTCAACTGCGTCCAACAAGACTTTCTCCTCCGCAATTTTTTCTACTGTAATCTTGGGAGTCTTCTTCTTCAGCCTTTCAGAAAGTGGTAGTTTGTCAGTGTTGGAGTATTCAGTAGACTCAGAAGCTGATTTTTCAGTAGGTTTCTGCTTCTGCTGAGTCTTTTTAGGAGTTGTTAGATTCTGCTTCTGAATTCTCATTCTTAGCCTGACTCCTTGATGACCTGGCACTGGGAATTTTGGCTTTCTCTTCAATTTGGCATCTTCTTTGAGCCGGGCTTCATGATCTAGCTGAGTCTGCAGCTGCTGAACTATGCGTTCCTCATGCACCTCATATTACTTCTTGGATTTAAACTTAGGCGATGGAGGGGGAGAGCTTTCAGTAGCAGTATCCTTGCCAGGCCTCTTCGGCGTTGGAGGCTCAATGTCCTCTGTTCCCTCGACGAAATCCGTTATCTCATCAATGTGTGCCTGGGCTGAGGATCCTTCTCCTGATCCACCAGCCTGCACTGTCAACTGCGCAATTATATGTTGAGGTTTTGCTTCTTGGACTGAGGGGAGGGGGAGAGTGTTGGGAGATGATTCAGTAGTAGATTGTTTAGAAGATTTAGGTGATCCCAAAACCCAAATTTTATTGGAGAACCATTCCTTTGTATTTATAACTCCTTGGTTTCAGACTCAGTAGACTTGCCTTCAGCATGGTCCAGGCTCAGAAGTTCTGTCTGCAGAACCTCAGTCGAATATCCGCCTCAGTACCATGGAATGAAGATTCAGTAGTGCTGGACTCAGGAGGAGCAGCATACTGAGAGGTGTTCAGATTCAGTAGTGGTGGACTCAGCAGGAGCAGCATACTGAGAGGTTTTCAGATTCAGTAGTGTTGGACTCAGCTCGAGCAGTATACTGAAAGAGACAGTAGAATTGGACTCAGCATGAGCAGTTTACTAAACTCAGAGTCGACCTTTAGTAGAGTTGGACTCAGCAGGAGTATACTACTGAACCCCTGGTCAGACTCAGCAACAGCCTGATAGTTTCCTTAACTTTTAGTGGTTTTCGAAGTTAAATCAGTAGAGTTGTCTGAGGTCGTACACATCAGTGAAGTCAACTTCATTATCTGCCTTGAATTTTGAATGTCTCAACAACATTCTACACCTCGACCAATGACAAGCAGCCAGCTGTCAAAGTACTGGTAAAAAGCTGCAAGTCAACCACTTTCCTGAAAAAGAGGGTGGACTCTGCACGATTTCAAAAGAGCCGTTAGCTACACAAAGAGAGTGACATGTGGACAGTTCATCTCCAATGGATCTATCCATATCTCACCTTTATAAATAGAGGGAAAATCAAATCGTTCAACATCATCAAGGGCAATCAACATACGAGCATAAAATGAACAAGGACACAACTTTCCGCGAAGAACTTCAGAGAATACACTCAACGCGAAAGGCACTTATACTGCTCTAGGGAACCAAGCTTCATAGAATTGAAGTCTCTAGCTTCCAAGTGAAAGAACATTAGAGAGATTATTCCTCATTGTTCTTCACTCTAAAAGCCCTTTCTTGTTCCCTTTCCCTCTAACCTAAGCTCCACTGAAATATCTATAGCTTAGAACCGAAGGAGTTCATCTCTTAAATTGTTCTTACTTTAAAAGAACTCCTTCACTATTGGAGAATTGCTCAAACATTTTTGTTTGATCTTTGTAAACTGGGACTAGCTCAGTATGATCTTCAAGGCCGTGTTTGTCAAGTGTACAAACCAACTGAGACTTACTCAGTATAATAAAATAGTCTCCTTATCTCTTCAAGACACTAGACGTAGGATTTTGGATATCCGAACCACTTTAAAAATCACTGTGTCTTTTACTTTTACATTGATTTACTGTTCATTCTGAAAACCCGTTTACAAAATCATTCAACAGAGTTTCAGTAAAAATCTTAACTGAGTGGACTAATATATTGAAACAGTTTTCATTAATAACGTTTACAAACTCAACTGAATTGGGCCTACACTATTCTGCACGCTACTGAACTCTTACTGAACAGTACTGAATTATGACATCAGTCAGCTAGCAGGCCTCAGTGTAGTCAGTCACTCTGTCCACGCGAACTAGAATAACTTGCCTGGTCTACTGAATTTATTCAGCAGACAACCTCTGTAATCGGACTGTTCGCGTTCAAGTTTGAGAAAAAGTTTTTAGGTGTATTCACCCCCCCCCGACACTTGAACATTTGACTCGGGACCAACAATTGGTATCAGAGCGTGAGTTCTTTAAGATTCTTGTTAACTGAAACTAGTCTACTCGAACGGATCCTGAAAACATTTTCACTACATATCATTCTTCACTCATATTATTACCTAACATGTCTGATATGTCAGGAATCTGGATGGTACCCATGTTCTCAGCAGAGAACTACGGGGTATCGCGATTCAGAATGGAAGCACATCTGACTTCCCTCCACGACAGTATGACAGAGGTCTTGGAATACGGACATATCGTACCTATGGTCGATAGTGTTGAATTTCAGGAACCATCTCAAGGAAGAGGAGCGGTGACCGGGAAGCAGGTTCCAAAAGGCAGAAGCCTCTTCACTCCAGAAGAGATGAAAATTCACAACCTTGACCGGGTAGCCAGAAACGCCATTTTAACCACACTGAGTGATAAGTCTTAATTCGTACTATTCAAATTTTGTTATTTTGGAGCCATTTTTGGCCGTTGGATTGCTTTTCTATGATGTTTTGCAGATTCCCGAGCTTATATGGAGATAATAAGATGATGTGGCGGCATGCACATAATTAAGGAATTAAATGGTTAATTTTAGCGCAATTTTACGTAGAAGGGAAGGACCTGATAAGGAAAGAAGTGGATGGAAATATTTGGATCATATCTTTCCATACTTGGTGGATAAGATTCCTAATTCTACAAGGCATGAAGAATAAAACCCTAGATATATATATTGACGAGCAGTGCGAGGGACAGGATCATCTTTTAATATCATATTTCTCCTTCGCCGTTCATCAATGTCGCCCACAGCCGAGGAGACTCCAGCACCGCCATACACCGCCAAAGCTGAGAGAGACCACCGTCGTGCAACCTTCCACCGTGAGAAGCCGAAACCGAGAGAGTCAGCCATTGTCCGAAGCCGAGAGTCATCCGAGTTTATTTCAGCCGTTCGATCTTTAGGTGCAATTTCAGAAAAACAAACACTTGTTATTTTATTTTTAATGTTTAATTTGGATGATGTTTACTTCTGATTTTAATCGGATATTTAGGATTTATTGATTTTATGTTTTTCGAATTTACTAGGGTTTAATTTTGCGCATCTGAGTATTTTAAATCAGTAGTTATAGCTGTTACAATTTTCTTACAATTTTATTTTCAGTTTTCAGCATGATTAGGGTTCTGTCCAGTAGAATGGTCTGCCTGCCCAGTCAGACCGTGATGCTTAGCTAATTAATTTTTAGATTTCGGTAAGATGTGAAACGCGCACAAACTAAATTCGTGAGACTTAGGCTTAATAATTAATCACTTAGGTTCCAGATTAATCTTGATTAATTAATTAGATTAATTAATTTAGGTTTGATCACCCTAGGTTAGTTTAATTCATAGCTAATTTAGTACTTCCATCGTTTGTCGTGGGATTAGGCTAAATAAGTAGCACAATCAATCACTGACTAAAACCCAACAATTTCCCCCTAATTGATGATGCCAAAACTACTAAGTACTAAACTACTGACCCAAGAGACTTCAGTAAAAACTGAGCAGAGATAGCAGGGTAATCAGCAGATAAAAGATAGGCATATCAGAAGAAAGGCAGGTTAAGTGTGTGTGTGTCAGATCACTTCAGTGATCAGTTGTGATAATCTATAAAACATAGCCACAAGACAATGAGCAGTTGTCTGGCCAAGCAAAGAACTGATATATTATATATGGAAGTGAGATTACATCAGTCTAAGCTATATACATCAGAAGATAAGGAAAATACTACTAGCGTATGAACTTCTTGATCTTTGCCTTAAATCCGCGGACTTAGTAGCAGGAGCATCCAACCCATATGATTTGTAGATTCTCTCTCTGAGGGCTTGGAAGGGGGTGAGATCACCTGGCTGCATAAGATCCAGATCGTCGTGGCAGGCAACAGTTTCAACCTCCTTCTCTATCTCCTTGGTGCAGATAACGCCTTGAGTGGTCATAGGAGGACTCAGTTGTCGGTAGGCAGGAGCAGTGAAGGGCAGCTTTTCTTTGAATAATAAGAGTTTGATCTCCGCCCTAAAGGTCGCGTTGTACTGATATATGAATTCATCAAAAAGCTCGGCCGCTGACACTTCAGTAGGATAGCATTGTCATACTTAGTATGCTTTGATAAAATCTATCTTCAGCTCCTCCCATTCTTCGTTCAGATTCCATGGAATCCACTTGTCTATGCGGCGGTGCGGAGTCTTCTTGAGATGAGGCTTTGAGGCACCATGCCGGAAGAACTTGGACGTCCTGGGTATCTGCTTACTCCGATCGAGGATTGGCTCTCTGGCAATTCGATCAGTAAGCTCAATAATCTTGGCCAGATCCTCTTGCCTTTTCTTCTCTATTAATGCTGCAGCTCTCTTGTCCCTCGACCTGAGGTTCAACCCTTGCTGCACAGCATCCCATGTCGCTTTGTCCTCTGCCTCCTGCTCAGGTGTAAGTTTAGGAAGATTCTTCATCCACTGAGCAAGTGGAAATGTGTCCATCTCCGAGTCTTCAGTAAGCTCTGGATCAGCAGATTTCTGAGCCTTCTTCTTCTGCTGATCCAATATCAGCTTCGCCTGACTCTTGGACATTCTTACCCTAGGCACTTTCTTCTTCCTTTTCAGCAGAGCTTCTTCTCCCATTCTAAGGTCATAATCGATTTGATCTTGGAGTTGTTGAGCCACCCTCTTATCATGTTCATCATGCTCTTCTCGAGATTTGAATTTGGACGTCGGGGAAGGAGGAGGAGTGCTTTCAGTGGCTTTCTCCTTCCCGGGCCTTTGAGTCGGCAGGGGCTCATCTTCCAGATCAACAAAATTTGCAATCTCCTCGATATGATGTGCCTGAGCCGATGATCCTTCTACTGATCCTTCGACCTGCACGGGCAGCTGAGATTCAGAGGGCTGAGCGTCTGATTGAATTTGGACAAGAGGGATTTGGACTTGGGGAGTGGGGACTGAGCTCGTTCCAGCCTGAGCTGAACTTTCCCCCTTAATCGTTTCGCTCTCAACAGACTGTCCCACCACCTGCTTAGCTCTTCCTTCCCCCTTTTTAGCATCATCACCAGCCGAGGACAGGAGAGCTTTAATAGCTGCTACTTCACGCTGAATTTCGTAGACAACAGTCTTGATAGAAGTGGAGGTGCTGTTGAAATCTCCAACGGCATCACAAAAGTGGACCCAATCCTCCTCCTGGTCCTTGCGGATTTGGCGGATTAGGGCCTATGCTTCGTTCTTCTACTTCAGAAGCGATGCATCGTGGGAGTCCGTCATCTCTTTTTGAATGAGCTTCAGGGCGGCCGCCTGAGTTTCTAAGGCGTTTTGGACACTAGAGGTGGCCATCCTGCTTCGCTCATCCATAGTCTTCTAGAATGTGGCCAGGCTCGCAGACAGTTGATCAACGAACATCTTCTGCTGGGCTTCGAGCAACTTCTGACATTGAGCGGCCAAGTCCACCTTCTAAGCTGCTAGCGCAGTCTCGACAATCTCCTGAACATTGGGAGTTGGAGCGTCTGAGACTTTCTTGACCGCGCCAGCCAGTTCGTCAACCTTCTCTGTCTGAGCTTTTGTATACTGAGCCCACTTGATATGGACATCCTTGACCAGGAGACGATTCTTGTCACCTTGCTTCCTTATCGCTCGGTTGATGGACTTAGAGGACACCGAACCTATAAGTTTTATCTGATATGATGAGGTTACGAGCCTCTGCTCAGAGGCAGCGAGTTGTTGCTTCCTGGAGGATGAAGCAACCGGGGTGGCACCTAATTCTGGAGGTGGAGGTGGTGATTCGCCCTTTTTGCTGGGAGTCTTTCCCTCAGCAGAATCTCCCTATTCTGCATCCTTGGGTACCTGTTCATCATCACCATCATCGTGTTGAGAAGGCGGCGATAGGCTTCTGGCGGCCTGCGGGGAGGACCTGAGCTCCAGAAGATATAGCATGGCTGAGTGTAGGTCCTCGAAGGAGGCTATGTTGGCTGGTTCCCCAAACCCGATCGCCAACTGAAGACTGTGCTCCTCGGCCTGTAAGGACAATGCAGAGTGCTGCTGGATAAGGTCTGCAAGAATATCCCAGTTGAGGAAACGCAGCAGCATCTGTGTCCTCGCCCTTATCACAATGTTGACTAAATCCTGATGCTGGGCAATCTCAGGAATATGTTCGGCGACCTCTCTCGTAGCACGAAGACGGTTCATCTAAACTGTCGACGATTGTCGGAGGAAACCTCAGCAGACGGTTCATCAGCTTCTTCGGGCTGTGTCTCCTTAGTACTGACCCGCTGCACTTTATCCTTTAGAGTGGCACCTTCAATGCCAGTGTCAGAATCCAGTAGTTCTTCCTCCTGAGGGGGTGGAGGGGAAGCAGGCTTGGAAGCAGCCTTAGAAGCTCCAGCCTTGGACAACTTCTTTTTCTTTGGCTGATCGGCACGTGGAGGCAGATCAGTAGATGATCGTTTGAGCTTAGCTGCTCCACATCCGATAGATTTTTCGGCCGCTGATCTAGTTTTAAACTTTATCAGCTTGCGGTCGAAATACTTTGAGTCAACGAATAAGGCGTGATTCTTCACGGAATCCTCAATAAGAATGGACACTTTGGTCCCGTACCAGAGATTGCCCACACTAATTAGTCTCCTCTCTCCTGACTCTGTGGATGCAAACTTCTGTGCCTGAGCCTTCAGCTCAGTCATTAGTAACTTTGCCCAGTTCACCTGGACCCCATCGACTATAGCCATCATGATTTGGAGTTGAGGCTTAGACAACTGATCTAATGAACCGGCGGCACTCGTCAGAATATGGATGATGATGTAGGCGAGGCCCTGATACTCCGGAAGGAGTGGTTCTTCGGTAGGGCGGACTTAAAAGAGATGTCGTCACGTCCGCAGAAGCGACGAACGTAGTCATTGAGCTCATTCTCCTTTTATCCAACTTGAGAAATCCCTGAGTCCGGCAACTCAAACACTGACTTCAGAGCCTCAAATACGCTGAGGTCTGCGTGGCTTGCCTCCCACTTCTGAGGGGCAACCTCCCTCATGTACCCGATGACGGTTACCTCTACATCCGAGTCCTCCACCGAACGCAGGTTATAGTAGTACTTAGCCACCTGCCGGGGCAGGTACGCCTTCAGGTGCTTTGTCAAGAGAAGCTTCAATCCTGACGCTTCGAGGAAAGATAAAACCGGCTCCATATACGGCAGCTCCGCCTGGTGGAAAACCATCTTGGGCTCGAATTGAACCCTGGAGAGTATGATCTCCTCAATGTTGGATGGTGTGGGTACGAACGCCATTAAAATCAGAAATCTGCAAAAAGAGAGTTAGCACTCGAAAATAGAGTAAGTTAGATCATAGATTGCAGATAAATAAGAAAGTTATCGTAATCAAAGAGCTTGATAGAGATAAAAGCAGTCAACAGAATGCAATAGACAGGGATGATTGGAAGCTCTAAGATGCGAAAATGGCGTAAAGTGCGTTTAGAGAGAAAAGGGTAAGATTTTATAAGATTTGAATATCAAGGGTTTTTAGATCGGACGGTCAGTATAAAATCTCGCTTTTCTGGGACGGTTGAGATTTGATTTTATAAAAGGAATGATTACTTAGCCGCCTCAAAACTAGACCCACGTAAGACATGCGCAGTTAGAGTAAGGTGAGATTACATGCATTAAATGCGTTGCAGGCAGCATTAAAGGATAAAGCATTTTAAATGAGAACGGTTTCTACAGACTTCATCCTTAAAAAATTATGGCGGAAAATAAATGCAAGTCATGCCACTGAATGCAAATGACTGAGTTATTAAATGCGAGCATGCTTCTGAGAATATTAAGGAATCTAAACACGCAAACCTCTTCAGTTGAACTTTTACGAACAGTTGTTTACCGAATCGACTCAGGAGAATCTTCGTGGTACTGAAGGTAGCGTGTTCCCCCTTACTATATAATATATGATTCACCCTAATGAATCAAGTACTGAGTCTGACTTCTGACCTGTCGTACTGAATTCTCTTACTGATTCGAGTCAGTAGGATCTAGTAGACCTAGCTCGACTGATAATTCTATGAATCTGTTCTCGGTTGGTTTGGTCAGTATGTCTGCCCTTTGCTTGTCAGTATGGATCTTCTCCATCCTGATATCCTTCTTCTCGACATGATCTCGGATGAAGTAGTATCGAATGTCCACGTGCTTGCATCTCGTATGGAGAACTGGATTCTGAGTTATTGCAATTGTATAGATGGAGTCGCAGTAGATGGGCACTTCATCTTGAGTAATTCCATAGTCTCGCAGTTGTTGTCGAAGCCAAACGATTTGGGCACAACAACTTCCAGCAACCATATACTCAGCTTTAGTAGTGGACGTCGCCACTGAATGTTGTTTCTTTGAAAACCATGATATCAGCTTGCTGCCATGTTCCGGAAGTTGACTTTCGATCTATCCTACATCCTGCATAATCAGCATCAGAATAACCTGTTAGAATAATATTATCATCATCAGCAGGATACCATAGCCCTGCGTCAGGTGTTCCCTTCAGGTATCTCAGAATCTTCTTCGCTGAGTCAAGATGACTTCGCTTGGGAGTCGCCTGAAATCTTGCGCATACACCTACAGCGTAAGTTATGTCAGGTCTGCTTGCTGTTAAATATAATAAAGACCCAATAATAGCTCTATAATCATTAAAGTTAATAGAAGCTCCCTCTTTATCTAGATCGATTTTAAAATTTGTATTCATGGGGATCTTGACTGGCCTGCTTGAGTCGCAGCCGAATCTTTTCAGGAGCTCTCGAGTGTATTTGGCTTGGTTGATGAAAATTCCTTTAGGTGATTGCTTCACTTGAAATCTAAGGAAGTATTTCATCTCCCCCATCAGGGACATCTCGAACTTCTCCTTCGTCATTTTCTCAAATTGTTGACATATAGCCACATTCCTGCAACCGAAAATGATGTCGTTCACGTAGATTTGCACTAGTAGAATGTTATTTCCTAACTTAATGCTGAACAGAGTACGATCTACTGTCCCCTTCTGAAAACCTTTCTGAAGAAGAAAGTCTGATAGGGTATCGTACTAAGCCCTGGGTGCTTGTTTTAACCCATACAGAGCTTTCCAAAGTCTATACACCTGATGTCCCTGCTGAAAGCCGGGCGGTTGTTCCACGTAGACTTCTTCCTTCAGCACGCCATTCAGAAATGCTGACTTAACATCCATTTGATATACTTTAAATCTCTGATGCATTGCATAGGCTAGGAACAGACGAATGGCTTCCAATCTGGCGACTGGTGCGAACATTTCGTCAAAGTCTATTCCCTCTGCTTGACAGTATCCCTTGGCAACAAGTCGAGCCTTGTTCCAGACGATGACGTTGTTTTCGTCTTGCTTGTTCTTGAAGACCCACTTAGTACCGAATACATGTTGATGTCTAGGTCTGTCAAGAAGCTCCCAAACTTCGTTACGGACAAACTGATTCAGCTCCTCATGCATGGCAATGATCAAGTCAGCATCGTTGAGAGCGTCCTTTATCGTCTAAGGTTCTTCAGTAGACAAGAAGCAGGAGTAGAGAGCACTTTCTCCTTGATTTAGTCTGGATCTTGTCCTTACTGCTGTTGATGGATCTCGAATTATTAAATCAAAAGAGTGAGCGTCTAGCGATGAACGTCTGAGTTTGGATTCTTCTTCTGAGATTACTTATGTGCAGTCAACAGGAGTGTTAGGCATTTCAGTAGTGTTGTTCTGTGACTGAAGTAATTCAGTAAGAAGGTTAGGATCTACTGAGTTTCCAAGTTCAAGGGCATTTAGCTCAGGAACATTAGTCGTTCCCCCTAAGTTTATAATCTCACTAGAGGTCTCAGTTACTACTGGGGCTTCCTCATCGAACATTGTTACCTGATGTTGATTCTGTTCAGTAGAATCAACCAGGTCAGCTACAGTGCTTGCGGAATGGGTCTGAATTTCATCTTCGTCTGACTCATCATCCCAACAATGCTGGATCTTCTCAGCTTTGTCGTTTAGTGTGAGATCCTGTAGCTTGCTGCTGACATCTTCAGGATTTGTCTTCTTAGCTTTCTGTCCTCAGTAACAAACTCATCAAAAATAACATGAGGGTTTTCTTCCACGCAAAGGGTCCGGTAGTTAAAGACCCTGAAGGCTTTACTGACTCGAGAGTATCCTAAGAATACTCCTTGATCAAATTTGCTATCAAAGACCTTTAAGTGATCCTTCCCGTTATTGTGGATAAAGCATGGACAGCTAAAAATATGAAAATGAGAAATAGAAGGAATTCTCCCTTTCCACAGTTCGTATGGCGTCTTCATGTCTTGCTTTGTAAGTAGTGAGCGATTCAGAGTATAACAGGCGGTGTCTGTAGCATCTGCCCAGAATTTTGAGGGTAGTCTAGAGTCTGCTAGGAGCGTTCTTGCTGCTTCTTTTAGTGTTCTGTTCTTCCCATCAGCAAGTCCGTTCTGCTGAGGGGTGCGAGCTGCTGAAGTCTCGTGCTGAATACCCTCCTTATCGCAGTACTCTTTAACGATTGAGTTGAGGAATTCTGTCCCTCTATCTGAGCGAATTCTTTGAATCTTGATGTCTTTTTCCACACTGAGTTTCTTCAGAGGTATTGGCAGCTTCGAAGATTCTTTGAATCTTTGAATCTTGACATCAGATTTTTTCCACACTGAGGAATTCTTTGAATCTTGATGTCTTCTTTGAAATCTTGATGTCTTTTTCCACATTGAGGAATTCTTTGAATCTTGACATCAGATTTTTTGGCCATGAAGATGACCCACGTATATTTCGAATAATTGTCAATAATGACGAGGGGATACTTCTTGCCTCTTATGGTTACTGGAGAAACTGGCCCAAACAAGTCCATGTGGAGCAGTTGAAGGATTCCATCAGTGGAAGGCGACGAAATTAGTGGATTATTTTTCTTTGTCTGCTTTCCCTTCAAGCATGCTTCACAATTTTTGTTTTTAATAAAGGCTTCATTGGACAGTCCTCTGGCTCTAGAGTTCTTGGTTAGCTTGTTCATTGCCTTGAAATTCAGGTGACTGAGTCTCTTGTGCCACAGCCAATCTGTTTTATCACTAGATTTTGTCTGAGCAAGCAAGCAAGCCTTAGGTTCGGCGGTGTTCCAGTTAGCAACGTAGATGTTCTTCTTCCGCGAACCTGATAACACTGTTTTCCCTGTAGATTTGTCAACAACATCACAGAAACCAGCGTCAAAGATAACTCTATTCAGATTATCACAAAATTGACTGATTGAAAGGAGATTATGTTGAAGTCCTTCAACATAAGTTACTCTTGGAACTGAAGCAGTCCCAATATTCAGTGTTCCATATTCCCTTGTATAGCCTTTAGAGTTGTCACCAAATTCAATTATGGGACCATCTTCTTGCACGTAATTGGTCAGCAGGCTCTTCTGATAAGTCATATGTCTCGAGCAACCGCTATCCACGATCCAAGGGTCCTTATGCACCTGTAAAATAGAAACATTTTTAGGTACCCTTTGGTTCAGTTTGGGTCCTTAAGCGTTAATCGATGATTTCGCGACCCAAATCTGTCTTGTGGCCTTAGGAGTCTCAGACATCTTCTTTTTCTGAATCTTGTCAGTCTTTTTCTCCACTGGACTTGGAGATAATAACTTCCTGGCAGTTTTGGGTTCATGAGCTTTCTTCTTCTGAGGCTTTGTACTCCTCCTAACCCTGGGCTCATAATAGTACGAACCAAACTGTGTTGGGTGCTCATACAGTGGCTCACCATACTGCGATGCCCATCTGACCTTCTTAGTTCCCCCTGAATTTGATCATGGTGTTCTGGGGCTAGAACCTTTGGTCAGTTGCTTCTTATTGCTCGGCTAAGGTGCAATCATCTTCTATTTATTTTTTGTCTGTGTTCTTGGTTCAGAGACCTGAACTTTCCCTCTGACCAACCTATCAGCCAGCATTTATGAGCCTTTTGAAGTAGAGGTGGAAGCTTCGTGAGTGTAGCCAAGTCCTTCTTTCATGACTGGTGGCCTTTGAGCTCTAGGCATGCTTTCCAACTTCTCTTTGGCTCCCAGGTACTATTCAGTCATCAGTCCTCGCCAAATCTCATCACTTTTTCGAAGTGATTCGTAGTCCTTCTCAACCTCTGCGAGCTTCTGACTGAATCTGGCTATCTCAGTATCTTTCTCAGAATTATCCTTAGTTAGAATTGATATCTGAGTTTCTTGAAGCCGAGACTTTGTCATAGGAGATTCAGTCTCTTCCTTCAGTCTCGCAACTAGAATCTATGAATCAGAAGAGTCCTGACAATCAGAAGAAAGTCTCTGATTTTTAGCCTTTACCTGTTTCGGTTCCTGAACAGTTCTGCTGAACTCTCTGCTTAACTGAATCTGCTCCTCTAGTAGATCGTCATATGCTTTCAGCACGTCTAGAGGTTCATCTGTAGCTGAACACGTGTCATGTGTGCTCTGTGAAGAGGAGGTTATAATAAGTTTTGAATTTACCTCAGCCTCTTCTCTGGCTATCAGACAGTATTCAGTCATTGTTTCAAGATCTGTCTCTCCGACCTCAACGACAATAAATGCAGCTTCATCTTCAGAAGAATACATGAAAGTATCTTCCTCGATTGAGTCATCGGATAGCTCTCCGGCAATGTAGGCCTTCCTCCTTTGGGCAAATTTCTCGCGTCTGGCCTGCCGTTCTGCTCGCTGAGCAGTTGAGAGCTCAGGACAATCGTACTGGAAGTGTCCCTCTTTCTTGCAGTTGTAGCACACAGTTACTCTGCCACCTTTTCCAGTTGAGCTATTGGATGGACTAGCAGCAGGTTTTGTATTCCTGCAATCAGTTGACGGTTTAGAATCTTCCCTATTACGATGATCTTTCTTACATGAGGGAGAATCTCGGTGGTATTTCTTCAGCTTTCTGACTCTCTCCTTCTCCCTTTGGTATTTGAGAGCCATAAGCGCAAGAGGGTCAGTAGCAGGAGTCTTGGAAGACTTAGCATCTGAAGTAGCTACGGTCTTGCTGGTAGAAATGGGGTTGGCTCCTGGTGTGCTGACTGTTGCTTTGAAAGCATGGTCGATTTGAGTGTCAGCTGGAGCATTTGAGCATCTTTGGGCTAGACTATGCTCGAACTCCTCCAACTTAGTTCTGAAAAGATAACATCAGGAGTTAAAGCATTAAGATCTGAGCGACGTAAATAAGTAGAAAAAGGAAGCCACTTAAGTCGAGGCAGCGCTGTCAAGATCTTGGTGTTCATCTCTTTATTGGTGAATGTTCTCCCTAGCCCATTGATCACATTGATCTGATTAGTGAATCTGACGCTAAGCTCGTCAATAGTTTTGTTGGGCTTCATGGCAAAGGTGTCGAACTTTTGAAGCTCTAGCTCGAGCTTATTCTCTTTGATCTGCAGGGTTCCTTGGCTCAATACTGTCAGGGCATCCCAAAGTTCTTTTGCCGTTTTGCAGTCTTGCACCCTCCTGAGGTGTGAATCGCTGAGCGTTGTTAGGATTGCATTCCGCGCTACTCGGTCGAGGTTATGCAACTTCTTCTCTTCTGGCGTGAAGGCAGATTTGTCTTTGGCAACCTTAGCACCAGTCTGTGCTCCTATACTTCCCATAGCGGGTTATTGAATGCTGTCGATCATGGGAATGATGGGTCCTATCTCAAGGACATCTGTCATGCTGTCGTGCAGCGATGTAAGGTGCGCCTCCGTTCTCACGCGCCATACCGTATAGTTCTCTGCCGAGACCATTGGTACCATTCGAATACCTGACATATCACACATTATAGGGGAGAGTATAAGGATGTATGAAGAGATGCATGTGCAGTGAAAACATTTTCAAGATCTGTTCGAGTAGACAGTAGTTTCAGAAACGATGATCAGGAGAACACCGATGCTCTGATACCAATTGTTGGTCCGAAGACGAGTATCAGGTGTAGAGGGGGGGGTGAATACACCTGATTACAAATTTTTCCTCAAACGCAAAGGACAGCTGAGCTGTAGAGTGCTACTGATAAACAGTGTCAAATAGTAACCTTGTAATCGCGGGTCAAAGTGGCTCAACTACTGAGTCTGTCCTACTGACTTTTGTCAGTGTTAAGAACTCAGTCAAAGAGTTTTGTGCGGATAAGTGTAGGGCCCGAAAGACTTCGTCTCGATTTGAAAATGTGTTTTCGCAAACCAAATCAGTTTTGACTGGTGCACTTTTAAATACGTTTTATGCAAAGTATAAGTTTGTAAATTGGTTTGAGAACAATGCAATAGAACAATAAATAACACAAGCAATTTTTAACGTGGTTCGAAAAGCTTGAGCGTGTATTCCCTTTGATATCCCGTGCATTGAGCTCGAACAAACTTCTCTATTTATAGTCGTGACCCAGGCATTTGTCCGTTGGAGAAGACGCTGCCATGTGTCACAAAAGTCCAAGGAAAACGGCCATAATTTTTGAAGTAGCGTCGCAGAGTGGTTGGTCACTGTACATGAGAGCAGCCTTTATCGTTAGAGCAGGTAAGGTTTTGGTTGCTTCTCATTGGTCGAGGTTTGTGGTAGCTGAGACTTGTTAGACATCAGTCTTCATCTGAGTTGACTCTCACTCATCCTCGTATGATTCTCTACTGACTTTTGAATGATATTAAAGGTCGGGCAGTCGTTTCCTGTCAGATACAGTAGATGTGGAACGATCGTGCTGACTTCTTCATCTGAGTCGGCTGATAAGAGTCTTCTACTGAGAGCAGTCAGCTGGTGACTCTGAAGGTACTGAGCTCTATACTGTGTCTTCATTGGAGGTTAGCTTATGGGAATCTTCTACTGATAATAGTCTGTTGGATACCTGAGAACACGAGCTCTTACAAACTGATGATGTGGGGTTCTGGAATTTAACTTCCTACGGAAGTTCAGACCAACAAATACCCCTTACAGGACTTAGACAAGAACAAATAATGAAAATAAGAACAGTCTAGACTATTACATCATCTAGTCCGAAAGACAACACACTAAGGGTACAAGACAGGTTTTGGGATCTTCAATTTTATAGCGATAAAACACTACAGTTTCCCAATTACCGAAATAAGCAGTAAGTCCTAATATATGAACTACTAATGACAGTTCAAAGTATCCTCTAAGTGATGATCTAATCAATCATTGACTCATAACCCAACACTAGGGGATAACTCAACATGCTTAATACACATCCCCTCAGGCAAAGAATAACTAGAAGATACAAGCACCTCAGTCTAGCAACAGGAATGTGACCCATGGTTCAAGCCCCAAGACACTTAGGTCAAACTCAGGGGGAACCAAGAAGGTCAGGTGGGCTGAACAGTATGGCCACCAACTACTGACTCACCCAGCTCAGTACGGATCATATTACTATGAGCCAAGAGTCAAAGGCCCTAACGTTCAGAAGAAGAAAAAGAAAGTTGAACCACAATAGTCTAAGAAGTCAGCTACTCCGAGTTTAGTGGAGCAAACTACTGACAACAAGGGCAAGATGAAGTCTGAAGCCACCAGGGCTGTCAGGCAGTTTGGATCCTAAAATCTAACCATTAAGGACCCAAGCTAAACCCAAAGGGTACCTGAATCTAATTTTGTTTTGCGGGTGCAACAGGACCCTTGGATTGTCGACAGTGGATGCTCAAGACACATGACACATCAGAAGAGCCTATTGACCGACTATGTTCAGCAAGATGGAGCCAGAATTGAGTTCGGTAATAACTCTAAAGGCTACACAAGGGGATACAGAACACTGAAAATAGGAACTGTAGTAGTTCCTAAGGTATCTTATGTTGAAGGACTTCAACATAATCTCCTTTCTGTCAGTTAATTCTGTGATAACTCCAATAAAGTGACTTTTGACGCAGGTTTTTGTCATGTTCTTGATAAATCTACAGGAAAAACTGTGTTATCAGGATCACGACAAAGAAACATATATTATCTTGAATGGAATACCGCCGAGCCTGAAGCTTGCTTGCTAGCACACACGAGGTCAGATCACAAAATAGCATGGCTGTGGCATAGACGACTGAGTCATCTGAACTTCAAAACAATGAACAAGCTAGCTCGCGATGCTAAAGTCAAAGGACTATCCAACGAATTATTCAAGAGACACAAGAATTGTGAAGCATGTCTGAAGGGGAAGCAAAGAAAGTCAAGTAATCCGCCTATTCCGTCGCCTTCCATTAATGGAATCTTTCAGCTGCTGCACATGGATTTATTTGGGCCAATCAATACAGTGACGATCAGAGGAAAGAAGTATGCTCTTGTGGTCGTTGATGACTATTCGAGATATACTTGGGTGATATTCTTCGCAAACAAGTCTGACGTTAAAGTTGAGCTGCCGAAACTACTGAAGTGACTGAGAGTCGAAAAGGATAACAAAATTCAGAAGATACGCTCAGATCGTGGAACTGAGTTTCTGAACTCAATGGTAAGAGAATTCTTTGAGGCTGAAGGCATTAAACATGAGACATCAGCAGCACCCACGCCTCAGCAGAACAGACTTGCTCAAAGAAAGAACAGAACACTTAAAGAAGCAGCAAGGACGCTACTCGCAGTCTCGGGTCTTCCATTGAAGTTTTGGACAGAAGCTACTGACACGGCTTGCTACACTCAGAACCGGTCTACTGACTCAGATACAAATGAAGACACCTTATGAGCTATGGAAAGGGAGAATTCCTTCTATTACGTATTTTCATATCATTGGTTGCCGTGCTTTATCCACAATAATGGAAAGGACCAGTTAAAGGTCTTTGAAAGTAAGTTAGACCAAAGAGTCTTCTTAGGATACTCTAGGGTCAGCAAAGCTTTCAGGGTTTTTAACTACCGGACACTTTGCGTGGAGGAAAGCCCCCATGTTGTATTTGATGAGTTTATTTTTGAGTACAGGAAGTCAAACTCTCAGCCAGAAGCTGAAGAGGTCAGAAGCAAGCTACAAGATCTAAGTTAAAAGACAATACTGAAAAGATCCAGCATTGTTGGGATAAGCACCCAACAACAAGCAATGTAGCTGAGGAGATTGATTCTAACAAACAGAATCAATCCCAGGTAATTATGGTCGATGAGGAAACTGATATGGTAACTGAGAGCTCTACTGAGAATAACAACTCAGGGGGAACTTCTAATGTTCCTGAGTTGAATGCCCCTGAACCTGGTGACTCAGTAGATCCAACCCTTGTTACTGAATTACTTCAGACACAGAACAGTACTACTGAAATTCCTAATACTCCTATTGTTTGTAGTGAAACAATTCTAGATGAAGTAACAAGACATCGTCGCTCATGGCTAGATGCTCATTCTTCAGTTCTTATTATAGGAGATCCTTCAGCTAGCGTCAAGACACGATCAAAATTCTGTCAAGGAGAAGTGCCTTATATTCATGCTTCTTGTCGATTGAAGAACCTCAGACTATTAAGGACGCATTGAATGATGCTGATTGGATCACCACCATGCAAGAAGAGCTTAACCAATTTACGCGAAACGACGTATAGAATCATGTTGACAGACCTAGACATCAACACGTGATAGGAACGAAGTGGGTCTTCAAGAAAAAAGCGTGATGAAAACAACCTCATCGTCAGGAACAAAGCTTGACTCGTTTCCAAAGGATATTGTCAGTCAGAAGGGATAGACATTGACGAAACATTCACCCCAGTCGCAAGATTGGAAGCTATTCGTCTATTCCTAGCCTATGCAACACATCAGCAATTCACAGTCTATTAGATGGATGTGAAGTCAGCTTTCCTGAACGACGTACTAAAGGAAGAAGTCTATGTGGAACAACCGCCTGACTTTCAGCAGGGATATCAGGTGTACAAACTAAAGAAAGCTTTGTACGGGTTAAAACAATCACCCAGGTCTTGATATGATACCCTATCAGACTTTGTAAACGGTTTTCTAAATGAACATTAAATCAATGCAACAGTAAAAGACACAATGACTTTTAAAGTGGTTCGGATATCCAAAATCCTACGTCCACTGTCCTGAACAGATCAGGAGGCTATTTTATTATACTAAGTTAGTCTCAGTTGGTTTGTACACTGGACAAACACGGCCTTGTGATTATAGTGAGCAAGTCTCAGTTTGCAACGATCAAACAAAAATGGTTGAACGATTCTCCAACAATGACGGAGTTCTTTACAATAAGAACAGCTGAAGAGATGCCTTCGGTTCTAAGCTATAGTTCAGTTGAGCTTAGGTTAGAGGGAAAGGGAAAAGTAAGGGCTTCTACAGTGAAGAACAATGAGGAATAATATCTCTGGGTTCGTGTTCTTTCACTTGGATGCTAGAGGTTTTGATTTTATGACCCTTGGTTCCCTAGAGCAATATGAGTGCTTTTCACGTTGGATTGTTTTCTCTTCAGTTATTCGCGGAAAGTTATGTTCTTGTTTGTTTAATGCTCGTATGTTCCGTGTGTTCTTCGATTTGATTTTCTCTCTATTTATAGAGGTGAGCTATGGATAGATCCGTTGGAGACGAACTGTCCATGTGTCACTCTCTTTGGGTAGCTAACAAATCTTTTGAAATCGTGCAGAGTCCACTCTCTTTTTCAGGGAAGTGGTTGATTTATAGCTTTTTACCAGTACTTTGACAGTTGGGTGCTCGTCATTGGTTGAGGTGTAGAAAGTTGTTGAGACATTAAAACTTCAAGGCAGATACTGAAGCTGAATTCTCTGATGTTTACGACCTCGGACAACTCTATTGATTTAACTTTGAAGACCACTGACAGTCCAGGAAACTGTCAGGCCGTTCCTGAGTCTGACCAGGGGTTCAGTAGTATACTCCTGCTGAGTTCAACTCTACTGAAGGTCGACTCTGAGTTTAGTAAACTGCTTCTGCTGAGTCCAGTTCTGCTGACTCTTTCAGTATGCTGCTCCTGCTGAGTCCAGCACTACTGAATTTGAACACCTCTCAGTATGCTGCTCCTACTGAGTCCAACACTACTGAGTCTTCACTCCATGGTACTGAGGTCGATTGTCTACTGAGGTTCAGCAGACAGAGCTTCTGAGCCTGGACCATGTTGAAGGCAAGTCTACTGAGTCTGAAAACTCTTAGAGACCAAGGCGTTACAAAATACAAAGGAATGGTTCACCAATCAAATTAGGGTTTTGGGATCAGCCAAATCTACTAAACAATATACTGCTGAATCATCTCCCAACAACAAACAATTTAAGTTTTTTTAAATAATTAAAATACAAATTATAGTTTTAGAATTTTTTTTTAAAAAAAGGCATTTGGATTAATATCCAAAACTATCAGAACAAACACAAGAATAGCCTAACACTATAACTATCTTTACAAACTAGCCAAAATGAATAAAATAACATCATCCTTTAGAAAAGTTGCATGCCAATTGCCTACAACAATCACGTGTCAAGCCTTTTTGCATCTTTTGGTGCTGATAGATTGCATTGCATACCCTTTTGTGCCTATTCCATACTCTTCGTAGTGCCAGTAAAAAAATGTTGGGTAAACTATTTAGCAAAATAAAACAGATAAGGAACTAACTCCACATATTTTAGTCCAATGAGCCTGATTGATTTTTATTAACTTAAACTGGGTCACCATGACCCAAGTCAACTTGGAGACCCAGTGGGGTCGCGTCAGGTTAAACTAAAAAAGTTCTATTCCAGTCTGCCCCGGATTTGATGTCGGACACTGATGGAACCCGTCAGACCAGGCTAGATTTCAAAATACTAGAAGAATGTCTTAGAAGAATGTCAGCTGAAGACATCTTATTAAAGGTGTACGAGGAATCAACGGAAGTTAACTCAGCATCTGCTTTGGAGTTTGAACAAGTGAACAAGCCTCACCAACTCCCTAACCTTGACCAATGAGGAGCTGCCAACACTTTACTTGCACTGACATAAAGCTGCTCCCTATACTGAGAAAAAGAGAATCTCTATAGTGGCATTCAAATTTGAGATGGCCGTTTTTCTTGGCGTTTTCAACACATGTATAGATCCCCTCCAACGGATCTATTCATGAGTTGAGACTATAAGTAGAGAACAGTCTTCATGTAGAGAAGACACCGGGAACCTAAAGCCTTCAAGAATTCAAACACTCTAGCAATCAAACAGTCTACCTAACGAAGAACTTATTCACAAAGAGATAATTCTTAATTCTTCACTCTAGAGATCTATAGTTCCCTTTCTCTATCCTAAGCAATCATTCTAAAATCTTAGGCTTAGATAAACAAAAGGAGTTCAATTATTGAATTGTTCTTATTGTAAGAACTCCTTCTTAGTTGGAGAAAATCAAACCTTATGTTTGAAATGTAAAGTCACTAAGACTATAACTAGAGTATCTGTCTAGTGCATAGATCGACTGCGACTTGCTCAGTATAAGTAATCAAGGACTGCTGCTTTGTTCAGGATAGTAGACGTAGGATCTTGTGTATCCGAACCACTTTAAAAAGTGCTTGTGTCGACTTACTATTTTATGAATTTCCTGTTCATACTACATACAACTGACTTTCAAAATCACACTTGCATAAAATGTGTTTTCAAAACTGAGATGAAAATATTTTATGGCCTACTCTTCTACATTCTACACTATTGGTTTACTATTCATAGACTGAAGTCAGAAGTTAGAGACTCAGTAGATTGATACTCTGCCAACGCGATCGAGAAAGCTTATTTGGCTAACTGACTCATTTTGCAGCAATATTCAGCAAAGTCTGCCTTTCGCGTTTGAGTTTGAAATCTAAATTCAGGTGTATTCACCCCCACCCCACCCTCTACACCTAAATGATCGTCTCTAATCCAACAATTGGTATCAAAGCGGTATTCTTCTGATCATCGTTATCTGAATATAGTGGTTTACTCGAACAGATCTTGAAAACCTATTTTCATTACATTCTCATCCTTTTCATAGCATCTTATACCATATTTCCACTATGTCTCATATGTCAGGTATAAGGCCAGTACCCATATTTTTAGAAGAAAACTATACGGAATGGCGCGTGATAATGGAGGCACATTTGACGTCGCTACATGACAGCATGACTGAAGTCCTGGAATCAGGACTTATTGTTCCCATGATAGATAGCGTTGATTTTTCAAGAACAGGAGCTAGAACAGGGGAGAAGGTTCCAAAGGACAAAAGTCAGTTCACGCCAGAGGAAAGGAAGCTTCACAACGTTGAGCGAGTAGTTTGCAATGCTATACTAACAACGCTCAGTGATACATATCTCGGAAGGGTACACAAATGCACGACCGCTAAGCAGCTCTGGGATGCTCTAGCCGGGCTGAGTGAAGGACATAAGTTCGCTTATAGTAGAGAAGCAGAACTAATGAATCTCTAAAGTGAAGAACTAAGATGATCTCTCTGTAAGCAAGTTCTTCGTTGGGTTCGACTTTGACTTCGCTAGAGTGTATAATAGCTTTGAATACTTTGGTTCCCTGTTGATGTTGTTGTCTTCTCTATTTATAGTCTCGACTCATCAATAGATCCGTTGTAGGGAGTCTACACACGAGTTGAAAATGACAAGAAAAATGGCCATATTAATTTGAATGTCATTATAGGGAATTCCTCTTTTTCGGTCTAGGAAGCAGCTTTATTACGTAGTAGGTAGAGTGCTAGCAGCTTTTCATTGGTCGAGGTTAGAGAGTAGATGAGGTTTGTTCAAACTCCAAGAGCATGCTGAGTTGACTTCCTCTGATTCCTCGAACCTTTTACTGAATCGTCCTCTACTAACATTCTTCGGAGATAATCAATACATGGTTCGAACTCATTTGCAGATTCAGTGGGTTTTATCATTCCCAACTGAATTCCTGATGCTAAGTTCTTCTGGTTGAACAACATATATTCTACTGAATCTATCAGCATCTGAACTCTAGCTAGCCTACTGAGTTCCTAATATGCTAAACTCATCTAATCTATTATATTATATAACGTTCATCATTCGACGGAATGACTCGCTGGAGGTGGGTTTGAGACCTTGCGATTTTGCATCGTAGAGACGTCATGTAGCGAGAGGGAGGGGGAACAAGGGCCGGAGAGCGCGGGGGAAAAAATCAGCGGCGATGCGACTTGCTGCCACCAGTCGCGGTCGCGCGACTATTTTCCACGGATGGGCGGTAGACAGGAGGAGGCGATGGAAAGGCAATGACAGTTGGAGGCCTCCCGTGGCGGCGGTGGCGACAGCGGGATGTTGCGTGGAGGAGGTGTTGACATCACCCTTGGGGTGTTGGCGTCAGCCCTCCCTGATTTTGCAGTTGACGTGGTTGCCACGTGTCAACTCTAATGACATGGCATCTTCGAGGCAGTTATGCAGTTTGTGAATTTCAGCTCAGATTCACAAATTTGGGCTATGTAATAGTAGGAATTACATATTTTTTTAAGCCAGATAACGATGTTTTAACTCCTACTTTTGCATTTATTTATTCTTATGATGTGACATGTGATTATGTGTTTAATTGCACTTAGAAAAACATGAAAAATATGATTTATGTTGTTACAAGCATGTTTAATTTTCGCGAGCACGTTTATTTTGTGCTCTTAGAAATGCATATTTTAGGAATTATGTGGAGATGGTTGATTCAACAAACCTTTTGATCAAAAAGACCTAGAAGGAATTAAAATTAAATATTAAATTATATTCCATTAAATTGGATATTAATAAATTTAATTGGACCTCCATTTAATTAGACTCTATAGAAGTAGTGAGATTATGTTAGTAAACGTCACCTACGTGGCTTGCTTGCATCTTTGAGCTACAAATTTTGTGAGTTGAGTTTTCCAAAACGATATTTAATTATTATTAAGTAGTGGGAGCGAAGTTGTGAATGTCCACCTGCGTGGCTTGTGTGTATAGTAAACATGAGTACTCTAGAAGATAATAATTAAATAGGATCGCTAATTAGATCAGATTGAATGCTGCATGATTCTCGTAAGTATGTCAATTTTGAGAAATTGATCATTTTTTTGTTAAATTAATGGTCAATGCTTAGATGTCACTGCAGGTACAATTCACTTCCCTCGAAGTCCCTTCCCGCATTTTCATTTAATAGTGGCATTGTCTAGTGCATAGTTTAGTTTAGGGTTACGCTAGTAAATGTCCACCTGTGTGGCTTACGAGTGGAGTTCCTAGGGTAGTTCGAGGTTCGCAATGTCATTGATTTATAAAAAAGGTTACAATGATATTAATTATGAAATATGTGTGAATATCAGTTTCTTACTGCTTTTAAATTATACATTTCAGATATGTATTTTCAGTAATATTTCAAGTTCCTAAACAGTCTCACCAGCCAAACCCTAACGGGTTTAACAAATTTTAAACAGTGGAAGAGAAATCTTACCCTCCGAATAAGTGCTCTGGTCCTATAAGAATTTATGTTTTAAGGCCACTATGTCTAAGAGAGAGTTTACTTTTAGTAAATTACTCAACTCTTTGATAGTGGTAAAAGAGGTTCTAGGAAAGGGCAAGGGTGCTCAAGTCTTGAACATATCTAATAGCTCAAGGAGTCCTCCGAAAGGCGGAAACTAGAAAAGAGCAGGAAGGGTGGTCAATTCAAGAAGAGCAGTGGAGTAAGAAGACGGTCCTTACCGGCAGCAAAAAAAGAGCAGGAAGGGTAGTCAATATCAAGCTTAAGACCAGCTAAGTACCGAGATCTTGGGTTCTCCACTCAGTTCTGTTAGAAGAATACATCTTACTATAATCCATCAATACACCACCTTAAGTGTACCTGAATAGGACTTAACATGTGCAAATATAAATAATCACATAGGAAAACAAACAGTGGATAGGAATAACATTGTATACAAGCATAAAAGTTGCTTTAGGTATACAAAATTCTAACAGTTCTCCCACTTATACCAAAGCAAACTTTTGGTATACAATGTGTCTATTAAAGTACAAACTAGTACAACAAACAACTCAACTCACTGTCACTATCTCTCTCACTTATACAAAAAAAATTGTAGTCCTAAGTGGAGATTTTGACACAATCAAAGGCCACGAACATGCTACTCGTATACGTGTTGTGACAAACTCTTAGTGAAAACCTACTAGGTTATTTTCAATTTCGATTTTCTCGACTATCATGTCTCCTCGTTTGACGAATTCTCGTATAATGTGGTACTTTCTTTCTATTCTTTTATACGCCTTGTGTAATCTAGGATCCTTTTAATTTGTCACTGCACGCGAATTATCACAATTAGGCGTGATATTCTTAGGCAAATCAAGAACGATATCAAGATCATGGAGGAAATTCTTGGCACAATTGCCTCTCTTCAGGCTTCTGAAGCAGCTAAATACTTTGCTTCCATAGTGGAGTCCGCAATTTATTTATGCTTTGCACTCCTCGATGAGATGGCTCCATCTCCCAAAGTAAACACAGAACCTGAGGTAGACTTCTTCTGTCTCTGTCAGCTTGGAAATTCGAGTATGTATAACCCAAAGGTACTAGACTGTTCGGCAAACAAGCCTATAAGCTCTAGTCCTCTTCAGGCACTTGAGAATATGCTTGATCGTAGTCCAATGATCCTTTCTAAGGTTAGAATGATATCTTGAGGCCATGGCTACAACATATGAGATATCTGATCACATACATAGCATGACCAATATGAGGCTACCGACAGTGGAAGCATATGGAACAAGCATCATGTTCTCTATCTCTTCAGGCATTTTAGGGCATTGACTCTTAGATAGAGAAATGTCATGTCTAAAAGGTAACTATACCCTCTTAGCGTCTTGCATGTGAAAACGAGCAAGAACAGTATCAAAGTAGGATGCTAGAGATAAGCTCAACATCCTTTTTCTGGCGATCTTGGATAACCTTGATCCCAAGGATATAGGCAACTTCTCCTAAACCCTTCATTTGAAACTGCTCGGATAACCATTTCTTTACGTCTGATAACTCTTCAACATTATTTCCAATGAGAAGGGTGCCATCTAAGTAACGTGCAAGAGATACGACAGATATGATAACAAAGGAACGGTATACGCAAACCTCGTTAAGACAAGCTGTTGGTCCGGAGACGATAACTCAGGTGTAGACGGGGGGGGTGAATACACCTGAGCTCAGTTTCTTTTTCTCAATGAAGGTCAGCTGAGCTGTTGATTGCAACTGATGAACAGTGCCAAATAAGCCTTCGATCGCGGGACAGAGTGAGTCAGCTACTGAGCTCTCTCCTACCGATCGTTGTCGCATTTTGAGAATCAGTCGGAGACTGTTGTGCGGAAAGTGTGCGGCCCGGAATTCGTCTCTTTTGAAAACACGTTTTAGCAAATTAAATCTTTTGGCTGTGCGCTTTATAGAATATGTTTTATGCAAGCTTATGATTTTCAAGTCAGTGGAATGCTATGCAATAAAACAGTAAAAGAACACAAGCGATTTAACGTGGTTCGGATACGCAAGATCCTACGTCCACGGTCCTGAACAAAGCAGGAGAACTTGTTGATTATTCTGACCAAGCCTCAGCAGGGATACTGTGCACTGGACAGTTCCCTCTAAGTTATAGTCCTTAGCGACTTTACAATCCAAACCTAAGTCTGAAAGGGAAGGGAATATTCTCCAACTGAGAAGGAGTTCTTACAATAAGAACAATTCACTAAATGTGAATTCCCTCTAATCTAAGCTATAAATATGACAATGAGCTTAGTCTAGAGAAGAAGGGGATCTAAGAACTCTAGAGAGAAAAACTGAGAAATCTTCTAAGTACGCAAGTTTTCCTCTGGATGATCTTTGAGTGT
Source organism: Lavandula angustifolia (assembly GCA_028984105.1). Taxonomy (NCBI): domain Eukaryota; kingdom Viridiplantae; phylum Streptophyta; class Magnoliopsida; order Lamiales; family Lamiaceae; genus Lavandula; species Lavandula angustifolia. The sequence continues at coordinate 13,796,052 of CM054810.1, forward strand.
TCTAGAGCGTTTGTGAACTTGAGCTTGTCCCTTCGAAATTCCGTCACTCGGAGCTTCAAAAACTTCTCTATTTATAGTTGTGAGTTATGGCATATGTCCGTTGGAGACGACGATGCCACGTGTCACAAGCTTCCAAGGAAAACGGCCATAATTTGAACTTGTTGCAGCAGGGCAGTTAATGCACTGTTTATGAGAGAAGCTTTACTGTGTAGAGTAGGTAAGCGTTGTCGGCTTCTCATTGGTCGAGGTTTGTAGTTGGTGAGAATGTCAGAGTTGACCGTTCAACCACCTCGTATGTCTTCTGCTGAACTTCTCGAAAAGACTTGAATAGCTGGGTCGCTTTCCGTAGGATACAGTAGACTGAAAAGTCTCTGTCTTCTTCAGCTGAGTCGGCTGACAGGGCATCTACTGAGTAGGTCAGCTAGCGACTGCGAAGGTACTGGGCTTGCATGAGTTCTTCTGCTGATGGCTTATCAGCTGCTGGGTTGGCTTCTACTGAGGTTTACTCAGCTGATGCTGAAGAACGCAAGCGATTACACTGATGACGTGGGGTTCTGAAAAGTATCTTCGACAGAAGATCAGTTCAACAACTACCCCGTACAGGACTTAGACAAGAATATAAAAACGATTACAACAAGTCTAACCTATACATCAGCTAATCCTAACGACACACTAATCTACTGATATCAGCTAGGTTTTGGGATCTTCAATTCCATAGTACTACTATGATTTCCCCCAATTTTCTTTTAACCGAACAACAGCTGAGTATCATCTACTGACTCATATCCAACAATTTCCCCCTAATTGATGATGCCAAAACCTCTACCTCTACCTCTACCTCTTAAACCTCTTAAGTCTATAAAAGTTGCTATCCTACTGACAACAATTTCCCCCTTACAACATTCTGAGAAAAAAATAATGGAATTTCAATACTTCAGTAGGAGGGAGATAGGCAAAATCAGAGAAACTGACTGTGAGTGTGTGTCAGATCACTTAGTGATCAGTCGTGAAAACACAATGCAAAGAGCTAAAAGACAATGAGTAATTGTCTGACAAGCCATAGGAACTGATATATATAATCAATGAAGTACAGGTTCCTATCACTATTACAAAAGATAGAAAAGAGAAAGACTACAGACGCCTGAAGGCTTGAGTGCGTTCCCTGAATCCTGCAGATCTGTCCATGGGAGGTTCCAGACGATAGTATAAATAGATTCTCTTCCTCAGAGTCTGGATATCCTCGTCGTCTTCAGCAAGGTGGTCACTCAGGTTGAAGCGGAATGCTGCAGCACTAATCTCATCTTCTATGTCCTTCGTACATAGAACTCTACGCGCAGTTCTAGGAGGTGGGATGCGCCTGAAAGCTGGAGCTCTAAACGGAATATTTTGTCTCTTCATGATCTCCTTGAGCTGTTCCCTCAGCTCTGAATTGTACAGAAACATGAACTCATCAAAGGCTTGATCGATAGGTTGCTCTCGAGGATAGAATCCGCAAACATAGTAGCCTTTGATAAATTGCTCTTTAAGTTCTTCCCATTGATCATTAACCTCAGCCGGAACCCATCGATCGACATGAACAACTGAGTCCTTCTTGGCGAGAGGTGTTCTCTTCCTTGATCCTCTTGGGATTTGTCTTCAGGGATCACCGCGGCTTCTTGGATAGGCTTATCATCTTAGCCATATCAGCCATTCTTTTCTTTTCTCGGAGAGCCGCTGCCCTACAGTCTCCTCGTCTGATATTTAGGCCTTGCAGCGTCTCCTCCCAGGTCGCTTGATCTTCCGATATCTGCTCAGGTGTTAGAGTCAGAGTGGGAATGCTCTGAGTAGTAGCTGGGATCTCAGTCGGAAGAGCCTTAGCAAAATCTGCTTGGGCTTTCTTCTTCTGCTCTTCGACTGATTCGACCTTTTTCTTGCCTTTGCCCCTAACAGCTTTCCCCTTGGGCTTCTTTGCTGCTTCTGCTGCTTCTTCAAGCTGACGCTCTCGGTCCAGCTTATCTTGCAGCTGTTGGGCAATATTAAGGTCATAAGCCTCTTGCTCCGCTTTAGATTTGAATTTTCAGACCGGGGAGGAAGGAGGAGTAATAGCAGTAGCAGTCTCCTTCCCCGGCCTCTGCGGAAGAGTCTGTTCTCCTTCAGACTCTTGTTCAACGAAGTGAGCAACATCTTCTATGTGAGCGGCAGAAGATGAGATGGGTGTAGGTTCTAGAGGAAATTCGAACAGCAGAACCCCTGAAGTATCTTCAGCCTGAGCGGCTGAGGATTGAGCATGAGAAGTTGAGGGTTGTTCCGCCTGAATACCTTCCCCGTGAGTCTGAGCATTAGAGGGTCCTTCCTCCTGACCACCCTCTACTATTTGGACATTAGCCATATCCGAATCAGGTTCATCCTTCATAATACCTTCCCCCTTTTTGGCATCATCTGCCTTAGAGAGTTGGGTGCGGATGGCTTGAATGTCTCTTTCCACATTGTGGACTGAATCCTTAATCTGATTTGCTGTGGATTCGAAGTCCTTGACGAGATCGCAATATAATTCCCAGTCTTTTTCTTGATCAGCTCTAGATGTTTTAAGCTGTGCAGCTGACTCCAGACGGAGTTTCAGCAGAGCCTGATCCTGCGATTCTGTCATTTCTTTCTGAATAAGTTTCAGAGCCTCTGCCTGTTGAGTAATAGATTTCTGAAGGCTAGAGGTGGCAATCTTATTCCGTTCATCGATTTCGAGCTTAACAGTTGTGAGAGCTTGAGTCAGCTGCTCTGAAAATATCTTCTGGCCGATTCCCGGAGCAACTGCCGACTCGAGCTTCTAGATTGACTTTCCGAGCCGCTAAGGCCGCCTCAATAATCTCCCCGAAAGTTGGGTTGAGGAGTAGGTACTGGAGTCTTTGAGATGTCAGCAGCTATTCTGTCTAAGCTCTGTGTCTGAGCCTTGGTATACTTTGTCCACTTCAGATGGACGTCCTTAGCCAAAAGTCTATTTTTCTCTCCTTGGCGTCGAATGGCTTTATTTATGGACTTTGAGGACACGGAACCGATAGGTTGTATCTGGTACGAGCTGGTTCCGAGCCTCTGCTTAGAAAATGTGAGGAGCTGCTCCCTACTGTACTTCGGAGAACCTTGAGCATCACCTGATGTATTAGGATGTGGTGAATTGCTCTTCTCACGGGGAGTTGAACCCTCAGCAGAGCCTCCCAACTCTGTATCCTTGGTGTCTGATCCTTCCTCTGATTGTTATCATCATCATCTTTCTTGTCATCAGCAGGAGGAGATGGGGGTGGAGGAGTGTTACCAGGGACTGACTCTCGCAAGCTTAGAAGGTAAAGCATTGCAGCTCTGAGATCTTCAAGAGTAGCTAAGTCAGCTAGTTCTCCGTACCCTATTACTTCTTGTAGCATCTGTTCCTCATCGTGCACGTAGAGAACTGAGTGGGTTTTGATTATGTCTTCTAGAATATCCCAACTCAGAAATCTTAGAAGCATTTGAACCCTAACCCTGATGGCTATGTCGACTAAGTCTGAGTGCCCAGCGATCTCAGGAATATGATCGTGTACTTCAGCTGCGGCACGGAGACGAGTGGTGTAAATAGCTGTCCACTCAGTCGCATTCTCCTCAGTCGGTTCCCTAACGTCCGACTGTGTGTCATCGGAGCTGATGACTTGAGCTTTCTCCTTGAGGGTTGCTCCTTCAATCCCTGTGTCGGAGTCTAAGATATGCTCATCTTGTTGTGGAGGAGGAGCCTGTGCTAAGATGGTTATCGGCTGAGCCATATTGACCTCAGCTGGTCGTGGCCTATTAAGCCTCCTCCTCTTGGGCATGTCAGCGGGAGATGGCAAGACAGGAGCAGCTCTCTTCTGCTCAGGTGGCCCTTTGCCAATCGACTTCTCCGTCGCTTCTTTAGTCTGAAACTTTATCAGCTTAGTGTTGTACAGCTTTGAGTCTTCAAAAGCTGAATTCCTATGTACAACACTCTTTATTAGGACTGACATCTTGGTCCCGAATAGAAGCTTACCCACACTGGCCAACCTCCTCTCACCAGTGGGTAGCGTAGTGAATTTCTGGGCTTGCGCTTTCATCTGAGTTGTATAATAGTCAGTCCAGTTCACTTCTACTCCATCATCTATAGCCATCATCAGCTGAATCCTTGGCTTGGACAGTTGATCGTACGATCCAGCTGAGCTTGTCATTATGTGCGAGACCACATACGCTAGACCTCTGTACTGAGGTAGCAAGAGATTCCTCGGGAGAGCTGTCTTGAACGTCAGATCACTGCGTCCACAGAACTTTTGCACATAAGCGTTGATCTCCCTCTCCTTATATCCGATAGGGGAGATTCCAGAATTAGGAAGGCCGAAACGCGAGGACCGTGAGCCTCTCGGATGTTGAAGGTCTTCTGAGACGCCTTCCACTTGTTCGGATTAGTCTCCTCCATGTAAGAAAATGAGGCTTCTTCTCCTTCGGCAGCCACTGAATTCCAGTTGAAATATGCCTCCGCCACTTGCCTCGGCAGACTGGCACGGGGATGCTTGGTCACGAGGGTCTCCAACCCAGACCTCTCCAGAGCATTGAACATCGGTTCCAGATATGGGATATCCACCTGGCGGAGAGACATTGTGGGTTCGAACTGAATCCGGATGGTCATGATCTCCACTATAGGTTCAGGAGTCTATACGATCGCCATAGAAATCTGCAAAACAACTTGTTAGCACTTGAAAATAGAGTAAGTTAGTAGTTATCAGCAGATTTTAATGCATTACCGAGTATTAGAGCTTGAAAGATGCACAGGCAAGGCAGTTATAAGAAGTAGAAACTGATTGCGAGTAAAGCTCGTAAGGTATGAAAATGGCGAAAAGTAAGGAATGATAGAAGATGAAAGATTTTGTATATATTGGCTTGATTGCACGTTTTAATCTAACGGCTGAGTTTTAATCTTTCATAACTATGGACGGCTAAGATTTAATGTTATAAAGGAATGATTACCAACGCCGCCTAAAACATAGATCTACGTAATAAAGGTAAGTGAGAAGACATGCATTAAATGCGCGACGACAGCATTAATTACTCAGGTTAAGGTTTCCTACTGACCTTTCCTTAAACTATTAATGGCGGGAAATGAATGCACATTAACTACTGAGTGTGAGCGACTGATGCAATAAATGCGAGCATGCTTCAAAAAAATAAGTACACAAAATTACGCAAACCTCTTCAGCTGAACTTATCAGCTGGTTACCGTTATGTATAAGGAGAATGGTTGTCGTGCTGATGACTCTGTTCCCCCTTGTTGTGTACAGTGTGACTTTCCCAACTGAGTCACTGTACTTAGTTAACTTACCTCTCGTACTGATTCCTTATGCTGATACCAATTGTTACCAATTGTTGGGCAATGATGTTCTCAGTAGTCGGCATCTACTGACACATCTCAGTAGGATCCAGTAGACCTAGCTCAGATGATAGTTCTCTGAACCTGTTCTCAGCTAGTGGTTTGGTCAGTATATCTGCCCTTTGCATGTCAGTATAGATCTTCTCCATCCTGGTATCCTTCTTCTCGACATGGTCTCTGATGAAGTGGTGTCGGATATCCACGTGCTTGCATCTGGTATGTAGAACTGGGTTCTAAGTTATGGCAATTGCACTTGTGGAGTCGCAGTAGATGGGACTTCATCCTGAGTTATACCATAATCTCTAAGTTGTTGTCGAAGCCAAAGGATTTGGGCACAGCAACTTCCTGCAACCATGTACTCAGCTTCAGTAGTGGACGTTGCTACTGAATGCTGCTTCTTTGAAAACCAAGAAATCAGCTTGCTGCCTAGGAACTGACAAGTTCCGGAAGTTGACTTTCGATCTATCCTGCATCCTGCATAATCGGCATCGAGAATAACTCGTCGGTATTAAGTTATCATCGGCGAGGATACAATAACCCAAAGATCGGGTGTTCCTCTTAAATAGCGCAGAATCTTCTTGGCCGAGTCTAAATCACTTCGCTTGGGATCTCGCTTGGAATCTTGCGCATACACCTACAAAGATAAGTTATGTCGGGACGGCTAGCCTGTTAAATAAAGTAAAGAGCCTATAATAGCTCTATAGTCGGTAGAGTTAACGAAGCTCCCTCTTTGTCTAGATCGATTTTAAAGTTCGTGTTCATGGGGATTTTGACCGGCTTGCTGTGAGTCGCGACCGAATCTTTTGAGAAGGTCTCGAGTGTATTTGGCTTGATTGATGAAGATTCCTTCAGGTGATTGCTTCATTTGAAATCCAAGGAAATAATTCATCTCTCCCATCATGGACATCTCGAATTTCTCTTTCATCATCTTCTCGAACTGCTGACATATGGTCTCATTTCTGCAGCCGAAAATGATGTCGTCCACGTAGATTTGCACCGAGTAGGATGTCATCTCCCGACTTTATGTTGAATAGGGTGCGATCTACCGTCCCCTTCGAAAACCTTTCGAAGTAGAAAGTCCGATAGGGTATCATACCAAGCCACCGGGTGCTTGTTTTAACCCATACTGAGCTTTCCTAAGTCTCGTACACTCGATGTCCCTGGCTGAAAGCCGGGCGGTTGTTCCACGTAGACTTCTTCCTTCAGTACGCCATTCAGAAAAGCTGACTTTACATCCATCTGATAGACTTTGAAGCCTTGATGTGTTGCATAAGCTAGGAATAGATGAATGGCTTCCAATCTAGCGACTGGAGCGAACGTTTCATCAAAGTCAATTCCTTCTGCCTGACTGTATCCCTTTGCAACTAGTCTTGCTTTATTTCTGACAATGACGTTGTTTTCATCTCGCTTGTTTTTGAAGACCCACTTAGTACCAATCACATGCTGATGTCTAGGTCTGTCAACAAGCTCCCATACTTCATTTCTGATGAACTGGTTCAGCTCTTCTTGCATAGCAATGACCCAGTCAGCATCTTTAAGTGCGTCCTCTATTGACTAGGGTTCTTCTGTAGACAGAAAACAAGAGTAAAGTGAGCTTTCTCCTTGACTTAATCTTGATCTCGTCCTTATAGTTGCTGATGGATCTCCAACGATAAGATCTGAAGAATGAGCATCGAGCCACGAACGCCTGAGTCGGGCTTCTTCTTCTGATACTACTTCTGCATAGTCAGTAGGAGTGTTAGGCATTTCAGTAGTACTGTTCTGTGACTGTAGCAATTCAGTAAGAAGGTTAGGATCTACTGAGTTTCCAGGTTCAGGGGCATTTAGCTCAGGAACATTAATCGTTCCCCCTGAGTTTATATTCTAAGTAGAGGTCTCAGTTACCATTGGGGCTTCCTCATCGACCGATGTTACCTGTTGTTGATTCTGTTCGATAGAGTCAACTAGGTCAGCTACATCGACTGTTGGTTGAGTCTGAGTTTCTTCATCGTCTGACTCATCATCCCAACAATGCTGGATCTTTTCAGCTTTATCAGTAAGTCCGAGATCCTGTAGCTTGCTGCTGACATCATCAGTATTTGACTCTGTTTCTTTCCTGTTCTTAGTAACAAATTCATCAAAAACAACATGAGGGCTTTCCTCCACACAAAGAGTCCGATAGTTAAAGACTCTGAAGGCTTTACTGACTCGAGAGTAACCTAAGAAAACTCCTTGATCAGATTTGCTATCAAAGACCTTCAGCTGATCTTTCCCATTATTGTGGATAAAGCAAGGACAGCCGAAAATATGAAAATGAGAAATAGAAGGAATTCTCCCTTTCCATAATTCATTTGGTGTCTTCATGTGTTGCTGAGTGAGTAGTGAGCGATTCCCGAGTATAGCGAAGCGGTGTCGGTAGCATCGGCCCGGAACTTCGAGGGTAGTCCGGAATCTGCGAGGAGCGTTCTTGCTTTGCTTCTTTGAGTGTTCTCGTTCTTTCGTTCAGCAAGTCCGTTCTGGCCGAGGGGTGCGTGCAGCTGATGTTTCGTGCTTAATTCCCTCTTTATCGCAGTATGTCTTAACTACTGAGTTTAGAAACTCTGTTCCTCTGTCCGAGCGAATTCTTTGAATCTTGATGTCCTTTTCCACACTAAGTTTCTTCAGCAGATTGGGCAACTCAATTTGAACATCAGATTTATTGGCGATGAAGATGACCCAAGTATATCTCGAGTAGTCGTCAATAACGATGAGGGCATACTTCTTGCCTCTTATAGTCACTGGAGAGACTGGCCCGAATATGTCCATGTGCAGCAGCTGAAGGATTCCATCAGTGGAAGGTGACGGAATAGGTGGATTGCTACTCTTTGTTTGCTTTCCCTTCAGACATGCTTCACAATTTCTGTCTTTAACGAACGATTCGTTGGGCAATCCTCTGACTTTGGAGTTCTTAGCTAGCTTATTCATGGTCTTGAAGTTCAGGTGGCTGAGTCTCTTGTGCCATAGCCATCCTGACTTGTCACCAGATTTTGTCTGTGCTAGTAAGCAAGCCTCAGGTTCTGCGGTTTTCCAGTCTGCAACATAGATGTTTTTCCTCCGCGAACCCGATAACACTTGTTTTCCCCGTAGATTTGTCAACAATATCACGAAGCCGGCGTCAAAGATTACTCTATTAAGATTATCACGAATTGATCGATCGAAAGGAGATTATGTTGAAGTCCTTCAACATATGTTACTCTTGGAACTGTGGCAGACCCAATTGTCAGCGTTCCGTATCCCCTTGTATAGCCTTTGGAGTTGTCACCGAATTCAATTCTGGGACCATCTTCTTGTACGTAGTTGGTCAGCAGGCTCTTCTGGTAAGTCATGTGTCTCGAGCAGCCGCTGTCCACTATCCAAGGGTCCTTATGCACCTGCAAAACAGAGGCATTTTTAGGTACCCTTTGGTTCAGTTGGGTCCTTACTGGTTAGTGGGTGATTTCGAAACCCAGATCTGTCTCGAGACCTTAGAAGTCTGAGACTTCTTCTTCTGAACCTTGTCAGCTTTCTTCTCCACAGGACTTGGAGATACTGACTTTCTGCTGATGATTTTGGGTTCAGGCGCTTTCTTCTTCTGAGTCTTAGCGCTTCTCCTGACCCTGGGCTCATAGTAGTACGAGTCGTACTGAGCCGGATGCTCATATAATGGCTCTCTGTACTATTATGCCCATCTGACCTTCTTGGTTGCCCCTGAATTTGATTGCGGTGTCCTGGGGCTGGAACCTTTGGTCAGCTGCTTGTTGCTACTCGGCTGAGGTGCAATCATTTTCTGTTTGTTCTTCGCCTGAGGTGTGGTGTTAGCAGCTTGCACCTTTCCTCTGACGAACCTATCAGCCAGTGTTGCTGATCTTTTGGAGGTAGAAGCTTCGTGGGTATAGCCAAGGCCTTCTTTTACAGTAGTTGGCCGTTGTGCTCTGAGCATGCTTTCTAGCTTCTCCTTAGCTCCCAGGTACTGTTCAGTCATCAGTCCTCTCCAGACCTCATCACTTCTCCTGAGAGAATCATAGTCCTTCTGTACGTCTGAGAGTTTCTGACTGAGTTGGGCTATTTCAGTCTTTTTCTCAGAATTATCCTTAGTCAGGACTGAGATCTGAGTCTCTTGAAGCTGAGACTTAGTCATAAGAGATTCAATCTCTTCCTTGAGTCTTGCAACTAGATTCTCTAACTCAGTAGAGACCTAATAATCAGAAGAAAGTCTCTGATTCTCAGCCTTTACCTGTTCTAGTTCCTGGATGGTTCTGCTGAACTCTCTGCTCAGCTGAATATGTTCCTCTAGTAGATCGTCGTAGGCTTGTACCACATCTAGATGATCATCTGAGACCGAGCACGTGTCGTGTGTGCTGTGTGAAGAAGAGGTAATATTAAGTTTAGAATTTACCTCAGCCTCTTCTCCGGCCATCAGACACTGTTCAGCTGATTCCTCAGGAACCTTCTCTCCGACTTCAACAGCTACGAATGCAGCTTCATCTTCAGAAGAATACATGAATGTATCTTCTTCAATAAAGTTGTCGGATATCTCTCCGGCTATGTAGGCCTGCCTTCGCTTGGCAAATTTTTCTCTTCTGGCCTGCCGTTCTGCTCTTTGAGCAGCTGAGAGTTCGGGACAGTCATACTGATAGTGTCCCTCCTTCTTGTAGTTGTAGCAGGTGGATGTTCTGCTGCTCTTACCAGCTGAGTCTTTAGACGGACTGGCAGCAGACTCCGATTTCCTGCATTCAGTAGAAGGATTAGATTCTTCTTTCTTATGATAGTCTTTCTTACCTGAAGAAGAATCTCAGTTGTATTTCCTCAGCTTTCTGACTTTCTCCTTTTCCCTCTGATATTTGAGAGCCATCAGTGCTAGCTGATGAGGGCCTGGACTCTCGGAAGACTTTGCTACTGATGTGGCCACAGCTTTGCTTGAGGAAATAGGCTTGGCTCCTGTGTTGCTGACTGTTGCCTTGAAGGCATGGTCGAACTGTGTGTCAGCTGGAGCGCTTAAGCACTTTTGGGGTAGGCTATGCTCGAATTCCTCCAATTTTAATTCTGAAAATATAACATCAGGAGTTAGAGCATTTAGATCAGAGCGACGTAAATAAGTAGCAAAAGGAAGCCACTTCTGTCGGGGCAACGCTCTCAAGATCTTGGTGTGCATCTCCTTGTTGGTGAACGACCTCCCCAGCCCATTGATGACATTGACTTGATTGGTGAATCTGACACTCAGCTTGTCAATGGTTTCAGTAGGCTCCATTGTAAAGGCGTCGAATTTCTGAAGCTCTAGCTCGAGCTTGTTTTCTTTGATCTGAGGGGTTCCATGGCTTAGTACAGCCAAGGCGTCCCATAGCTCTTTCGCCGTCTTGCAATCCTGTACCCTTCCGAGGTGTGAGTCACTGAACGTAGTCAGTATGGCATTACGTGCAACTCGGTCAAGGTTGTGCAACTTCTTTTCTTCAGGCGTGAAGGCAGATTTATCTTTGGGAACCTTAGCACCAGTTTGTGCTCCCGCACCTCCTCCAGCAGCAAATACTACGCTGTCGATCATAGGAATGATCAGTCCTGACTCTAGGACATCTGACATGCTGTCGTGGAGTGACGTTAGGTGTGCCTCCATACGTACGCGCTATACCGTGTAGTTCTCTATTGAGAATATCGGTACCATCCTAATACCTGACATATCAGACATCGTAAGAGTAAGAGTATAGGATGCTGAAAAGATGCTTATGCAGTGAAAACGGTTTTCAGGATCAGTTCGAGAGGACCAAGATTTTGTAACCGGCGATCAGTTGAACACCGTGAGCTCTGATACCAATTGTTGGTCCGGAGATGATAAGTCAGGTGTAGAGGGGGGGGGTGAATACACCTGAGCTCAGTTTCTTTTTCTCAATGAAGGTCAGCTGAGCTATTGATTGCAACTGATGAACAGTGCCAAATAAGCCTTCGATCGCGGGACAGAGTGAGTCAGCTACTGAGCTCTCTCCTACTGACTGTTGTCAGTACTTTGAGAATCAGTCGGAGACTGTTTTGCGGAAAGTGTGGGGCCTGGAATTCGTCTCTTTTGAAAACACGTTTTAGCAAATTAAATCTTTTGGCTGTGCTCTTTATAGAATACGTTTTATGCAAGCTTATGATTTTCAAGTCAGTTGAATGCTATGCAATAAAACAGTAAAAGAACACAAGCGATTTAACGTGGTTCGGATATGCAAGATCCTACGTCCACGGTCCTGAACAAAGCAGGAGAACTTGTTGATTATTCTGAGCAAGCCTCAGCAGGGATACTGTGCACTGGACAGTTCCCTCTAAGTTATAGTCCTTAGCGACTTTACAATCCAAACCTAAGTCTGAAAGGGAAGGGAATATTCTCCAACTGAGAAGGAGTTCTTACAATAAGAACAATTCACTAAATGTGAACTCCTTCGAATCTAAGCTATAAATATGACAATGAGCTTAGTCTAGAGAAGAAGGGGATCTAAGAACTCTAGAGAGAAAAACTGAGAAATCTTCTAAGTACGCAAGTTTTCCTCTGGATGATCTTTGAGTGTTCTAGAGCGTTTGTGAACTTGAGCTTGTCCCTTCGAAATTCCGTCACTCGGAGCTTCAAAAACTTCTTTATTTATAGTTGTGAGTTATGGCATATATCCGTTGGAGACGACGATGCCACGTGTCACAAGCTTCCAAGGAAAACGAACTTGTTGCAGCAGGGCAGTTAATGCACTGTTCATGAGAGCAGCTTTACTGTGTAGAGTAGGTAAGCATTATCGGCTTCTCATTGGTCGAGGTTTGTAGTTGGTGAGAATGTCAGAGTTGACCGTTCAACCACCTCGTATGTCTTCTGCTGAATTTCTCGAAAAGACTTGAATAGCTGGGTCACTTTCTGTAGGATACGATGGGCGAAAAGTCTCTGTCTTCTTCAGCTGAGTCGGCTGACAGGGCATCTACTGAGTAGGTCAGCTGGCGACTGCGAAGGTACTGGGCTTGCATGAGTTCTTCTGCTGATGGCTTATCAGCTGCTGGGTTGGCTTCTACTGAGGTTTACTCAGCTGATGCTGAAGAACTCAAGCGATTACACTGATGACGTGGGGTTCTGAAAAGTATCTTCGACAGAAGATCAGTTCAACAACTACCCCGTACAGGACTTAGACAAGAATATAAAAACGATTACAACAAGTCTAACCTATACATCAGCTAATCCTAACTACACACTAATCTACTGATATCAGCTAGGTTTTGGGATCTTCAATTCCATAGTACTACTATGATTTCCCCCAATTTTCTTTTAACCGAGCAACAGCTGAGTATCATCTACTGACTCATATCCAACACAAGCGTCAACACCGTCAGACTTATCAACCTCGTCAAAACGCTGGTTCCATAACCAAGAAGCTTGTTTAAGTTCATATATGGACTTCTTTAACTTCAAAACTCAATGCTCTTCGCCTACTTTCACAAAACCTTCTGGTTGTTTCATGTAGATGTCCGTACCTTTCTCCAAGGTAACCGTTTAGGATTGCGGTCTTGACATTCATTTGCCATATTTATAGGTTCTTGTGAAATGCTATGGGAAAGAGTATTCTAGTGGAATTGATCATTGCTACAAGCGAGAAGTTGTCTTCATAATCGATATCATCTTTCTAAGTAAACCCTTTCGCTACCAGCTTGGTCTTAAATGCCATGATCTCTCCATTAGCACCTCTCTTTCTCTTGTATACCCACTTACTATCAATGGCCTAGCAGTACTTCGGTAGTTTTGTGACCACGTATACATTCATAGCAGTTATGGACTCGTATTCCGAGTCAATAGCGATTCGTTATGAATCTGAATCTATAACTCCCACTGCTTCATTGTAGGTCTAGGGATCCATGGTATCTTATTCATCAGCCAGGAGATGATCATACATCTTCCCAATGAACATAAACCGATCAGGGCTAATATAACCCTCCCACTACGTCGAACAAAGCCAGGCGTTCTGTTAACAGATTGTGCAGTAGCTTGTGGTGTCTTATCTTGCACAACTGGCTTTCTGAGTGGATCGGTACTTCCTTGTAATTCCTCAAGGTAATGTCAACTCGAGACTTGTGTATACTAATATAGTCTTCTTCGAAGAACCAGCCGTTGGTGCTAACAACGATCTTCTGCTCTTTAGGATCATAAATGTATCCACTCTTCATTTCCTTTGGATACCTAATGAATAGCATCACTTTGAACGTGATTCCAACTTGTCTGCTTGCTTATTTAGCACGTTAGTTCGATAACCACAAATCCTTATGTGGTGCTAACTGGCACACGATTCAGCAAGGTGTCTTATTTACCGACTTAGAAGGCACACGATTCAGCAAGCATGCTGCAGTCTCTAGAGTATATCCCCAAAAAGAAACAGGCAACGTTGCATAACTCATCATCGAACAAACCATCTCTAGTAGAGTTTAATTTCTTCTCCTTGACACACCATTCTACTAAGGTTTGCCGGTGCTGTCAGTTGGGACATAATCCCACATTCTGTCAATTAATACTTGAACTTGTTGGAAAGACATTAACCACCACGATCAGATCATAGCATTTTAAGACAATCAACCTCAAAACAATCCCAATACTGATGACAGAAGAGCAGACCCTTAGGTCAGAGATAGGCTACGGAGAGCCAACTAACATTGTATCAATAGGCGACCTAAGCACAACCATGCTCTACTTACTGAGTATGAAAGGCACTCAATCGCCCATTCAGCCAGAGACTCAGGAGGACGACCATGCTGACAAGGATTCAACACCAAAGGATGCAGACAAAGGAGGATCTGCTGAGGGAAAATTTCCCAGCGATCACGAAGATGCACCACCACCCTCTCCTTCATCCGGTGTCATTGAAGTTGCACCTTCCACTTCTCATTAGAAGCCAATTGCTACTACTATTGAAGCGAGACTCAGCGCGTCTCAATATCAGTCGTAGGCTTTTCCAGATACCTCAGCCAAGAGCATCAATAAGGGCCTGAAATGCCAAGGAGATAAGAATCGCCTTCTTGAAGGATGTTCACATCAAATGGTCCTAATACACCAAGGAACAGATGTCCAAGTTCAAAGCCTTAACAACTAAAGTACAAAGGGTTAGTACTCCAATCGTTCCTGATACTAACGCGATCCTCTCAAAGGCACTCGAAGCTCAAAAGACTGATCTTACAACACAGTTTCAGCACCTCATCGAAGATCAAGCCAAATCATAACCTGAGAAATTGAACATAGTCGTATCCGACATGTTGAATATCATAGAGGACACAAAGAAGTTGGTTACAGCTACTGTATCCAAGGTACTAACATAACAAGCATTGGCTGGTAAGGTTATTCAAGAAGAAGATGTCAAGATGGTAGAGGACTATCTCAAGAAGAATGATCAGAAGGAAGATGATCTACTGAAGATTATCCGAACTGAGCATGACAAAGAATGGGATAACTATACTGATACAGTCTGTGATGTAGTTGCAAGAGTCAACGTAGTTCAGACTGCCATTGAATCCCTCTCCACCAAGGTAACTACCCTCTCCACCCTTATATCGAAACTTGTTGATGCCAAAAAGGGGGAAGGAAGTAATAAAGTGATCAAGGCTGAAGAACTTCCCATTATCACTGCTGGATCTCAAGGGAAAGAAAATGTAAGGGGGAACAAACTGGAGCTGAGAAGCTAGCACTCACTCATATAGTTGGAGGTTCAGGTGAAGGAACCTCAACTCAAGCTATAAAGGAAGTAGCTCAGTTTTTAGATGAGCTAATTATTGAAGATGATCCAATGCGCTCAGTTGCTAAGGGCAAGAAGAGAGCCAAGAGATCCCCTACTCTACAAAAAAATTCAAAAACTCTGATGAGCAAGAAGCTTATGATAAAGACATGGCCAGAAGACTTCAAGCACAGGAAGAGGCTAAGGCAAAAACCAAGAAGAAATCCATACCAGTCAAGACAGTCGTACCAAGAAGAAGCAGATCTATCATTTCGAGGCAAACTAGAGCTAAAGCGACGAAAGAAAAACAAGCTGAGAAAGCCAAGGAAACTCAGAAGTCCAAAACAGCTAAAACTAAGTTTTAGGGGCCGAGACTGAGATTACCTCTGAACAATACATGCTACGAAAGGGATCTTTGAATCAAAGAATGATCAATAATATCAAGATATATTGTCTCCTGCTTAGACTGATAGATCCAAGCTGACCAAGGAGAAAGAGGCCGAGCAGAAAGAGATATAGGATACACGCGAGCGATGACTCAATATTACTGCTGAGACCAGACAGAAAAGTGTAGCTAGAGAGAAGGTCAAAATTCCTGACCTTGAAGCATTGAGGTTGAAAACAGAGACAGAAACGAGAGAGAGAATCCTAGAGAAGGACATGAGTATTCCCACTACTTCAAAATTCTATAGACGAGGAACTCAGAAGACGCATCTGAAGAGAGCACTACACCCTCGTGTCGACAAATGGATGCTCTGGAAATTCAATCAGAAATGGGAAGAGATCAAGTTGGAATTCATTAAGCACTGTTGCATATGGCGAGTGTATAAGAAGTCAGTTGATCTAGATCAATTGTTCAAAGATTTTGTGACTCAGTATGAACCTACTTTGTATGCCTATGTTCAGACTATTCTCGATGATCAAGGACTTCCTCTGAAAGCACCAGCAAACTGGATCATTTCTCCTCCTAAGACTTTACAAGGTAATATTTGCATGAAGGAGATCGAGGAAGATATCACTTATGCTCTCTACAGAAAAGCCTTAGATCTGAATGTACCAGAAGATCAGACAGCGTCCAAGGACCTCAAAGCCAACACCTACAAATCTTATGGTCTTGATCCGCCCGAGGCTAAGTCAGCAGATTTCAAAGATAGGTTGCACAGATTCAGGAAGGCCAGCTGACTAGTCTTAGTTCTTTTTTATAGTGATGAATTGTTTTATGTACATATAATTCTTTATTATCAATGAAGTCATATCACCTTTTGGCCGAGACAACTGCTCATTGTCGTAATGGCTATCTTCACTTTTCAACACAATGGATCACCTCAGTGGTCAAGACACACATACTTACAGTTATGATTATTGTCTAGATTCCTGTGTGTTATTTCAGATTTTGAGTTACATTTTATGTAATAGGTTTTGGCATCATCAAATGGGGGGAATTGTTGGAATGGGTTTTAGTATGATAAGATTTGAAGATCTCAAAACTCCTAGCTGAATGATGAAACCTTTAATGTAATAGCTTAGTTGAGTACATCATGTTAGGATCTCAATAGACGGGCTAGAGTTCTGTAAATGATGGGCTCAGTAGAATATCTTTTCTTAGCTGGAGGGACGAAGCACTGAAAACTATGTATGGTTGATTAGAACCTACTTAATATTGAAGGAATTTGTCTTCGAAGTGAATATCTCACAAGAATGTCAGTAGAGAACAACTTAGTTAAAGTGTCCGAAGAATCAGAGAAAGTCAACTCAGCATCTGTTTCGGAGTTTGAACAAATCTCACCTACCATTCAACCTCCAGCAATGAGGATGTGCCAGCATTGTACTTGCACTGACACAAAGCTGCTCCCTGAATTGAAAAAGAGAGAATCTCTACAGGAAGGTTCAAATTCTAGATGGTTGTTTTCCTTATCGTTTTTGACACGTGGCTAGGTCTCTTCCAATAGATCTTTCCATAGTCAAAACTATAAATAGAGATCGATCTCCAAGCGATGAAGACACCAAGAACACCAAGCATTTAAGCACTCAAAACTCAAGCAAACTTAAAGCTCACTCAGCCAAGAACTTATAATTCAGATAGACTTTCTCATAGTTCTTCCCTCTAGAGATATCATTTGTTCTCTTTCTCTATTCTAAGCTAACCTCGTAAGATTAAACACTTAGAAAAACCGAAGGAGTTCATATTTTTTAACTGTTCTTATTGTAAGAACTCCTTCATAATTAGAGAAACTAAAACTCAGTGTTTGAACCTTGTAATGTCACAAAGACTATAACTAGAGTATCTGTCCTGTGTACAAATCGACTGATACTTGCTCAGTATAATAAAGCCAAAACCTTTTGGTAATCAGGACAGTAGACGTAGCATCTTGCGTATCCGAACCACCTTAAAATTCACTATGCATTTACTATTTTATTGCTTACTTTTCACACTTCACGAAACCGTTTTACAAGAGTATAACTCAGATTTTTAGTAAAGATGAATTGACGCACAAGCATGACTTAAATTGATTTTTATTAAAATTGTTTTTCAAACGAGACGATAAAATTCAAGCCTCCACTTCCGCACTTATTCGTATACTGAGATTACTGTAGATTGACTGAAGTCAGCAGACGAAGTTTAGTAGTTCGAACCACTCTGCCCACACTATCAGAAAGCTAAGTTGTCGAGCTGAATCCTTCAGCGAGCACATTTAGTAATATATTGACTTTCATGTTTGAGTAAAAACTTGTACTCAGATGTATTCCACCCTCCCCCCCCCCCCACACACACACACACACGAAGACTCGTCTCTGGACCAACAATTATTACTCGTGTTTTAGACCTTCTGGTCTCTGTCATGTGCCTTCCTCTCTACTACGTGTACAGAAACCTAAAAGAAAAAGTTAAAAATTGCGCTATCTGAAAAACTCCCATTAATCGTATATAAAGGTGTGATTATATGTTCATAAACGTGTTGGGGGGGGGGGAGTTTGATTATCAGTAAAAATAACCGTTAATAATGTTACGGCCCATTAGTAATTATATTAATAATGGACTTCTATTAGTAATAATAATCAGCTCATAATATAATTAATAATATTTAACTCCCCAATTTTCATAACTTTACAAGGGGACGTTACTTCGTGCTTAACTTTAACTCAATATTATTTATTTTTCAAAATCATACTTTCATAAAAATAAGGTTTCAATATGAAATTTCATAAAGAAGAGGAATCTTAAAATAAAAACAACTACGACTAATAGTTCTTGAAAATAAAAAGCACTGCAATAATGAGTTTCATAAATCCTTCCTCATGTGATCATCACCACCAACATCTCTACGCATCGGCCGAGCCATTTTACGAAAAATGTTAAAACGATAGGGATGAGTACTACTACTCAGTGGGGAAACACATTTATCCAAAGTATAGATCATATCAAATATAAAAATGAATAACTAGTTCCTGTAACATGAACTTATAATTTGGACACAAAGACCACATGAACTTGTAATTTGGCCACACAAACCACTTGAACTTTTAATTTGGTCACACAGACCACATGAACTTGTAATTTGGCCACACAGACCACATGAATTTGTAATTTTGTCACACAGACCACATGAACTTTTATTTTGGCCACATAGACCACTTCCTTACATGCTTGTCGTCAAAACATGAAATATCGAATGCAATATATAATAAAGATAAACGTAACATTCCCTACCTTAACCTTGACTTGAAGAAAAATAATGGATATCAATGTTAAAGTCCTGCGCGCCGGTCATAAACATGGAAGTTTATCTTTATGACTCGTACATGGAATGCCATGCATGCATCAACAATTTCAATAATTCAAAAATAGACATACTTCATAATAATCTACTTATTATCCATAATCTACTTATCCATAATAATCATTTTATCCATATTCTACTTATTATCATGAAATTTTAACTGTTTCACATATTAAAAAAATTTAAGTATATTAAACATAAACCTACTTCTATTGAAAATTCATTCGTGCATTGAATAATTCTGCAATTCATGAAATAAATCAATGAAATCATAAAAGTTTTGTCCTAAAAATTATAGATCTCTAACACTAACAACATATTACCTATTCTATCACAATAAAACTTATCATGATCAATAATTTATTTAATAATAACATGAATTTTTTTATTTTTTCAATCTACATGCATCTTGTCAAAAAAATCTGGCATGTCAAAAAACAAATTAACAAATAAATAGTAAACATATCCTAAAAATTCTAAATTTTTAACATGAAAGACCTAACATATAGTATATCCCATTAAAATTAAGCATGGTTGAAAACAACATAAAGAAAACATGAAAAATAATTTTCCTATCAAAGTCATGGACAAGCTGTCAAAAACTGGCAGGTTACGAATAAATTTTTTACCAAATACTTATCATATTTGTAAAATTCTAAACAACTAATTTAGTATACTAGACATACCTAGGAATATTCTCCTAAATTTTCACGATGATATGAAGTCGGGAAAATGTGTAAATAATTCTTGAAATAACTCCCACATATGCTGGCAGATTTCAAAAATATTTATGTGATGCTGTATTATGATCGATTAAAGGAGTATTTATAGGCCTAAAATAAATTATCTAAATATCCCTAATCATAAAAGTATCAAATATATTTAACCCATAATTATTTTCGAACTTATAACATTTAGATAGAATTTAATATATTACTTACCATATAAAAGAATCAATCCTAGATAGATTAAGATATGGAGAAACACAATTATATTTAATCTTAAAATATGTATTATATCCTAGTATGTTTAGTAAATCATAATCTAAAATTATCTTCTAATAACTTAAAACATATATAAAATATTATATTCTAGTATGTTTAGTTAATTCGAAATAAATAAATATTATTCTTGACTCATAATTCTAATATGATTTCTATCTAACCATAATTATTGAAAAATTTACCTAAAACAATAAAAAAATATAATTAAAATATGATATAAATAAACACATTTAAAACCCAAAACAAATTTACGTAACAAAAAATGATTTATTGAAAAATAAGATAAATGCTTTAATTTTTATTTTAATTTCTAAGGCGTGACTTACAGAACCTAACACTTGATATTATGCATGAATAGATATGCAATACATTTTATATTGAATATTTTACATAATCATTGGGCCACTTATTTATCAATTAATTGGCCCTGTCAATTAATTCCAGATAAACAATTCTCTAACTTATTAAATAATATGTAAAATACATTAATCTATTAATAATCACATGAGAATGCAGTCAATAACCGGGCAACCTACTTGAGCCAGACCAGGGATCCATTACAAGAAATAAAGTAGGACCTCAAATTAATTAATCATCTTTGATCAGCCCAAAGCAAAATTAAATAATAACATGGATTCATTCCACTAGAGAATCTTTGTTGACTTACCCCTTTATCCTAATTTGAGCATGGATTTGTATTTTTGACTTAATTTACCTTCGTATTTAATAAAAAAATATTCACTAATTAATTAAGTTCACTGACAGTTTAAATTAATTAACATCTTATTATATTCTTGAGTAGTACCACTCAACCTTATTAGCACACCTGGACTTAATCAACTGGTCGGGTTTAGTATGCTAATCCTAACTAGTACAAACAACTAATCTCAGCTATCTAATACTATTCTCCCACTTATACAAAATTTTCTGTAGTCCTAAGCTAGGTGCATTTCACACACTCTAAAGCCACGGACATACTTCTCGTGGGCCTGAATGGGCAAGCTCTTCGTGATGAATCAGCTAGATTTTCCTCAGTACCGATCTTCTCAATGGCCTTGTCTCCTTATTAGTCTAGAGGCGTGCCTCAGGTGTAGAGTGGTGGGTGAATTCACCTGAAGACAAATTCTTACTCAGAACGCGAAAGTCAGCTTAGCTAAATGTTGCTACTGAACTAGTCTACTGAACTATTCAGTTGGCCAAATAAACTTTCTCGATCGCTTGGGCAAAGAGTTCCTCTACTGAGTACATTCTACTGACTTATAGCAGTGAACAGTTGTTCAGTATCAGAAATTGTGTGCGCAAGTGTAGGCCCAAAATATATTCGTCTCAGTTGAAAACCCGTTCTATGCTATTTGATTTAAAGTCAGTTTTATGCAATGTGAACAGTTATCAATGCAATAGTAAATCAACACAAGCAATTTTTAAAGTGGTTCGGATACACAAGATCTTACGTCCACTGTCCTGAACAAAGCAGCTTATACTGAGCAAGTTTCACTCGATCTGTTCATTGGACAGATACATTCTTGTTTTCATATACTGAACAAGTCTCAATTAATCTGCACGCTGGACATATATCTACTTATAGTCGTAGTGACTTTACAATCTTAACCGTGAAGGTTTGAGTTTCTCCAACTATGAAGGAGTTCTTACAATAAGAATAGTTTACAAAGATGAACTCCTTCAAGGTTTCTAAGCTAATGATATTATAATAAGCACGCTTAGGTTAGAGAAGGGGAAGTAAAGGATCTCTAGAGAGAAGAACTAACATGATCTTTCAAATAAGCAAGTTCTTCACTGTGTTTGGCTTTCAGTTCGCTAGAGTATTTTCACTTGAAAGCTTGGTTCCCTTGTTCATGTCTTTCTACATGAAGACTCTTCTCTATTTATAGTATTCGATTCATGAATGGATCCGTTGGAGGGAATCTTGACACGTGTCGAATAAGACAATGAAAACGACCTTATCAATTTTGAATATCACTGTAAAAATTTCCTCTTTTTCAGTCTAGGAGCAGCTTTATGAAAGAGCAGGTAGAGTGCTGGCGGCTCCTCATTGGTCGAGGTTATGAGAGTAGGTGAGGCTTGTTCAAACTCTAGGTATACGGTAAGTTGACTTCCTCTGAATCCTCGGACCTTTAACTGAATTGTCTCATACTTCCATTCTCATGGTTCTGAGAATTCGTGGTTGGAATTCCTTTGCAGATTCAGTTGGTTATAGCTGACCCAACTGACTTCTTCGATATTGAGTGCCTTCGGCTGAGTGACGGATCTTCTACTGAATGCACCAACTACTGAACTCTAGCTTACTGAGTTCCTAACATGCTGAACTCAACTAAATTATTACATTATCGAAGGCTCATCATTCAGCTAGGGGTTTTGGGATCTTCAAATCTTATCATACTGTATCTCGTATAATTTTGTACTTCCTGTCTATGTGTTTATACGTCTTGTGAGATATGGGTTCCTTTGAATTGGCCACTGCACCCGAATTATCACAATAAATTGTGATAGTCTTAGGTAAATTCGGAACAATATAAGGACCAAGAGGAAATTCTTGAACCAAACTGCCTCTTTCGAGGCTTCTGAAGCGGTCACATACTCTGCTTTCGGGGTTGAGTCCGCAATGCATTTCTGTTTTGCACTCCTCCATGAGATGACTCCACCTCCCAAAGGAAATACATAACCCGAGGTAGACTTATTTTCATCTCTTTCATCCTGGAAATCCGAGTCTATATAACCCAAATGCACTAGACTGTCTGACTGGTAAACAAACCTATAATCTCTAGTTCGTTTAAGGTACTTGAGAATATGCTTGACCGCAGTCCAGTGCTCCTTTCCAGGGTTAGACTGATATCTTGAGACCATGCCTACAACATATGAGATATATGGTTTCGTACAAAGCATCGCATACATAAGACTACCGACAACGGAAGCATATGGTACTAGTCTCATACTTTTGATCTCTTCAGGCGTTATAGGACACTGATTCTTTGATAGGAAAATGGCATGTCTGAAAGGTACTGAACCTTTATTGGAAACTTGCATGCTAAAATGAGCGATGAAAGTATCAATGTAGGATGGTTGTGACAAGCTTAACCTCATTTTATGGCGATCTCAGATAACCTTGGTCCCAAGGATGTAAGCAGCTTCACCTAAGTCCTTCATTTGAAACTATTCGGATAAACATTTCTTTGTGTCTGATAACACTTCAACATTGTTGCTAATGAGAAGGATGTCATCTACATAAAGTGCACGAAACACCACTGGTCCGTTAACATAGATACGGTACACGCACACCTCCTTAGGACATGATACAAAACTATAGGTTTTGACTACCTAGTCAAAACTTTGGTGCCGTAATCGGGAAGCTTGCTTAAGTCCAAAAATAAACTTCTTAAGCTTGCAAACTAGATGTTCTTCACCCTGTTTCACATAACCTTCTGATTGTTTTATGTAGATGTCTCTACCTTCTTCAAGGTGATCATTTAAGAATGCGGTCTTGACATCCATCTGCCAGATTTCTAAGTTCATATGAGCTTCTATGGATATGAGAATCCGAATGGACTTGATCATCGCAACAGGTGAGAAGGTGTCGCCATAATTGACATCCTCTTTCTGGGTAAACCCTTTTGCCACTAGCCTGGCCTTAAATGTCATGATATCTCCATTCGATCATCTCTTTCTCTTCTATACCCACTTACTACCAACGTCCTTGCAGCCCACAGGTAGTTTTGTGACATCGTATACATCCACAGTAATTATGAACTCAAATTCTAAGTCCATGGCGATTCTCCAAGAATCTGAATATATATTGTTGGGTGATGATTCAATCCTCAGCATGATCATACTTGTGGGAAATGATTCTATCTTCTATACTGAATCACGCTCAGTAGCCTCGTGCTCTGACTGTTGAGAAGATTTGAAGATCCCAAAACCCTATCTGATTGGTGAACCATTCCTTTGTATTCGTATTTGTCTCTGAGGTTTCAGACTCAGTAGACACTCTGCTCTGGTCAAGGCACTCAGTAGCTCATCAGCCTTAGCACCAGTGTAGAAGACTCAGTGAATACTAGACTCAGCAGGAGCAGTATACTGAGAGAGTCAGTTGAACTGAACTCAGCAGGAGTAGTTCACTGGACTCAGAGCTGATTTTCAGTAAGACCCTTCTCAGCTGTCTATCTACTGAATACAAAATCAGACTCAGCATCGGCTGACAGTCTTCTGAACTGTCTGAATCTTTTGATAAGCTATCAGTGTTGTCAAGTACGAGGAAGAGAGAAGTCAACTTCAGTTGCCTCGAAGTTTGTTCTGTCTCAACCACCACATCCACCTCGACAAATGACAAGCATACACGTGTCGTCTCACCTACTAAAGCTACAGTCAACATATTTCCGTAAAAGGAGGGAAAGGACACTGTACCTACTACAAAAGAGCCGTTTGCTACCACAAAAGAGGGAAAAAGAAGAAGATCGTCTCCAATGGATCTATTCTTCTCTCCACTCTATAAATAGAGGGATCATTCAAGATTTGAAGCACACTAACGCGACGCCAAGAACACGAGAGAGCGCGAAAGAAAGAGCGAATTCCAAAGAACAAAGTCTTAGCAAGAACTTGAAGAACAATCTCCGGCGAAAGACTACATTCTAGCTCATAGGGAATCAAGCTAAACCGACATATAAAGCCTCTAGTATCCAAATCGACGTTACACGAACTCAAAGCTTACCTTCAGTTGTTCGTCGATCTAGAAGCTACTCTCATATTCCCTATCCCTCTAACCCTAAGCTCAACCGTTCTTATCTATAGCTTAGACGAAGGAGTTCACATTTGAACCCAATCCTTATTGTATAAGGACTCCTTCATTGTTGGAGAAGTTTGTCAAACACTTAAAGTTTAATAGAATTGTAAACTGGGACTTGCTCAGTATAATCCCCAAGCCACGGCTTTGTCCAACAGTACAAGCCGACCGAGACTAACTCAAGATAATAAATAGCCTCCCGATCTATCGGGACAGTGGACGTAGGATTGTTGATATCCGAACCACTTTAAAAATATCTCGTGTCGTTTACTTACTTGTTTCATTGGTTTTACCGTGCATACCGAACATCATATTTAAAATTGATTTAACCGTCTCGTATTCCGAACTTCTTATCTACCGAACCGAGACTTGCATAAAACGTTTTCCTCATTAAAACCGATTTGGGCCTACACAATTCCGCACACCGAACTCTCACCGATCGATACCGAATTCGACCTAGTCGGTTAGCGAGATCTCAGCCGAGTCGGTACTCTTTTAGCCTTTAACACGATTCGGAACGGTTGTGCGGTCCGCTTAACTATTTCAAGACGGCACCTTCTCCGAATAGGACTGTTCGTGTTCGAAAGTTGAGAAATTTGGATTCGTGTGTATTCACCCCCCCCCCCCCCTCTACACCCGAACTCACTCACGGGACCAACAATTGGTATCGGAGCAGGGAGTTCTTTGACTCTTGTTATCTTTGAGACTCGGTCTATTCGAACGAATCCGAGGGAAAGCGTTTTTCACCGCATATCACTCTACATTCATATCATTATTCTTCATGGCTGATATGTCGGTATAAGGATGGTACCTATGTTCTCGGTGGAGAACTACGGAGTATGGCGAGTCGGGATGGAAGCTCATCCGACATCCCTCCATGACAAGATATGGTCGAAGTGCTTGAAGATGGACCTATCGTTCCTATGATTGATAGTGTCGTGACTCAGGACCAAGCTCAAGGAGGAGGAATGGTGACTGGGAAGAAGATCCCCAAAGACAGAAGTCTCTTCACTCCTGAAGAGAAGAAGCTTCACAATCTAGACCGAGTCGCCAGGAATGCTATACTAACCACCCTTAGTGATTCTTATCT
The DNA here is from genome assembly GCA_028984105.1 of Lavandula angustifolia. Taxonomy (NCBI): domain Eukaryota; kingdom Viridiplantae; phylum Streptophyta; class Magnoliopsida; order Lamiales; family Lamiaceae; genus Lavandula; species Lavandula angustifolia. Next base: position 13,821,780 of record CM054810.1, read on the forward strand.
TGGCGGGGTTCAGGAATGCAAGACTGCTAAAGAACTCTGGGATGCTCTTGCGCTACTGAGTCGAGGGACTCAGAAGATTAAAGCCAACAAATTAGCGCTGGAACTCCAAAAGCTGGAAAGCTTGTCTCTCATGTCCGGGGACAAAATCGAAGATCTAAACGTCAGATTTACCAATCTGATGAATTCTATCAATGGGCTGGGAAAGACATTCAGCAACCGAGAGATGAATCTGAAGATTCTAAGGGCACTGCCGGACGGACACTGGACACCTTTTGCCACTTTATTGCGACATTCTGATTTAGATGCTGTGTCTCCTGACCATATCTTTTTAGAATTACAGGCAGAGGAGTATGAGTTCGACAGACCTCAAAGAAAGCTGAGAGCTGAAGCTGATACGAAGATTGACCATGCTTTCAAAGCTACAGTCAAGACAAAGATCTCCCGCTACGAGCAAGACGACAAGTAAGACTGAGCCTTCACTCACTGACCTACAAGAAGGAAGTCTAGCTCAGAAGTACACGCTGCTCGCAGTGAAGTATCAGAAGGAGAAAGAAAGGCGTAGAAAACTGACCAAAGCATACCGAGATACAAAAGGTAAGTCAGAATATACACCTAAACGCACTCCTGATACTCAATCTTCTGAATGCAGAAAGAAAGATGACTCAGCACCCTCAAGGGATAGTGCAACCAAAGAAGAAAAAGTCATCACTTGCTACAACCGCAAGAAGTCGGGACATTATCGGTATGATTGTCCCGAGCTCGATAGTGCCGAACGCGCAAAGACGCAAGGCAAGGAGAGAGAAATTCGCCCAGAAAAGACAATCCTACATAGCTGGCGAAATCTCAGACGACTCAAAAGAGATTGACTCCTTTATGGACTCATCTGACGATGAAGCAACTTTCATGGCCTTAGAGCATGAAGTAGATGAATCAACTGAAATGTGCATGATGGCAGGCGAAGAGGATGAGGTAAATTCTCATGAACCAGTTAACTCCTCTTCACACTGCACACACGACACTATTTCAGGTGCAGATGGGAATTTGGACATCTCGACCGCATATGAAGATCTACTAGATGAACAAATTCAGATGAGTCTGCAGCTCAGTAAGACTCTTCAGGAGTTGGATACCCTGAAAGTGGAGAATCAGAGACTTTCTCAGGAGAGTCAGGTTGTTACTGAGGCCGAAGGACTTGTGTTGAGACTCAGGGAGGAGATAAACTCTCTGATGGCCAAGTCTCGAGCATCAAGAAGATCGGATTTCGGTCTTGACCAATGACTTGACTCGAAAAGATACTTGAACCGAGTCTCATCAAGCAAGAATCGTCGGGACTTCGGGCACGAGCACGACGCACCGAAGAAAAGTGATGATGTCCGGAGGAACCCGATGACCGAGAGGTATATGGGCGCGAGAGAAGAAATTGGAGGCTATGCTAGCAAGCAATAAGCCAAAGCACTGCAAGGAAGGACTTGGATTCAGTTTAGGAGCTTCCTCATCTGCCCCAAGACACTCGGAAGTACGGCTTGCCGATAGATTTGTTCGAGGGGAAACTATCAACGCAGATATACCGAACCCCCTAGCAAAGAACAAACGAAGATGAAAGCACCTCATCCCACACATCAGCATTCCGACAAGAAGATCAATGCCAAGAAACCCCGGTTCGATCAAGGGGGAACCAAAGAAATCAAACTTGGCGGATCGGTATAGACCTCCAAAGCTGACGCATCCTGCTCAGTATGGATCATATTATTATGAACCTATAGTCCGAAGAGGCTCCAAAGGTCAGAAGAAGAAAAAGGTCACACAGAAGGCAAAGGTCAGCAGTCCACCAACTCAGAAGATCAGGACTCCCGAACCTCAGAAGCCTTAGAAGTCAGCCGTGACCATTCCAAGGGGTCGATATGTTGACTCCCAGTGGAAAGAAAATGTCTGAAACCACCGGGGTTGTTAGACAGATTTGGGTTACTAAAACTAACATCTAAGGACCCAAAATCAAAAATAAAGGGTACCCGAATATAATTCTCGTTTTGCGAGTGCGTAAAGACCCATGGTATGTGGACAACGGATGCTCAAGACACATGACATACCAAAGGAGTCTACGAAGAATTATATCACCGAAGAAGGACCCGGAGTGAGTTCGGAGACAATGCAAAAGGCTATACCAGAGGATATGGAACACTCAGCATTGGAACTGCCAACGTTCCAAGAGTATCATATGTTTGAAGGACTTCAGCATAATATTCTTTCTGTTAGTCAATTTTGTGATAACTCAAATAGAGTGATATTTGACGCCGGTTTTACGTGATGTTATTGATAAATCCACGGGAAAACAAGTGTTATCGTGTTCGCGCAGAAAGAACATATATGTGGCCGATCGGAACTCAACGAACCTCGAAGCTTGCTTATTGGCAAAGAATGACAACCGCACGGGGTGGCTATGGCACAGAAGACTCAGCCATCTCAACTTTAAGACGCTCAAGAAGCTTGTAAGAGACACTCTAGCAAGGGGACTGCCGAATGAAGTATTCAGCAAAGACACTCAGTGTGAAGCATGTCTGAAGGGAAAGCAAACAAGGAATCAAAATCATCCAGTTCCATCGCCTTCCACATATGGAATCCTTCAGCTGCTACATATGGATTTGTTCGGTCCAGTCTCCCCAGTGACGATCAGAGGCAGAAAATATGCATTAGTGGTCATAGATGACTACTCGCGCTACACATGGGTCATATTCATTGCCAACAAGTCTGACGTCAAAACAGAGTTACCAACGCTTCTGAAAAAGCTCAGTGTCGAGAAGAACACCAAGATCAGAAAAATACGTTCAGACAGAGGAACTGAGTTCCTTAATTCCATGGTAAAGGAGTTCCGCAAGCGTAAGGAATAGAGCATGAGACTTCAGCTGCACGCACACCTCAGCAGAATGGAGTTGCTGAACGAAAGAACAGAACTCTAAAAGAGGCAGCTAGGACTCTACTCGCAGACTCAGGACTCCCAACCAAATTCTGGGCAGAAGCAACGGATACTGCATGTTATACTCAGAATAGATCCTTACTGACAAAGCAGCATAAGAGAACACCATATGAACTATGGAACGGCAGGAAGCCTTCTCTATCTTATTTCCATATTTTTGGTTCTTCATGCTTTATTCACAATAATGGGAAAGATCAGCTGAAGACTTTTGATAGCAAGTCAGATCAGGGAGTATTCTTAGGATACTCTCGGGTCAGCAAAGCTTTCAGAGTATTCAACTATCGGACTCTTTACGTGGAGGAAAGCCCTCAATGTTGTTTTTAACGAGTTTGCTACTGAAGACAGGAGCAATAACTCAAATTCTGAATCTGAGGACATCAGTAAGCAGCTACAGGATCTAAGCTTAAAAGACAAATCGAAAAGATCCAACCTATGTTGGGATGATGATTCGGACGAAGAAACCGAAGATAAATCTACCGAATCTCAACCACCGAGCAAGTAGGCGAGCGATTAATTCTCCCGAACGGAATCAATCCCGGTGTAACTCGGGTCGATGAAGAAACCGTTGAGGTAACCGAGACCAACACTACCGAGAGCAACACCTCGGGGGAACGTCTAGTAATGTTCCCGAGCCGAATGCCCCCGAACCCGGTGACTCAAGTAGACCATACTCTTGTTACTTGAATTACTTCAATCTCGTGAATAGTACAACTGAAATGCCTAACTCACCTACTATCTGTGTTGAACAAGTTTCAGATGAAGAGTTGAAACATCGTAGATCGTGGCTCGATGCTCACACTGCTGATTTAATCATTGGAGATCCTTCAGCAAATGTCAAGACAAGATCCAGATTCTGTCAAGGAGAAAGCGCATTATTTTCCTGCTTCTTGTCTATTGAAGAGCCTCAGACCATTGAGGATGCACTGAAAGATGCTGACTGGATCATTGCTATGCAGGAGGAGCTGAATCAGTTCACGAGAAACGAAGTATGGGAGCTTGTAGACAGACCCCGGCATCAACATGTCATTGGAACCAAATGGGTCTTCAAAAACAAGTGAGATGAAAACAAGGTTATAGTAAGGAACAAAGCAAGACTCGTGGCTAAAGGCTACTGTCAAGCCGAAGGGATAGATTTCGATGAGACATTCGCTCCAGTTGCAAGATTGGAGGCAATCAGACTATTCCTGGCCTACGCAACACATCAAAGATTTAGAGTTTATCAAATGGATGTGAAGTCTGCATTCCTGAACGGCGTGCTGAAAGAAGAAGTCTATGTGGAACAACCGCCCGGCTTTCAGCAGGGACATCAAGTATATAGACTCAGAAAGGCTTTATACGGGTTAAAACAAGCACCCAGGGCTTGGTACGATACCCTGTCTGAGTTTCTTCTTCAGAAAGGTTTTCAGAAAGGCACAATAGACCGCACTCTATTCAGCATTCGACTGGAAGAAGACTTATTACTTGTGCAGATCTACGTGGATGACATTATATTCGGATCAAAGAATATCATCATGTGTCAGCAATTTGAAAAGATGATGAAGGATAAGTTCGAGATGTCGATGATGGGTGAAATGAACTACTTCCTTGGTTTTCTAGTCAAGCAATCTGAAAAGGGAACGTTCATCAACCAAGGCAAATACACTCGAGACCTCATCAAAAGATTCGGCTGCACATCCAGCAAATCAATCAAGATCCCGATGAACACGAATATGAAGATAGATCTTGATAAAGAGGGAGTATCAGTAGACCAAACTGAATACCGTGCTATAATTGGTTCTTTATTATATCTAACAGCTACTCGTCCTGACATAACTTATGCTGTAGGTGCCTGTGCTCGATTTCAGGCGAATCCCAAGCAGAGTCATATGGACTCAACAAAGAAGATTATCCGCTATCTACGAGGAACACCTGACATGGGTTTGTGGTATCCAGCTGATGATAATATTGAACTAACTGGTTACTCTGATGCTGACTATGCAGGATATAGAATAGACCGAAAATCAACTTCAGGAACATGTCAGTTCCTTGGCAGCAAGCTGATCTTATGGTTTTCAAAGAAACAGCACTCAGTGGCCACGTCGACTAGTGAAGCTGAATACATGGCTGCTGGAAGTTGTTGCGCCCAGATCCTTTGGCTGAGACAACAGCTGAGAGACTATGACGTCATTCAGAATGAAGTGCCGATTTTCTGCGACAGTACCAGTGCTATTGCAATCACTCAGAACCCTGTACTTCACACGAGATGCAAGCACGTGGACATCAGACATCACTTCATTCGTGACCATGTCGAGAAAAAGGATATCAGGACGGAGAAGATCCATACTGACAAGCAACGGGCTGATATACTGACCAAGCCTCTAGCTGAATCCAGATTCAGAGAACTTTCAGTAGAGCTAGGTCTGTTGGACCCTACTGACCCCAGTCAGTAAGAGGTTTCAGGAGAGAGACATTTCAGTAAGGAGGAATGTTCACTCTCAGTACTGATACATTCAGTACGTAGAGACAGAAACCATCTACACAAGGTATCAGCTGACTACTATGTTCAGCTGACAGGTTTGCATTTATGACAAAGATTCAGCATGACATTAATATCTTTTGGTTTGTCTTTATTATTAACGGCTCACATTTAATGCACGACATTCCATACATAAGTTTGCTGAACTCTGCACGCATTTAATGCATGTCTTTTCACAGTTACTACTTAGGCTATTTTACAACTGGCTTTGACTTAGGCGACTTTTGTGATCATTGCCTATTTTATAACTTCTAATCTTAACCGTCCATATCATAAAGCAAGTTTAAATTCAGCCTTCGATCGAAAACCGTTCATCTTCATATTTGATATATATATTCGATCATATCTTTGAAACCGCCATTAGCATACTTCATAACTTTCAAATTCCGAAAAATCCGAGATCTGCATACGCAATCCTTACTTGCAACTTCATTCTCAATCTTATCTCGAATTTTATCTATTGGTATGCTTATATCTCGTTAATGTATTTATTATATTTTTCAAGATCGCATTGTAAAAGTACTTGATCTATCCAAGAAACGATGCGATTCATTTCTTGTAACAGTACTATGGCTGGTCTATCTGTCAGTTCTCCCGATAAGATAGAGGAAATCCTCAGCAAGGGCCGTATCTGGTGCGAACCAGTCATGGAGTTCGACGCGTGCGAGCTCGAGTACATGGACGATATCTTCACATATCTGAGGAAATCCGGACTTGAGGAGTTTCTATCGAGGAAGCCGACCTTCTTCCTTCCTCGACAAGTGGCGGAACTATATCTGAACTCCGACTCAGTTGGAGGAGACATTCTGGCGAGGTTCGTTGTTAACACCATTGACGACGCATCGAGGATACTGAAGCAGATGTCTATTAAACAAGCGCTGAAGAAGAGCTTCAACCTCCCGTCTGAAGGTGTCAGTACCTTGGGGTACAATGACGACGGTGTCGACACATACCTCTCCGTTTTTTGTGGCAAGCCCACAACCTTCAGAGCAGCATTTTCGAAGAATGCCATGCTACCGCAGTTCAGAGCACTGGCGTACATCGTCACTCAGCTATTGACGAGCCAGGCTGGCTCTTTCGATCAGGTCTCCCGACCCAAGATCCATATGATGATGGCGATTTATGACTGCGTGAAAGTCAATTGGACCGACTTCTTTGTTCGTGAATATATGGCTCAGGCAGCCATGTTCGACAAAACTACGCGAACACTGACCGCAAAAGGAAAGCTTCTCTACGGACTTAAATTGTCAGTCATGATCGAGGATTTCTGCGAGGGTGAGCAGATCACATATGACAGCAAGGAATATTTTAATGTGAAGAAAATCCGCTTTCACAACAAGTCCGCAGCCCTGCAACAGATTGGTTCAGGACCGGCCGCAGAAGCTCAGCCATCTAAGCCTCAGCAGGCGACTCCTAAGAAAAGGACACCTCCGGCAAAATCACCTAAGGCACCAGCCAAGAGGCTGAGGAAGGCCATACTGGATACACCTGCTGAACCAGAGACTACTACTGAAGTGGCTACTGAACCAACTCCTATTCAGCCACTACAGTTGGTAGATGAGTCTTCCTCATCTAAGAAGACCAAGTCAGTGGAGAAAGCCGTCTCCACTGAGGAACAAGTTCAAGAGGAACAGGGAGAGGCTACTGAAGCCCAAAGCGAAGAAGTCCAACGTCTGGATAGCCCTCTCTCTGTGCCTCCGCTCAGCAGTCTACCACCTGCTGACCCTGAGACTGACTTCGTTGATATCGAGTCAGATTCTGCGTCTGCAGAAGAGACTCTCGAGATAGAAGCAGTAGTTATTGTCTCTAGAGCTTCCCGAGAGATCATCCAGTTCATTCCAGAGCTTGCTGACCATTCAGATTTGCTCGTCCTAGCCAAGTCAGCAAGGCTCCATATGATCCTACGCTTTAAGGAGTGGCCTCAGCTTCAACGCCTTGTTCTACACTACTCCTGTCCGCAGCTACACTTGGAAGAACTGAGATTGCGTGAGGAGATAGGCTATTCAGAGCCTGAGAACCTCAATACGATGGAGAATCTAAGGGCAGCCATGCTTGCAATCATTGTTGATCGACGCCAAGCAGCTGGCTCGCCGCCCTCAGATGGGTCTGACCACGACGGTCAGGACCCACCCATGATTTCAGGCCCTGGAAAGCCTGATGAGGGACATCCACGGGACAAGGATACCCATACCGAAGAAGCAGGCACCACTCGGTATCCTTGGGCACGAGAAGCCTTCGGCCGGTGTCTCGTCCTCGGCGAGCTGCTCGGCTCTCCCCGCTCAAGTCGACATACGAGGCGGCGCGCAGCCCATCTCGCCAAGAAATCCCGTTCGGTTGCCAAAGCTCTAACTGCACAAGGAGTTAAAAATCGGGAATTGGCGAAGGCAGTCCACAAGGTGTGGAAGAAGTCTGGCGTTGGCCACCACTCTGAGCTTCGGGGCTGAAATCCAAGGCATCCCTACATCGGCGCCCCTGATGTCTCCGCTCTCATATCTGAAGCATTGGCCCAGCAGCAACAGCAGTTTCAGACTCAGCTAAGGACAATTCAGGTGGGACAGGCCAAGCTCCTTGAACAATTTCAGAACGCCTTGTCCGCTCATACTGAGTCATTCACTGAGCAAGCCCAGGCCACGGAGAACAGACTAGACCTCATTCAACTGGTCGTGTAGGACAAGATCGGTGAGAAACTAGCTGAACCGAAGTCGAAGCCGTTCTCTCTCATACAAAGATACAAGGACGCACTCATATCTCGAGAGGAACGAGCCGCATCTAGCATTGGAGAAAGTGCATAATGCATCGGACGACTTGTCCACCGTTTTATCGAAGCTAGAGAAGAAGGTACTCATCCCAACCCCGGCTGTACTTGATGATGCCAAAAGGGGGGAAGGAAAGAAGAAGGGTACTGAGAAAGAAAGTGAAGGAAGTGAAGGAAAGAAAAAGAGTACTGAGAAGCCGACTCCCACTAAACCTTCTAGACTACCGAAGGGGACAGCCATCGAAGGAAAGAAGGGGACCGAGAAGAAGAAATCTATTGCCGACATTAGCAAAACTCGGCTCTCGAAAACTCGGACTCGACTCCGGGTAAGGCCCGTGGGTGTTTCGGCCGCGAGCACACCGAAACCAGCCCAAGTGGCTCAGGACCCCGACAGACTACTCAGGCAACCCGGACTCCCAAAGACATTATTAAGGAGGTTGCCGAGTACGCCGAACAAAGCGGTGGAGGACTCGAAGAAGAAGAGGCTCCTCTTCCACCACCGCTTCAAGGAGGCAAGGGCAAACAAAAGCTTAAAATTCCAACCCCTCCAAAGAAAGCGATTAAGGTACATATCTGCCGAGGAGGAAGCCCAAATAGGCTGCGGATGAAAGGCCGGCGAGAAATTGCAGAGGCCGAAGGCGGCCTAACAAGCCAAAGTCTAAGCTCGCTAAAGGAAAGACTAAAGCCCCATCCAGAGGAGGAAAGAGAACCGCTAGACGCCTCCGAGAAAGCTCATCATAACGTATGAAGAGGACAGAGGAAAGGAAAAGGAGCAAAGCAGAAGAGTACCGAAAGGCGTGGGTACGCCCAAATCTAGATCTAGTACCCTCGCCGAATCGAAGAAGCCCCTCAGCAAGCCACTGATACACAAGGAGATGAAATCGAAGCCATATTTGATCTGATGAACAGATATCTATACAGAGGCGAGGAGGCAAGACAGATTCAGGCTGCCAGAGACAGAATTTGGAAGGCAGACCTTGAAGCTCTGATGAAAAGGACTGAAGAGGAGGCCAGGCTGATAGTGCCTTCTAAAGCTGATATTCCATACAGATACAAGAAATTCAGGAAGCCAGCTGACCTGAAATTTCAAAGATGGCCAAGAACAGATGAATGGATACCAGCTCAGCTCAATCAAAGATGGGAAAATGCGATAATTGAGTTCATCAAGAGGAACTATTTTTGGAGGTTCTGGTCCAACAGGACAAGGATTGAAGCTTACATGGAATGGATGTTCGCTACTGAACCTGAACTCTACCCATACCTCGACAAAGCCATATCTGAAGGTATAGAAGTCAGTGCTCCGGGATCCAGAATCATACCTACACCGAGAAGACAGGATGACTCAGTACACTTTGGTACGATTGAAGCGGAAGTGAAGCATGCCGCAGCGAAGAAAGAACTTGCTGAAGATGAGCCCCGCGATTTTGCGAATTTCGAAGCTAAGGAAGATCACATACGGGATGTATGGAGTGCCGCTCCTCGAAGATCGACTCAAGAGTTCATGGACGTAATCAAGAAGTTCGGTGGCCCTCCTCCTTAGATCTTTAGCTCATTCTCTTAGCATAGCAAGATTGTATCTGTACTGAATTTCTCTTATATTTATACAATCTGCTTTTGGCTCTGACAACTACTTGTTGTCTATACAGCCGTGTTTGTTTTATGCTTTAACACTCAGAATCACTGAAGTGATTGCTGGCTCACACTATCTTTATTACATGTCAGCTGATTGCTTTGATAGATTCTGCTAGCCTGTTTTGTTTGCAATGGGGGAAATTGTTCTGTTTACCCTGTTTGCTTTATAGTCTAGAACTGATGGAACATCTCCACTGATCCTACTTGTAATATTTGTAAGGAGTTTTTTTTTTTCTATCTGTTTAGTGTTAGCATAGATGATAGGTTTTGGCATCATCAAATAGGGGGAAATTGTTGGGTGATGATTCAATCCTCAGCATGATCATACTTGTCGGAAATGATTCTATCTTCTATACTGAATCACGCTCAGTAGCCTCGTGCTCTGACTGTTGAGAAGATTTGAAGATCCCAAAACCCTATCTGATTGGTGAACCATTCCTTTGTATTCGTATTTGTCTCTGAGGTTTCAGACTCAGTAGACACTCTGCTCTGGTCAAGGCGCTCAGTAGCTCATCAGCCTCAGCACCAGTGTAGAAGACTCAGTGAATACTGGACTCAGCAGGAGCAAAGATATCGAGAGAGTCGGTTGAACCGAACTCGGCAGAGTAGTTCACTGGACTCGTAGCTGATTTTCGTAAGACCCTTCTCATTGTCTATCTACCGAATACAAAATCGACTCGGCATCGGGCCGACGCCTTCTTAACTGCTCCGAATCTTTTGATAAGCTATCAGTGTTGTCAAGTACGAGGAAGAGAGAAGTCAACTTCAGTTGCCTCGAAGTTTGTTCTGTCTCAACCACCACATCCACCTCGACAAATGACAAGCATACACGTGTCGTCTCACCTACTAAAGCTACAGTCAACATATTTCCGTAAAAGGAGGGAAAGGACATTGTACCTACCACAAAAGAGCCGTTTGCTACCACAAAAGAGGGAAAAAGAAGAAGATCGTCTCCAACGGATCTATTCTTCTCTCCACTCTATAAATAGAGGGATCATTCAAGATTTGAAACACGCGACGCCTAGAACACAAGAGAGCGCGAAAAAGAGCGAAGTCCAAAGAACAAAGTCTTAGCAAGAACTTGAAGAACAATCTCCGGCGAAAGACTACATTCTAGCTCATAGGGAATCAAGCTATACCGACATATAAAGCCTCTAGTATCCAAATCGACGTTACACGAACTCAAAGCTTACCTTCAGCTGTTCGTCGATCTAGAAGCTACTCTCATATTCCCTATCCCTCTAACCCTAAGCTCAACCGTTCTTATCTATAGCTTAGACGAAGGAGTTCACATTTGAACCCAATCCTTATTGTATAAGGACTCCTTCATTGTTGGAGAAGTTTGTCAAACACTTAAAGTTTGATAGAATTGTAAACCGGGACTTGCTCGATATAATCCCCAAGCCACGGCTTTGTCCGAGTGGACAAGGCGACCGAGACTAACTCAGTATAATAAATAGCCTCCTGATCTATCGGGACAGTGGATGTAGGATTGTTGATATCCGAACCACTTTAAAAATATCTGTGTCGTTTACTTACTGCTTCATTGGTTTTACTGTGCATACTGAACATCATATTTAAAATCGATTTAACTGTCTCAGTATTCTGAACTTCTTATCTACTGAACTGAGACTTGCATAAAACATTTTCCTCATTAAAACTGATTTGGGCCTACACAATTCCGCACACTGAACTCTCACTAATCGATACTGAATTCTGACCTAGTCAGTTAGCAGATCTCAGCTGAGTCAGTACTCTTTTAGCCTTTAACACGATTCAGAACAGTTGTCTGGTCTGCTGAACTATTTCAGTACGGCACCTTCCTGAATAGGACTGTTCGTGTTCGAAAGTTGGATTCAGGTGTATTCACCCCCCCCCCTCTACACCTGAACTCACTCACGGGACCAACATATATCTCCCACTGCTTCGTTGTATGTCCAAGTATCCACGGTATCTTGTTCATCTGTCGGGAGATGATCAGACGTCTCCCCAGTGAACATATACCGATCAGGCATAAATATCACCCTCCCACTACGTCGAACAGTGTCGGATATTGTGTAAACAGATTGTGCAGTTACTTCGTGGAGTACTATCTTGCACAAGTGGATGTTCAAGTGGAACTCGACCACCTTGAAATTCTTCAAGGATGATGTCGATTCGAGTCATGTGGTTACTAATGTAATCCTCTTCTAAGAACCGAGCATTGGTGCTAACAACAATCTTTTGTTCTTTAATTAGGATCATAAAAGTAACCACCCTTCATTTCCTTTGGATACCCTATGAGCAACATCACTTCTGAACGTGATTCCAACTTGTCGGCCTTCTTATTTAGCACATAAGCAGGACAACCCCAAATCCTTAAGTGGTGCAAACTAGGCTTATGCCCGCTCCACAACTCGAAAGGGGTCTTTTGTACCAACATGGAAGACAAACGGTTCAGCAAGTATGCTGCAGTCTCTAGTGCATATCCCCGAAAAGAAACAGGCAAAGTTACGTAACTCATCATCGACCGAACCATTTCTAAAAGAGTTCGGTTCCTTCTCTCTGATACACACTTTCTAAAAGAGTTTGTTTCCTTCTCTCTGTCATCTGGGATGTAATCCCCCATTCTGTCAATTAATCCTTAAACTCGTTCGAGAGGTATTTACCACCACGATCATATCGCAGTGTATCGATTTCTTTACCTAGCTTCTTCTCTACTTCTGCATTGAATTTCTTAAAGGTTTCAAAGCAATCCGATTTGTGGCGAAGAAGGTAAACATATCCATACTCGAGTAATCATCAGTAAGCATGACGAAATACTCATACCCTCCTCGAGCATGTGTATACATAGGCCCACACAAGTCAGAATATATCAAACTTAATGGTTCTGTGGCTCTATAACCCTTTGCCTTGAAAGGCCTAGTCACCATCTTTCCCTCTCAGTAGGATTCACAAGTTGGAAATGATTTAACTTGGAGAGACTCGAATGATCTATATTCCACCAACCTTTGTATCCTATTTAGATTGATGTGACCTAGTCTTAGTACCACATATAAGTTTCGGTTTCCTTAGAAGATTCTTTCCTATTCTTAGAATTTGATGATGAGGTAGCAACATTAACAGAATTACGTGGTTTATAAGTAATAGTATATAAAGATCCGCTTAATGGCCCACCACATATAAAATCACCGTCTTTCATGATAGAAACATCACTATCAGAAGATAGATGTAAATCCCCAATAGCAATTGCAGGAACTCTTGATCCATTGCTCATGGAATTATTAATCAATTGCCTTTTCTGCAATAACCTTGCAAGGTATAACAAACATGATCAGTTGCCCCCGAATCTACTACTCATTCGTGGTTAGAATATTAAAACTAGAACAGTCTTAGTTACAAGAGCGAACAACGTCTCTTTCTGCTTTGCCTTGACAACTAGATAATAATTCTTCCAGTGTCCTTTCTTACCACAACTGAAGAACCTTCATTTCTCCTTTGACATTCGCATACCGCCATTAAGGAGTGTCTTCTTACTCCCACTGCTCTTCTTGAATTGGCCACCTTTTCTGCTCTTTTTTTGTTTCAGAGAATTCCTTGAGCAATTAGTGATGTTCAGAACTTGCGCACCCTTACCCTTTCCTATAACTTTATTGACCGCTACCAAAGAATTGAGTAACTTACTCAGAGTAATCTCTATCTTAGACATAGCGGTCCTAAAACAAAACTTCTAACAGGACCTTGTGAGAACATTTATTGGGAAGGTAAGATTTTTCTTCCACTCTTTGAAGTTAGTTGGACCCAATAGGGGTCGGTTGGTAAGATCGAAAATAATACAGAGAATAGACATATCGAAAAATTTAATGAAATTGCATATTAGAAACCTATATTCGCACATAACTTGTAATTAACCATCATTATAACCATATGTTAAACCAATGATGTTAAATACTCAAATCGCACTAAGGATCACACTCGTAAGCCACTCGGTGGACGTTTACTTGCGTACCCCTAGACCAAGCTGTACACCTAACTCTTTAATTCCAATCTACGTCTAAGTTCTTAAGACGGATGAAATTAATAATTCGATTAATCTGGACCATGTCACTGTTGTGGAATTAAAACGCGGAAAGGAACTTCTCAAGAAGTTGTACTCGCGGTGACATCTAAGCTTTGACCATTAATTTGACCGAATTGACGTCAAATTCTCAAAATTGGAATACTTACGAGAATCATACCGCATTCAATTTTATTTAATTAGCCATCTTAGTTAATTATTATCAGCTAGAGTACTCGTGTTTACTTGGCACGTAAGCCACTCATGTGGATGTTTACGATTTCGCTCCCACTACTCTATAATAATTAAATATTTTATTAGAAAATCCATTTCACAAAACTTATAGTTCAACAATATAAGCAAGTCACTCAGGTGGACGTTTTCTTATAAGATTGTTCTACTTTTGTGTATGGTCCAAATAATGGAGGTCCGATCAAATATTTAATTTCCAATTTTAATGGAGTGCAATTAAATATTTAATTTATTTTTAGCTTAGTCTTTTTCTTCAAAAAATTCGTTTTTATTCATGATTCATGCTAAAACCACATAAGTTATAAAGCATACAATTTCTAAGTGCACAAAATAAAACATGCTTGCGAAATAATTAACATGTTGTATAACCGAATTAAATCATATTTTCATATTTTTCTAAGCGCAATTAAACACATAATTGCATGTTAAATCTTAAGAATAAATAAATACGAAATAGAAAATAAAACATCGTTATCGGGCTTAAAAGACAGATATAAAAAAAATTAGCTATCTATTACAGAGCCCAATCAAAATACAACTCTTCGCAATATCTCAAACCGAAAATCAAACTGCAAACTGCTTCGAATCTGGAAACTGCACCAAAAAACTTCCACATCAGCGCCACATTAGCGCAACATGGCACCAAGTCAGCTACTCCTGCCACATCAGCAAGGGCTGACATCAGCAACCCTAGGCTGACATCAGCCTTTCTTCTACAAGATGCCAGTGTTACCGCGTGTTCTGTCGCCTCTTGACGCCGCCTTGGCGTCGCCATCACAGCCACGGGCTTCACCGAGCCAGCCACGCCCCACGCTGCGACCTTTAGTCGCTGATTAACACCGCCGAGAGGATGACGCAAGCGGTTGTTTGCGCCGCTGTCTGCACGCGACTCAACCAGTCACCGCCGCGACCACGATGGCGTTTCTGCTCCTCCTCATACCTCACCATCATCACCCAAACCTCTGGGCAGCCTCGATCCGCCCACATTTTCTACCACCGTGACCTAGAATTGCATAATGCCACAGCTCCTCATCAACGAACTCCGCTTCTCAAAATCAACCCTCTTCGGAATCGGGATTCCTTCACTTGATAAAGGGGAATTGAAATTCAAACTTCCATCGGCCACCAGAAACGGATTCCAGCCAAATTCGTTCATCAATTTTGCTCGATTTTCGAATTTAGTGCCGAAAAAATTAAAGATGAGCATCAATATTCCGACATTGATTTTGGACACATCCAGGATAGGATTATCCCATACAACGTATCGATGTGAATCTCGTGAATGAGGACTCCATTAGGTTCTAGCCGCCGGAAGATACTCTGGAATCCTAGCCAAACTAGTGTTTTCGGCCAAATTTGGGATTTTTTCTGCTACCTAATTTTTCGTGACCGCCAAGCTAAATTACAGTACAATTACTCGAAATTGAAACGCATTGGCCCTATTATCTACATGTGCATTTTCTCACGACAAAAAAACAGTACAAAGGGGTCAAAACAGTGGCTCGCAAGCTGCCCCAAACACGAAAATAACCCAATAACGATGATAAAAACCTTAACATGCTCCGACAAAATCAGTATTCAGTGCCAAAAATCTAGGCTTTGATACCAATTGATAGAATACGAGAAGAAATTCGTTACCTTTCCTCCATGTATGTTGTCGCAACTTCGATTATTGTTCGCATTTGGAGCTTCTGGACTGTGTTCCGGTCCTTCCTCTCCTCCGTGTGGACAGAGATCTGAGATGAATTGTTTTTTCTGATTCACTCTCTCACGTTCTATCACTTTCGTTTCTAAAGTGGCGTGAATCAATTCTTTGTGAACGTGTATATCTTATTCCTATAATATAATGTATAAAAATATTATATTATAATTGTGGCCCAATAGTAATTATACTTCTAATGAGCTTTCAATAATTTGATATCAGTCCATAATATATTTATTAATAAATGGGCTACATAGTTATCAATTAATTGGCTCAGTCATTTAATTCTAGATAAATAATTTTTATATTATTAAATAATATATAAATATATTAATCTACTAATAATAATTCTCGAGAGAGCATAATAAATGTTGGGCAACTAATTGGGTCAGACTAGGGATCTAATACAAGAAATAAAGTCGGACCTCAAATTAATTAATTATCTATACTCAGCCCAGAGCAAAATTTATTAATAAACACAGATTCATAGCACTAGAGAATCCTTGCTGACTTGCTTCTAGTATACAAGATTCCAACAGGCCATAGATCTTCATTCAATCTATGGTGTACAATTAATATTTTTTTTTAATTTTATTAATTCATAAAATTAGAAAAAGACCAAAATGGTAAACTATAATATTTTGAATTAAATTGGGAAAATACAAAAAATGAGAAAACCCCTCATAACGGACCACCGCTCATCGGCCCCGACGACGACCACCACCGTAGCCCCTTGTCGCCGTTATCTAGAGAGAGAAGGTGACTTAGGTTATAAGTGTGATAAATTGTGTTTGTAAAATCACAATATGCAGAAAAACACAATGTTATGCAGAACAATGCATGGAATTATACATAAACTAGAAATTTACTATCCATAAGTCTATTTTTTATTTTATAATGTAATAATTTATACAAGATTGTCAGTCTATGCATAAAATTGTTCAAGCTTATGCATAAAAAAATACTATAATGTGTACAAAACTTATTTTTAATGTATAACATAATATCCACATAACAAATAATTTTATGCATAAAAATATTCTTACTTATGCACAAACAAACTCCATATTATGCATAACTAATAATTTATTATGCATAAAGTTTGTTTTTAATTTTATAATACAATAATTTATATAAGATTGTGAGTCTAAGCATAAAATTGTTCTGAATTATGCATTAACAAATACTATAATATGTATAAGATGTATTTATATTGTATAACATAATATTCATATAAAAGACAATTTTATATATAAAAATGTACTTATTATGCATAAACCAACATCATATTATGCATAAATAATGGCTGATTCTCTATGTATATGCACTTAGGACTAAAACGGAGCGAAAAGAAAACCGATAAACTGTTGATGATCCCTACAACGTTTCGTGTTTGTATTTTATTTGTTATTCTTTGTAAGATAAATTGAAGGATCCTAATAAATTAATGTTGGTCCCGAGAGCACGTTCAGGTGTAGGGGGGGGTGAATACACCTGAAACCGATTTTCTCAACTTAAACACGAACAGTCCTTTTCAGGATGATGTCGTACTGAACGAGTTCAACAGACCAAATAAGTTGTTCTGAATCGTGTTGGCAGAGTGACTGACTCTACTGAGACCTGCTAGCTGACTTAGTGTCAGAATTCAGTATCTTGCAGATAGAGTTCAGTGGTGCGGAATAGTGTAGGCCCAATTCAGTTGAGTTAGAAAACGTTTTTATCAAAACAGTTTCAATTGATTAGTGCAGTTAATTAAGCTCGTTGAAACTCAGTTGAATGATTTAAAAGGTTTTTCAATATGAACAGTAAATCAATGCAACAGTGAGAAACAGAACGCAAGACACAGAGATTTTTAAAGTGGTTCGGACACAAAAATCCTACGTCCACTGTCCCGAAAGATCAGGAAGCTATTTATTATCATCAGAATGGATACCATAAACCCATGTCAGGTGTTCCTCTGAGATAACGGAGAATCTTCTTTGCTGAGTCCATGTGACTCTGCTTTGGATTCGCCTAAAATCGAGCATAGACACCTACAACATAAGTTATGTCAGAATGATTAGCTGTTAAGTATAATAAAGAACCAATTATAGCACAAAATTCAGTTTGGTCTACTGATACTTCCTCTTTATCAAAATCAATCTTCATATTCGTGTTCATCGAGATCTTGATAGGTTTGCCGGATGTGCAACCGAATCTTTTGTTGAGGTCTCGAGTGTATTTGCCTTGATTAATAAATGTTCCCTTCTCAGTTTATTTGACTTGAAAACCGAGGAAATATTTAATTTCTCCCATCATTGACATCTCGAACTTATCCTTCATCATTTTCTCAAACTGCTGACACATGATGACGTTCTTCGATCCGAAGATGATGTCATCTACGTAGATATGCACGAGTAATAGGTCATCTCCCAGTCGAAGCTGAATAAAGTGCGGTCTACTGTGCCTTTCTGAAAACCTTTCTGAAGAAGCAACTCAGATAGGTATCGTACCAAGCCCTGGGTGCTTGTTTTAACCCATACAGAGCCTTTCTGAGTCTGTAAACTTGATGTCACTACTGAAAGCCGGGCGGTTGTTCCACATAGACTTCTTCTTTCCGCACGCCGTTCAGGAAAGCAGACTTCACATCCATTTGATAAACTCTGAATCTTTGATGTGTTGCATAGGCTAGGAATAGTCTGATTGCTTCCAATCTTGCAACTGGAGCAAAAGTCTCATCGAAATCTATTCCTTCAGCTTGACAGTAGCCTTTTGCCACGAGTCCTTCTTTATTCCTTACTATGACGTTGTTTTCATCACGCTTGTTCTTGAAGACCCATTTTGTTCCAATCACATGTTGATGCCGGGGTCTATCAACAAGCTCCCAAACTTCGTTTCTCGTGAACTGATTCAGCTCCTCCTGCATGGCTATGATCCAGTCAGCATCTTTCAGTGCGTCCTCAGTTGTCTGAGGTTCGTCAGTAGACAAGAAGTAGGAATATAAGGCGCTTTCTCCCTGACAGAATCTGGATCTTGTCTTTACGTTTGCTAAGCGATCTCCAATGATTAAGTTAGAAGTATGAGCATCTAGCCACGATCTACGATGTTTCAGCTCTTCATCTGAAGTTTGTTCAACACAGATAGTAGGTGAGTTAGGCATTTCAGTTGTACTATTCTGTGATTGAAGTAATTCAGTAATGAGAGTGTGATCTACTGAGTCACCAGGTTCAGGGGCATTCAGCTCAGGAACTTCAGTTGTTCCCCCTGAGTTGTTATTCTCAGTAGTGGTCTCAGTTACCTCTAGGGTTTCCTCAGGAGAGTCAATCGGCTCAACTACTTCTGCTGCTGGTTGAGATTCAGTAGACTTGTCTTCAGTTTCCTCATCTGAATCATCATCCCAACATAGCTGGATCTTTTCGACTTTGTCTTTTAAGCTTAGATGCTGTAGCTGCTTACTGATGTCCTCAAATTTAGGTTTAGAGTTATTGCTCCTGTCTTTAGTAGCAAATTCATTAAAAACAACATGAGGGCTTTCCTCCATGCAAAGAGTCCGATAGTTGAATACTCTGAAAGCTTTGCTGACCCGGGAGTATCCTAAGAACACTTCCTGATTTGACTTGCTATCAAAAGTTTTCAACTGATCTTTCCCATTATTATGGATAAAGCACGAACACCCAAAAATATGAAAATAAGATAGAGAAGGCTTCCTCCCGTTCCATAGTTCATATGGTGTCCTCTTATACTGCTTTGTCAGTAGAGATCGGTTCTGAGTGTAACATGCAGTGTCAGTAGCTTCTGCCCAGAATTTGGTTGGGAGTCCTGAGTCTGCGAGTAGAGTTCTTGCTGCTTCTTTGAGTGTTCTGTTCTTTCGTTCAGCAACCCCATTCTGCTGAGGTGTGCGTGCAACAGATGTCTCATGTTCTATTCCTTCTACTTTGTAGAACTCCTCCACCATGAAGTTAAGGAACTCAATTCCCCTGTCAGAACGTATTTTGACAATTTTGGTGTTCTTCTCGACACTGAGCCTTTTTAGAAGCGTTGGTAACTCTATTTTAACGTCAGACTTGTTGGCAATAAATATGACCAATGTGTAGTGCGATTAGTCATCAATGACCACTAAGGCATACTTCTTACCTCTGATCGTCACTGGAGAGACTAGACCCAACAAATCCTTATGTAGCAGCTGAAGGATTCCATCAGTGGAAGGAGATGGAACTGGCGAATTTTGATTCTTTGTTTGCTTTCCCTTCAGACATGCTTCACACTGAGTGTCTTTGTTGAATACTTCATTCGGCAGTCCTTTTGCTAGAGTGTTTCTTGCTAATTTGTTGAGCGTCTTGATATTGAGATGGCTGAGTCTTCTGTGCCAAAGCCACCCCGTTCTGTTGTCATTCTTTGCCAACAAACAAGCTTCAGGTTCAGCTGGTTCCAGTCAGCTACATAGATATTCTTCTTGCGCGAACCTGATAACACTGTTTTCCCTGTGGATTTATCAATAACATCACAAAAACCTGCGTCAAATATCACTCTATTCGAGTTATCACAAAATTGACTAAGAGAGAGAAGGTTATGTTGAAGTCCTTCAACATATGATACTCTTGGAACTGTTGCAGTTCCAATGCTGAGTGTTCCACAGCCTCTGGTGTAGCCTTTAGCATTGTCTCCAAACTCGATCCGGGGTCCTTCTTCAGTAGTATAATTCTTTAGCAAGTTCTTTTGGTATGTCATATGTCTTGAGCATCCGTTGTCCACATACCAAGGGTCTTTGTGCACCTGCAAAACAGAATTATATTTAAGTACCCTTTATTTTTTGATTTTGGGTCCTTAGATGTTAGGTTTGGTAACCCATATCTGTCTTACGACCCTAGTGGTCTCAGACAGTTTCTTTCCACTTGAGTCAACATATTTGACCACTAGATTGGTCACTGCTGACTTCTGAGGCTTTCCAGGTTCAGGAGTCTTGATCTTCTTAGTGGGTGGACTGCTGACCTTTGCCTTCTGTACGGCTTTCTTCCTTTTCTGACTTTTGGGTCCTCTTCTGACTATAGGATCATAATAATATGACTCATACTGAGCTGGATGTGTCAGCTGAGGAGGTCCATACTGATCAGCCCACTTTGTTTTGCTGGTTCCCCCTTGACTGAACTGGGGTGATTTGGTGCTGATCTTCTTGTCAGAATGCTGATGTGTAGGATGAGGTGCCTTCATCTTCTGTTTGTTCTTGGCTAGGGGGTTCAGTATATCCGCATTGATGGTCTCCCCTTGAACAAACCTATCAGCAAGCCGGTCTTCTGAGTGTACGGGGGCAGATGAGGAAGTTCCCTAGCTGAATCCAAGTCATTCCTTACAATGCTTGGGCTTGTTGCTTGCTAGCATAGCCTCTAGCTTCTTTTCAGCGCCCATGTACCGCTCAGTCATCAAGTTTCTCCAGACATCATCACTTTGCTTCAGTGTTTCATGCTCGGTCTGAAGTCCTGACAACTCTTGCTTCAGCAGACTCAGTTCAGTATCTTTCTGAGTTAAGTCATTGGTCAAAACTGAGATCCGATCTTCTTGATGCTGAGACTTGGCCATCAGAGAGTTTATCTCCTCCCTGAGTCTCAACACAAGTCCTTCAGACTCAGTAGCAACCTGATTTTTCTGAGAAAGTCTCTGATTCTCCATTTTCAGGGTATCCAATTCCTGAAGAGTCTTACTGAGCTGTAGACTCATCTGAATATGTTCGTCGAGCAGGTCTTCATATGCGATTGCGACGTCCAAATTCTCATATGCACCTGAAAGGGTGTCGTGTGTGCAGTGTGAAGAGGAGTTAAATGGTTCATAGGAGTTTACCTCATCCTCTGCTCCTGCCATAAGACACTTTTCAGCGTCTTCTTCAGCTTCAAGCTCTAAGGCCATGAAAGCTGCTTCATCATCCGATGAATCCATGAAGGAATCAACTTCATCTGAGTCATCCGAGAGTTCACCAGCAATGTACGCTTGTCTCTTTTTGATGAACTTCTCCCTTCTAGCTTTTCGTGCTGCTCGTTCAGTAGTATTGAGCTCAGGACTGTCATACTGATAGTGTCCTGGCTTCTTGCAGTTACAGCAGGTGGTGACTCTTTCTTCCTTACTCTCACTGTCTTTCAACTGTGCTGAGTCATCCTTTTTCCTGCATTCAGAATTACGCGAGTCAGGAGTGCGCTTTGGCGAGTATTCAGACTTACCCTTGGATTCTCTGAGGGCTTTAATCACTTTTCTGCGCCTCTCCTTCTCCTTCTGATATTTTACGGCAAGCAGCGCGTACTTCTTGGCTAGATTTCCTTCTTGTATGTCAGTGAGTGAAGGTTCAGCCTTGCTCGACGCTGGAAATATTGTGCTGACAGATGCTTTGAAGGTATGGTCGATTTTAGTGTCAGCTTCAGCTCGCTTCTTCCTTTGAGGTACGCCAAACTCGAATTCCTCTGCTTGAAGTTCTGAAAAGATATGGTCAGGAGTAACAATATCTAAATCAGAATGATGTAATAAGGTAGATAAAGGAGTCCAGTGACCGTCTGGCAGTGCCCTCAAAATTTTGAAATTCATCTCTCGGTTGGAGAATGTCTTTCCTAGCCCGTTGATGGAGTTCATCAGATTCGTAAATCTGACGTTGAGATCTTCAATGGTGTCACCAGGCATGAGTGAAAATCTCTCCAGCTTTTGGAGTTCCAGCGCAAGTTTATTTGCTTTGATCTTCTGAGCCCCCGACTTAGTAGCGCTAGAGCATCCCAGAGTTCCTTCGCGGACTTGCAGTCCTGAACTCTCTCGAGATAGGAATCACTCAAGGTGGTCAGTATAGCGTTTCTGGCAACGCGGTCTAAGTTGTGAAGCTTTTTCTCCTCTGGGGTGAAGAGACTTCTGTCCTTAGGAGTCTTCTTCCCGGTCACCATTCTACCTCCATCTGCAGGATCCTGAGCTACGACGCTATCGATCATGGGAACGATAGGTCCGTCCTCTAGAACCTCTGTCATGCTGTCGTGGACAGAGGTCAGATGAGCCTCCATTCTGACCCGCCATACTCCATAATTCTCTACTGAGAACATGGTTACCATCCTTATACCTGACATATCAGACATGATAAATAATGATATGAATGAAGAATGATATGCAGTGAAAACGTTTTCCGGATCCGTTCAAGTAGACTAGTTTTAGAATAACAAGAGTCTTATAGAACTCCTGCTCTGATACCAATTGTTGGTCCCGAGAGCACGTTCAGGTGTAGGGGGGGTGAATACACCTGAAACTGATTTTCTCAACTTAAACACGAACAGTCCTTTTCAGGATGATGTCGTGCTGAACGAGTTCAGCAGACCAGATAAGCTGTTCTGAATCGTGTTGGCAGAGTGACTGACTCTACTGAGACCTGCTAGCTGACTGAGTGTCAGAATTCAGTATCTTGCAGATAGAGTTCAGTGGTGCGGAAAAGTGTAGGCCCAATTCAGTTGAGTTGGAAAACGTTTTTATCAAAACAGTTTCAGTTGATTAGTGCAGTTAATTAAGTTCGCTGAAACTCAGTTGAATGATTTAAAAGGTTTTTCAGTATGAACAGTAAATCAATGCAACAGTGAGAAACAGAACGCAAGATACAGAGATTTTTAAAGTGGTTCGGACACAAAAATCCTAAGTCCACTGTCCCGAAAAATCAGGAAGCTATTTATTATACTGAGGTAGTCTCAGTCGGGTTGTATGCTGGACAAACACTGGTCTTGAGATTTATACTGAGCAAGTCTCAGTTTACAAGGTTATCAAACTGAGTGTTTGAAAAACTCTCCAATTGTGAAGGAGTCCTTTACAATAAGGATCAGTTCAAGGATGAACTCCTTCATCTAAGCTATGGATATATGCTATTTAGCTTAGGTTAGAGGGATAGGGAACAATGAAGTGGCTTCTAGAACGACGAACAACTGAGTATAGCTTTGGGTTCGTGTACCGTCGTTTGGATACTAGAGGCTGTATATAGCAGTTCAGCTTGGTTCCCTAAGAGCTAGAATGTGGTTCTTCACCGGAGATAGATCCTTTGAACTTCTTGCAGAGAACTTAGGCTTTTCGAGTTTGCTCATTTGAATGCTCTTGTTTTTCGTGTCTTTTTCGTGTGCTTCAAATTTGATTTATCCCTCTATTTATAGAGAAGAGATTAGGATAGATCCGTTGGAGACGATGATCCTTTGTCTCTCTCTTTTGAGTAGTTAACGGCTCTTTCGTAGCATGGTGGCAGTGTCCTTTCCCTTCATTTCTAGAAAGTTGTTGACTTGCAGCTTTAGAAGGTGTAGGACAGGTGTCTGCTTGTCATTGGCCGAGGTTCAAAAGGTGGTTGAGACAAAACAGATACCAAGGTGATTTTAAACTGACTTCTCTCTTCCTCGTATTTGACTATGCTGATTGACTTTCAAAAGATCTGACAGTTCAGAAGACTGTCTGGCCGTTGCTGAGTCTGATTTCTGATTCAGTAGTGAACTTCTTCTCAGTTGGTTCTACTGAAGATCAACTTCTGAGTACTCCTACTGAGTACAATCATACTGACCCCTTTCAGTATACTGCTCATGCTGAGTCCAGTACTACTGAGTCTTCTACTTCTGGTGCTGAGGCTAATAAGCTACTGAATGCCTGAACCACAGCAGAGGGTCTGCTGAGTCTGAAACCTCAGAGACAAAAATAGATTACAACTTAAAGGTTCACCAATCAATATAGGGTTTTGGGATCTTCAAATCTTCAGACTAGTTCAGAGCACAAGGCTACTGAGTATATGTCAGCACAAAAGACTGAATCATTTCCCACTATATCTAATACTGCTGAGGATAGAATCATCACCCAACAATTAATTTGTCAAAAAATTGGGTTGAGTATGTATTTTGTGAATACAACCACAATCCCAAAATGAAAAACCATGGGTAACCTCTCTGATTTTGGAAGTAGGCACGTGTCTTTTAATTTATGCTAGTAATTAGTAACCAAAATACCAAATCTCATGATTTTCATATATTTGGAGATTGGAGAATCAGCTCCTACACAGATTTTCAACCACATTTCACCCCCAATTGCTCAAAGCCTCGAATCAAAAAATTCAAATATAATTTTCACAGCATTAATGTCTGTTCATGAACATTTTTGTCCTTGAATTAATTAACTAATAACTTACATACGCAATAAACATTATATTATGAGATATGACACGCGAGAACGAATGATTGAAGATATTGTAGAGCTGGAGGATCAATTTCCAGCAAGAAAGTAAAGGGGTTGCAAGTGAAACGAATCACACACAAATCAAGAAACACAAGTAGCATTTATCAGTATGTTTAACTATCTTCGTTCACAGGGGCGGATGCAGGATTCCAAAAAAAAATTTAGATAACATATAGTGCAACAATGAGTATAATGATCAAAAGAAATTATTAACTTATAAAAAAACGATAAAAATAAAGAGTCTAAAATGAAAATACAAAAATCATATCAAATTATGATATGTTCTTAGGCATTTGAAATTGAGATCAACAATTTTTCATAAGAGCAAACTCATCAATAATTGAGTTTGTATCAAAAGATTCGGCAATTTCTCTTTCCGAACTCATTAGCAAGCAACCACGAAGGAAATCATCTTCCATTTTATTCCGTAACCTTGTCTTCACGATTTTCATTTTAGAAAATGCACACTCAGAAGTTGCAATTGAAACCGGAAGAGTCAAGATAAGTCGAATCAATCTATAGATAAAAAAGAAAGATTAGCTTTTTAAAGTTTCACAAAATCGACAAAAACAACAAATAGTAATATAAAAAAAGAGAACAAACCTGCCTATCAGATAGTATTGGATTGACTTTTCAGTTTCAAACAACACTTGACATAGATCAGGAAGTGTTGAAGCTTCTTGCAAACGAGAACTTTTCTTGATATCAACTTGAAGAATCTGTAATTGACATTGAAGAAGGTGCTTCTCTTGGCTTGTGAAATCTGATGGATAGAATTTCTCAACCAACTTTGTAATATCAGGAATATTGAAGAGTTTGTAGCCACCTCTAGGGTCCAAAGCCGCGCTTAGCTTTAGCAACTCCACTGAAGCTTCATTAAAGCGTAAATTCATTTCATGCAATATGCAGTCTATGGTCTCATTAAATATGTCAATCCTATAATAGTGGTCATATGTAATGGGATTTTCTTTTCTCTTCCGACCTCCCCTTGATTCTCGAATACCATTCATGTCTGGGGCATCAATATCGTGTTTTTTACAAAACACATTGACTTTTTGAAATAAGTCATTCCACCCATTTTCTCGAAAGTCCTGGATGATCTCCTTTGTATTCTCCACTGCATCCATCACATTAAGAATATGTTGTTGTTTTCTTTGTAGCAATTCACAAAGATTATCAGTAATCCCCAACAACTCTATCATGAAGTGCAAGTTGAATACCAAATCAAATGATATCATACCTTCATAAGCTCCATCAGCAGCGGCTTTTGAAGAGAGAGAACCAGTATCTTTTATAACCTCACCCAACACAGACAAAACAGCTTCAAACATTTCAAGTAAGCTGTAGAGAGATCTAAAATGAGAGCCCCATCTTGTATCACCTAGATGTGGTATGCTTCTGATTTGATTCTTCCCTTTTCCTATATCAAGTTCATCTCTCTCTATTTCTTCTTCTATTTGGATAGCTCGAGCAATGTGGAGATGGTCGTTGCGTTTGGAAGAAGAATCAACTACATTAGTAATCAAATTCACAATTGAGAAGAAATTTTCAATAGGAATGATACTTTTTGTTGTTGCTACTAGAATCAATTGTAAGCGATGAGCAAAACAATGAATATAGTAAGCATATGGGCAATCCTTTGTAAACAAAGCTTGTAAGTCATTCCACTCTCCACGCATGTTACTTGCACCATCATAACCTTGGCCTCGAATGTTTTGTATGTAAAGATTATGATAAGAAAGCACATTACATATAGCCTTCTTCAAAGTAGTGGCTTTAGTGTCCTCGACATGAACTATGTCAAATAATCTCTCACGGATTATTCCAGCTTGATCTACAAACCTCAAAACAATAGTCATTTGTTCTCTTTTGAATTCATCTCGTGATTCATCTACAATGATACTGTTGGGTGATGATTCTGTCCTCAGCATAGTCTTACTTAGTGGGAAATGATTCTATCTTCTATGTTGAACCATGCTCAGCAGCCTAGTGCCCTGAATGTTGAGAAGATTTGAAGATCCCAAAACCCTATCTGATTGGTGAACCATTCCGTTGTAATCGTTATTCTTGTCTCTGAGGTTTCAGACTCAGTAGACACTCTGCTTCTGATCAAGGCGCTCAGTAGATTATCTGTCTTAACACCAGAACTAGAAGACTCAGTGATACTGGACTCAGCAGGAGCAGTATACTGAAAGAGTCAGTGGAACTGGACTCAGCAAGAGCGAGTCGGCCGAACTCGAGCTGATCTTCAGTAGACTTTACTCAGCTATCTACCTACTGAATACGGGATCAGACTCAGCATCGGTAGACAGTCTTCTGAACTGTCAGATACTTTTGAAAGACAATCAGCATTGTCATATACGAGGAAGAGAGAAGTCAGCTTCAGTTTGCCTTGAAGTCTCTGCTGTCTCAACCACTCTATCCACCTCAACGAATGACAAGAACACACGTGTCTTCTCACCTGCTAAAGCTGCAGTCAACCTTTTACCTAAAAAGGTGGGAAAGTACACTGTTACCTACTTCAAAAGAGCCGTTTGCTACCAAAAGAGAGAGAAAGAAGAAGATCGTCTCCAACGGATCTTTTCCAATCTCTGCTCTATAAATAGAGGGACATTTCAAGAAGAGAAAAGGTGTGCATAAGCTTAAACGACAAAAACATACACAAGCACTAAAACGAGCTAGAACCAGAAAACCCTAAGTCTTCCGCAAGAACTTGAAGATCTATCTCCGGCGAGAGACTACCTTCTCAGCTCATAGGGAACCAAGCTAAACTGTTAGAAGAGCATCTAGTATCCAAATCGACGGTACACGAACCTAAAGCTTATTTCAGCTATTCGTCGATATAGAAGCTACATTCTCATTCCCTATCCCTCTAACCCTAAGCTCAACCGAATATACTTATAGCTTAGACGAAGGAGTTCATATTTGAACCCAATCCTTATTGTAAAAGGACTCCTTCATAGTTGGAGAAGTTTGTCAAACACTTTAGTTTGATGCCTTTGTAAACTAGGACTTGCTTAGTATAATCCCCAAGCCACAGTTTTGTCCTGTGCACAAGCTGACTGAGACTAACTCAGTATAATAAATAGCCTCCTGAACTTTCGGGACAGTGGACGTAGGATCGATTGATATCCGAACCACTTTAAAAATCTGTGTCTTGTTATTACTTTCTGATTACTGTTGCATTGATTTTACTGTTCATACTGAAAATATTCTTTAAAATCATACAACTGTCTCAGCATACTGAACTGTCTACTTGCTGAACTGAGACTTGCATAAAACGGTTTTCCACTCAACTGATTAGGGCCTACACTTTTCCGCACCGCTGAACTCTACTTGGTTGATACTGAATTCTGACTCAGTCAACTAGCAGATCTCAGTAGAGTCAGACTCTTTGCCACACATGATTCAGAACAGCTATTTGGTCTGCTGAATTATTTCAGTACGGCACTTTCCTGAACAGGACTGTTCGTGTTTGAAGTTGAGAAAATCGGATTCAGGTGTATTCACCCTCCCCCCCCCCTCTACACCTGACCGTACACTCGGGACCAACAGATACAAAATTGGAACAGTTGATTTCTTCTCTAATGAACTTCTGGATCTTCCTAGCATACACTGATAAAATATCTTTTTGAATTCCATGAGAAGTATATGTAGCATTTGCAGGAGCATTTTCTAGCATAAGAGAGGCTACCTCGATGTTGTATGAAGCTGTGTGTTTTATGATTTCTAAGAAATTACCACGGTTTTGAGACTCGAGCCGTTCATCATGACCTCTAAATGTAATTTCTCGAAGAGCGCACAATTTCACAACATCAATAGTGACTTGGAGCCGTAGACGATTCTTTGCAACTTGCTCCGAACTCTGTTTCTCCACTACCTTGTTAATGTGTTGCAAGGAGTTTGTTAAATTGTTGCAATCAATCACAACTGAGTTATGTATAGAATTGGGACTCTCTCCTTGGTGAGTCCGAAAAGCACAATCTTTTCCACCCACTTTCTTCCGAGATCGAAAACCATGAACGACAAAGACATTTGAACTAGAAATGGTGGATGGCTCAGCAAATAGAAAACATTTTAAGCAAAATGCTGCATCTTTACTAGGAGAGTACTCCAACCAATCTGGAAATGCTTTGTACCAAGATGAGAGGAACTTCCTATTTCGTTTATCTGATCTTCCGGTAGGAATTGGTTGATGGGGACCCTTTGATATATAATCCCGTCGAATTTCATCTCTCATATTCACCGGATAATCCCATATCATCTTTCTTTTGCCCGGATCGGGTTCAACTCCATTGACGTTTTCCCATTCATCAACTCTTCGAACTTTAGTTGGAGGAGAAATAAGAGAATCACTATTTCTAGCTTCTTCCATGACATTTGCAGTTTGAACACTATCCATATTGAGAGAACTAGTCTCTTTAGTGTTAGAATTGACGGAACTAGCCTCTTGAGTTCTTTTACAAGAGTAAAAGTTAAGTTTCTTCATGTTCAAATTGGTACCTAATTTAAACAAATAAACATGGATCAACTAGTCAAAAATCCAACTTGAATAATATTAATACTCCATAATTTATACACATAACACACTTACTGACTTACACACAAATACACACTCGACACTCCCAAAGTCCCAAATTATTAAAGTATTAAAGCTCAATTAATATCCATTCCAAGACAAAGTAGACAATTAGGGGATTGGAAAAACTCAATTAAATATCCATTCCAAGACAAATTAGAAAATTAGGGGATTGGGGAAGAGAGAGAATTAAAGTACTGACTGAAATTTAATATTGTGCAAACTTGAAATTTTGTTCCCAGTCGAATAGTCGATTACCATTCAGTTTAACTGGCTCAGGCGCTCAGCTTCGTCAAATTTGCTTCCCAGTCGAAACTTGTTATTTGCTCACGGTTTTTGCTTGATCTATTGCTCACGGTTTTTGCTTGTTATGTACTTATGTTGCTCATATTGTTATTTGGGTTATTGGCCCAAACAATAAATATGGACTTAAAAGAAAATGGTGGGGGTGGGGGAATGTCTGGGCTCAAAAAAAAAATACTTGGGCTAAAAAAAATGTATGGGAGTATAACATAGTACTTGGGGGGGGGTACTATGGGGTCCTGAAGCACAAGGAGATTTTACTCGTTGGTGTCAATTAGGTGGTCTGTGGACTTTTGTTGCTCTGCATGGCGCTTTCGGACTAATAGGTTTCATGTTACGTCAATTTGAGCTTGCTCGATCTGTTCAATTGGGACCTTATAATGCAATCGCATTCTCTGGTCCAATTGTTGTTTTTGTTTATGTATTCCTGATTTATCCACTAGGGCAGTCCGGTTGGTTCTTTGCACACAGTTTTGGTGTAGCAGCTATCTTTCGATTCATTCTCTTTTTTCAAGGATTTCATAATTGGACGCTGAACCCATTTCATATGATGGGAGTTGCCGGTGTACGGGGGGCTGCTTTGCTATGCGCTATTCATGGTGCTACCGTAGAAAATACTTTATTTGAAGATGGTGATGGTGCAAATACATTCCGTGCTTTTAACCCAACTCAAGCCGAAGAAACTTATTCCATGGTCACTGCTAACCGCTTTTGGTCCCAAATCTTTGACGCGCCCCCTTTTAAATCTGTCTTTGTTCGTTCATGATTAATCTAGTATAATAAAATATCGGGCATACATTACTAGGTGCCAAGTTGAGAGAGATAGGACTATTTACAAATACCAAAAAAAAATTATACCACAAATACTATTTCGAAAACACACCGAAAATGTCAATTTTTTTTTGTATACCGCAATTTTCAGTACTATAACATATCGTACCTTATTTTTCTAATACGACAACGGTATGTGTTTCCTCATTTTACTTTATACTCAAGTTATTATTATTCTGAAAATTAGTTTCTAATTTGCACAAATATTTTATGAATAGTCAGTGTTCCAATACTAATTTAATTAATAAAATCAATATTAAAACCCATATTTTATTTCTATAATTCATATTTCCATATCATTACCTATGCAAAATTATATACACAAAAAATTATTTATCTAATATATATATATATTAAAAAAATGAATTTTCGGTATACCGCCAACTTCCATTTCCCATGACATAATCGGTATACCTTAGTTTCGGTAGGCCTTATTTTTTCAGCATATCGATATACATTGGTATACCGAAGTATGGTACGACATACCAAAGTAATGACATGACAATGGTATAGAGATTTGCTTATACCAAAAGTTTGGTATACCACACCACGGTATACCGAAATATCAGGTACGACAACGGTATGCTTTTTTTTATACTGAATTATTTCGATATGGCATGCGGTATAGGAAAAATAGTTCAATATACCGTACCGTAACACCCCTAGAGAGCGAGGTCGTCTCAGTTAATTTTGCTACGAGTTATTATATGAGGAGTGTGATTCATATAAAATATATTCCCTTCATTTTACTTAACTTGTCTTTTTTTTTTCGACACGAAGAATAAGATAAGTGGTTGGTTTGTGTCGACAGGTTGACCCCCATAAAAAAAAGTGGGAGTTTGTATAGTAATTATTTTCTATTTAAAAAAAAAATAAGTGAAATGGGACAACTCAAAAATTAAAACATAACAACTCAAGCTAGATGGAGGGAGTATAGCAAAGTCCGATCTTTATTCCATAATTCAAATAAAGTTGTACAAGTAGATATGTGGAGATCTCGAAGACGAAGTTCATCCCCTTTTATTGGTTCAATCCATCCCATATTTTCCACTTTATGTCTAAAAACAGTTATATAGTTCTCGTGATAAAACTAAGTCTGCTTGCATAAGTTTGCCAATTTTCCTTATTGTGGGTAGAGCATGCGTAGAGATGGCAATTGGAATTGGACCCGTCGGACCCGACCTGCCCCGCCCCGTGATGGAGCGGGTAATACCCAGACCCGTAAAAGTACGGGGCGGGTCTGGACCCAACCCGCGTGGGTCCAGGACAGGTCCGGGTCCAATTTATCTACCCGCCCCGCCCCATTCAGACCCGTTTCAGACCCGCATTATTAATTTTTTTTATTAATTTTATTATGTAATCTTACTTTATGTTATTTGAATTTTCTTGTTCTTCAATTCATACTTTTAGATACTAATAGCTGACAATTATAATAAGAAAATCCAAACAAAAAGGCTTCCACTAACGAAAATTAATAATTAAAAAATAAAATAATTCAAAATTAGCAAATTGAAATGGCACCAATGGGTCTGGGGCTGGGTAGATCCGCCCCGTACGGGTCCGAGGTTGGTTCTGAGTTTCTGAACCCGTACAAGTCTAGGTCTGGATCTGGGTCTCTAAGTCGAACTTATGGGGCGGGTCCGGGTAATATATTACCCAGCCCCGACCCGCAAAATTGCCATCTCTAAGCAGGCGCTGCCCTGCGGGTAAATTATGTCTGGCTATTTTTGGATAAAAAGTAATAATAATTTATATTTGGCATAACGGAAATATATATTAGAAGATTTGTAATCGCATAAATTGTCTAAACAGTGCTGCTTTTGACGTGGACTGCAACATGAGGTTGCACTAATTAAAGAAAAAAGTTTTACCCAGTCATTTCTGATAATATTAGGAATGCAGACTATTTGTAACCAAGAGTTTTCACTATTCGCGTTTTCATGGAGGGACCACAATGTTCTTGGTTCTTGAATGAGTTATTTTGACTTAAATTCACTGTCGTTATTTAAAATATGCACTGAATAAATGTTAATTTTTACAATAAAACACAAATAGCATGAGAGATGTAAATGATAAATGCTTAATTATCATTCATTTCTTCTACTAACCGTTGTATATAGCGTCAATTCTTTCATATTACCATTGTAAATTTGTAATGATCTAAATTTTGAGTGATGAAAATGAACATTTAATTTAGCCCTAGCATTTAATATATCATTTGTATAAATTATTTACAAATGCTATATCAAATAGTGCTCTCAATTCCACTGCCATTATTTATATCATCAAATTTAACCGGAGTTTTGTCCGGAAGTAAAAGCCTAATTTAAAATAATACTCCTAGTTTGTGGAGTGCTTTATAGAAAGTGATTGCTTGTTAGCGACGTGAATATGAACCTCACATCGTCTCCTAATTTCTTAAAGAAAATAATAGAGCGAGAAAGAGAGAGCTAACGATATATCTATGTTTGAATTATATATATATAATCAAATTCTTGCACAGCCATATATGAATCACAAATCGAATTTTTTCATTAAGTCGGGGATCTTTCTGCAAATAGCAAAACTTTTCAAATATTCAGGTTTATTCGATTTATAAAAGTATCGGTAAACTTTGAACATGTGAATTTTGTTCACTAATAATTTACTCACTAGTTAGATCAGAGCAATTCTAATTACGATTATATACTGCGTACTGGGTAGATAGTAACCGGCAAAGGGGCCACATATATTGCCATGAAGTTTCCAACTCCACTACGAATTTGAAACCAGCTAACAACACTACACCAATTAAATAATCCAAATTAATTAATTTCGAATAAAGAAATAAAGGAAAAAATGGCAATCTATCGAAGATTTATGTAGTTGTATATATATGTTGCTATATCGTGTCATATGGAGCTAAAGTTATTAGCTGCAGTTAAACATCTTTAAAGTAATAACCTTGGAATTAGAGATAAATATTTATTTAGCAAAGTTATTTAATCATTGATAGATAAATTAATAT
Organism: Lavandula angustifolia; assembly: GCA_028984105.1. NCBI lineage: Eukaryota > Viridiplantae > Streptophyta > Magnoliopsida > Lamiales > Lamiaceae > Lavandula > Lavandula angustifolia. Next base: position 13,855,543 of record CM054810.1, read on the forward strand.
TTATTACTTCTGAGAGAGTTTTTCGATATAAAATAAGTTAAATATGTATATTACACTTTTTAATAACATAGTTCGTGCACATTTAAGAAAGTAAAAAGTTTTAGTATTACATGTTCACAAGTATGTACATGATATATGCACTAACTATAAAACAAATTAAATTAAACCATCTTAGAAAAACTCAATATTTTTATAAAAATAAATTAAAATCTATGTACATAAAAAATAAAAAGTGTATGCTTACTAATATTAAAATTATCCTAAAAGTATGTACATCGTATAAGTACTAATAAAAAATCAAGTCAAAGAATTTAATTTTGGGAAAACTCAATAATTTCATGAGATTTAATTTTTTATAAAAACTAAGTTAAATGTACATAAAAATAACAAAAATTATTTTTCACTTTAAATGTGAGATCTTTTAAATTATTCTAGCGAGAATAATACAAATATGGAATTAACAAGAGATGAAGAAATTATTCAATCATATGAACAATAATGATAACGAAGAAAATGATCTCTAACCAAATGATAATATTGTTGTTGACATTTCAAGAAATGATCACATTATATAATTACTTGCTGCAGTAAAAATAAAATATTTCTGAAGTTGTATATGCTCTACACAAATTTGAGAATATATTTAATTTTTGTTTAGGTAGGAAGAAAAAATAATTAAATATTGTAGTATTGTAATGGTCTATATATATTTTTCTATATCAGTAATTATTATTTTATATTTTTATTGGACCCTTAAGGATTTAATTTTTTGTTATTACTTAATGTATTTAGAGAAATTATTACTTTAATATACTAGTCCCAGTCGGAAGCAGAATAAATTATTATCTAAGTAAGATTATTACTTTATCAAACATTATTTTATCAAGGTTTAACTGTATGTGTTGTTTCATTTTGATTTTATTATGCACTAATTAAGAGAGGTATGGGTTTTTAGCTATTCATACTTTTTGGATCTTCTTAACTTTTATGATTTTTAATGTGTGGATGTTAATATTTTGTTGATATAATCCCCCAAAACACTGAAAAGTATGAGTAAATGGGAAAATATAGCTCTTCAGTCCTTCAAATAGAAATAATGTAGCTCCCGTCTAATTCAAAAGTCGTTTTATATAAATCAACATTTTATATAATGACACATTTGTAATTCTGGACAAGTTTGTGATTGACACTTCAGTTCTATATTTTAAAAATAAGTTGCTACAATACAAAATTTACAAACATTACTATTCCAAGTTTTTCTACTTTTAATCACTATTCGGAAACATCCAACCAATTCTCTAAATTACAAATTTTACCAATTTCTCCTTAAATTAAGAACTTAAAAAAAAATTATGCTATTGCAAACTTTTTGGTTGCATAGAAAGTGAGAAAGAGAGAAGATAAATAGGTAGTCCCTCCGTCTCATTGAGCTTATCTTCTTTCTTTTCGATACATATATTATGGAGAGTTGTTAATTATGAATGAAGGGGTGGGCTCCATAAAAAAAAAAAACAGAATGGTTAATTATGTGTAGAAAAATTACAATTTTTGGAATTAGACAATATGAACGAGACAACTTGAAAAGGAAAGCAAGACAAACTAAATGGAACGAATGAAGTATTTTCTTTTGTTCGATTGTATAGAAAGTGAAAAGAGAGAAATAATGTTTATTTCAAAAGGACAAGGACAAAAACAACCTTATGCAAAAAAAAAAACAAATTATTACACCCTCCATGAGGTTATAATGGTCAAATCTTTATCCCAACTTTTCTTATCTCCTATTTCTCCTTAAATTTGAGGAAAAATTGATTTGTACATGGACCCTACACTTTTTTCCCTTCTCATATTTCTCTCCACAAGCAAATGCCTAATAACTACTCCCTCCGTCCCGTTTCAAGTGATCTGTTTCTTTTCGGCGTGAAAATTAAGAAAGTTGATAATAAAGTATGAGAGAAGAGTGGATGAGAAAGTATGAGAGAGGAGATCAGTGAGATAGTGAGAGAACAAATGATAAAGTATGAGAGATAAAAATGTGTGAGAGAAATGATAAAGAAGTGATAAAGTAGGAGATAAATTGATAAAGTAGGAGATAATTTGTAAATTTTTTTTAAGTTATTTTTTTTGGAAACGGATCAATTGAAACGGGACGCTCGAAAAGGAAAACATATCACTTGAAGCGAGACGAATGAAGTATATTTTTCTCCTCTCTATTTAGTTTCCCTCTACTTCTCTTGAAACAAACGCAGTGTTAAAGTAACGGTGCAAATTTCTATCACAAAAACCGGCCATGTGGATGCCACAAGGAGAAAGAATAGAGAATGTATAAAGCAGGTATCACTTGATTATATTTTTGTTGTAGTTGAATACTTGAATTAAGGCAAAATGTATCATCAACTCCTTATGCTTGTATTTCATTAGGACTTGTATAACCTTTTCTTTATAGTAGAACCTTACATGTTTACATTTAATTTTATAAATTATCTGTAAGAAAATCGTTATTTAAATATGAAAGTACACAAAGATAAATTAAAATGAAAAATTATTATAAAAACATAAATAAAACTAAAAATAAGATTATATATATTTTTCCTAGATTCAAAAATTCTAACTAGAACTCAACAACCTTAATTTCCCTGAAAGTTGTTATCTACCTAGCTACGTTTGACAATTTATATTCAACTAAATTTATATAAGGGTGACATTTCAACCAACCTAGAGCCAACCCTATGTGACATTTGGAAGCCTATGAACCAAACAAGATAAAATTTGCACCAACTATTTAAGCCAGTTACGTTACGTCGATTTTTACGAAATTAATACACTTGTTTCTGAAAGTTTGGTAGTTTAAAAGGAAACAGTTATCTGATCCCTATCTAGTATAACTATTTTGCTTTAATGTTATAGCCTTTAGGTGTGGAATCGATGCAATGAAAACTCATATTTGAATATAGCTAGGAAGGTTATGAATTTGACATTCACAGGTTACTGATATTTAGTCCGACCTGCTTCACATGTTTTCTGAATTATTATACAAAAACCAGTTGCTCTCCTACGTAATAACATGAAAATGAAGATTCAACTCGCACTAAGCTAATTATGTGCGAAAATCTTATACGTAGATGTATTAGTGGGATTTACTTTTCTTCAATTTTGATATCAATTATAAGCAATTAAACTGCTCTCGACTTAAAAAGGTAAAATAGTTGTGGGTTATAAAATTGCATGATAAATCTTAAAATAGATGTACCAAGGTTCTTTTGACACGACCATGGAAAAAATGAATAAAAGAAACAAATAGTTATACTATTGGCATTAATTAAGTTAGGCATTTTAATTCGATTTATAATACTTAAAAAGTTACCGAACTTTTATTTCTGTATCAATAATTATAGCTCGCATTTCAATTTTCTAACTAATTTGATCTTTTGTAGCAACTAATATTTTATTTGCGCCTCCACCTATAGCTCAAAGCGCAAATATGTGTCGTATTTAACACGTGATTTTTCAAAACATTTTTTTCTACGTTAAAGTTTTGGGATTTGGTTTAATTTTTTTAGATTTAAGTTCCATAATTCTAGTTTAAATTTCACTGAAATTTTTTAGATGATTGATTTGATTAGTTTTTTGAATGATTTAGGTGATTTAAAGAATTTTTTAGCTGATTTTCTCAAGACATTTTTTTCTATACAATTACAGTTAAACCACTATGAAATAATATTGTTCAGTGAAGTAATAACCTCATTTCATAATAATTTCTTCCGGTCCCAACTTGGGCCAGTGTACTAAATTAATAATTTCGCTAAATGTATTAAGTAATAAAAAAAGTTTTAATCCTTAAGGTCCCAATCAAAATATAAAGTAATAATTATTGATTCAGAAAATATATATAGACATTTATAATAATACAATAATACAATAATAAAGTCTTATGAATATATGCTTCCATGTTGGTCTAGAGATGAGTCTTTAATGAGGACGGGGGAATACACCTTAATACAAATTTCAACTCGAACGCGAAGCTCAGTAAGGTAGTGAATATGCTTGCTGAGTAGTTCAACTTGCCAAATTAAGCTTCAGATCGTGTGAGCAGAGTGGTTCTAGCTACTAAATCTCATCTATTGACTTCAGTCAGTCTATTGTTAGTTCAGTGAAAGAACCTGTGCGGAAGTGTGGGCGTGATTTTAATTCGTCTCTTGTAGAAAAAGGTTTTTATCAAATATGTTGAAGTCGTACTTGTGCGTCGATTCAAATTTTACAGAAATACTCAGTTTATGCTTTGAAAGACATTATATGCAGTATGCATAGAAAGAACCAAAACTAAAATTAAATAGAGATTTTTAAAGTGATTTGGATACGCAAAATCCTACGTCCACTCTCCCGAACACAGGCAGGAGGTATTGTCTTTATTATACTGAGCAAGTTAGTCAGTAATCTGTACACCGGACATATTTGCTACTTATAGTTATAATGACTTTATAGTTTGTTCAAACACAAGGTTTGAGTTTCTCCAACTAGAAGGAGTTCTAACAATAAGAACAGTTCATAAATTGAACTCCTTCGGGTATTTATCTAAGCATAAGATATATCAACGGTAGGCTTGGAATAGAGATTTGAGAACTATATGAACTCTACTGTGAAGAACTAAGAGGGATCTAGACTATGATGAAAGTTCTTCGCTTGAGTGAGCTTTTAAGTTCGCTAGAGCTTGTATGCTTGAGCGCTTGAGTTATCGGCGGTGTGTTCTTCAATCTTGAAGATCCATCTCTATTTATAGTTGTGACTCATTAAAAGATCCGTTGGAGGAGACCTTGTCATGTGTCACAAATGCCAAGGAAAACGGTCATAAGAATTTGTACGTTACTGTAGAGATTCTCTCTTTTTCAGTTTTAAAGGCAACTTTGTGTCAATGCAAGTATAGTGCTGGCAACTCCTCATTGGTCAAGGTGGAATGTTAGGTGGGGCTAGTTCAAACTCCAAAGGAAATACTGAGTTGACTCCCTCTGATTCCTCGGACACTTTCGACTGAATTATCCTCAACTGACATTCATCTGGAAACTTCAGGACGTTAAACGATTCATGTCTTCAGTAGGTTCTGAGCAACTAATACTGAGTCTTCTCGGCTGAGAGGAAACTCCTACTGAGTCTATCAGCTACTGAACAACATCTAGTCTACTGAGTTCCTAACATGCTGAACTTAGAAAAACTATTATATTATCATGGTTCCATCATTCAACTAGGGTTTTGGGATCTTCAAATCTTATCATACTGAAGCATATCTAAAAAATTTCCCCCTATTTGATGATGTCAAAACCTATTACAAACACTATGACGAATAACACACGAAAAGATATGTAACAAGCGTAAGTGTGTGTCTTGATCAACTGAGGTTATCAGTTGTGTCGAAATGTAAAGATAGGCTTGCTGACAATGAGTATTTGTCTCGGCTAAGGTGAAGTGATTTCATTAATGATAGAAAGAAGTTACAATTACATAAATTAGCCATCACTAAAAAAATAACTAAGAGAACAAGCAAATCAGGATTTGAAATGTTGTAGCTTTGCTTTGAAGTCTGCGGATTTCTCTTCAGGTGGATCAAGGCCATATCGTCTGTAGATGTGAGCTCTGAGTCTCTTGATGGCTTCTTGATCTTCCTTCGATCCCCGATGAAGAGATTTCCTAGTCAAAGCTATCTTCATTTCTTCCTCTATCTCCTTCGTACAAATGTTGTTCTCTATGGTTATGGGAGGAGGTAGAGTCCTGTATGCAGGTGCCTTCAGCAGTGGACCTTGGCTCTCCAAAGTTGTCATGACTTCAGCATAGATGTCACTCTCAGAAATCATAAGTATTTCTATAAAGAGTGAGCCAACATCTGATACTTCCTCGAATTTTTACCAGATATAGTAGCTTCTGACGAAGTCATTCTTGACCTCTTCCTATTTCTGATTGTACTTCCATGGTATCTACTTTTCGACTTGAGGATGGATGATACTCTTCAAGTGAGTCTTCTGAGTACCTCTTCTGTAGAATCTCGACGTGGTTAGAATACTTATGTCCTTCTCTGGGTTCATTTCTCTTGCCTCGTCTCAGTCTTCTTTCTGAGCGCCTCCAGGTCTGCTAGTCTAATTCTCTCTTTGGCAGCTTGTACCTGTCTGGCCTCAACAGATATGTCCAATCCTTTCTCGAAAGCATCCCAAATCTCTTTCATCTGAGCTTCTTGCTCCTTGGTCAGCTTTGTTGTGGGAAGGTTCAGCTGGGATTCAGGCACTGCTTCAGCTGTTGGGATTTTTTTTTACTGGAAGCAGTTATTTTATGCGTGCATACAATGTGTTTTTGTCCATACCACTATTTTATTCTTCTATCTGATAAATATATAATTTGCACATGTAATCCTTTATCTTGTATAAAAGTTAGAGTTGTGTAGTGTGGCAGGTATCACAGAAGACTACACAAATTGGTTGAACTAACAAGATATAAACGGTTATCACAGTTGAGATAACTTAAGGATAAGTTGTTGGTTTAAGCTGCAGTTTAGATAAGAAGTGGTTTGTCTTGACTGCTTGTCTTTAATGGTACACTTAAGGTGGTGTATTGATGGATCACAGTGAGATGTGTTCTCCTGACTGACCATAGTGGAGAACCAAGATCTCAGTGACTTAACTGGTGTTAAGCTTAGTAAGACTTCAGCTGAGTGCTTTTGGCTATCCATCACTTTGACCTACTATGGTTAACGTCATCGCGACTGAATCTACGTATCTTGGGTGCTAGTGGTCATTTGTGCCTCAGGCTGGTTGTTTGCATCTTGCAACCGTATCCTAGTAAAATTGGTTGATAAAATCCATTGCGAAACTCGTAAGGATTAACACACTAAACCCGACCAGATGATTAAGTTCAGGTGTGTTAATAAGGTCGAGTGGTACTACTCAGGAATTATTATAAGATGAGTTCAAAAATATTAACGGGTTTTCTAGGATCTTTCTTCGAGATAGACCAATTTCAGAGAACAATAATCAGTTAAGAACACTGAGCTCTAATACCAATTGTTCGTCCTGAGACGTGGTTCAGGTCTAGTGGGGGGGGGGGGAGGGGGGTGAATACACCTGAATACAAATTTCTCTCAAACGTGAAGTCAGCTCTAGCTGAGTTTGCTACTGAACTGAGTCAGATAGCCAAATATGCTTCTTATCGCGTGGGCAGAAAAAACTTATACTGAGTTCAGTATCAGAGTGTATGCGGAAGTGTAGGCCCTATTAAACGTCTTGGTTAGAAAACATCGATTTTTATGCTGAGTTTTATGAAGTACGGTTTGTATTCAATATGAGCAGTTAAGGGAAACAGTAAATCAACACAACAATTTTTAAAGTGGTTCGGACACGGTGGGTCCTACGTCTACTATTGGTGATCGCTGTTTACACCAAATAATCATGCAAGAATTGCTAGAACTAGAATTAGTATAGCAACAGGTATCGAACACAGGGAACAAAGTATTTTAGACCTAAAATTCCTATTAATCAAGGTTTGGTTAGCGACCACACAAGTTTTCTGAATTTTCTAACCTAAAACAAAAGAAAGTAAATAGCAGGGATTAAACACGAAGTAAACTTATGCAAATAAAACGGGTCCAGTAAGATGATTCACACACACTCACAATAGATCACTGACATTATTAATTAATTAATCCACTTAAGTCAATTCGTTGTACGATGTCGTAATTAAACTGACACATCCCCTATTCCCCCTTAATTATTCGGTAATCGCCATGGTGGGCATTGAAATGACTACTTCTCTAAATTAGATGCAACCTACATTGGTGGGCAATCAATAGATTTAACACCTAATTAGCTTTAAGAACTAAGGGAACCCAATTTAGAAGCCTACTCGTATGGTGGGCATCTAATAGTCTCCTACCAAATTAATCCAATTGTCCTAAGAACAATTTGCTACTTATTTAGCCTAATCCCATGAGAAACGATGGAAGTACTAATTTAGCTATGAATTAAACTAACCTAGAGTGATCAAGCCTAAATTAATTAATCCAATTAATTAACCTAGATTAATTCAGAACCTAAGTGATTAATTTTAAGCCCTAGTCTCACGAAAATAAGGTGGTGTGTGTTTCACATCTCGCCGCCCCTAAAAAGACTTAGCCACGCATATCGGCCGGACTGGCCAGACAGACCGGTTTGCTGGACAGAACACAAAACATGCTGAAAATCACGAAATAATTATGCACGAAAATCTAATCTATAACGAAATCAACTAAACACAAATTGAAACGAAATTAAACCTAAGGAATTAGAAAATACCAAATTTAAGTCTTCAAATCATCCAACGGGAAAATAAAACGGAAGCATCCAAATTCGGGAATGTAAACGGAAGTAGGAACATGTTTTCTCCAAATCAAACTACAATCAACGAAATTAATAATGAAATTCGAACTCTAAAAATAAGATGAATACTCCTTCGATCTCGGATATCTCTCTCGGTTGCTCAATCAGTCTCGCTCTCTCTCGGCTTCGGATCTCTCTCCCTCGGCTTGGGTTGTGTCTCAGCAATTTCTCTCTCGGTTCGGATTGGATGGTGTAGAAGGATGATGATGAATTCGCGTGAATGAAAATCAGAATGTCTCGGTGTGTTGGGCGTGTATGCGGATGTCTTGTGCGGCGCCTCTCCTCTCTCTTTATATATGTTTATTCCCTTCCTTATAGAATTAGGTCTTCTAAGTATGGAATAATATATTATAAAGTATATTATATCAATTTCTTTTCACACTTAATTTTCCTCTTAATTTCTTCCGGATTAAGCATATATATTGCCTTTAATTTGCACCCGCCACATCAATGCCTCGTCACCGCTACATCATCATGAGAAACTGCAAAACAAACACCAAAACGCAATCCAACCGCCAAAATATCGCCAAAATAAACGGAATATGGATAGTACGAATTTAGACCTATCAACTATCCTGACCAAAGCAGGATACTTGTCATATTTATACTGAGCAAGTCTTAGTTGTTCTATTCACTGGACAAACGCAAACCTTGAAGTTTACACTAAGCAAGTTCTCAGTGATCTGCGCGCGGGACAGATTCTCTACTTATAGTCGTAGTGACTTTTAAAAGGGTTCAAACTTGAAGAGTTTGAGTCTTCTCCAACTAAGAGGACGTTCTTACAAATAAGAACGGTTTCACAAGGATGTGAACTTCTTCGAGGTTTCTAAGCTAAAGCTATTACAATGAGCTTGCTTAGTTAAGAGAAGGGGAACAAAATAAAACTCTAAGTGATGAACTAAAAGGTGTTCTTCAATGGACGTTAGTTCTTCACTGGATTCAGCTTTGAGATTGCAAGAGTTTGTGCGTAGATAGCTTGGGTTCCTGATGTCGTCTCTGCATGGCGACTTGTCTTATTTATCGTCGTCGAAGGTGAATAGATCCGTTGGAGGGAGGTCTAGCCACGTGTCGATACGACAAGGAAAATGGCTCCTTTAATTTGAACATTTTCGAGCAGGTACACTGTAAAGATTCTCCTCTTTTTCAGTTTCAGAGCAGCTTTTGTCAGAGTAGATGGTCGTTGTCGGCTCCTTATTGGTCGAGGTAGATGGGTAGTTAAGACTTCTCAAACATCAAGGTTGACTTCCTTTGAATCCTCGGACCTGTAACTGAAGTGTCTTTCCTACTGACGTTCTTCTGAGCATTCAGTGCATGGGCACGAATTCCTGGCAGATTCAGCTAGAGGTTGTTGTCCAACTGACTTCTTCGATCTTGAGTTCTTCAGCTGAGTGACGTCTTCTACTGAATCCTGCAGCTACTGAACTCTATCCTACTAAGTTCTAACAACTGAACTCGACTAGGCTATACAGATACGAAAGTACAATATTCAGCTAGGGTTTTGGGATTTATCAAATCTATCAAGACTATCAGATCTATAGATTCATCTACTGAATCCTTATCCTAACAATTTCCCCCTGTTTGATGATGCCAAAACCTATTACATCTTCTATCACAGAAAACATGCTAAGGTTGAGACTAATAGCTACTGAATAATATATCTATTACAAGGGAATGCTCCAGTCAACAATTCACAGCTGACTAAGATAGAGAAAATAAGGTATTAGAGCAATCACAAGTAAAAAATATCAGAGCAAACTTATGATAATAAGGTTATGTACCAGAGCCAAACTATGACAGTTAAGGAAAGCTGAATGTATCATGGCATAACTTCAGTTAACAAAGTTGTAGCATGCTAGTTCTACTTACATGTATAAGAAATTAGCAGAACATAACAAACAAGTTCAGCACATTCACACAGAATCAGGACTGATACAAATAATCAAAGTCCAGAATAGATCATATAGTAGCTAATCATCAAATGTAAGTTCAACATTTATAAGTTATCTTCCTAAGATGCAAGTTCCCCCTAAGAAACAATTTCCCCCCTTTTTTTTACTTTTTATTATATCATAAGAGAGTTCTCCCCCCTAAGTATAAGCAATTAATCAGACAGGAGTAAGACAAACATAGTTAATCAGTAGGAAATGATTTTAAGGCAGATAAGCACATAAATCACATAGTTCAGATAAGATAAGTTAGATAGCTGATCACTGAGGTGATCAGTCGTGCTGAAAATAAAAGATAACCGTAAAGACAATGAGTTATTGTCAGGGCCAAAAGGCGATATTGTCATATATGATGAAGAAATTTACAGTACATGGACAACTATCACTAAGAAGCTAGACTAGGAAGGAAGGATCAACTGGGCTTCTTCTTAAACTGTTGCATCCTCGCTCGGAAGTCAGCTGACTTCTTGTTTGGGAGCTCAAGGCCATAGCTCTTATATACACGCTTCCTCAATACCTTGATTTTCGCTAAGTCTTCTTCTATATCCTCTCTCAGACCTCTGTTGTAGATAACATTCTCAATTTCTTCTTCTATCTCCTTTTTGCAAAGATTGTCAACATGCGTCATAGGAGGAGGTAGAGTCCGAAAGGGAGGTGCCTTCAACAGTTAACCCATCTGGTCAAGCAGAGTCTGAATCACAGCTAGGAGGGCTGGATTCATGGTGGTCAGGAGATCTTTGAAATAAGAATCTGCATCTGAGGAAGAATCTACATTCCCAATCCTCCACACATAGAATCTCTTGATGACTTCCACCTTCATCATCTCCCATTGTCGATTATGCTTGAGAGCCACCCAGTCATCAGTTTGTTTATATACTATACGCTTTACCTGACTCAGACGCTCTCTGCTCCTGAAGAAGTGGGAGGAACGAGGGATACTCTGCTCCTTCACCGGTACCCTCTCCCTGGCTTATTTCTCTGTCCTCAGCCTGAGGGCTTCCAGGTCAGCTAGACGTATTCTCTCTCCCGCGTCTCTCAGCTGCCTTGCCTCAGCTGTTCTATCCAAAGCCCTCTCACACGCATCCCAGATTTCTTTCAGTTCCTGCTCCTGCTCTTTGGAAGGGACGGTGGAGGGAACATGAGGTTGTTCCTCTGAATCAGTAGGCGATTGAGATTTCGACTTAGAACCAGAGGCTCCGCCTTGCTGATCAGTTTTGGACTTTTGGGTCTGTTGTGCTCTTGTCTGCTGAGCTCTAGCAGCTGCTGATCTGGCTGCTGCTGACCAAGATTGTTTGGAGCTTGTCGACCGCGTTCATGCCGAAGTAGAAGAACGAATCTGAAACCCTTTCTTCTTTGCAGCTGGCTTCTGTCTTTCCTCTTCTTCAGCCAGTTATCGCACGAGTTGCTCATCATAGGCAATCTGCTCTTCTCGCGATTTGAACTTAAGCTTATTCTGAGCTTTGGGTGGGCTAGGGTCAGCAGGCGCCTTGCCCTTACCCTTAACATCTGTCTCCGGTGCTAGAGGTGGTGAGCCTTCAACTGGCAAATTCTCGAAATATGAAATCACCTCAGCCACCGCTTGCTCAGTTGCTCCTTCAGTTGTCGGCACTATAGCGTTATCAGTTGTTGAGCTTGGTCCGCCCTGCTGCTGATCTTCACCTTTCATAATAGATCTGAGTTGAGCAGCTCTCGACCCTTCCCTCTTTTTGGCATCATCAAGGAGGGTGGCCAGGGCAGTGACCTTCTTGGTCAACTCTGCTACGGAATCTTTGATAGATGTCATTCCAGTAGCGATGTTCGTTGCGATATCAGTGTAACACTCCCACCTTCTGTCATGGTCTTGATCAATTACTTTCAGGAGAGCATCTTTGGACTTTTCAAATTTCGTGAGGTAGTCTTGCACTGCAGCGGATGCATTCTGCTCTATCGTCTGGCTGGAGGTATGCTGTTGAGTCAGTGCCTTGGATACACTGTCAGTTGTGAAGGCATACCGCTCCTCCCTTGCTTTCTAAACACAACCTGTTACAGCCGCCACTTCCTGAGAGAAGCATTTGGCTTGCGACTGTAAGAGTGATTTGAACTGAGCATTCAGGTCGGTTCGCTGAGCTGCAAGTGCCTTAGCGAGGATCGCGTCTATATCAACTGAACTTGGCGAGCTGATACTCTGCACTTCAGCTGTCAGGCTGGTCAGCGCCTTCGTCTGTGCCTCCGTGAACCTCCTCCACTTCTGGTTCACATCATCGGCGAGGTTCCTGTTCTTATGAGCCTGTCGCTTAATGACCTTGTTGATAGACTCAGTTGAGATGTCTTTGATCGCAGCAGAATGATATCGGCACTTCAGTTGCTACTAGTGCTGAGTCGAAGACAGAGTCCAAACGATCTGGCCTGATGTAGACGATGGTTGTGGCTGATCGTTCTTGGGTGTGTTGCCTTCAGCAGATCCACCCATGTCTGCATCCTTAAGTGGTTGTGACTGACCATGACGAGGAGGTGATGGTGGAGGAGACGAAGGAGGTTGAGTTGATGAGGGCTCAGCTCCTTGAGTTCGGTCATGGAGCATCATCGGTGTGACTGCTCGGAGGTCCTCCATCGAGGCTATATCAGCTGGCTCCTCATAGCTTATTTCCTTCTTGAGCTTCTGCTCTTCTTCCAGCAGAGTGGAAAGAGACCTTACCTGAACGGTCTGCTGGAGCATATCCCACTCCAAGAAGCGGATCCACATCTGAATCCTAGCGCGGATCGCTATGTCCACCAGATCAGGGTACGACCTGATCTTTGGAATCTCTTCAGCTACCTCGTCTGTTACCTTTAGACGGGCATTAAGTACTGAGAGTGGTACTGAGGAAACCTCAGCGGTTTGAATATTAGCTGGAATGTCCAGCTGAGTTTCCTCGGTGAAGACCGTCTGAACCTTGTCCCTTATGGTTATGTTGTGCTTGCCAGACCCAAAATCCTCTAAGAGATAGGAGAGGAGGGTGGCACATCGGAGACAGGTTTCTTCAAGATCTTCGGTCTGTTTGCCTGAATGAGAGTTGGGGACTGAATGATTTCCAACGAACGCTTAGCAGTAGGTCCCTTCCCAATCGATTTCTCAGCTGATGTGGCAGTGGTGAACTTTATCAGCTTTATGTCAAAGTAAAATGCATTGGCGAAAGAGACGTTTCTGGGGAGCTCGTCTTCAATCAAGATCGAGACCTTCGTCCCAAAGAGTCAACATATTTCTGCGACTGAGCTTTGAACTCAGCCCGGAAGAAGGCATTCCAGTTGACCTTAGCAGCGTCAACTATTGCCATCATCAGTTGGACGCGGATTCTACTGAGTTAGTCGTACGAGCCTGCTCAACTCGTAAGTATGTGGTTGACCACGTACGCCAACCGCCTATACTCAGGAAGCAGCTGATTCTTTGGGAATGCTGCCTTGAATACGCAGTTAGATAAGCCGCTGAATCGGCAGAGATACTGATCGATCTCCGATTCCTTGTATCTGGCGACTGAGGAACCTTCATCGACCAGACCAAAACTGTCGTGAAGACTCTTCGGTATATCCATCCCAGAAGCCCTATCCTCCCACTAATTGGCGAGGACTTCTCTCTTCACAATGACTGTAGAGATGTCATTGGAGTCGTCGTCTTTGCTGTAGTTAAGGAAGAACTCCGCAACCTGGCGAGGGAGGAGGTGACGCAGAGCACGTGAGAGGATCGAAAGCAGACCAGACCTCTCCAAAGCATCGAACACGGGCGCCATGCAGTCCACCCCTCAAGTTCTGACAGACAGAACTGGCTCGAACCATACTCGCTTACCGGATAAAATATTCTCCATATCAATGGGAATAGCCACGTTTGTGATTGGTGTGAAAGCCATTGTATATCTGAGATCTGCAAAAACAAAGATTAGTACTCGAGAAGAAACAGAGTTAGTTACAGATTCAGTGTAAGAATTGCTTATCGAAGAAAAGGTGCTAAAATGCAATAGAGGTCTACGTGCAAGTATTTGAGAGCAAATGCAGAGCACGGATTCTTCGTTAATGGCGGAAAAAGTAAAGCAGTTTTAGACATGAGTGAATATATATACTCAGATTTGAATCAGGTTTAAAACAGTGAACGGCTCAGATTAAATGTTATAATAGGTTATGATTACTGTGCCACCTATAATCTCGCCTACTTATCTCTAACGCCTAAGTGGTAAGGTGATATGACATGCATTTAATGCGCCGCAGTCAGGTTTATGGAATGTCGTGAATTTAATGAAAACGACATAGTCAGTGCAATACGATGAACATTAATGACGAGAAGCAAATGCTATGACATGCTGATTCACCAAAAGCTGAATTAAATATTCGTAACCTGTCAGCTAAACATCATAGTCAATTGATAGCACGTTTGATGAATGCTGAGTATTCAAGTATACTGAATATAGGTTCCCCCTTACTCAATACTTCTCGGATCATCTACTGAATCGTATCAGTAGGATAAAAAAGACCTAGTTCTACTGAGAGATCATTGAATCTGGTCTCAGCTAGAGGTTTGGTCAGGATATCAGCTCGTTGCTTATCAGTGTGGATCTTCTCCATTCTGATATCCTTTTTCCCGACATGATCTCTGATGAAGTGATGATGAATGTGCACGTGCTTGTATCTTGTATGTAGAACTGAATTCTAAGTGATTGTAATAGCACTTGTACTGTCGCAGTAGATCGGCACTTCATCTTGATGAATGTCGTAGTCTCTCAGCTGTTTTTGAAGCCACAGTATCTGTGCGCAATAGCTTCCGACAGTCATATATTCAACTTCAGTAGTGGACGTTGCTACTAAGTAATGTTTCTTTGAGAACCACGATATGAGCTTGCTACCGAGGAACTGACAAGTTCCTGAGGTTAACTTTTCGTCGATTCGGCAACCTGCATAGTTAGCATCAGAGTAACCAGTTAGTTCATGGTTATCATCAGTTGGATACCATAATCCAACATCTGGTGTTCCCTTCAGGTAATGAAGAATTCTCTTCGCAGAATCGATATGACTTTTCTTGGGTTTCGCCTGAAACCGTGCTCATACATCTACAGTATAAGTTATATCAGGTGTGCTGGCTGTAAGATATAATAATGAACCAATAATAACACGATAGTCAGTTCAGTTAACATATACTCCTTATTTGTCAAGATCAATTTTGAGATTGGTTTTCGCCTGAAATCTTGACTGACTTGCTGGATTCGCAGCCGAACTTCTTGATGATATCTCTTGTATATTTCGCTTGATTAATGAATATTCCCTTCTTTGACTGCTTGACTTGAAGTCCAAGGAAATAATTCATCTCTCTCATCATCGACATTTCAAACTTTTCTTTCATCCTCTGCTCGAATTTCTGACACATAATCAGATTCCTTGATCCAAAGATGATGTCGTTCACGTAGATCTGCACCAGTAGGATGTCTTTGCCTGACTTGATACTAAATAGGGTGCGATCCACTGTTCCTTTCTGAAAACCTTTCTGAAGTAGAAAGTCTGAGAGGGTATCGTACCAAGCCATGGGTACTTGTTTTAACCCGTTCAAAGCTTTCTTAAGTCTGTAAACCTGATGTCCCTGCTAAAAGTCAGGCGTTGTTCAACGTAAACTTCTTCCTTCAGTACGCCATTCAGGAAAGCTGACTTCACATCCATCTGATAGACTGTGAACTGCTGATGTGTTGCATAGGTTAGGAATAGACGAATAGCTTCCAATCTTGTAACTGGGGTGAATGTTTCGTCAAAGTCTATCCCTTCTGACTGACAATATCCTTTGGCAACAAGTCAATCTTTGTTCCTGACGATGACATTATTTTCATCACGCTTGTTCTTGAAGACCCACTTCGTTCCTATCACGTGTTGATGTCTAGGTCTGCCAACAAGCTCCCATACGTCATTTTGCGTAAATTGGTTCAGCTCTTCTTGCATGGCGGTGATCTATTCAGCATCATTCAGTGCATCCTCAATTGTCTGAGCTTCTTCAGTCGACAAGAAGCATGAATACAAGGCACTTTCTCCTTGGCAAAATTTAGATCGTGTCTTGACGCTAGCTGAAGGATCTCCTATAATAAGATCTGAAGAGTGAGCATCTAGCCATGAGCGACAACGTCTTGTTACTTCATCTGGAATTGTTTTAGTACAAATAGTATGAGTATTAGGAATTTTAGTAGTACTGTTCTGTGTCTGAAGTAATTCAGTAACAAGGGTTGGATCTACTAAGTCACCAGGTTCAGGGGCATTCAGCTAAGGAACATTAGAAGTTCCCCTTGAGTTGTTATTCTTAGTAGAGGTCTCAATTACCATATCGATTTCCTCATCGACCATAGTTACCTGGGATTGATTCTGTTTTTTAGAATCAATCTCCTTAGCTACATCGCTTGTTGTTGGGTGCTGAAGGTCATCATCTGAATCATTATCCCAACAATGCTGGATCTTTTCAATGTTATCTTTTAAGCTTAGATCTAGTAGCTTGCTTCTGACCTCTTCAACTTCTGGCTGAGAGTTTGACTTCCTGTACTCAGAAATAAATTCATCAAATACAACATGGGGGCTTTTCTCCATGCAAAGGGTCCGGTAGTTAAAGATCCTGAAAGCTTTGCTGACCCTGGAGTATCCTAAGAAGACTCCTTGGTCTGACTTACTTTCAAAAACCTTTAACTGGTCCTTTACATTATTGTGGATAAAGCACGGACAACCAAAGATATAGAAATGCATAATAGAAGGAATTCTCCCTTTCCACAGCTCATAAGGCGTCTTCATGTGCATCTGAGTCAGTAGAGACCGGTTCTGAGTGTAGAAAGCCGTGTCAGTAGCTTATGTCCAGAACTTCAATGGAAGACCTGAGTCTGCAAGTAGCGTCCTTGTTGCTTCTTTAAGCAAGTCCGTTCTGCTGAGGCGTGCGTGTTGCTGATGTTTCGTGTTCAATGCCTTCAGCCTCACAGAATTCTCTTACCATTGAGTTAAGAAACTCAGTTCCATGATCTGAGCGTATCCTCTGAATCTTGATATCCTTTTCGATGCTCAGCCGTTATAGTAGTTTCGGCAGCTCAACTTTGACGTCAGGCTTGTTGGCGATGAATATCACCCAAGTATATCTCGAATAGTCATCAATGACCACGAGAGCATACTTCTTTCCTCTGATCGTCACTGTATTGACTGGCCCAAATAAATCCATGTGCAGCAGCTGAAGGATTTCATCAGTGGAAGGTGACGGAATAAGCGGATTGCTTGACTTTCTTTGCTTCTCTTTCAGACATGCTTCACAATTCTTGTGTCGCTTAAATTTTTCATTGGGCAGTCCTTTGAATTTAGCATCACGAGCTAGCTTGTTCATTGTTTTGAAGTTAAGATGACTTAGTCGTCTATGCCACAACCATGTTGTTTTGTTATCTGACCACGTGTGTGCTAGAAGGCAAGCTTCAGGTTCGGCAGTATTCCATTCAGCATAATATTTATTTCTTCACCGCGACCCTGATAACACAGTTTTTCCTATAGATTTATCAAGAGCATCACAAAAACCTGCGTCAAAAGTCACTCTATTGGAGTTATCGCAGAATTGACTGATAGAAAGGAGATTATATTGAAGTCTTTCAACATAAGATACCCTAGGAACTACTGTAGTTCCTATTTTCAGTGTTCTGTATCCCCTTGTGTAGCCTTTAGAGTTGTCACCGAACTCAATTCTGGCTCCATCTTGCGGAACATAGTCGGTCAGTAGGCTCATCTGATGTGTCATATGTCTTGAGCATCCACTGTCGACAATCCAAGGGTCCTGTTGCACCTGCAAAACAAAAATAGATTCAGGTACCCTTTGGGTTCAGCTTGGGTCCTTAATGGTTAGATTTTAGGATCCAAACTTGTATGACAGCCCTAGTGGCTTCAGACTTCATCTTGCCCTTGTTGTTAGTAGTCTGCTCCACTAAACTCGGAGTACCTGACTTCTTAGACTGTTGTGGTTCAGATTTCTTCTTCTTCTTCTGAACCTTAGGGCCTTTGACTCTTGGCTCATAGTAATATGATCTATAATGAGCTGGGTGAGTCAGTAGCTGGTGGCCATACTGATCAGCCCACCTGGCCTTCTTGGTTCCCCCTGAGTTTGACATTGGTGCCTTGGGGCTTGAACCATGGGTCACTTTCCTGTTGCTAGACTGAGGTGCTTGTATCTTCTGCTTATTCTTTGTCTGAGGGGATGTAAATTCAGCATGTTAAGTTATCCCCTGGACAAACCTATCAGTCAGCATGTTGGAGCTCTTATGTCTTGAAGTGGAGGCTTCACATGTGTAACCAAGTCCTTCTTTGGTGGCATGCGGTCTCTGTGCTCGTAGAAGCTTCTCCAACTTCTCATTTGCTCCAATATACTATTCTGTCATCAAGGCTCTCCACACTTCATCACTCTTCCTTAGAGCTTCATGTTCAGATTTGGTATGTGCGAGAGTCCTTGAGATTAGCAATTTCAGTCTCTTTCTGAGAGATGTCTTTGGTCAGCACTGAAATCTGTGCTTCTTAATCATGAGAGTTAGTCATCATAGAGTTAATCTCTTCCTTCAGTCTCTGAACAATGTCTTCAGACTCAGTAGAGTCCTGACTTCTCCTTGAAAGTCTCTGATTCTCTGCTTTCAGGATATCCATCTTCTGAATGGTCTTGCTGAACTGCTGGCTCATCTGAATTGGCTCTTCCAGCAAATCTTCGTACGCAAGAACCGCATCTAGCGGTTCTCCTGCAACATAGCTTGTGTCGTGTGTGCCAGGTGAACAGGGGCATATAATGGGTTCAGAATCTACCTCAGCCTCTTCTCCAGCAATCAGACATAGTTTAGCTTCTTTAGTCTCGATTGCCATAAATGTAGCATCGTCGTCAGACGATTTCATGAACAACTCTTCATCGCTTGAGCAATCGGACAACTTCCAGCTATGTACGCTTGCCTTTTTTTCACGAACTTGTCGCGTCTGGCTTGCCTTTCAGCTCTTTCTGCTGCTGAGAGTTCAGGACATTCATATTGGTAGTGTCCTGGTTTCTTGCAATTGTAGCATACTGACGTTCTGCCCTCCCTTCTGGTATCTTTTTGTTCTACTGGGGCAGCTTCAGTATTCCTGCATTCAGGTAGAGATTTAAATTCACTATTCTAGCGATTATTATCTCTCTTACCTTGAAATTTTCTAGAAGCCTTTTTCATCTTCTGTCTGAACATCTCTTTCTCCTTCTGATATTTCACCGCGAGGAGAGCATACTTCTCAGCCAAGTTGTCAGCAGTGGGTATAGTCACTGCGGTTCCAGCTGACTGGCTTGTTGCTGAGGGACTTGCTCCGGGAGTGCTAGCTGATGCCTTGTAAGCATGATCCATTGACACTTCAGCTTCAGCATCGGGGCTGTGTGGGAGGTTGAACTCGAACTCTTCTTCTTTAAGTTCTGAAAATATATAGTCACGAGTAACAGAATTCAAGTCAGTTCTCCTCATACACGGAGCAAAATAATACCACTTGGTCCGGCTAAGAGCCCGTAGAAATTTGGTGTTGGTCTCCTTGTTGTTGAATGTCTTCCCCAGTCCGTTGTTGATGTTGATTTAATTCGTAAATCGAGCGCTGAAATCGTCTATGGACTCCCCAGGAAGCATAGCAAATGCCACGAGTTTCTGCAGCTCCAACTCGATTTTTTTCTCTTTAATCTATGGAGTTCCTTGTCTCAACACTTCGAGAGCATCCCATAGCTCCTTAGCTGTCGTGCAACGAAGTCAGATGTGCCTCTATCCTTACGTGCCATATTTCATAGTTTTCAGTTGAGAACATTGGCACAGTCCTAATACCTGAAATATCAACTATTGAAAAGATACAAGATATAGGATGCAATGAAGAAATGCAAGATGCAGAAAAAATGGGTTTTCTAGGATCTTTGTTCAAGATACACCAGTTTCAGAGAACAATGATCAGTTAAGAACACTGAGCTCTAATACCAATTGTTGGTCCTAAGACGTGGTTCAGGTGTATTCACCCCCCCCCCCCACCCCTCTACACATGAACCACGTCTCAAGACCAACAAGTTTTATGAGATGGGTTTTTCAAAAAGATATTTAATTATTATTGAGTAGTGGGAGCGAAGCCGTAAACATCCACTTGAGTGGCTTCCATGCCCTGGTGAACACGAGTACTCTAGAAGATAATAATTAAATAGGATGGTCAATTAAATCAAATTGAATGCGGCATGGTTCTCATAAATACGCCAATTTTAAGATTTTGATGTTAATTCGGTCAAAGTAATAGTCAAAACTTGGATGTCACCGTGAGTAAAACTTCCTTAGAAGTCCCTTCCGGTGTTTTAATATTAATAGTGACATGGTCTCGAGATTTCTGATTTTTAATTCCATTCGTCTTAAGAACCTAGGCGTGGATTGAAATTAAGGAGCTAGGTATATAGCCTGGTATAGGGGTACACAAGTAAACGTCCACCTGAGTGGCTTCCGAGTGTGATCTCTAGGGCTATTCGAGTATTTAACATCACTGGTTTTTCAAAAGGTTGAAATGTTGATTAATTACGAATTATGTGAAAATATAAGTTTCTTACATGCTTTTAATTATATTTTTTAAATATGTATCTTCGAAATTTTTTTGATTTTCTAAACAGACTCACAAACCAAACCCTAAAGGGTTTAAATAATTTCACAAAGTGGAAGAGATATCTTACCGTCCCAATAAATGCTCTTATAAGGTCATATAAGAACTTTTATTTTAGGACCACTATGTCTAATATTGAGATTACTCTGAGTAAGTTACTCAATTCTTTGGAAGCGGTGAAAGTGGTTATAGGAAAGGGTAAGGGTACTCAAGTCTTGAACATCACCAGTAGCTCAAGGAATCCTCCAAAAAGCGGAAACCAGAAAAGGAGCATAAAAGGTGGACATTTCAAGAAGAGTAGTGGGAGTAAGAAGAAGGTCCTTACCGGCGGCATGCGAATGCCAAAGCAGAAAGGAATGTTCTTCAAGTGTGGCAAGAAGGGACAGTGGAAGAATTGTGATCCAGATGTCAAGGCAAAATAGAAAGAAACGAGTCGCACTTGTAACTGAGATTGTTCTAGTGTCCTCTTCTACCCACGAGTGGGTAGTGGATTCAGGGGCAACATATCATGTTTGTTACACCTTGCAAGGTTTCTTGCAGAAAAGGGAATTGAGCGATAGTGAGGTGGTAGTCTGAATAGGCAATAGATCAAGAGTTCCTACAATTGCATTGGAGATTTACATCTATCTTTTGATAGTTCTGTTTAGTACTTAAAGATGTTTTAAATGTGCTTGATTTTAGGCGAAACATTATTTCTATTTCAAAACTCTACACCATGGATGGTTATAAATCAAGTTTTTATATTGAAGTTTCTATCATGAAAGACGATGATTTTATCTGTGGTGGACCATTAAACGGATCTTTATGTACTATTACTTCTAAACCGCATAATTCTGTTAATGTTGCTTCCTTATCATCAAATCCTAAGAAGAGGAAAGAATCTTCTAAGAAAAACCAAACTTATATGTGGCACTTAAAACTAGGTCACATCAATCTGAATAGGATTAAAAAGTTGGTGGAATATGGATCATTGGAGTTTCTCCAGGTAGAACCATTTCCAACTTGCGAACCCTACTTAGAGGGAAAGATGGTGATTAGGCCTTTCAAGGCAAAAGGTTATAGAGCAACAGAAGCATTAAATTTGATACATTCTGACTTGTGTGGGTCTATGTCTACACAAGCTAGAGGAGGGTATGAATATTTCGTCATGTTTACTAACGATTACTCGAGGTATGGATATGTTTACCATCTTCGCCACAAATCGATTGCTTTGAAACCTCTAAGGAATTCAAGGAAGAAGTTGAGAAGAAGCTAGTTAAAGAAATAAATACACTTTTATATGATCGTGGTGGTGAATACCTCTCATACGAGTTGAAGGATTACTTGACAGAATGTGGGATTACATCCCAGCTAACAGAGAGAAGGAACCAAACTCTTTTAGAAATGGTTCGGTCGATGATGAGTTACGCAACATTGCCTATTTCTTTTTGGGGATATGCACTAGAGACTGCAGCATACTTGCTGAACCGTGTGTCTTTCAAGTCAGTAAAAAAGACCTCTTTCGAGTTGTGGAGCGGGCAAAAGCCTAGTTTGCACCACTTAAGGATTTGGGGTTGTCCTGCTTATGTGCTAAATAAGTAGGCCGACAAGTTGGAATCACGTTCAGAAGTGATGTTGTTCAAAGGGTATCCGAAGGAAACAAAGGGACGATACTTTTAGGATCCTAAAGAACAGAAGATCGTTGTTAACACCAACTCTCAGTTCTTAGAAGAGGATTACATTAGTAATCATAAGTCTCGAGTCAACAACATCCTTGAGGAATTACAAGATGGTCAAGGTCCACTTGAACAACCAGTTGTGCTAGATAGTACTCCACGAGTAACTGCAAAATCTGTTAACACAGCGCCAAACATTGTTCAACGTAGTGGGAGGGTGATATTCACACCTGATTGGTATATGTTGACTGGTGAGACGTCTGATTATCTCCCGGTAGATGAACAGGATACCGTGGATCCCTGGACCTACTATGAAGCAGTCGGAGATATAGATGCAGATTCATGGCAAGTCGCCATAGACTCGAAATATGAGTCCATAACTGACATGGATGTGTACGAGATCACAGAACAACCTGAGGGTTGCAAGGATATGGTAATAAGTGGATATACAAGAGAAAGAGAGGACCGAATGGAAAGATCGTGGAATTTAAGGCCAGGCTAGTGGCAAAAGATTTTACCCAAGAAGAGGGTATCAATTATGAAAAGACCTTCTCGCATGTGGTAATAATCAAGTCCATTCAAATTCTCCTTGCCATAGCATTCACATGAACCTAGAGATCCGGCAAATGGATATCAAGACCGCATTCCTAAACGGTCACCTTGAAAAAGGTAGAAACATTTGCATGAAATAGACAGAAGGTTATGTGAAGGAGGACGAAGAGCATCTAGGTTGGAAGCTTAAGAACTCTATTTATGGACTTAAGCAAGCTTCTCGGTTATGGCACCAGCATTTTGACAAGGTAGTCAAATCCTATGGTTTTGTATCCTGTCCTAACGAGGTGTGCGTGTACCGTATCGGTGTTAACAGATCAGTGGTGTTTCTTGCACTTTACGTAGACGACATCCTTTTCATTGGAAATAATGTTGAAGTGTTATCACACGTAAAGACGTGGTTATCCGAGCAGTTTCAAATGAAGGACTTAGGTGAAGCTGATTACGTCATTGGGATCAAGGTTATCCGAGATCACGAGAAAAGGATGTTAAGCTTGTCACAAGGTCCTACATTGACACTGTTATTGCTCGTTTTAGCGTGTAAAATGCCAAGAGAGGTTCAGTACCTTTCAGACATGGCATTTTTCTATCCAAAAATATGTGCCCTAAAATGACTGTAGAGATAGAAAGTATGAGGCTAGTACCATATGCTTCCGCTGTCGGTAGCCGCATGTATGCAATGCTTTATACGAGACCAGATATCACATATGCTGTAGGCATGGTCTCAAGATATCAGGTCTAACCCTGAAAAGGAACACTGCACTGCGGTCAAGCATATCCTCAACTACTTTAAACGGACTTGAGATTATAGGCTTGTTTACCAGTATGACAGTCTAGTGTCTTTGGGTTATACAGACTCGGATTTCCAGGTTGACAGAGATGAGAAGAAGTCTACCTCGGGTTATGTGTTTACCTTGGGAGGTGGAGTCATTTCATGGAGGAGTGCAAAGCGAAAATGCATTGCGGACTCAACCATGGAAGCAGAGTATGTGGCTGCTTTAGAAGCTTCGAAAAAGGCAGCTTGGCTCAAGAATTTTCTCCTGGATCTTGATATTGTTCCGAATTTGCCTAAGACTATCACAATTTATTGTGATAACTCGGATGCAGTGGCAAATTCAAAGGAATCCAGATCTCACAAGGCGTCTAAACACATAGATAGAAAGTACAACATTGTACGAGAATTTGTAAATTGAGGAGACGTAGTGATTGACAAAATTGGAACTGAACATAGCCTAACTAATCCTTTCACGAAAGGCTAATCAATTTCGTCTTACGAGAAGCATATGTTCGTAGCTTAGGAGTGGTAGAGATGTCCCCTCCCCCCCCCCCCCCCCACTTAGGACTGATGAAAATTTTGTATAAGTGGGAGAAGATGTAGTGATAGATAGGATAGATAGTTAAGTACTAGTTAGTACCCGAACTGACACATTGTATACTAAAAGTTTGCTTTAGTATAAGTGAGAGAATTTTTTGGGTTTTATATACTAGAAGTAGTTCTTTTATGCTTGTATACAATGTGTTTTTGTCCTTACCACTATTTTATACTCCTATCTGATAAATATATATATTTGCACATATAATCTTTTATCTTGTATAAATGTTAGATTTGTGTTGTGTGTCAGGTATCACAGAAGACTACACAAATTGGTTGAACTGACAAGATATAAACTGTTATCACAGCTGAGATAACTTAAGGATAAGTTGTCGTTTTAAGCTGCAGTTTAGATAAGAAGTGGCTTGTCTTGCCTGCTTGTCTTTACTGGTACATTTAAAGTGGTGTACTGATGGATCACACTGAGATGCGTTCTCCTAACTGACCTTTGTGGAGAACCAAGATTTCGGTGACTTAATTGGTCTTAAGGTTGGTAAGACTTCAGCTGAGTGTGTTTAACTATCTATCACTTTGACCTAATATGGTGAACGTCATCGCGACCGGATCTACGTATATTGGATGTTAGTAGTCATTTGTGGCTCAGGCTGGTTGTCTATATCTTGCAACCGTATCCTAGTAAAATGGGTTGATAATATCCCCTAAGAAACTCGTAAGGATTAGCACACTATACCCGGCCGGTTGATTAAGTCCAGGTGTGTTAATAAGGTCGAGTGGTACTACTCAGGAATACAATAAGATGTTAATTTAAGTTGTCAGTGAGCTTAATTATTTAATGGATATTTCTATCTTAAATACGGTGATCGATTAAGTCTAAAATACAAGCCCTTGTTCAAGTTGGGATAAAGGGGTAAGTCAGCACGAATTCTCTAGTGGAATGAATATGTGCTTATTAACTAATTTTGCTCTGGGCTAAGTATAGATAATTAATTAATTTGAGGCGCGACTTTATTTCTTGTTTTAGATACATAGTCTGGCCCAATTAGTTGCCTAGTTATTTATTGTCTCTCAAAAATCATTTTTAATAGATTAATGCATTTTGCATTATTTAATAATTTTATTTATCATGAATTAATTGGCTGGACCAATTAATTGATAAACAAAAGTAGCCCAACATATTAATTTATTTTATTATGGGCTAATTGATGTCGAAATCCATTAGAAGTATAATTAAATTAATGGGCTACAAATATTAATATAATATTTGCTTTTGAAGCCTATATATATTAGTATTCTGTTCTTTATCAGAACATACACATATTCACACGTTAATAGCGAGTGAGAGAGAGATAACCGTTATTATCTTTCTTTAGTTCTCTGACCACAGGGATGAAGAAAAGAGCCGGGACACAGATCAGAAGATCTGAACAGGAGCAACAATCAAAGCGACTACAACGTACATGGAGGAAAGTACAATTTCTTCCTTTTCCAATTCCATCATCAGCATCACTGGGTTGAACAGACTTGCACTTCTAAGTTTCTTTAGGTTTTTCAATAGATTTTGCTTTCTCTGCTTGAGCTTTTGATTGTCTGGACGTAACAGATCGTGTTTTTGTTTGGCTATGAAGTTATGAGCTGAATTCCCTTCTTCTTAGATTTGGATTTTGCATTCTCTTCTGCTTGAAGACGTGTGGCTATTTCTTCATCATACTCAACTTTCTCTTCAGAGGTTTTGAATTTCAGCTTAGGTGTCTTAGGAGGTGGTGGAGGACGGTTAGCAGCTTTATCTTTTCCCCTAGCAACTGAACACTTTGGTGCTCTTCTTCAGTTCCTAGTGCGTAAGGAAGTGAGATACTTCATCTACTGCTATTATGGTTTCTTCCTTTGATCCTTCCACCTTAGATCCTTCCCCCTTATTCTCTTGGCCTGAAGTCCCTTCCCCTTGTGATCCAACAATAATGATGGGGAGGTCCTCAGCCTTGATCTCAGTTAGATATCTCATCCTTCCTTATTTACCACTTCCTTCCCCCTTTTTGGCATCAACAAATGAAGAGAGGGAGGTAGTCATAGCAGTTATCTTCTGTTGAAGGTTTCAACGTATAGCTAGGGCGTCTCTACCTTAGCATCCACATCAGTTACAACATCAGTATATTTTTCCCACTAAGCTTCGTGTGCCTCGTTGATGGTCTTCAGTAGAGCAAATTCTTTTGTGTCAAATTTGAATAAGTATGTCTCCACCGTTTTGACTGCATCATCTCTAATCACCTTTCCAGCTAGTGCCTATTCAGTAAGAGCTTTTGATACACTGGCTGTGGCAATTTGATTTCTTTCATCTATGATCTTCAACATTGTTTTCATAGCTGCTTCAAGTTTCTCAGCATAGGATTTAGCTTGGGCATCTAAGATCTGCTAGAACTGAGCTGAGAGATCAGTCTTTTGTGCTTCAAGGGCCTTCGAGAGGATCATGTCAGCATCGATAGAGGATGGAGTGTTGAGCCTCTGAAGTTCGGTAGTTAAGGCCCCAAGCTTGGTTGTTTGATCCTTGGTATACTGGGACCATTTGATGTGAACATCTTTTCCCAGAAGATGGTTCTTATCACCTTAGCGTTTGAGTCCCTTGTTGACGCTCTTCGCAGAATCATCCGGTACTGGCCTTGCCTGAAACTGATACTTGTTGAGTCTCACTTCAGAATTGGTTACGATCAGCTAAGTGGGAGCTTCAGTTACGATGGCACCTGAAGTTGATGGTAGAGGTGGTGCATCATCGTAATCGCTGGGAGATTTTCCCTCAGCAAATCCTCCCTTGTCTGCATCCTTGGGTGATAAATCATGATCGGCGTCATCAGTCTCCTAAGTCATAGGCTGAATGGGCTCAGCTGAGTTGCCCTTCAGACTCAGCAGACAGAGCAAAGCTGCTCTTAAGTCCTCTATGGACGAAATGTCAGCTGGCTCGCCGTAGCCAATTTATGACTTAAGAGTCTGCTCTTCAGTCTGTAATTTAGGGACAGTCCTGAGGTCGATGGACTCGTCAAGGACATCCAGTTCAAGAAACGAAGATTCATCTGGACACTAGCCCATATTGTGATATCTACTAGATCAGAGTGAGCTAGGATTTTCGGAATCTGTTCAGCGATCTCTTCAGTGGCTCTGTCCTTAGCTAGTTGAACAGATTCAGCAATGACTTCAGAAGTCTCAATTGTAAGAAGTTCAGTAGTAGGAGTGGACTGAGTGTCTTCTGAGTTAATTCTTTTTACTTTGTCTTTCTGAGTGGGTGCCTCCTTTCTCAACTCTGAGTCCTGAATTCCACCTTGATCTATGTCAATCACAGGTGGTTCAGCTTTCTTAACCAATTTTCTCTTCTTTGCTAGTTCAGGACAAGGCTCTTGAATGTCTATTGCTGAGCTTTTGTCATCCTCACTTCCCAATTGACTTTTCAGTTGTAGCCTTCGTTTGAAATTTTATGAATCTCTTATCAAAGGTCTTCAGTCAATGACCGATGCTTATGTCCTCAATCATTATGGAGACTCGACTTCTATATAGTAGCTTTCCAATGGAGCTGAGCTTCAGCGCTCCATTCTCGTTCACAAACTTCTAAGTTTATTAGTTGAACTTGTTTAGAAAGAATTTTGTCCAATTCACTTCAACCTTATCCATGATCGCCATCATGACTTAGATTTTGACCCTTGAGAGTTGGTCAAATGATCCAGCTAAGCTCGTCAGTTGACGATGTATGGTAGTCCCCTGTATTTTGGCAAAAGCTTGTTTTTGGGGAAAGCAGCTTTGAAAGTTATATTTGTCTGTCCACAGAAGCGATAGAGATACTAATCTATGATCGTCTCCTTGTATCCAACGGAAGATATGCCCTTGTCAGGAAGACTGAAGCTTTGAATCAGGCATTCTTGTACATTAAGAAAGGCACTTACTGGTTTCCACATGTGATGCCCTTCCTCCTTCTGATAAGCAATGTTAGAGATATCCAGAACATTGCCATTGCCTCTCCCTAGGTTGACGTAAAATTTCACCACCTGCCTGGGAACCATGCAGTAATCTATGAGGCACCCTGGTGAGGAACTTCTCAAGGCCTGATGCCTGAAATATGTCAAAAATCGGCTCCATGTATTTGAGGTCGCAACTTCTGAAGGCGAGAACAGGTTTGAACCATACGCGGTTGCCTGAAATAATCTCTTACATATCGCTTGGAATGAGTACACTGTGATCTGGTGAGTTTGCTATACCTGAAAATCGATTAAAGATGTGCTAGAGAGTAATGAAAATCTGTATGCAAGATGATATGCACAACACAAGCAGTTCGATAATGGCGGAAAGTGAGATTTGATATTGATCAAGTTGAATATATATGACTAAATGAATATGGAACAGTTTTCAGTTGATGGTTCAGATCAATTCAGCCTTAGAGATAGACGGTAGAGATTTTATGGAATTATAAGTAATGATTATTGTGCCGCCTGTAATCTCGACTTACGTATCTATTGTAAATAATGTAAGGTGATAAGTGGTTTTTATACCATCTCATCGCGTTCTTTTTAAGCTTGTTTACATCGTTTTCTATTCATTTTTAGCTTTTGTTTTGCTTGGAATCGTATACTTTCGATGTTTTTTGGTTTTGTAGGTTTCTCACGCGTTTTGAGCATATTTGGTGGTATTTGACACCAAAATGAAAGAAACCATGACCATTGATGCATTTTTGATAAAGATGGAGTTTCTTGGATGAAGAATGGAGAGGATTTGAAGCCGGTTGTTGAAGAAATCGTGTTTCGGAGCTCACGTATCAAGGCACTTGGAAAATCATGTGGCCGGTGGATCTAAAGATCTTAGAATCCGATCTCCACTGACCACATCGTATTTCTATGTGTTGGTAACATCGTGGCAAAATTTCGTAGCGATCCAACGGCTAACGAAGGAGATATCGCGTTTTTCCCAAAACGCGACAGTGCAGAAAAACTGTTCAGCCGGATTTGTTAAGAACCGCGGTCCGAATTTGTGCGGGACCGCGGTCCGAGGTGTTCTGACTCGAAAATCAGAAATTGGTGGAGTCGGACCGCAGTCCGCCTTTGCACTGGACCGCGGTCCGCGTCATAAACAGCCCAAAACCTGATTTTTCTGCCCGAAACCTATATAAACCCTTGCGGACTCCTTTCCTTCAACAGACACACACCATATTTTTGACTTCTTTCACCCTCCAAGGCAGAGAAACACCCAAGGCATCCCTCCTTTGAAGATTCAAGACGTAGATTGAAGACCACAACCCGAGAACCAAGCGCGATGATCAATCCGCTAGATTCTAGGTTGTATTATTCTTTCTCAGTTTTGTTTAGGGTTTTTGATACTTGAATTCTATGGATTATTTTTGCATCTTTTGTGATTATTTTCCTACGAATATGAGTGGCTAAATCCCCTTGTGTGGGGTTTAGCAGGATCTATGTTTTTGATTAATTGATTTAGGCCCTAGTTTTTCAATGAATGAATTGTTTTGTTTTTTAATTGTTGAGCCTGCTTTTGATTTTTCTATGATTCTTTAATGTGACAGGTCATCATCTTAGATAATTATAGAGAATATAGGTAATAGATAATACGGCGCATCATACCCGGTTATTTATTTAGACCTGCAATTAAGTGTCTAGATTGTCACCATTGGTTTGGGATAGTTTAGATGGTTCCTTAAATCCTTGAGCATGATACGATCCTTAGGTTCATGATATGATCACTTGATTGACCCTTAGGATTATAAGTTAGAGATCTCCCGCCATCATACGGAATCCCTAGAGCCTTAGTGGATGAACCAACAAAATAAATTCATAAATGCTAGCTAGAGAATGGGAATGAATCGATCATCTTAGGCATAGTGATTGCTAAACATCCGCACCCTTCATTAAACTTGAAACACACCCATTAACCCACTTCGCTTTGCTTTTACTTGCTCTTTTATCTTCCTATTATTTTAATTTAGTAGTTTTTAAGTAAATCAAACCCAGTTTAGGACCAAGTAGATAGCAAAATAATTAGGATAATTAGAACCCAGCTGAGTCCTTGTGAGATCGACCTCGGGAGTTGCTAGATTAGGTACTATACTGATTCGTGCACTTGCGAGAATTATAATTTGTTCATCAAGTTTTTGGCGCCGTTGCTGGGGACTCAGTCGTTTTGATTATTCTTTTTACTAGCTGTTTATTTGTTTAGATTTTATTTTTTACGTTGGTTACTATTTCTTCTTTTCTTTACTGTGTCGAGTCTTACTCTTGAGTTTTCTGTAGGTGTATGCACGGTAGAAGGTCGCAAAATCCAGAACTTGCGCCTTTTATCGATAACATACACAGAGTAGGGACTCGAGTTATGAGGAAAGAACAAGAAGACAAAATTGAAATGGAGCGAATTGAGAATAATCCTGAACCAGAGAGGTTGCAGGGAGACTACACAAGGCCGATACTTGGAACCAATACCACCTGCATCGTCCTAGAAGAGACCGCAAGGAATTATGATTTGAAGCCCATCTACTACCATATGCTACCATCTTTCTACGGGCTAGCAACTGAAGATCCTCTTGCTCATTTGAGGGAGTTCTATGCTACACTGGGGACTATTCCTCTCAGCGGGCTCACTACTGATCAATTGGGAAGACGATTGTTTCCCTACACTCTGAAAGATAAAGCCAAGAATTGGCTGCACACACTGCCTCCTAATTCTTTGAGGACAATGGTGGACGTGTTCAAAGCATTCACGGAGCGATACTACTCCCGAAGCAAGAGTCACGAGTTGAGGCAGCAGATTGCTACTTTCTCCCAATTTGACAATGAGACATACCATGAAGCTTGGGATAGATTCAAGGGACTCCTCATCCAATATCCACATCATAATTACCAGATTGCGATGCTGAATGAGTTCTTCTACAATGGACTGCTCTTACCGTGTCAGATTATGGTTGACAACATGGCTCCCGGAGGC
This sequence comes from Lavandula angustifolia, assembly GCA_028984105.1. NCBI lineage: Eukaryota > Viridiplantae > Streptophyta > Magnoliopsida > Lamiales > Lamiaceae > Lavandula > Lavandula angustifolia. The sequence goes on from CM054810.1 coordinate 13,886,975, forward strand.
ATTCTTGCACTGACCCCAAGTGCATTGCATGAGCTTGTTGAGACGTTGAAGGCTCGTTCAGTATTAAGAAGTCAGAGTGTGAGACAACGTGGAACGCATGATGTGCGGGCTGCCTATGCGGATGATACTCTTAAGGAGCTTCAATTGCTTAGACAAGAAATCAAGGAGCTCAAGTAGAGACAAGTGCAAGCCCTAAACATTGGCGAGGTATGTACCATTTGTGATGATCCAGAACACTCAACCGCCCAGTGCCAGTTTAATATGATCCACAATCAATTTTAAGAGGAAGAAGCTAACTGGGGACAAGGCCTTAGACACCAGGAATGGGAAGAGAGAAGACAATATCAGAGGCCGCAGCAAAATTTTGTCCATAAGCAGCAAGGGTACAATCCTAACTACAAGAGTTACCAGGATTATGGAGGGAGGAATACCATTCCGCAGCAAAACTTTGGAGGCACATCATCTTCTTGCCCTCAGCCAAAGATTGAGGACACTGACAAGAATTCCATGGCCATCTTGCAAGACACCTTAAACTCCTTTATGAAGAGTTCTAAGGAGCAAATGGAGACACTTACCACTACTTGTCGAGAACGTGGAAGCCAATTCCAACAATTTGGGGACTCAACTTGGCCAACTAGCACGGGAAGTCGCTTTGCTTAAAATGCAACAAGGGGAACTACCTGGACAAACACAGCAAGCAAAGGCTATCCACGTATTGAGGAATGACAAGGAGATTGAGAAGCCAGATTATATTCCTGAAGACTCATCCCTTGAGGAAAAAATCAAGAAGGATGGCGTAGTCGAAGAGGATGAAGAAGCCTTGACTGAACAAGCCAAAGGAAAAGAGAAGGATCACGTAGGAAAACCCACTTTACAAAAGGCGAGTAACCCATACAAGCCTCATCTACCATTTCCCGGGCGTCTGAAAGGAAGCAAGCAAGATAAGCAATTCTCTACCCTTTTCAATATGCTTTCTAAGGTTAACATCAATCTTCCCCTTTTAGACCTTATCAAGAGTATTCCAAGGCAATCCAAGTTCTTCAAGGAGCTCATTACCAACAAAAAGGATTACGAGCAGAGTACAAATCTTCCTACACTTGAATCAGGGGGTGTTGTAGTTGATATATCGGCTCTACCGCCCAAGTTAGCAGATCCTGGAAGATTCGACATTACTATCTCGATGGGCAAGGATAGAGTTACACGAGCAATGCTAGATCTTGGAGCTGGTATCAACCTCATGCCCTACTCTGTCTACCAAACGTTGGGAGTTAACAATTTGAAGTCTACACCTACGAGGCTTCAATTTGCTGATAACTCGGTGAAGACTCCAATGGGGATTGTAGAAGATTTGTTGGTAAAGGTAGACAAGTTTATTATTCCTGTTGACTTTATTGTTCTTGATGCAGATGATACTTCTCGAGGGCTAAGTGACCAGCTTATCCTCCTAGGGAGGCCATTTATGGCAACCACTAGGACTTGTGTTGATGTATCATCACGAACCGTGAGGATGGAAGTCTTGGGGGAGGTTACAGAATTCAAAGCACTAGCTCCAACCACATTGGGAACTAATGCCTCAACTGCTGAAGTTAACTTTGTGCAGCCTACATATGATGTAGTGAAGGATTCTGATGGTACAGATGTATTAGGAATACACTCATTATTCGATCAGGAGTCAACAGATGTCGGTGTTCCAAACTTGGATGAATGTGTTGAAGATCTAAAAGACATGTTCCCGAAGAAAACCATCTATGTCAGACGCACTAAAGCTTCTTGTGGGAAGAGCACGTTAGGTAAAACACTCTATCCTGGTCTTAAAGTTCTTTTATATGACGATGGTTCTAGAGTTTTTCCAGGATACCCAATTTCTACATTCTCCGGACCATTTCATGTGGTGGACATTTTGTCGCATGGTGTGGTGAAGTTGATGAATCCATGAACCAAAAAACATTTCAAGGTGAAGGATGTTTGTGGAGCATCATCAAAGGAGGCATTCGACAAGGCTGTAGTCGGGCGTCCAAAGTCGCCAAGTTTCTAATGTGATTCAGCAAAGTCGAGCCAACGACTCTAACCAACAGCGCTTCGTGGGAGGCAACCCACGTTTGTGAGTTTTTCTAGTTTTCTTAGTTAGATTTATTGCTTTCCATAAACTTGAAAAAAAAATCCGAGGAAAATTGACATATATGCATCACCTATTGATTTTGAATGCATAATAAGCTATATCAGAGCAGCAGGGGAGCTGAGACGGTTGGGATTAACTTTGGATCTGAGCCTGCCAGATCAAACTTCGCATATGTAGATCGATCGGACATCACCTAAACATCAGGGAAGATTCGTTTACCCATTTTTCTTTATTTCACTCTATTTTCGTGCTAGAGACTAGCTCGTAGATAGGTTTGGGGGGGTATGTCGAATCTTGAACCCTACTGATTTGGTCTGTATAATTATGATTCTGATGATTTTCCATGTACTTGATATTTGAACTAGTATGACTTATGTTATTTGATGTTTGTGCATTTCTTGCCTTCAAATTTTTCTTTACTGAAGCATTGTTGAATTGAATTTGAGCATGATAAAATTTTCGAACATGTAGGATGTAAAAGTATAGTAGTCCAAAAGCCTTTGGTGAGAATTTGAGCCTATTGTGAACTGACAAAATTTTATGTTGGTCTCAATTTCTTTCATGTGTGATACTCACTTTAGGGAGAACATTTAGAACTTGCTTTGAGTCTGTTTGAAGTTTATTGAACACTTTTCGTATATGGCATTGATATGATCTTAGGCACTATCTCGTTCTTTAGCCAGAGCCAAATATGATTCCTACCTTGAACATCAACCTAGTAAGCCCCTTTGAGCTTAATGTATCTTTTTTGTTCATGTACCTCCACTTAAATTGCCTAGCCTAACTAGCCTTAACCGAGGATTTAGTAGAGTCATTAGTGCTGTGGGGAGGAAAGGGAGGTTTGATAAGGGTTTGGTGATCAAGGGACAAATATTTGCTAAAAAGTGAGATTGGTGTGAATTGATTTTGATTGTATCCAGCCTGGTACCGAACTTGATGACACCGTGTTATACTGAAATCTTTATCTAATTATTGGTAGAGAGTTGGCAGGTAAACAATTGGATAAAATATGGGAGACTTGTGCATGTACTCCTAACTTTGATTGAAAGGGTGTTTATTGATGACATATGTTAGAGTTGAGAGATGAAAAAAAAGGTGAAAAAAAAGAGGGTGAATGAGGAAGTTGAAAAGGGGAGTATATTTTGAAAAAAAAAAAAAAAAGGGGGTGAGAACTTGGGGTGACTTGATTTGTTTGATTATGAGTGATTCAAATGTGGTTGGTTTTAGAGGTTTATTTTGATATATCATCATTTGGTTGCTCTACTAGATCCTTCATTGTTCGTACATTATGAGTCACTTTTCCTATATCTTCCCTACCTTTTTATTACATGCCTTAGCCCCATTACAACCAAAGTAAGACCTTCGAGATCTTTGCCATGAATTGTGTTCATTATAGTAGAATTAGACAATTTGCAAGCTTATGAAGATGCTCTCTTAGGGTTGAGTTCGAGTGATGAATTTACCCTTATACACTTGAGTGTTTGAGTGATACAGATTTCTGGAGAGGGACTACTCTACTTCTATGTTCTATTTTGTTTTGAAGGTGGCATCAAACTTGAATGATTTTCACATGCTAATGATGTGTTCTTCTAAAAACTGAATAAGGCTTGAAATGTTATTCTCATTTTTTTTTTAATATTTAGTCATAGTCTTTCTTTTATCTTGTTTCTTTGCTTGAGGACAAGCAAAAGCTTAGGTTTAGGGGGATTTGATGAGTGGTTTTTATACCATCTCATCGTGTTCTTTTTAAGCTTGTTTACATCGTTTTCTATTCATTTTTAGATTTTGTTTTGCTTGGAATCGTATACTTTCGATGTTTTTTGGTTTTGTAGGTTTCTCACGCGTTTTGAGCATATTTGGTGGTATTTGACACCAAAATGAAAGAAACCATGACCATTAATGCATTTTTGGTAAAGATGGAGTTGCTTGGATGAAGAATGGAGAGGATTTGAAGCCGGTTGTTGAAGAAATCGTGTTTCGGAGCTCACGTATTAAGGCACTTGGAAAATCATGTGGCCGGTGGATTTAAAGATCTTAGAATCCGATCTCCACCGTCCACATCGTATTTCTATGTGTTGGGAACATCGTGGCAAAATTTCGTGGCGATCCAACGGCTAACGAAGGAGATATCGCATTTTTTCCAAAACGCGACAGTGCAGAAAAACTGTTCAGCCGGATTTGTTAAGGACCGCGGTCCGCATTTATAAGGGACCGCGGTCCGAGGTGTTCTGACTCGAAAATCAGAAAATGGTGGAGTCGGACCGCGGTCCGCCTTTGCACTGGACCGCGGTCCGCGTCATAAACAGCCCAAAACCTAATTTTTCGGCCCGAAACCTATATAAACCCTTCCGGACTCCTTTCCTTCAACAGACACACACCATATTTTCGACTTCTTTCACCCTCCAAGGCTGAGAAACACCCAAGGAATCCCTCCTTTGAAGATTCAAGACGTAGATTGAAGAGCACAACCCGAGAACCAAGCGCGAGGATCAATCCGCTAGATTCTAGGTTGTATTATTCTTTCTCAGTTTTGTTTAGGGTTTTTGATACTTGAATTCTATGGATTATTTTTGCATCTTTTGTGATTATTTTCCTATGAGTATGAGTGGCTAAATCCCCTTGTGTGGGGTTTAGCAGGATCTATGTTTTTGATTAATTGATTTAGGCCCTAGTTTTTCAATGAATGAATTGTTTTGTTTCTTAATTGTTGAGCCTGCTTTTGATTTCTCTATGATTCTTTAATGTGACTGGCCATCATCTTAGATAATTATAGAGAATATAGGTAATAGATAATACGGCGCATCATACCCGGTTATTTATTTAGACATACAATCAAGTGTCTAGATTGTCACCATTGGTTTGGGATAGTTTAGATGGTTCCTTAAATCCTTGAGCATGATACGATCCTTAGGTTCATGATATGATCACTTGATTGACCCTTAGGATTATAAGTTAGAGATCTCCCACCATCATACGGAATCCCTAGAGCCTTAGTGGATGAACCAACAAAATAAATTCATAAATGCTAGCTAGAGAATGGGAATGGATCGATCATCTTAGGCATAGTGATTGCTAAACCTCCGCACCCTTCATTAAACTTGAAACACACCCATTAACCCAGTTCGCTTTGCTTTTACTTGATCTTTTATCTTCCTGTTATTTTAATTTAGTAGTTTTTAAGTAAATCAAACCCAGTTTAGGACCAAGTAGATTGCAAAATAATTAGGATAATTAGAACCCAGCTGAGTCCTTGTGAGATCGACCTTGGGAGTTGCTAGATTAGGTACTATACTGATTCGTGCACTTGCGAGAATTATAATTTGTTCATCATAAGGTGAATGACATGCACTAAATGCTTCACAGTCAGTGAATGAAATGTCGTGCTTTTAATGAAAACATTTTTAATAAAGACATCCTTATGAATTAATGGCGGAAATTAAATGCATGTACTAAATAGCAAATATTAAATCGTTAAATACTGAGTTAGATACGCAAACCGTTCAACTGAACATAGTAGTTAGTTGATACCACAATGTTGATACTGAGTTCATTCAGTATTACTGAACACGTTCCCCTTTGATCAAAAATCTCGGAATCTTCTTGCTGAGTCGAGTTAGTATGATGCAAAAGACCTAGTTCTACTGAGAGTTGTCGGAATCTAGTCTCAGCTGGAGGCTTGGTCAGTATGTCGGCCCTCTACTTATTAGTATGGATCTTCTCCATCCTGATGTCCTTCTTTTTGACATGATCTCTGATAAAGTGATGACGTATATCCACATGCTTGCATCTCGTATGTAGAACTGGATTCTGAGTGATAGCAATAGCGCTGGTATTATCACAGTACATTGGCACTTCATCTTGATTAATATTGTAGTCTCTCAGTTGTTGTTGAAGCCATAGGATCTGGGTACAACAGCTTCTGGCAGGCATATATTCAGCTTCAGTAGTGAACGTTACTACTGCGTGCTGTTTCTTTGAGAACTGCGATATAAGCTTGCTGCCCAAGAACTGAAAAGTTCTTGAAGTAGATCTCCGATCAATTCTGCAACCTGTATAATTAGCGTCAGAGTATCCAGTTAGTTCAAGATTATCATCATCAGGATACCATAACCCAACATCAGGTGTTCCTTTCAGGTAGCGGAGAATCTTCTTTGCTGAGTCTAAGTGACTCCCCTTAGGATTCGCCTGAAATCTCGCTCATACACCTACAACATAGGTTATATCAGGTATGATGGCAGTTAAGTATAATAAAGAACTAATTGCAAGATAATCAGTAGAGTTAACAGATACTCCGTCTTTGTCGAGATCAATTTTTAGATTCGTATTCATGGGAATCTTGACTCTCTTGCAAGAATTGCAGCCAAATCTCTGGATGAGATCTCTACTGTATTTCGCTTGATTTATGAATATTCCCTTCTCAGATTGTTTCACTTGAAATCCAAGGAAATAATTCATTTCTTCCATCATACACATCTCAAACTTTTCTTTCATCTTCTTCTCGAATTATTTGCACATAGTTTTATTTCTTTAGCCAAAGATGATGTCGTCCACATAAATCAGCACCAGTAGAATGTCGTCGTCTGATCGGATCCTGAATAGAGTGCGATTTACGGTTCCCTTCTGAAACCTTTTTTGTAGTAAGAACTCTGAAAGGGTATCGTACGAAGCACTAGGTGTTTGTTTTAACCCATGCAGAGCCTTTTTTAGTCGGTATACTTGTTTTCCATGCTGAAAGTCGGGCGGTTGTTCTACATGGACTTCTTCCTTCAGTACGCCATTCAGAAATTTTGATTTCACATCCATCGACATACCTTAAAGCGTTGATGTGTTATATAGGCGAGAAATAGACAAATAGCTTCCAATCTGGCGACTAGTGCGAATGTTTCATCAAAGTCTATTTCTTCAGCTTAACCGTAGCCCTTGGCAACTAGTATAGCTTTATTTCAGACAATGACGTGGATTTCATCACTCTTGTTCTTAAAGACCCACTTAGTTCCAATTACGTGTTGGTACTTTGGTCTATCAACAAGCTCTCATACTTCTTTTTTGACGAATTGGTTCAGCTCTTCTTGCATTGCGTTAATCTAGTCAGCATAATTCAGCAGGTCCTCTATGTTCTGAGGCTCATCAGTAGATAAGAAACAGGAATATAGTGCGCTTTCTCCTTGACAGAATCTGGATCTTGTCTTTACACTGGCTGATGGATCCCATATAAGATCGGTACTGTGAGCATCGAGCTATGATCGTCTTTTTATGGTTTCTTCTTCTGAAGTTATTTCTGCAGAGATAGTATAATTATTAGGAATTTCAGAGGTAGTATTCTGTGATTGATGAATCTTAGTAACGAAGTTAGGATCTACTGAGTTTCCAATTTCAGGGGCATTGAGCTCTGGAACATTATGTGTTCCCCCTGAGTTGTCACTCTTAGTAATGATATTAGTTACCACAAGGGTTTCTTTATCGACCTGAGGTACCTAGGATAGATTATGTTCAGTAGACTCAATCAGTTTAGCTGCATAGTTTGTTGGGATGAGTCTTATTGTCATCTTCGTCGTTGTCTAAATTATCATCCCAACAATGCTGGATCTTTTCTATATTATCATTCAGGTTCAGATCATGTAGCTTGGTACTGACTTCTTTAGCATTTTGCTTAGAATCTTGTCATCTGTCCTTAGTGATATACTCATTAAAGACAACATGAGGGTTTTGCTCCATGCAAGGTTCCGGTAGTTAAAGACCCTGAAAGCTTTGTAGCGTTCTTGTAGCTTCTTTGAGTGTTCTGTTCTTTTTCTCAGCAAGACCGTTCTGCTAAGTCATCCGAGCTACTGAAGTCTCATGCTGAGTTCCCTTAGCATCGCAGTACTCTTTCACCATCGAGTTTAAGAACTTTGTTCCTCTGTCTAAGAGAATTCTTTGAATTTTGAGATCCTTTTCCACGCTCAATTGCTTCAGATGCTTTGGCAGTTCTATCTTGACATCAGACTTGTTTGCAATGAAGATTACCCACGTATATCATGAGTACTCATCTGTAAGCATGAGAGCATACTTCTTGACTCTGATTGTCACTGGAGATACTGGCCCGAATAGGTCCATGTGGAGCAGCTAAAGGATTCCATCAGTAGAAGTGGATGGCTTGACTTTGTTTGCTTTCCCTTCAAGCATGCTTCACAGTTCTTATGTCTTTTGAATACTTCGTTGGCCAGTCCTTTGAATTTAAATTTTCTTGCTAGCTTGTTCATGGCTTTGAAATTTAGGAGACTAAATCGCATGTGCCATAGCCATGCAGTTTTGTCATAAGGCTTGGACTGTGCAAGCAAGCAAGCTTCAGGTTTTGCGGTATTTCAGTCAGCAACATATATATTTCTCCTTCGCGATCCTGATAATACGAACTTCCCTGTAGATTTATCAGGAACATCACAGAAACCCACATAAAAAATTACTTTATTGGAGTTATCACAGAATTGGCTGACAGAAAAGAGATTATGTTGAAGTCCTTCAACATATGTTACTGTAGGAAGTGTGGCAGTTTAAATTTTCAGTGTTCCATATCCCCTTTAGTATCCTTTGGAGTTGCCACCGAATTCAATTCTGGGTTCTTGTTGAACGTAGTTAGTCAGTAGGTTCTTTTGGTACATCATGTGTCTCAAACATCCGTTGTCCACTATCTAAGGGTCCTTGTGCACCTACTAAACAAAAATAAAATCAAGTACCCTTTAGGTTCAGGTTAGGTCCTAAGAGGTTAGTCATTTTTGGAACCCAAATCTGTCTGACTGCCCTAGTGGTCTCAAACAACCTCTTTTCGTTGTTGTCAATGAACTTCACATCTGATATCAGAGATGCTGACTTTCTCTTTAGTTGAGGTTCATGAGTTATCTTCTTCTGAACTTTGGGACTTCTCCTGACCTTGGGCCAATAGTAGTATGATCTATATTCCGCTGGATGAGTTCACTCTGGTTGACTATATTGTTTAGCCCATTTGTCCTTCTTGTTTCCCCCTAAGTTTGATCTGGGTGTTCTGGGCTAGATCATTTGGTCGTTTGTTGATGATTGTGCTGAGGTGATTTCATCTTTTGTTTGTTCTTGGCTTGTGGTTGGCAAGGCTCGCCATACTTAGTCTTTCCTTGAACAAGCATCTCGTTCAGCTTTTCTGAGCTTTTGTGAGTTGAGGAAGATGCTTCATTTGTATATCCAAGTCCTCCTTTGGTGAAGGCTGGTCTTTGTAGTCGCAGCATTCCCTCAAGCTTTTCCTTTGCTCCAATGTATTGCTCAATCATTAAGGTTCTCCAAACCTCATCGCTTTTCCTCAAAGCTTCATATTCACCTTTGGCTTGTATAAGCTTCTGATTCAGACTGACAATTTCCCTATTTCTTTCAGAGATATCCTTGGTCAATGCTGAAATCTAATTTTCTTGTTATTGCGACTTAGTCACCAGAGAGAGAATCTGTTCCTTCTGTCTCCGAAAAATTCATTCCAACTCAGTAGAGGCCTGACTTCTCAGTGAAAGTCTCTGATTTTCAGCTTTAAGGAGTTCCATCTCCTAAAGTGTCTTCCTGAACCAAGTGTTCATTAGTATCTATTCTTCTAAAAGATCTTCATAGACTAGAACCACATCTAGAGGTTCTCTTGCAGCAAAACAAGTGTCTTATGAATATGGTGAAGAGGGGCAGATATTTGGATTAGAATTTACCTCAGCCTCTTCGCCGGCCATAAGGCACAGTTCAGTTTCTTCTTCTTCAATTTCCATAAATGCGGCTTCATCTTCTGATGAGTCCATAAAGATATCCTCTTCACTTGTGAAATTAGATAGCTCTCCTGCTAGTAGGTCTGCCTCTTCTTGGAAAATTTGCCATATCTGCCCTGTCTTTCAGCTCTTTCTGCAGCTGAGAGCTCTAGACACTCTTATTGATAGTGTCCTGTCATCTTGCAGTTATAACATGAAGAACTTCTGCCTTTTCTCTTGGGAGTCTCATTCTTTATAGTGGCAGTATTCTTAGTGTTCCTGCGTTCATTTTGAGAGTTAGACTCTTCTTACTTATAATGATTATTCTTACTTGAGAGCTGTTGTTCACTCTCTTCATATTTCTGAACATGTCCTTATTCTTCTGATATTTCATGGCAAGAAGGGCATATTTCTCAGCTAAGTTGTCAGCAGTGGAATAGATATTGTGCTTACTTCTGACTGACTTACTACTAAAGGGCTTGCTTCAAGTGTGCTGATAGTTGCCTTGTAAGCGTGATCCATTGGCATTTCTGCTGAACCACCCATGCTATGTGGTAGACTGTACTCAAATTCTTCAGCTTTAAGCTCTGAAAATATAAAATCAGGAGTAACAGTACTAAGATCAAATCTACGTAAGTAAGTAGCAAATAAATACCACTTGGAACTAGTTAAAGTCCTTAAAATCTTGGTGTTCATCTCTCTGTTGGAGATTGTCTTCCCTAACCCACTAATGATGTTAAGGATGAATGAAGTTGTAGACATGAAAGCGTAGGAACTCAATGGGATTCCCTTCTTTAGTTTGTATGATTCGAAGGGAAAGGGCCTGTTGGGTTCTTAAAAATCATAGATTAGATCTTGCACAAATTGAGATTAGTGAATCGCAAACTGAAGTCATCAATAGATTCGCCTGGGATCATCAGGAAGGCTTCGAATCTCTGAAGTTCCAACTGCTCTAACTTATTTTCTTTAATTTGTGGAGTTCCTCGACTCAGTCTGGCAAGAGCTTCCCAAAGTTCCTTTGTTGTCTTGCAGTCATGCACCCTTCCGATGTATGAGTCACTGAGCATCGTTAGTATAGCATTTTGAGCGATTCAGTCAAGGTTGTGCAGCTTTCTTTCTTCTGGCGTGAAAGCGCTCTTTTTCTTTAGTACTTTTTCCCTGGTTCTGGCTCCTATGGCTCCCACAGCTGTATATTCTACAATGTCGATCATCGGAACAATGGTCCAAACTCCACTACCTCAGTCATGCTGTCGTGAAGAGATGTTAAGTGAGCTTCCATTCTCACATGCCAAACAAAGTAGTTCTCTACTGAGAACATTGGCACCATCCTTATACCTGATATGTCAAACATTGTAGGAATAGTATAGGATGCAATTTTAAAGATGCAACTGCAGTGAAAAGCTTTTTTCATGATCTGTTCAAGTAGACCACTAGACTTAGATAACGGTGATCAGAAGACTACCGCCCTGATACCAATTGTTGGTCCAGAGACGAGTCTTCAGGTGTAGGGGGTTAATACACTGTTGGGCCTGAGACGTGGTTCAGGTGTAGAGGGGTAGGGGGGTGGGGGCGATGAATACACCTGAATACAAATTTCTTTCTCAAACGCGAAGTCAGCTCTAGCTGAGTTTGCTACTGAACTGAGTTAGATAGCCAAATATGCTTCAGATCGCATGGGCAGAAAATCTTCTACTAAATTCAGCTCTACTGATTTTTGTCAGTCGAACAGTATTTTAGTATCAGAGGGTGTGCAGAAGTGTAGGCCCTATTAAACGTCTCGGTTAGAGAACACCGGTTTTTATGCTAAGTTTTATGAAGTACGGTTTGTATGCAGTTTGAGCAGTTAAGGAAAACAGTAAATCAACACAACAATTTTTAAAGTGGTTCGGACACAGTGGGTCCTACGTCCACTGTCCTGACCAGAGCAGGATACTTGTTATATTTATACTGAGCAAGTCTCAATTGGTCTGTTCACTGGACAGACGCAAATCTTGAAGTTTATACTGAGCAAGTTCTCAGTGGTCTGTGCACGGGACAGATTCTCTACTTATAGTCGTAGTGATTTTTACAAGGGTTCAAACTTGAAGAGTTTGAGTCTTCTCCAACTAAGAGGAAGTTCTTACAAATAAGAATGGTTTGACAAGGATGTGAACTTCCTCGAGGTTTCTAAGCTAAAGATATTATAATGAGCTTGCTTAGATAAGAGAAGGGGAACTGAATAAAACTCTAAGTGTTGAACTAAGAGGGTTCTCCAATGGACGCTAGTTCTTCACTGGATTCTGCTTTGTGATTGCAAACAGTTTGTGCGTAGATAGCTTGAGTTCCCGGTGTCGTCTCTGCATGGCAACTTCTCTTATTGATAGTCGTCGATGGTGAATAGATCCGTTGGAGGGACGTCTAGCCACGTGTCGATACGACAAGGAAAACGACTCCTTTAATTTGAACGTTATTGAATGGGTACACTATAGAGATTCTCCTCTTTTTCAGTCTGAGAGCAGCTTTTGTTTGAGCAGTTGGTCGATGTCGGCTCCTTATTGATCGAGGTAGATGGGTAGTTGAGACTTGTCAAACATCAAGGTTGACTTCCTCTGAATCCTTGGACCTTCAACTGAAGTATCTTTCCTACTGACGTTCTTCTGAGCATTCAGTGGCTGGGCACGAATTCCTGAGCAGATTCAGCTGGTAGTTGTTGTCCAACTGACTTCTTCGATCATGAGTACTTCAGCTTAGTGAGGTCTTCTACTGAATCTTGCAGCTATTGAACTCTATCCTACTGAGTTCTAACAACTGAACTCGACTAGGTTATACAGATACAAAGGTACAATTTTCAGCTAGGGTTTTAGGATCTATCAAATCTATCTAGACTATCAAATCTATAGATTTATCTATTGAATCCTTATCCCAACAATTTCCCCCTTTTGATGATGCCAAAACCTATTACATCTTCTATCACAGAAAACATGCTAAGGTTAAGACCAATAGCTACTAAATAGAATATCTATTACAAGGGAATGCTCCAGTCAACAAATCACAGCTGACTAAGATAAAGAAAATGAGAAATCATAGCAATCACAAGTAAAGGAATGTCAGAGCAAACTTATGATATTAAGTCATGTATCAGAGCCAAGATAAGAATTAAGACAGTTAAGAATAGCTGAATGTGTCACAGCATAACTTCAGTTAACATAGTTATAGCATGCTGATTCTACTGACATGTATCAGAATTTATCAGAACATAACAAAAACAAGTTCAGCACATTCACACAGAGTCAGGGCTGATACAAATAATCAATGTTCAAAATAGATCATATAGTAGCTAATCATCAAATGTAAGTTCAACATTTATCAATCATATCCCTAAGATGAAAGTTCACCCTAAGAAACAATTTCCCCTTTTATCATAAATGAGTTCTTCTATAATCAATTTATCAAAGAAGAGTAAGACATACACAGTTAATTAGTAGGAAATAATTCTAAGGTAGATAAGCACATAAGTCACATAGGTAGATAAGATAAGTTAGCTGATCACTGAGGTGATCAGTCGTGCTGAAAATTAAAGATAAAGCTGTAAAGACTATGAGTGATTGTCAGGGTCAAAAAGTGATATTGTCATATATGATGAAGAATTTACAGTACATAGACATCTATCACTAAGAAGCTAGACTAGAAAAGAAGGATCAACTGGGCTTCTTCTTGAATTGTTGCATCCTTGCCCGGAAGTCAGCCGACTTCTTATCAGGGAGCTCAATGCCATAGCTCTTATATACTCGGTTCCTCAAGGCCTTGATTTCCACCAAGTCTTGTTTTATGTTCTCACTCAGACCTCTACTGTATATAGCATTCTCGATCTCTTCTTCTATCTCCTTTTTGCATAAGTTGTCAACGTGCGTCATAGGAGGAGGTAGAGTCCGAAAGGGAGGTGCCTTCAACGGTCTTCTTCTGTTCTCGCTTAGAAACGCATGATGAATTCCACCTACATCTGCTCCTATTGTTGATTATTCTTGAGAGGCACCCAGTCGTCAGTTCGTTTATAGACAATACGCTTCACTTGAATAAGGGGCTCTCTGCTCCTGAAGAAGCGGGAGGAACGAGGGATACTTCTTTCTTTAACCGGTACCCTCTCCCTGGCTTCTTTCTTAGTCCTCAGCCTGAGGGCTTCAAGGTCAGCTAGGCATATTCTCTCTCTCGCCTATCTCAGCTGCCTTGCCTCGACTGTCCCGTCCAAGGCCCTCTCACACACATCCCAAATTTCTTTTATTTCTTGCTCCTGTTCTTTAGAAGGGACCATGGGGGGAATATGTGGTTGTTCCTCTAAGTCAGCAGGATTTTGAGTTTTTGACTTGGAACCTGAAGCTCCGCCTTGCTGATCAGTCTTGGACTTTTGGGTCTGGGTCTGCTGAGCTCTAGACTGTTGAGCTCTAGCAGCTGATGATCTGGCCGCTACTGACCGTGATTATTTTGAGGTTGTCGATCGCGTTCGTGTAGATGCAGGAGAACGAATCTGAACCGCGTTCATGCAGATTCATCAGGCTTATGTTTAGCTTCTTCTTCAGCCAGTTCTCTCGCGAGTTGCTCATCATAGGCAATCTGCTCTTCGCGAGAGTTGAACTTTAGCTTTTTATGAGCCTTGGGTGGGCTAGGGTCAGTAGGCGCCTTGCCCTTACCCTTATTATCTCTCTCAGGTGCGGGAGGTGGCGAGCCTTCAGCTGGCAAATTTTCAAGATATGAAGTCACCTCAGCCACCGCTTGCTCAGTTGCCGTTCAGCTGCTGGCACTATACGTTATCAGCTGCTGAGCTCAGTCCGCCCTGCTGATCTTCTGCTTTTAGAATAGATCTAAGCTGAGCTGATCTCGACCCTTCCCCCTTTTTGGCATCATCAACGAGAGTGGCAAGGGCTATGACCTTCTTGTTCAATTCAACTACGGAATCTTTGACCGAAGTCATTGCAGTAGCAATATCTGTCGCTACATCAGTGTAGGACTCCCACCTCTTGTCATGCTCCTGATCAATGGCCTTCAGTAGAGCATCCTTAGACTTATCGAACTTGGTGAGGTAGTCTTGCACTGCAGCTGAAGCATTCTGCTTTATGGTTTGGCAGGAGGTATGCTGCTGAGTCAGTGCCTTGGATACACTGTCAGCTGTGAAGGCGTATCGTTCCTCCACTGCTTTATGAACACGACCTGTTACAGCCGCCACTTCCTGAGAGAAGGACTTGGCTTGCGACTGTATGAGAGTTTCAAATTGAGCGTTCATGTCGGTTCTCTGAGCTGCAAGTGCCTTAGCGAGGATCCCATCATTATCAACTGAACTTAGTGCGCTGATCCTCTGCACTTGAGCTGTTAGGTTGGTCAGCGACTTGGTCTGTGCCTCAGTGAACCTACTCCACTTCTGGTTCATATCATCGGCAAGGTTCCTATTCTTGTGAGCATGTCGCTTGATCACCTTGTTGGTGGACTCCGTTGAGATGTCTTTGATCTCAGTAGACTGATATCGACCTTTCAGTTGCTGCTGGTGCTGAGTCGAAGACAGAGTCGGAATGATCGGGCTGGATGAAGAAGGCGGTAGTGGCTGATCATTCTTGGGAGTGTTGCCTTCAGCAGATCCTCCTAGGTCTGCATCCTTAGGCGTATCATCACGAGGAGGTGATGGTGGGGGGAGATGGAAGAGGCTGAGTAGAAGATGGCTCAGCTCCTTCAGTCTTGTTATGGAGCAGCATCAACATTACTGCTCGAAGATCCTCCAACGAGGAAATATCTGAAGGCTCCTCATAGCCTATTTCCTCCCTTAGTGTCTGCTCTTCCTCGAGCAGAGTGGATAGAGACCTGACCCGAATGGTCTCTTCTAGCAGATCCCACTCTAAAAAGTGTATGCACATATGAATTCGAGCGCGGATCGCTATATCCATGAGATCAGGATGAGATCTGATCTCTAGTATCTCAGTAGCTACCTCGTCTGTTGCCTTCAGATGGGTATTACGGACTGAGAGTGGAACTGAGGAAACCTCGGCGGTTTGAGTTTCAGCTGGAATGTGTGGCTGAGTTTCCTCGGTCAAGACCGTCTGAACCTTGTCTCTGATGGTGACATCATGCTTTCCTGACCCAGAGTCCTCTATAGAAATGGGAGAGGAGGGTTGTAAATCAGAAACAGGCTTCTTCAGAGTCTTCGGCCTCTTCGTCTGAATGGGAACGGGGGACTGAATGATCTCCAACGGACGCTTAGCAGTAGGTCCCTTCCCAATAGATTTTTCAGCTGATGCTGCAGTAGTGAACTTCATCAGCTTGATGTCGAAATAAAAAGCGTTGGCGAATGAGACTGATCTGGGGAGGTCGTCTTCGATCAAGACCGACACCTTGGTCCCATATAGTAACTTCCCCTTAGGGATCAACTGCATCCCATCTTCTACGTCAACATACTTCTGCGACTGAGCTTTGAACTCAGTCTGGAAAAAGGTATTCTAGTTGACTTTAGCAGCGTCAACGATCGCCATCATGATTTGGACACGGATTCTGCTGAGTTGGCGGAACGAACCTACTGAACTCGTGAGAATATGGTTGACCACGTATGCCAACCCTCTGTACTCAGGCAGCAGCTGGTTCTTTGGGAAAGCTGCCTTGAATACGCAGTTCGATAGGCCACTGAATCGGTAGAGATACTGATCGATCTCTGATTCCTTATATCTGGCGACTGACGATCCTTCATCGACTAGACCAAAACTATCATGTATACTCTTGGAGATGTCTATCTGAGAAGCCCTATCCTCCCACTGATTGTCAAGTACCTCTTTCTTCGTAGTGACAGTAGAGATATCATTCAAGTCGTCGTCGTTGCGGAAGTTGAGGAAGAACTACGCAACTTGGCGAGGGAGGAGATGACGCGGAGCGCGAGAAAGGATCGGAAGAAGACCTAACCTCTCCAAAGCGTCGAACATGGGCGTCATGCATTCCACCCCACACGTTCTGATAGACAGAACTGGCTCAAACCAGACGCGCTTGCCAGAAAGAATATCCTCCATATCAATGGGAATAGCGACGTCTGAGATAGGTACAAATGGTGCCATTGTATAACTGAGATTAGTGAAAAACAAGGATTAGTACTCGAAAAATATAGTTCACCTTGATGGATATCGTAGTCTCTCAACTGTTGTCGAAGCCACAGTATCTGTGCGCAATAACTCCCGGCAGCCATATAATCAACTTCAGTAGTGACGTTGCTACTGAGTGCTCTTTCATTGAGAAACATGATATGAGCTTGCTACCAAGGAACTGATAAGTTCCTGAGATTGACTTTCTGTCGATTCGGCAACCTGCATAGTCAGCATCAGAATAACCAGTTAGTTCAAGGTTATTATCAGCTGGATACCACAATCTAACATCAGGTGTTCCCTTCAGGTAACAAAGAATTCTCTACGCTGAATCGACATGACTCTTCTTGGGATTCGCCTTAAGTCGCGCACATACACCTACAACATAAGTTATGTCAGGTCTGTTGGCTGTAGATATAATAAAGAACCAATAATTGCACGATAGTCAGTTGAGTTAACAGATACTCCCTCTTTGTCAAGATCAATCTTGAGATTGGTGTTCACGGGTATCTTGACTGACTTCCTGGATTCGCAGCAGAACTTCTTGATGAGATCTCTAGTATATTTCGCTTGATTTATGAATATTCCCTTCTTTGATTGTTTAACCTGAAGTCCAAGGAAATAATTCATCTCTCCCATCATCGACATTTCAAACTTTTTTTTCATCATCTACTCGAATTTCAGACACATAGTCAGATTCCTTGATCCAAAGATGATGTCGTCCACGTAGATCTGCACAAGTAGGATTTCTTCTCTTGACTTGATACTGAATAGGGTGTGATCCACTGTTCCTTTCTGAAAACCTTTCTGAAGTAGAAAATCTGAGAGGGTATCGTACCAAACCCTAGGTGCTTGTTTTAACCCGTACAAAGTTTTCTTAACTCTGTAAACCTAATGTCCCTACTGAAAGTCGGGCGGTTGTTCAACATAGACTTCTTCCTTCAGTACGCCGTTCAGGAAAGCTGAATTCACATCCATCTGATAGATTGTGAACTGCTGATGTGTTGCATAGGCTAGGAATAGATGAATAACTTCCAATCTTGCGACTGGGGTGAATGTTTCGTCAAAATCTATCCCCTCTGATTGACATTATCCTTTGGCAACGAGTCGAGCTTTGTTCCTGATGATGACGTTGTTTTTGTCATGCTTGTTCTTGAAGACCCACTTCATTCCTATCACGTGTTAGTGTCTGGGTCTGTCAACAAGCTCCCATGCGTCATTTCGCGTGAACTGGTTCAGCTCGTCTTGCATGGCAGTGATCCAATCAACATCATTCAGCGCGTCCTCAATTGTCTGAGGTTCTTCAGCCGACAAGAAGCATGAATACAAGGCACTTTCTCCTTGACAGAATTTGGATCGTGTCTTGACGCTAGCTGAAGGATCTCCTATGATAAGATCTGAAAAATGAACATCTAGCCATGAGCGACGACGTCTTGTTACTACATCCGGAATTATTTCAACACAGATAGTAGGAGTATTAAAAATTTTAGTCGCACTGTTATGAGTCTGAAGTAATTCAGTAACAAGGGTTGAATCTACTGAGTCACCAGGTTCAGGGGCATTCAGCTCAGGAACGTTAGTAGTTCCCCTTGAGTTGTTATTCTCAGTAGAGGTCTCCGTTACCATATCGGTTTCCTCATCGACCATTATTACCTGGGATTGATTCTGTTTGTTAGAATCAATCTCCTCAGCTACATTGCTTGTTGTTGTGTTCTGAAGGTCATCATCTGAATCATTATCCCAACAGTGCTGGAACTTTTCAGTATTGTCTTTTAAGCTTAGATCTTGTAGCTTGCTTCTGACCTCTTCAGCTTTTGGCTGAGAGTTTGAGTTCATGTACTCATAAATAAACTCATCAAATACAACATGGGGGCTTTCCTCCACGCAAAGGGTCCGGTAGTTAAAGAACCTGAAAGCTTTGCTGATCCTGGAGTATCCTAAGAAGACTCCTTGGTTTGACTTACTTTCAATGACCTTTAACTAGTCCTTTACATTATTATAGATAAAGCACAGACAACCATAGTTATGTAAATGCATAATAGATGTAATTCTCCCTTTCCAGAGCTCATAAGGCGTCTTCATGTGCATCTGAGTCTGTAGAGACCGGTTCTGAGTTTAGCAAGCAGTGTTAGTAGCTTCTGCCCAAAACTTCAAGGGGAGACCTGAGTCTGCGAGTAGCGTCCTTGCTGCTTCTTTAAGTGTTATGTTCTTTCTTTCAGCAAGTCCGTTCTGCTGAGGCGTGCGTGCTACTGATATTTTGTGTTCAATGCCTTCAGCCTCACAGAAGTCTCTTACCATTGACTTCAGAAACTCAGTTCCACGGTATGAGCGTATCCTCTGAATCTTGATATCCTTTTGGATGCTCAGCCGCTTCAGTAGTTTCGGCAACTCAACTTTGACGTCAGACTTGTTGGCGACGAATATCACCCAAGTATATCTCGAATAGTCATCAACGACCACAAGAGCATACTTCTTTCCTATGATTGTCGCAGGATTGACTGGCCCAAATAAATCCATGTGCAGCAGCTGAAGGATTCCATCAGTAGAAGGCAACGGAATAGGCGGGTTGCTTGACTTTCTTTGCTTCCCCTTCAGACATGCTTCTCAGTTTTTATGTCTCTTGAATACTTCGTTGGGAAGTCCATTGACTTTAGCATTACGAACTAGCTTATTCATTATTTTGAAGTACCGATGACTCATTCGTCTATGCCACAGCCATGTTGTTGTGTCATCTGACCTCATATATGCTAGCAGGCATGCTTCAGGTTCAGCGGTATTCCATTCAGCATAATATATGTTTCTTCTCTGCGACCCTGATAACACAGTTGTTCCTGTAGATTTATCAAGAACATCACAAAAACCTGCGTCAAAAGTTATTTTATTGGAGTTATCACAGAATTGACTAGCAGAAAGGAGATTATGTTGAAGTCCTTCAATATAAGATATCTTAGAAACTACTGCAGTTCCTATTTTCAATGTTCCGTATCCCCTTGTGTAGCCTTTGGAGTTTTCACCAAACTCAATTCTGGCTCCATCTTGCTGAACATAGTCGGTCAGTAGGATCTTCTGATGTGTCATGTGTCTTGAGCATCCATTATCGACAATCCAAGGGTCCTGTTGCACCTGCAAAACAAAAATAGATTCAGGTACCCTTTGGGTTCAGCTTGGGTCCTTAATGGTTAGATTTTATGATCCAAACTTGTCTGACAGCCCTGGTGGCTTCAGACTTCATCTTGCCCTTGTGTCAGTAGTCTGCTACTGAACACGGAGTAGCTGACTTCTTAGAGTATTGTGGTTCAGCTTTCTTCGTCTTCTTCTGAAGCTTAGGGCCTTTGACTCTTAGCTCATAGTATTATGATTCGTACTGAGATTGGTGAGTCAGTAGTTGGTGGCCATACTGTTCAGCCTACCTGACCTTCTTGGTTCCCCCTGAGTTTGATCTTGGTGTCTTGGGGCTTGAACTATGGGTCACTTTCCTGTTGCTAGACTGAGGTGCTTGTATCTTCTGCTTATTCTTTGTCTGAGGAGATGTAAATTCGGCATGTTGAGTTATCCCCTGGACAAGCCTATCAGTCAGCTTGTTGGAGCTCTTCTGTCCTGAAGTGGAGGCTTCATATGTGTAGCTAATTCCTTCTTTGGTGGCATGTGGTCTCTGTGCTCGTAGAAGCTTCTCCAACTTCTCCTTTGCTCCAATGTATTGCTCTGTCATCAAGGTTCTCCACACTTCATCACTCTTCCTTAGAGCTTCATGTTCAGATTTAGCATGTGCGAGAGTTTCCTTGATATTAGCAATTTCAGTCTCTTTTTGAGAGATGTCTTTGGTCAGCACTGAGATCTGTGCTTCTTGGTCATGAGACTTAGTCATCAGAGAGTTAATCTCTTCCTTCAGTTTCTGAACAAGTCCTTCAGACACAGTAGAGTCTTGACTTCTCCTTGAAAGTCTCTGATTTTCTGCTTTCAGGATTTCCATCTACTGAATAGTCTTGCTGAACTGTTGGCTCGTCTGAATTTGCTCTTCCAGCAAATCTTCGTATGCAATAACTACATCTAGTGGTTCTCCCTCGCAACAGAGCTTGTGTCGTGTGTGCCAGGTGAAGAGGGCCATATAATGGGTTCAGAATTTACCTCAGCCTCTTCTCCGGCCATAAGACACGGTTCAACATCTTCGGTCTCGATTCCCATGAATGCGGCATCGGCGTTAGATGATTCCATGAACAATTCTTCTTCACTTAAGCAATCAGACAACTCTCCATCTATGTAGGCTTGCCTCTTTTCCATGAACTTGTCGCGTCTGGCTTGCCATTCAGCTCTTTCTGCTGCTGAGAGTTCAGGACATTCGTATTGGTAGTGTCCTGGTTTCTTGCAGTTGTAGCATACTGAGGTTCTGCCATCCCTTCTGGTATCTTTTTGTTCTACTGGGGCAGCTTCAGTATTCCTGCAATCAGGTAGAGATTTAGATTCACTATTCGAGCGATTATTATCTCTCTTACCTTGAAGTTTTTGGGAAGCCTTTTTCATCTTCCGTCTGAACATCTCTTTCTCCTTCTGGTATTTAACCACGAGGAGAGCATACTTCTCAGCCAAGTTGTCAGCAGTGGGTATAGTCACTAAGCTTCCAACTGACTGTCTTGTTGCTGAGGGACTTGCTCCGGGAGTGCTAGCTGATGCCTTATAAGCATGATCCATTGGCACTTTAGCTTCAGCACCGGGGGTGTGTGGGAGGTTGAACTTGAACTCCTCTGCTTTAAGCTCAGAAAATATACAGTCAGGAGTAACAGAATTCAAGTCAGTTCTCCTCTACACGTTGCAAAAGAGTACCACTTGGGCCTGCTAAGAGCCCGTAGAATTTTGGTGTTGGTCTCCTTGTTGCTGAATGTCTTCCACAGTCCATTGATGATGTTGATCTAATTTGTAAATCGTGCGCTGAAATCATCTATGGACTCCCCAGGAAGTATATCGAATGCCTCGAGTTTCTGCAGCTCCAACTCCAGTTTGTTCTCTTTAATATGTGGAGTTCCTTGGCTCAGCACTGCGAGAGCATCCCATAGCTCCTTTATTGTCTTGCAGTCATGCACCCTCCCGAGATAAGAGTCACTGAGTGTCATCAGTATAGCATTGTGAGCGACTCGGTCGAGGTTGTGCAGTTTCTTCTCTTCAGGAGTGAAGAGGCTTTTGTCCTTTGCGACTTTGGGTTCGGTTCTGGCACCACCTGCTCCGTCCACTACGAGTTCGACTGAGTCGACCATCGGAATAATGGGGCCTTTCTCTAAAACATCGGTCATGCTTTCGTGCAGCGAAGTCAGATGTGCCTCCATCCTTACAGGCCATATCGCATAATTTTCAGTAGCCTGAAAAATCAGCCATTGAAAGATACAGAATATAGGATTCAATGAAGAAATGCAAGATGCAGAGAAAACGGGTTTTCTAGGATCTTTGTTCGAGATAACCAGTTTCAAAGAACAATGATCAGTTAAGAGCACCGCGCTCTGATACCAATTGTTGGTCCTGAGACGTTGTTCAGGTGTAGAGGGGGGGGAGGTGAATACACCTTAATACAAATTTCTTTCACAAACGCGAAGTCAGCTCTAGCACAGTTTGCTACTGAACTGAGTCAGATAGCCAAATATGCTTCCGATCGCGTGGGCAGAAAATCTTCTACAGAGTTCAGCTCTACTAACTTTTGTCAGTCAAACAGTCTTTCAATATCAGAGTGTGTGCGGAAGTGTAGGCCCTATTAAACGTCTCGGTTAGAAAACACTGGTTTTTATGCTCAGTTTTAAGAAGTACGGTTTGTATGCAGTATGAGCAGTTAAGGAAAACAATAGATCAACTCAACAATTTTTAAAGTGGTTCGGACACAATGGGTCCTACATCCACTGTCCTGACCAGAGCGGGATACTTGTTATATTTATACTGAGCAAGTCTCAATTGGTTTGTTCACTGGACAGAAGCAAGTCTTGAAGTTTATACTGAGCAAGTTCTCAGTGATCTGTGCACGGGACAGATTCTCTACTTATAGTCGTAGTGATTTTACAAGGTTTCAAACTTGAAGAGTTTACGTCTTCTCCAACTAAGAGGAAGTTCATACAAATAAGAACGGTTTCACAAGGATGTGAACTTCCTCGAGGTTTCTAAGCTAAAGATATTACAATGAGCTTTCTTAGATAAGAGAAGGGGAACTGAATAAAACTCTAAGTGATGAACTAAGAGGGTTCTTCAATGGATGCTAGTTCTTCACTGGATTCTGCTTTGAGATTGCTAAGAGTTTGTGCGTAGATAGCTTGGATTCCCGGTGTCATCTCTGCATTGCGACTTCTCTTATTTATAGTCATCAATGGTGAATAGATCCGTTGGAGGGAGGTCTAGCCACTTGTCGATACGACAAGGAAAACGGCTCCTTTAATTTAAACGTTGTTGAGTAGGTACACTGTAGAGATTCTCCTCTTTTTCGTTCTGAGAGCAACTTTTGTTAGAGCAGTTGGATGTTGTTGGCTCCTTATTGGTCGAGGTAGATTGGTATTTGAGACTTGTCAAACATCAAGGTAGACTTCCTTTGAATCCTCGAACCTTCAACTGAAGTATCTTTCCTACTAACGTTCTTCCTGAGCAGATTCAGCTGGTGGTTGCCGTCCAACTGACTTCTTCCATCCTGAGGTCTTCAGCTGAGTGAGGTCTTCTACTGAATCCTGTAGCTATTGAACTCTATCCTACTGAGTTCTAACAACTGAACTTGACTAGGCTATGCAGATACGGAGGTACAATTTTGAGCTAGGGTTTTGGGATCTATCAAATCTATCAAGACTATAAGATCTATAAATTCATCTATTGAATCCTTATCCCAACATACACCTTAATATAAATTTTAACTCGAGTGTGAAGCTCAGTATGGTATTGAATATGCTTGTTGAGTAGTTCAGCTCGCCAAATTAAGCTTTAGATCGTGTGGGCAGAATGGTTCCAACTACTGAATCTCATAGTGAAAGAATACAGTTACTGAATCTCATCTATTGACTTCAGTCAGTCTACAGTTAGTTTAGTGAAAGAATATGTGTGGAAGTGTAGGCCCAATTTTAATTCGCCTCTTTTAGAAAAATGTTTTTATAAAATATGTTGAAGTCGTGCTTGTGCATCGATTCAGATTTTACTGAAATACTAAGTTTATTCTTTGAAAGATATTTTATGCAGTATGAATAGAAAGCAATAAAATAGTAAATAGAAGAATGATTTTTAAAGTGGTTCGGATACGCAAGATCCTATGTCCACTCTCCCGAACATAAGCAAGAGGTCTTTTCTTTATTGTACTGAGCAAGTTCTCAATAATTTGTACTCCATGCAGATTTGCAACTTATAGTCATAATGACTTTACAATTTGTTCAACCGCAAGGTTTGAGTTTCTCCAACTAAAAGGAGTTCTTACAATAAGAACAGTTCGAAAACCTAAACTCCTTCAGGTTTTTATCTATGCTTATGATATATCAATGGTAGGATTGGAATAGGGATTTGAGAAATATATAAACTCGAGTGTGAAGAACTAAGAGGGAACTAGACTATGATGAAAGTTCTTCGCTTGAGTGAGCTTTTAAGTTCGCTAGAGCTTGTATGCTTGAGTGCTTGAATTCTCAATTGTGTGTTCTTCAATCTTGAAGATCCATCTCTATTTATAGTTGTGACTCATGAAAAGATCCGTTGGAGGAGACTTTTCCACGTGTCATAAACGCCAAGGAAAACGGTCAAAAAATTTGTACATTACTGTAGAGATTCTCTCTTTTTCAATCATGAGGGAAGCTTTGTGTCAGTGCAAGTACAGTATTGGCAGCTCCTCATTGGTCGAGGTGGAATGTTATATGGGGCTAGTTCAAACTCCAAAGAAGATACTGAGTTAACTCCCTCTTATTCCTCGGAAACTTTCGACTGAATTGTCCTCTACTGACCTTCATCTGGAAACTTCAGGACGTTGACCGATTCCTGTCTGTAGTAGGTTCTGAGCAACCAATACTAGTTCTTCAGTGTTGAGTCTTCTCGACTGAGAGGTCAACTCCTATTGAGTCTATCAGCTACAGAACAATAGCTTGTCTACATAGTTTCTAACATGCTGAACTCAGAAAAATAATTACATTATCAAGGTTCCATCATTCAACTAGGGTTTTGGGATCTTCAAATCTTATCATACTGAATCATATCCCAACATTCCATAGTTATTGTCTTTTCTTCCCACCTAAACCAAAATTATCATCCTTAACTTTCTGCAAAGTATGTACACAACTTTTGAATATTTTCTCGAGTTGTAGCAAGTAATTATTTAAGGTGGTTATTGCTTGAATTAAACCTTTAAATAACACAATTGGAGTAAATATACTATCATCTCGTTTAGGCTCATCCTCTTCATCATCATTACTGTTCATAAGAGTGTCAATAATCTCTTTATTCATCGTAATTTCATTGTTGAATCATTCTTGATAGTTAAAAGATCTTGAACATTCATAGGAATTCTCAAACGTAAATTAGAGATGACATTACCTAATGTTTGAGATGTTTATCTAATTCAAGGACTTCGGTGTCGGTAGATCATTTTCTATTGAACGAGCTTGCAATGCCAATAACATTATTTGGATGCGATTCAGTAGAAAAATATTTTGTAGATTTGAAGATCCCAAAACCCCTAACTGAATGATGAACCTTCGATTATCTAATAGCTTAGTTTGAGTTCAGCATGTTAGGAACTCAGTAGGCTAGAGTTTAGTAGCTGCGAAGTTCAGTAGAAGACTTTGCACTCAGCTGATGGACTCAGTACCGAAGAAGTCAGTTGGCCAGCCGACCACCAACTGAATCTGCAAAGGAATTTATGCCACACGTACTGAATGCTTAGAAGAATGTGTGTAGGAAGACACTTCATTGAAGGTCCGAAGATTCAGAGGGAGTCAACCTTGATGTTTGACAAACCTCACCTAACACTCTACCTCGATCAATAAGGAGCCGACAGCGTCTTACCTGCTCTGACAAAAGCTGCTCCTAGAGTGAAAAAGAGGCGTATCTCTATAGTGCACCTATTCATCAACGTTTAAATTTAAGTAGCTGTTGTCCTTGTTGTTTCGACACGTGGCTAGACCCTCTCCAACGGATCTATTCACAAATCGAACACTATAAATATATGAGAGTCTTCATGTAGAAAAACAACAGACCGGGAACCAAAGCTTTGAACGCACAAACGATCTCTAGCAAGCTCACTGCATATCCAGCGAAGAACTTGAACTTAGAAGTAGAATCTTCTTTAGTTCTTCTCTCTAGAGAATACTTGTTCTCCTTCTCTTATCCAAGCGAGCTAAACTGTAATATCCTTAGCTTAGAAATCCCGAGGGAGTTCACATTTTGTGAAACGTTCTTATTGTAAGAACCTACTCATAGTTGGAGAAGCTCAAACCTTCAAGTTTGAAAACCCTATAAAGTCACTGCGACTATAAGTAGATATCTGTCATGTGAACAGATTACTGAGACTTGCTCAGTATAAATAATACAAGTTCTCCTGCTTGTGTCAGGACAGAGGACGTAGGACCCAGGTGTCCGAACCACTTTAAAAATTTGCTGTGTTGATATACTGTTGCATTCTTTACTGTTCACTCATCATTCAACTATATTTCATAAAATTAGCATAAAACCGGTTTTCCAACCGAGACGTTTCTTAGGGCCTACACTTCCGCACACAACTCTAATACTGAACTACTGTTCAACTGACATAAGTCAGTAGAACTGAACTCAGTAGAAGAAATCTCTGCCCACGCTGAAAGTATATCTGGTTTGTCTGACTCAGTTCAGTAGCACACTCAGCTAAAGCTGACTTTTACGTTTGAGAAGAATCTGTATTCAGGACCAACAATTGGTATCAAAGCGGTGTTCTTATTGATCATAATTTTCTGAATACTAGTCTATCTCGAACAAGATCCTAGGAAAAGTCGTTTTCACTGCATCTTGCATCTCTTCATTGCATCCTATATCCTATATTTCTACAATGTCTGATATTTCAGGGATAAGGAAGGTACCCATGTTCTCAACAGAGAACTACGCGGTATGGCGGGTGAGGATGGAGGCTCATCTACCTTTGCTGCATGACAGCATGACCGACGTCCTGGAGAAAGGACCTATTGTTCCGATGGTCGATTCATTCGAACTTGTACTGGACGGAGCAGCAGGTGCTAGAACCGGCCCGAAGGTTCCCAAGGACAAGAGCCACTTCAGTCCTGAAGAGAAGAAATTGCACAGCCTTGACCGAGTTACGCGAAATGCAATTTCGATGACCGTCGGTGACTCTTATCTCGGGAGAGTGCATGATTACAAGATGGAAAAGGAGCTATAGGATGTTCTCGCAGTACTAAGCCAAGGAACTCCACAAATCGAAGAGAACAAACTGGAGTTAGAGCTGCAGAAACTCAAGGCATTCGCTATGCTTCCTAGGGAGTCCATAGATGATTTCAGCGTGCGATTCACAAACCAGATCAACATCTTCAACGGATTGGGGAGAACGTTTAGAAACAAGGAGACCAATACCAAGATTCTAAGGGCTCTTAGCAGGCCCAAGTGATACTCTTTTGCTACGTGTCTGAGGAGATCTGACTTAAATTCTTTTACTCCTGATTATGTATTTTCAGAGCTAAAAGCAGAGGAGTTTGAATTCAACCTCCCACACACCCCGGTGCTGAAGCTGAAGTTCTAATGGATCATGCATACAAGGCATCAGTTAGCACTCTCGGAGTAAGTCCCTTAGCAACAAGCCAGTCAATCGGAAGCTCAGTAACACTACCAACTACTGACAACTTGGCTGAGAAGTATGTTCTCCTTGCTGAGAAATACCAGAAGGAGAAGGAGATGTTTCGAAGGAAGATGAAAAAGGGTTTCCAGAAATATCAAGGTAAGAGAGATCATAGTCAATCGAAAAGTGAAACTAAACCTCTACCTGATTTCAGGAATACTGAAGTTGCTCCTATTGAACAAAAAGGCACACCTAGAAGGGATGGTAGAAGCTCAGTATGTTACAACTGCAAAAAGCCAGGACATTTCCAGTACGAATGTCCTAAACTCTAGGCAGCTGAAAGAGCTGAAAGGCAAGCCCTACGTGACAAGTTCGTAAGGAAGAGGCAAGCCCACAAAGCTGGAGAGTTGTCCGATTGCTCAAGTGATGAGGAACTGTTTATGGAATCGTCTGATGACGATACCGCATTCATGGCAATCGAGACAGAAGATGTTGAACCGTGTCTAATGGCCGGAGAAGAGGCTGAGGTAAATTATGAACCCATTATATGCCCCTCTTCACCTTGCACATACAACACAAGCTCTGCTGCAGGAGAATCATTGATGTGGTTCTTGCATACGAGGATTTTCTTGAAGAGCAAATTCGAGCTAGCAGTTCAGCAAGACATTTTAGGAGATGGAAATCATGAAAGCGTAAAATTAGAGACTATCAAAGAGAAGTTAGGACTCTACTGCGTCTGAAGGACTTGTTCTGAGACTGAAGGAAGAGATTGACTCTCTAATAAATAAGTCTCAAGACCAAGAAGCACAGATTTCAGTATTGACCAAAGACGTCTCTGAGAAAGAGACTGAAATCGCTAATCTCATAGAAAAACTCACACAGTCTAGAGAAGAATATGAATCTCTGAGAAAGAGCGATGAAGTGTGGAGAACCTTGATGACAGAACAATACATTAGAGCCAAGGAGAAGTTGGAGAAGCTGCTAAGATCTCAGAGACCATGCTCCAGTAAGGAAGGACTTGGTTACACTTTTGAAGCCTCCACTTTAGGACAGAAGAGCTCCACCAAGCTGGCTGATAGGTTTGTCCAAGGGGTAACTCAACATGCAGATTATGCATCCCCTCAGGCAAAGAACAAGCAGAAAATTCTAGCACCTCAGCCGAGCAACAAGAAGATGACCCATTGTTCTGGCCCCAGAACACCAAGAGCAAACTCTGGGGAGACCAAGAAGGTCAAGTGGGCCGAGCAGTATGGCCACCAACAGTTGAGTCATCCAGCTTAGTACGGATCGTACTATTATGAGCCAAGAGTCAAAAGCCCTAAGGTTCAGAAGAAGAAGAAAGATGAACCCCAAAAGACTAAGAAGTCAGCTCCTCCAAGCTCAGTGGAGAAGGTTACTGACAACAAGGGCAAGAAGAAGTCTAAAGCTATCAGGGCTACACAAGAAGATACGACACATTGAAAATAGGGATTGCGACAGTTCCTAGAGTATCTTATGTTGAAGGACTTCAACATAATCTCCTTCCTGTCAGTCAATTTTGTGATAACTCTAATAAAGTGACTTTTGACGCATGTTTTTCTGATGTTCTTGATAAATCTATAGGAAAAACTGTGTTATCAGGATCGCGGCGAAGGAACATAATAGCTTAATGGAATACTGCCGAACCTAAAGCCTGTCTGCTAGCACTTACGAGGTCAAATGACAAAACAACATGGTTGTGGCACAGACGACTGAGCCATTTCAACTTCAAGACAATGAACAAGCTAGCACGGGATGTTAAATTCAGAGGACTGTCCAACGAAGTATTCAAAAGACATAAGAACTATGAGGCATGTCTGAAAGGGAAGCAAACAAAGTCAAGCAATTCGCCTATTCCGTCAATCTAGTGATGATCAGAGGAAAGAAATATGCTCTTGTAGTCATTGATTACTACTAAAGATATACTTGGGTGATATTTATTGCCAACAAATCTGACGTCAAATCAGAGCTGCCGAAACTACTAAAGCGGCTGAGCGTCGAGAAAGATATCAAGATCCAAAGGATACGCTCATATCGTGGAACTGAGTTTTTGAACTCGATGGTGAAAGGCTACTGCGAAGCTGAAGGCATTGAACACGAGACCTCAGCGGCAAGTACGCCTCAGCAGAACGGACTTGCTGAAAGGAGGAATAGAGCACTTAAAGAAGCAGCAAGGACGTTACTCGCAGACTCAAGTCTACCATTGTAGTTCTGGGCAGAAGCTACTGACACTGCCTGCTAAACTCAGAATCAATCTCTACTGACACAGATGCACATGAAGACGCCATGAATTGTGGAAAGGGAGAACACCTTCTATTTCGCATTTTCATATTTTTGGGTTTTCGTGCTTTATCTACAATAACGGAAAGGACCAGTTAAAGGTCTTTGATAGCAAGTCAGACCAAGGAATTTTCTTAGGATACTCCAGGGTCAGCAAATATTTCAAGGTCTTTAACTACCGGACCCTTTGCGTGGAGGAAAGCCCTCATGTTGTATTTGATGAATTTATTTCTGAGAGCAGGAAGTCAAACTCTTAACCAGAAGCTGAAGAGGTCAGGAGCAAGCTACAAGATCTAAGCTTAAAAGATAACATAGAAAAGATCCAGCAATGTTGGGATGATGATTCAGATGATGTAATTCAAAATCAACCAATATGCAATGTAGCTGAACAAATTGATTCTACTGAACTGAATCAATTCGAGGTAACTCATGTCGATGAGGAAACCCATGTGGTAACCGAGACCTCTACTAAGAATAAAAACTCAGGAGGAACTATTGATATTCCTAAGCTAAATGCCCCTGAACCTGGTGACTCAGCTAACACAACCTTCGTTACTGAATTGCTTCAATCTCAGAATAGTAGAACTAAAATTCCCAACCCTCTTACTATCTGTGTAGAATCAATTCCAGACGAAGTAAAAAGACGTCGTCGTTCGTGGCTAGATGCTCATTCTTCCGATCTCATAATTGGAGATCCATTAGCTAGCATCAACACAAGATCAAGATTCTGTCAAGGAGAGAGCATTTTATACTCATGTTTCTTGTCGACTGACGAACCTTAGATAATTGAGGACTTGCTGAATGACGCTAACTGGATCACTGCCATGCAAGAAGAGCTAAATCAGTTCACTCGAAACAACGTATGGGAGCTTGTTGACAGACCTAGACATCAACACGTGATAGCAATGAAGTGGGTATTAAAGAACAAGCTTGATGAAAACAGCGTCATTGTTAGGAATAAAGCTCGACTTGTTGCCAAAGGATATTGTCAAGCTGAAGGAATAGACTTCGATGAAACATTCGCCCCAGTCGCAAGATTGGAAGCCAATCGTCTATTCCTAGCCCATGCAACACATTAGCAATTCACAGTCTATCAGATGGATGTGAAGTCAGCTTTCCTGAACGGCGTGCTGAAGGAAGAAGTCTATGTTTAAAAAACTGCCCCACTTTCAGTAGGGACATCAGGTTTACAGACTTAAGAAAGCTTTGTATGGGTTAAAACAAGCACCCAGGGCTTGGTATGATACCCTCTCAGACTTTCTACTTCAGAAAGGTTTTCAAAAGCAAACGCTGGATCGCACCCTATTCTGTATCAAGTCAGAAGATGACATCCTACTGGTGCAGATCTACGTGGACAACATCATCTTTGGATCAAGGAGCCTGACTATGTGTCAGAAATTTGAACAGATGATGAAAGAGAAGTTTGAAATGTCGATGATGGGAGAGATGAACTATTTCCTTGGACTTCAAGTCAAACAATCCAAGAAGGGAATATTCATTAATCAATCTAAATATACAAGAGATCTCATCAAGAAATTCGGCTGCGAATCCAGCAAGTCAGGAAAGATACCTATGAACGCCAATCTCAAGATTGATCTTGATAAAGAGGGAGTATCTATTAACTCAACTGACTATCGCGCTATTATCGGTTATTTACTATATCTTATAGCCAGTAGACCTGACATAACTTATGTTGTAGGTGTATGCGCGAGATTTCAGGCGAATCCCAAGAAGAGCCATGTAGATTCAGCGAAGAAAATTCTTCGTTACCTGAAGGGAACACCTGATGTTGGGTTATGGTATCCTGCTGATGATAACCTTGAACTAACTGGTTATTCTGATGTTGATTAAGCAGGTTTCCAAATCGACAGAAAGTCTACCTCAGGAACTTGTCAGTTCCTCGGCTGCAAGCTCATCGTAGTTTTCAAAGAAACAAGATTCAGTAGCTACGTTCACTACTGAAGTTGAATATCTGGCTGCCTAAAGTTGTTGCGCACAAATATTGTAGCTTCGACAACATCTGAGAGACTACGACATTCATCAAAGATGAAGTGTCGATCTACTGCGACAGTACCAGTGCCATTGCAAT
This sequence comes from Lavandula angustifolia, assembly GCA_028984105.1. Lineage (NCBI taxonomy): Eukaryota > Viridiplantae > Streptophyta > Magnoliopsida > Lamiales > Lamiaceae > Lavandula > Lavandula angustifolia. The sequence goes on from CM054810.1 coordinate 13,919,025, forward strand.
CACTCAGAACCCTGTTCTACATACAAGGTGAAAGCACGTGGACATTCGTCATCACTTCATCAGAGACCATGTCAAGAAAAAGGATATCAGAATGGAGAAGATCACACTGATAAGCAAAGAGTTAATATCCTGACCAACCCTCTAGCTGAGACCAGATTCAACAAACTCTCAGTAGAACTAGGTCGATTGGATCCTACTGACACGATTCAGTAAACGATCGGGGAAGTACTAAGTAAGGGGGAACTTACTCTCAGTACTGCTGAAATACTCAGTATCGTCAATGTGGTATCAACTGACTACGATGTTCAGCTGACAGATTTCAGTTTTACTCAAGTGCAACCATTCCCACCAGTGACGTTTTGATCCTTGAGGATATTCAGGAGATCATATCAGGGAAGAGGGTTCTCTTTAAACTCGTCATGTCATTCATGACGTGCTGCATAGAGTGTATGGCTCCCATTTTCGACGTACTTGAGAGATCGAGTCTCCTGCCGATTCTCTCTAGGGCTCCAGGTCAGAGCCTGCCGCGCCAAGTAGCTGAGTTCTTTTTGAACTATAGAGAGGATGACGATCACAACGACATCTCATCCATCCTCTCCAGGCATGAAGTCCAACCTAATCACTGGGAGGACAAGGCCACTCAGATGAATGTAGCAACATATCTTCGTCGCAGCTTTGACCTTGAAGACGAATTGGATTTCCCTTGCTGGGTACAAGGAATCCTCAGTTGATAATTATCTATGCCGATTCATCGGTTAGAATAATGTCGTCTTCAAAGCTACATTTTCGAAAAGTCAGCTGCTCCCACAGTACCCTGGCTTGGCTTATATAGTCAACCATATATTGACTAGTTCAGCGGGCAGGTATGATCAACTCTCTCGCATCCGAGTCCAGATTATGATGGCAATCGTGGATGGAGCCCCAATGAACTGGAACGCCTTCTTTAGAGCAGAGTTTGAAGCTTAGTCTCTGAAATTCATCAACTCTGCGGATGGCATCCAACTAATTCCCAAGGGAAAACTCCTCTACGACAACAAAGTCAGCATTATGATCGAGGATCATTGCCCAGAGAGAGTATCTTTTGCTGATGCGTACTATTTTGATCAGAAACAGATCAAGTTTTTGAACACAGCATCTGTTGAGAAATCAATAGGGCGAGGACAAGCATATAAATGTCCTCTGGAGATCATTCAGGATCTCCAGCCTACTCAGCCGCCCCACCAGAAGAAGCGGAAACACAATGAAGAAGCCAGAGTCTTCAGTCGCTCCCACACCTATCCGCATCGAGGACTCGGAGTCGAGTTAGGAGGACGTGACTCTAAAGGAGAAGGTGAAGAGAATTCATTCAGAGGAGATTCAGTTAGAGATTCCGACTGAGACGAACCTACCTACTGAGGTCTCCTCCTCCATCCCAATCTCAGTATTTCAGGCTAGGAGCAGAGCCGTTGAAGAGGTTGCCGATGAGATTCTCGAGATCCATGATCATGAGGATCTTGTGGACATAGCTGTCCGTGCTCGAGTGTAGATGCGTCTGTGATTCCTTGACTGGGATCTACTAGAAGAGACGATCCGCCTGAAGATGGTAGCTGAGTTAGTTAAGGAGGAGCAGCAACTCCAAGAGGAAATCGGATATGGCGAGCCGGCTTACATCGCCTCGCTCGAGGATCTTTGAGTCGCCATGGTGATTCTCCTCCGCATCAGAACTCAAGGTGAGTCTTCCTCTTTGACACAGCCACCTCCTCCTCCTCCAACTGACTCACCCAAGGATGCAGACCAAGGAGGATCTGCTGAGGGTAAAACTCCCAAGGATGATCAGCCACTACCTCCTCCAGAATCAGGATCGATTATCCCGACTCCGTCCAAGACTTACCTTAAGAAACGAAGCAGATATCAGGCTGCTGAGCTCAAGGACATCAGCACGGAGTCCATTAATAAGGTTATTAAGCGTCAGGCACACAAGAACAAATCACTTTCCGATGATGTTAACACTAAGTGGAGCAAGTTCAGAGGCTCAGACAAAGACGCTGAAAGACCATTCTACTGAAGTGCAGAGGATCAACACGCCAATGACAATCAACGCTGAAGAGATCCTTAGTAAAGCACTATAGGCACAAAAGACAGACCTGACTGCCCAATTCCAAACTGTACTGCAGTCGCAAGCCAAAAATTTCACTGAAGAAATGGCTTCTGCAATAGGTCGAGTCCAGAAGGCAGTCGAGGAGCGCTACAAGTTCACGACTGATAGTGTATCCAAAGCACTAACTAATCAGCACGCCTCCTGCTAAGAAATCAAAAAGGTTGCTTCTCATGCAGTGGAAAACTACCTCCGACGCTTTAAAGGATCCAAATTTGCTCTACTGAACGCCATAGATCAAGAGCATAACAAGCGGTGGGAGTCCTACACTGATGTAGCCACTAACATAGCCTCAGGTCTTGAAATAGTCAAGGCATCAATAGATGATTTGAGAAACAAGGTCACTGCCCTGGCAACTTTAATTGATGATGCCAAAAAGGGGGGAAAGAGTAGATCAGCTCAGCTGAGAGCCCTCTTTAAAACAGAAGAGGAGCAGGCAGCAGGACCAAGTTCAGCAGTAATTCCGGCTGGACCTAGCTCAGTAGGAGCTGATAAAGGGGATGAAGCAAGCAAGGGGGAAGCCCCTGGTGAATAGCCAACAAATGCAGATGTGACTGAGGTGGCCTAATTTATTGAAGGGCTACGAACTGAAGAGTCACCACCTCCAGCTAGGACATCTGATAAGGGAAAAGCCCCTACTGACCCCAGTCCACCGAAGCCGAAGAAGCTCAAGTTCTGATCTAAAGAAGAACAGATCGCCTTTGATGCCAAATTGGCTAAGGAACTTGAAGAGCAGGATGCAAAGAAGAAGATTGCATCCAAGAAGGGGGTACACATCAAATCTCCAACGCTTACTCGCTCTAGATCTGTACTACCCAGGCAGATGAGATCTTCAACTGCTCTTCTCAAACAGTCCAAAACTGAGAAGCCAGGCGCATCCAAGTCTAAATCATCATCGTCGAGCGACTCAGAAGATCAGCATCTCCCCTCTACTATGCCATCCAAAGAACAAGAGCAAGAAATGAAGGAAATATGGGACGTAATTGAGAGAGCGTTGGACAGAACAGTTGAGGCCAGACAGATCAGAGAAGCTAAGGAGCGTTTACTTCTACTTGATTTGGAGGCCCTCAGGCTGCGAACAAAGAAGGAAGCTAGGGGAGGGTCCCTGTGAAGGATAGAAGTATTCCAACTACGTCTAAGTACTTCAGGTGAAGGGAGCCAGTCAGTGAAGTGAAGAGAATTATTTACAAAAGAACTGACGACTGGGTGCCCCTTAAGCTGAATCAGAAATGGGAACAACTGAAGATCGACTTCAAGAGATTTTATATCTGGATGCTTACTAATGAAGAAGTCGATCCTGATTCTTATTTCAAAGATTTCCTAACTGCTGCTAACCCTCCTCTCCTTGTTGAGATCCAGACTTTGCTTGAGCAATCAAGCAAGATGCTGAAGGCACCTGATTTCAGAATTCTTTCTCCTCCTCCCACTCACCAGAACAACATTTACAAGAAGGATATAGAAGAAGAAATCACAGATGCTATAACTAGAAAAGCCCTGGACAAGAATGATGTTGAACACTTGATGAAGATCAAGGCCCTGAGGAATCTTCTATATTCAGGATATGGCCTTGAACTTCCGGAGAAGAAGTTTGCTGACTTCAGAGCGCGCATGCAACAATTCAAGGAGAAGCAGAGCTAACTCTCTCTCTCTGTCTCCTAGTCTTAGTCAGTAGTGATAGATTGTCTTGTACTGTAATCATCTCATCATCATAAATGACATCTATTGCTTGAGCCTTGACAATTACCTAGTGTCTTTCCGGCTGTTTTGTTTTTACTTTCAACACTACTGATCACTTCAGTGATCAGATCACACTCAGTCACATTATCTGACCCTCTGTGATTTATATATGCATACCTGCCTTAGGAAATTTTTTCTTGCTATTACTAAGGGGGAAAGGGCTCTTATGTATATATAGGGAGAAATTGCTTACTAAAATGACTTAGGGGAGAATTGTCTTTCAGATATTGATTAGGAGGAAATTATTGATTAGTGTTGATTAGATGATTAGCTACTAAGAGTTGTGATCCTTTCTGAGCTTTGATAATTTAGTTATATCGGCCCTGATACCTTCAGTAGGCTATGACTTTGTTAATTTGATGTGGCTTTGATACATTCTTACAAGTGATTGCTCTGATAATTTCTTTTCTTAATATAGTCATCTCAGATATGTTGGCTGGAGCATTCCTTGTAATAGATCTTAACTCAGTAGTAGTACCTCTCAACCTTAGCATGTTTCTTTTTATAGAAGATGTAAAAGGTTTTGGCATCATCTGATTGGGGGAAATTGTTGGGATGAGATTCAGTAGTAAAATATTTTGTAGATTTGAAGATCCCAAAACCCCTAACTGAATGATGAACATTCGATTATGTAATAGCTTAGTTTCAGTTCAGCATATTAGGGACTTAGTAGGCTAGAGTTCAGTAGCTGCGAAGTTCAGTAGAGGACGTTGCACTCAACTGATGGACTCAATATCGAAGAAGTTAGTTGGCCAACCGACCACAAACTAAATCTGCAAAGGAATTCGTGCCACACGTATTGAATGCTCAGAAGAATGTCAGTAGGAAGACACTTCAGTTGAAGGTCCGGGGATTCAAAGGGAGTCAACCTTGATGCTTGACAAACCTCACCTAACACTCTACCTCGACCAATAAGGAGCCGACAATGCCTTACCTGCTCTGACTAAAGCTGCTCCTAGACTAAAAAAGAGGTGTATCTCTACAGTGCACCTATTCATCAACGTTCTAATTTATGTAGTCATTTTCCTTGTCGTTTCGACACGTGGATAGACCATCTCCAACGGATCTATTCACAAATCGAATACTATAAATAGAGGAGAGTCTTCATGCAGAAAGACAACAATCGGGAGCCAAAGATTTCAACGCGCAAACGATCTCTAGCAAGCTCACTGCATATCCAGCGAAGAACTTGAACTTAGAATTAGAATCTTCTTTAGTTCTTCTCTCTAGAGAATACTTGTTCTCCTTCTCTTATCTAAGCGAGCTAAACTGTAATATCCTTAGCATAGAAACCTCGAGGGAGTTCACAATTTGTGAAACGTTCTTATTGTAAGAACTTCCTCATAGTAGGAGAAACTCAAACCTTCAAGTTTGAAAACCCTGTAAAGTCACTACGACTATAAGTACATATATGTCATATGAATAGATCACTGAGACTTGCTTAGTACAAGCAAACAAGTTTGTATTTGTCCTGTGAACAGATCAGTGAGACTTGCTCAGTATAAATAATACAAGTTCTTCTGCTTGTGTTAGGACAGTGGACGTAGGACCCAGCGTGTACGAACCACTTTAAAAATCTGATGTGTTGATTTACTGTTGCATTCTTACTGTTCACTCAGCATTCAACTGTATTTCATAAAATCAGCATAAAACCGATTTTCCAACCGAGACGTTTCATAGGGCCTACACTTCCACACACAACTCTAATAATGTACTACTGTTCAACTGACATAAGTCAGTAGAGCTGAACTCAATAGAAGAAATCTCTGCCCACACGATCTGAAAGTATATCTGGATGTCTGACTCAGTTCAGTAGCACAACTGTATTCAGGTGTGTTTAACCCCCCCCCACACACACACACACACCTGAAGCAGGTCTCAGGACCAACAAACATAGTTATAGAATAATTTTAATATAAGCAAAAGTAAATTTTTCATTTTTTTATGTGTATGAGTTTTATTCTTGTATAAAACTATTGAATTTTTCTAAAATTGAATAATTGGACTTGTTTTATAATTAGTGTCTGTGGTACGTTTTTAACCTGATTTTACAAAAGCAAATACTTTTTTTTTTAATGTTACACGAACTAAGTTATTAAAAAAATAAGTTGAATATACACATTTAACTTGTTTTATATCGTAAATTTATCTTTAAAGTAATAAATATTCATTTATCGATAAATGAATAATTTATTCATTTACCGATAATTGAATAACTTTCATAATTTTTTTCCGGTCCCAAGTATATTTACTTTAACGAGGATTTACTGTACCTCATATAGCGTATTATAGAGTCTTTTGTTATAAAAATATATATATTAAACATAATGAGAAAACTCAAAAGGCCCATTTGGTGGTGAAATAGTTTATCATCTCATTATTGGCCCTACATTAAACTAAACACTAATTTATATAATCTTTCTTTTGATTAATGGTAAAACTAGTATTCTAGAACAAGAAAGTCAAAATTCCTTCCAAATTTAAAGGGAATTAAGAACAAGGTCTCGTCGGATCACGATATCGATTATTTATATGAAGCTTCCATTTTAGGGTTTAGAACGTCAAGTTTTATTTGATAATTCAAATGCAGCATTTAATTAATAAATATTAAAACCCTTTACTATATATTTTTTTCTTAAATTGTGGAAAACTTCATGGGCATTTAATTCATATACGCGTCTCTCTAATAATATAGTTGCCCTAGACAGAGCCTGCATATGTTCTTGTAAACCACGTAATAACATATGTACCCCTAATGATTGATTTAAGTATCTTATATTATATATCCCATAAATACCTAGTTAATTGGATATTTAATTCAATAATTTCGTCGGCGCCCTCTGCCCTATTGCAATGTGAATACACTTGTATTAAGTTTGAATTCATAGCGGAAAATTTCTAAGAAGCTCAGAGAATCCACAAGACTCAACTGTCAGAATCTTTATTTGTTTATTTATCGAAAACTAATTTTTAATTGATTTTATAACAATGTTCTCTCACCCACTGGAAGATGGACTATTTAAAATAATAACTATTCTTAGCTTATAAGCAAAATTAGGTAAATTTTTATTTACTTACCATTATTACAATTGGGCACTTACTTATAAACTGTAACATGGAAGTTTTGGAGACATTTAAGCGATAAGGTCTTCACTGGAGAATAATTCTTTAAATTTTGAAATTAAATCTTAGACTATACATGCTTACTTGTTTGAATGTATTATCATAGTCTCAGCCAATGACACATTCATTTAAATTAAATATGGGCAGGGGGCGATTTTCCTTGTTCAAAAGTGGACTCTTCTACCAAATTTGATTAGATATATGTGACGAGAACGAGAGCCTTCTTTTCTAGGCGTTCCTTCAATTTTGTAGAAAATGAATTATTTTAAATTTAAGCAACGTTTACATTGACATGTCACATGTCGAGATAATCCGTAGTGAGATGTCAGTATTGAGTTAACCACAATATATTATGTGAATATAGTCCAAAAACTATATAAAAAAGTAGTCTATGAGATTCAAATTTTAATGTATGGTTGCAAGATAATCAATTCTAGAACTAGTCGATATACGAAGAGCTGAATTTCACTTGCTTAGTTTTATAAGTTCATTCCAAGAGTGTACCCATTGTCCATTGACCACGGTGAACAAAGGATGTTGGAATTAAAAATTGACAGTTCTGCTAAAGCTCTCCATTTTAATTTTTGTTGATTAGTTAAGATCTAAATTTCCTAAAGTGGCAAAAAATATCAGCTCTCGACTTTCAAGTCAAATTCTATAGTCTCGTGGTGGTTGAGTGAGTAGTTTGGTGATAATAAGTTCGAATTTTATAAATATTTTTCGAGCTAGCTTAATTTGTTTTGCCTAATTTATAGACGTAATAGGCCGAATAAAGGTTATTAGAATTTCTTCGTGAAATAAATTGTTAATTTGGAAGGTAATAATAACGATGAGTTAGAGGGTCCGACAAGTTGTGAATCACATGATTTATCATTTCCGTAATATTCACTCCGTAATATTTCTATTCCCACTCCAAGCAAAACATTTGTGTTACTCCCTCCGTCCCTAATATATATGTTTACTTTCATTTTTCGTTTGTCTCAAATTTATATGTCTATTAAAATTTTTTGTGTCTAACTAAATCTTTCACTAACTTTAATACGTCTAATTAATGTGAGAATTTAGAAAAAGACTATATTGTCCAACTTTTCTAATAACAAATACAATTATGTCTTTAACTTTTTAGTAATTTACTCATATTTCAATACTAATATTTATCTAACTTTCATATTATTAAATATTTTTCTTAATATATGTGTAAAAGCAAATAAACATATATATTTTGGATGGATAGAGTATTAAATTAAGAAAAACAGTTTAATGAATTAGGCAATAAGATAGTAGTAATAACTAGAGTTCAACACCAAACAATAATTGTACCTGCCAAGTACGCACATCTGTACCTCTCTATACACTCTCCTCGCCTCCTATATTTATACCCCTACTACCTCCCCCACTTGTCTCTCTCCTCATCTGCCAACCAAACCATCTTCACTCTCTCTCACTACAACCAGCATGAAGAAACTCATGAGAAAATTATCCAAAGTCGGTGACTCATCACAGTACAGTTTGCTACGCTCCCAGTCGACAGCGGGGCGGACCGGCACCACCGAGTCACTGCGGAAACGGTGCGGCGGAGTTCCGGAGGGGCATCTGCCGGTCTACGTCGGCGAGGAGATGGAGCGGTTCATCGTGAGCGCCGAGTTGTTGAATCATCCGATCTTCGTGATGCTTTTGAATAAATCGGCGCAGGAGTATGGCTACGAGCAGAAAGGCGTGCTGCGGATCCCCTGCCGCGTGTTCCTCTTCGAGCGCGTCCTGGAGGCGTTCCGCATAAGCGGCGCCGAGGCGCTTCACACGCAGGACCTCCTTAATTCGCTCGCCGGTGAGTTGTAGCGACGACAACGACGGCCTATAATTTTTACTACCCAGCCGATGTTTAGCGATGATTATAACTTTGATTTTTTTTGGTTCGTGAAGAAACATTTCCTCTCTCTTCTTGGCTTCTCGGCCGTATATACTTCGTTGTGAATAAAGTCGAGAAGCAGAAAGTTAGGGTTTGCTGAAGTTGTTTTTCTTTTACTTGATGACGAATTAGAAATTGATTACAGCGATTGAATGACTTTTTCTCCAGCTCGAATTTTATTTTTATTAAATGAGTCGAAAAAGGCAAAACGGCAGTGGAATGTACATCTGTATAATACTACATGTTAAGAAAAAGTACAAAATCAAGTATTTGTTCGGATTTACGAAAATAGCATTCCGATGGTACGGTTCGTACAACGAGGAAAACGGAAAGTAACGGTAGAAGCGGCGTGATTGAGAGAGAGAGAAAGTGGCGAGACGTGATGTGATTTCTAGAGAGAGAAATTTGTGCAATTCTGAAATCCCGTGATTTCTGTTGGCGCTTTGCGGCTTCCGAAATCGTCGTTGAGGGAGCCAGCCTTGGATTCCGAAATCGAGGGGTGTAATAGTCATTCCGACAGAGTTTGGTGGGGGTAGTTTCGTCACTGAAATATCTTTTTCTAAACGAATATTTGGGTAGTGCAGGTCCTGCACGCATATGGTTGAAATTGATAAAGTGGGCGCCATCCAATGACATCTCACCACGTGGTAAGAATTCGGATACGGCAATAGGAATGAGAATGGGTATGTAGTGGGTGATTGGATATGAGTATGACTGATTCCTTTAATCAGGGGCGGATCTAGGATTACGAGAGAGGGGGACGAAACTTAAAAATTCGATAGAGAAGAGGGTGAAGTGTACATTCGGGGGGGCGAAATACGAAATTTCTTAAAAATTACATATATAAAATCGCGTTTCGACACGAGTTCGGGGGGGCCACCGCCGCCGGGCGCCCCCCCTTGGATCCGCCCCTGCCTTTAATGGTGTTTGATATTTATTAGTGAATGAGTATGATAACTAAATATGATGTTTAGTTGTACTTAGACCTCCATGAGAATATATAATCTTGTGAATATTTTAATATTTTAAATAATAATAATATGATTTTTTTTTTGAAATTTAATACAAACATATTTTAATGAACAATAAAATATCACTTATTTGAGTATTTACAAAAAATAAATAAATATCTTTAAAAAATAATTATAAAGTTACGTTTTTATAAAGTTATTTATTTCAAACATAAGTGTATATATTTTTTTTGTAAAAAATATTTTCATATTCATGCTAAAATGTTTCTAACTAATGATACTTGTTATTTATAAAATTGAAAATATTTATTTATATCATTATTCTTATTAAATAATATTATAAAAATAAATTTTAATTTTAAAAAATAATACATAAAGTATAATTTGATACTCATATGGATATCAAAACTCATACCCACCAATTACTTGGGTATCAAAAAATCCATACCCACATGGGTTTGATATCCATAGTAGGGAGCTCATAACAACATACCCAACACGAAATATGGGTATCAAACCCAGATCATTCCTATAGTAGGGTAGGAAACCCATGAACCAAGCACCCCCTAAATTTTCTTTTGGTCATTTTTCTAACTATTAGTCCCTCGTCACACAAATAATGTCCCTTATTCCGGCAACGAATTTAAGGAAAGTGTTTGGTTGTGAGTAAGGTGGTAGGGTACTTAAATAAGAGTAGTTAATTGTATATAATAATTTGATATTTTGAAAATGAGATATTATTTGTGTAACGTCTCGGAAAGTAAAGAGGGATATTATTTGGGGACCGAGGGAGTACTGTAATTAAAGTGAATTAGGACTGCAAGAATTAATGAAGAACCTAGAATAATTCAATTCGCAAATTCTGCTAAAAATTCTACAAGAAAATGTTGGTGATGCTCTTGTCGATCTAGGAATTATAAAGAATTCATGCTTATTTTATATACACTTTGTTGGTTTCGGTGTAGATTCAGATGTATTTGGGGGGGGGAGGGGAGGAATACACCTGATGCCTAACTTTGGAATTTTTAAATTAGAATAATTCTGACTAATATTCGACTAATCAGTTTCAGTGCGGAAAGACAATAGGCTCTTTAGGTGTGCTTTTCGAGTGAATCGTGTGCGGATATGAATAAAACAGTAACAATTTTGTAGTTGTTCGGATGCATAAGATCCTACCTCCACTCTTATGCTTTCTCAGCACGAATCCACTATTATATGCTTGTAGATTGACAAGCGCAGATCAACACATCAAAACTATCAAACTATCTAATTATCGAACAATCTGTTGGGAGATGATTCAGTAGCCTAGTGCTCAGTTGATTTAAATGATCTCAAAACCCTACTTTGATTGATGAACCATTAGTTGTATTTGTTTGTTCTGTCTGAGAGTTTCAGACTCAGTAGACATCCTTCCTACATGGTTCAGGCGTTCAGTTCTGTCTGCTGCTTCTTCAGCAGACTATCAGCCTCAGTACCATGAGAAGAAGACTCGTATATCTTGGACTCAAAGGGAGCAAGATATGCGAAAGGAGTCAGTGGAACTGAACTCAGCTGGAGTAGTTCACTGAATTCAGAGTTGATCTTCAGTAGAGCTGAACTCAGCAGGAGTATGCTATTGAACATAGATCAGACTCAGCAACGGCCAGACAAACTCCTGATTGTTGGAGATCTTATAAGTCAAATCAGCAGAGTCATACGAGGTATAGAGAAGTCAGCTTCAGATCTACCTTGAAGTCTGTTTGTCTCACCAACTTTCTTCAGCCTCGACCAATGACAAGCAGTCAGTTGTCTACTTTCTGATGTTTCTCATCTATAAATAGAGGGAAGATTTCAAATCAAAGCTCACCTAGAAAACGAAGAACACACGAGCATTTTACGAGCAACTCAGAATCGACTTAAAGCTTTCCGCAAGAACTTCAAAGAGTTATTTCCAGTGAAAGGCAACATACTTGCTCAAAGGGAATCGAGCTGAATCAGATCATAAGCCTCTAGTATCCAAGCGACTGAATACGAACCCAGAGTTTATACTTAACCGTTCGTCGCTCTAGAAACCACTTTCTCATTCCCTTCCCTCCAAACTAAGCTCAGCAGACCATATCTATAGCTTAGAACGAAGGAGTTCATCCCTGAACTGCTCTTTATTGTAAAGAACTCCTTCATAGTTGGCGAGTTTGTCAAACACTTCAGTTTGATACCTTGTAAACTGAGACTTGCTCAGTATAAATCTTAAGGCCAGTGTTTGTCCAGTGCACAAACCGACTGAGACTAACTCAGTATAATAAAATAGCCTCCTGATCTTTTTGGGACAGTGGACGTAGGATTGTTGGATCCGAACCACTTTAGAATTGCTTGTGTTCTGTGTGCTCTGTTTTCTTTACTGTTGCATTGATTACTGTTCACACTGAAAATATCTTTCAAATCATACAACTGTGTTTCAGCAATGCTTAAAAGATTGCACTAATATACTGAAACAGTTTTCTTAAAAACATTTTCTAACTCAACTGAATTGGGCCAACACATTTCCGCACTCTACTGAACTTCTACTGAATGGTACTGAATTCTGACCTAAGTCAGCTAGCAGGCCTCAGTGAAGTCAGTCACTCTGCCACGCGATTCAGAACAGCTTATCTGGTCTGCTGAACCTATTCAGTGCGACATCTTCCTGCAAGGGACTGTTCGCGTTTTAAGTTGAGAAAGTTTTCAGGTGTATTCGCCCCCCCCCCCCGAACGTTTATCTCGGGACCAACAATTGGTATCAGAGCTGGAGTTCGCTAAGACTCATGTTTTCTGAAACTGGTCTACTTGCATGGATCCAGAAAACGTTTTCACTGCATATCATTCTTCATTCATATCACAATTTTCAATGTCTGATATGTCAGGAATCAGGATGGTACCCATGTTCTCACTAGAGAACTACGGGGTATGGCGAGTCAGAATTGAGGCACATCTGACTTCCCTCCACGACAGCATGCCAGAGGTACTGGAAGGCGGACCTATCATTCCCATTATTGATAGTGTCGAAACCCAGGATCCAGCACAAGGAGGCGGCATGGTGACTGGAAAGAAGATCCCCAAAGATAGAAGCCTTTTCACCCCTGAGGAGAAGAAGCTTCACAACATAGAACGGGTTGCCAGAAATGCCATATTGACCAACCTGAGTGATTCCTATCTCGGAAGAGTTCAAGACTGCAAGTCCGCATAGGAACTTTGGGACGCTCTAGCGCTACTGAGTCGGGGGACTCAGAAAATCAAAGCAAACAAACTGGCGCTGGAACTTCAGAAGCTGGAGATATTGTCTCTCATGCCGACGACACCATTGAAGATCTTAACGTCAGATTTACGGATCTGATGATGACCATCAACGGGCTGGGAAAGACATTCTCCAACCGAGAAATGAATCTCAAGATATTGAGAGCACTTCCGGACGGACATTGGACTCCATTTGCTATTTTGCTTAGACATTCTGACCTAGATATTATTTCTCCTGATCATATCTTTTCAGAATTAAAAGCTGAGGAGTTCGAGTTCGGCCTACCCCAAAGGAAGCAGCGAGCTGAAGCTGACACTCAAATCGACCATGCTTTCAAAGCATCAATCAACACAGTGGCTCCCGCGTCTAGCAAGGTAGAACCTCACTCAGTGATCTATATGAAGGAAACCTAGCTAAGAAATACGCACTGCTTGCCGTGAAGTATCAGAAGGAGAAGGAGAGGCGCAAAAAACACTCTAGAGTCGTCAGAGACTCCAAGGGTAAGTCAGAATATACACCGAAGTGCACTCCTGAATCACATACTTCTAATTGCAGGAAACAGGAGGACTCAGCTCAGTCAAAAGACAGCGAGAGCGAAGAAGATAGAGTCACCACCTGCTACAATTGTAAGAAGCTAGGACATTATCAATACGACTATCCTGAGCTCAGTACTACTGAGAGAGCAGCACGCGAAGCTCGAAGGGAGAAGTTCATCAAGAAGCATCAAGCATATATTGTTGGTGAACTCTCAGACGACTTAGATGAAGTCGACTCCTTCATGGATTCATCAGATGATGAAGCGGCATTCATGGTCGTAGAGCTTGAAGAAGATGCTGAAAAGTGTCTTATGGCAGGAGAAGAGGATGATGTAAACTCTCACGCTCCATTTAACTCCTCTTCACACTGCACACACGACTCTATTTCAAGTGCAAAAGAGAATCTGCATATCTCGATCGCGTATGAGGAATTAGTAGACGAGCAGATTCAGATGAGCCTGCAGCTCAGTAAGACTCTTTAGGAGTTGGATACCCTGAAAGTGGAAAATCAGAGACTTTCTCAGGAGAGTCAGGTTGCTACTGAGTCAAAAGGACTTGCGTTGAGACTCAGAGAGGAGATTAACTCTCTATTGGCCAAGTCTCAGCATCAAGAAGATCAGATCTCAGTACTGACCAACGACTTGACTCAGAAAGATACTCAACTGAGTCTACTGAAGCAAGAGTTGTCAGGACTTCAGAGCGAGCATGAAATGCTTAAGAAAAGTGATGATGTCTGTAGGAATATGATGACATAGCGGTACATGGGCGCTGAAAAGAAGCTTGAGGCAATGCTAGCCAGCAACAAGCCTAAGCACTGCAAGGAGGGACTTGGATTCAATCATGGAGCCTCCTCATCTGCCCCCGTATGCTCAGAGAACCGGCTAGCTGATAGATTTGTTCAAGGGGAGACTATCAATGCTGAGATCCTGAACACCCTTGCAAAGAACAAACAGAAGATGAAGGCACCTCATCCCAGCTATCAGCATTTTGACAAGAAGATCAGCTCTAAATCTCCCCAGCTCAGTCAAGGGGGAACCAACAGAGTTAAATGGGCTGATCTGTATGGACCTCCATAGCTGACACATCCAGCTCAGTGTGGGCCATATTATTAATGATCCTATAGTCAGAAAAGGACCTAAGAGTTAGAAAAGAAAGAAGAAAGTCGTTCAGAAGGCAAAGGTAAGCAGTCCACCAATTCAGAAGATCAGGACTCCTAAACCTGTGAAGCTTCAGAAGTCAGGCTCAACCAGTCCAGTGGTCAAGTATGTTGATCAGAGTGGAAAAAAACTTTCTGAGACCACCAGGGTCGTGACACAGATTTGGGTTTCCAAAACTAACATCTAAGGACCAAAAATAAAAAATAAAGGGTACCTGAATATAATTCTGTTTTGCAGGTGCACAAGGACCCTTGGTATGTGGACAGAGGATGCTCAAGACATATGACATACCAGAAGGACCTACGGAAGAATTATACTACTGAAGAAGGATCCAGAATTGAGTTTGGAGATAATGCAAAAGGCTATACCAGAGGCTATGGAACACTCAGCATTGGAACCACCACAGTTCCAAGAGTATCATATGTTGAAGGAGTTCAGCATAATCTTCTCTCTGTTAGTCAATTTTGTGATAACTCGAAAAGAGTGATTTTTTACGCTGGTTTTTGTGATGTCATTGATAAATCTACAGGGAAAACAGTGTTATCACGTTCGCGCAAAAAGAATATCTATGTAGCTGACTGAAACTCAGCTGAACCTGAAGCTTGCTTGCTAGAGAAGAACGATAACAGAACGGGGTGGCTCTGGCACAGAAGACTCATCCATCTCAACTTCAAGACGCTCAACAAGCTAGCTAGAAACGCTCTAGCAAGAGGACTGCCGAATGAAGTATTCAGCAAAGACACTCAGTGTGAAGCATGTCTGAGGGGAAAGCAAACAAAGAAGCAAAATCCGCCTGTTCTATCGCCTTCCACTGATGGAGTCCTTCAGCTGCTACATATGGATTTATTCGGTCTAGTCTCTCCAGTGACAATCAGAGGCAAAAAGTATGCTTTAGTGGTCATTGATGACTTCTCACACTACACATGGGTCATATTTATTGCCAACAAGTCTGACGTCAAAATAGAGTTGCCTACGCTTCTGAAAAAGCTCAGTGTCGAGAAGAACACCAAGATTATAAAGATACGTTCAGACAGAGGAACTGAGTTCCTGAATTCGATGGTGGAGTAGTTCTGCAAAGCTGAAGGCATAGAGCATGAGACGTCGCCGCGCGCACGCCTCACCAAAATGAGGTTGTTGAAAGGAAGAACAGAACACTCAAAGAAGCAGCAAGAACCCTGCTTGCAGACTCAAGACTCCCAACCAAATTTTGGGCAGAAGCAACTGCCACTGCATGTTACACTCAGAACAGATCTCTACTGCGTAAGCAGCATAAGAAGACACCATATGAATTATAGAACGACAGGAAGCCTTTCTTATCTTATTTCCATATTTTTGGGTGTTCGTGCTTTATCCACAATAATGGAAAAGACCAGTTAAAGACTTTTGATAGCAAGTCAGACCAGTGAGTCTTCTTAGGATACTCCCGGGTCAGCAAACCCTTCAGAGTTTTTAACTACCGGACCCTTTGCGTGGAGGAAAGCCCTCATGTTGTTTTTAATGAGTTTGCTATTCAAGACAGGAGGATAAACTCAAAATCAGAATCTGTGGACATCAGTAAGCAGCTACAGGATCTAAGCCTAAAAGATAAAGTTGAAAAGATCCAGCTGTGTTGGGATGATGATTCAGAAGAGGAAACTGAAGATAAGACTACTGAATCTCAGCTAGCTGTAGAAGTAGCTGAACATATTGACTCTACTGAACAGAGTCAATCCCAGGTAACTCAGGTCGATGAAGAAACCCAAGTGGTAACTGAGACCTCTACTGAGGATATTAATTCAGGGGGAACAAATGAAGTTCCTGAGCTAAATGCCCCTGAACCTGGTGACTTAGTAGACCCAACTCTCGTAACTGAATTACTTCAATCTCAGAATAGTACAACTGAAATGCCTAACTCACCGACTACCTATGTTGAACAAATTTCAGATGAAGAGTTGAAACATCGTCGATCGTGGCTGGACGCTCACACTTCTGACTTGAATATTGGAGATCCTTCAGCTAGTATAAGGACAAGATCCTGATTTTATCAGGGAGAAAGCGTATTATATTCCTGCTTCTTGTCTACTGAAGAACTTCAGTCAGTTGAGGACGCACTTAAGGATGCTGATTGGATCATAGCCATGCAGGAGGAGCTGAACCAGTTCGCGAGAAAACGAAGTATGGGAGCTTGTTGACAGACCCCGACATCAACATGTGATTGGAACTAAATGGGTCTTCAAGAACAAGCGAGATGCAAACAACGTTATAGTAAGGAACAAAGCAAGACTCGTGGCAAAAGGCTACTCTGAAGCCAAAGGGATAGATTTTGATGAAACTTTCGCTCCAGTAGCAAGATTGGAGGCAATCAGACTTTTACTAGCCTACGCAACACATCACCGATTCAGAGTTTATCAAATGGATGTGAAGTCTGCGTTCCTGAACGGCGTACTGAAAGAAGAAGTCTATGTAGAACAGCCTCCCGGCTTTCAGTAGGGACATCAAGTTTATAGACTCAGAAAGGCTCTCTATGGTTTAAAACAAGCACCCAGGGCTTGGTACGATACCCTGTCTGAGTTTCTTCTTCAGAAAGGTTTTCAGAAGGGCATAGTAGACCACACATTATTCAGCATTCGACTGGAAGATGCCATCTTACTTGTGCAGATCTACGTAGATGACATAATACTCGGATCAAAGAACGTCATCATTTGTTAGCAGTTTAAGAAAATGATGAAGGATAAGTTCGAGATGTCGATGATGGGAGAGATGAACTATTTCCTTGGTTTTCAAGTCAAACAATCTGAGAAGGGAACATTCATCAATCAAGGCAAATAAACTCGAGACCTAATCAAGAAATTCGGTTGCACATCCGGCAAACCAATCAAGATCCCGATGAACACGAATATGAAAATCGACTTGATAAAGAGGGAGTATCAGTAGACCATACTGAATTTCGTGCTATTATTGGTTCATTATTATATCTAACTGCTACTCGACCTGACATAACTTATGCTGTAGGTGTCTGCGCTCGATTTCAGGCGAATCCTAAGCAGAGCCATATGGAATCAGCAAAGAAGATTCTCCGCTATCTCAGAGGAACACCTGACATGGGTTTATGGTATCCAGCAGATGATAATATTGAACTAACTGGTTATTCTGATGCTGACTATGCAGGATGTAGGATTGACCGAAAGTCAACTTCTGGAACTTGTCAGTTCCTTGGCAGTAAGCTAATCCCGTGGTTTCAAAGAAACAACATTCAGTAGCGACGTCAACTACTGAAGCTGAATACATGGCTGCCGGAAGTTGTTGCACCCAAATCCTTTGGCTGAAACAGCAGCTACGCGACTATGACGTCATTCAGAATGAAGTGTCAATCTTCTGCGACAGCTTCAGTGCGATTGTAATCACTTAGAACCCTGTACTCCATTCTAGATGCAAGCACGTGGACATCAGACACCACTTCATTCGTGATCATGTCGAAAAGAAGGATATCAGGATGGAGAAGATCCATACTGACCATCAAAGGGCAGATATTCTGACCTAGCCTCTAGCTGAAGCCAGATTCAGAGACCTTTCAGTAGAGCTAGGTCTGCTGGACCCTACTGACTCCAGTCAATAAGTAGTTTCAGGAGAGGAGCATTGAGCAAGGGGGAATGTTCACTCTCGGTACTGAACTTATTCAGTACATAGAGATTCAGCAACCATCTACACGAGGTATCAGCTGACTACGATGTTCAGCTGACATATTTGTGTATCTCTACTCAGTAGCCAATGAAATATTTTATGCATTTATGATTCAGACTCAGCTTCGTATTCAATGCCTTAGAAAATGTCATTTAATATAACGGTTTACATTTAATACACGATATTCTATGCTAAGTATGCTGAACTCTGCGGCGCATTAAATGCAGGTTTAATCAAGTTACTTCTTTAGCTATATACAACTGTAATTTGACTTAGGCGGCTGCGTTGATCATTACCTATTTTATAACATTAAATCTTAGCCGTCCATCTCATAAAGCAGATTTAAATTGAACCGTGGATGTAAAAATTGTTCATCTTTTTGATCATATAAAATACGTTCAAAGATAGAAAAACTGCCATTTCACTTTGAAACTCTTAAAACCCTAGAATTTTCGGAGAAAAGCATCTATTCCTTGCAAACAACTCTTACAATTTCTCAGAAATCACTTTGGTAAATTTCATGCATATTCAGTATCACGTAGATTTCTTGATAATATTCTTTCTTCGATACTGACATCTTATCTTGCAGATCAAAGTCATGGCAGGAACAGTCATCACTCCGGCCAATATGGCAGAAATCCTTGCAAAAGACCGTGTTTGGTGTGAGCCGATCATGGATTTCGATGCATGTGAATTGGACTTCATGGAAGAAATCTTTGAAGCGTTGAGGGCTTCAGGTCTAGAAGCTTTTCTGTCCCGGAAGCCAGCCTACTTCCTTCCCAGGCAGATCTCAGAGCTGTATCTGAATTCAGAATCCGTAGATGGTGATATCAGGGGTCGATTAATTATTCATTATATCGTAGACCCCACCCGTGTTGTATCGGAGATCAAGCAGATGAACATCAGAGAAGCTCTTCAGCGGAGCTTTCAGCTTCCCAGCACCGGTTTCAGCACTGCTGGTTATAAGGATGATCTTATGGATGAATACTTAGAGATCTTTTGCGGCGAGCCTACGACGTTCAGGGCTGCTTTCCCAAAGAATGCAATGTTGCCAAAATATCGAGCACTGGCCTACATAGTCACTCAGATCCTAACTAGCCAGGCAGGGTCATTCTATCAGGTGTCCAGACCAAAGATACAAATGATGATGGCAATATATGACCATACACAGATCAACTAGACCCGAATTCTTTCTGAAGGAGTTCATGACCCAGGCCGCAAAGTTTGATAAGACCTCAAAATGTCTAACTGTCAAGGGCAAGATTCTTTACGGGATGAAGCTGACAGTTATCATAGAAGATTTTTGTGGTGCTAACCATACTAATTATGCTGATAAAGGATACTTCAACCCTAAGAAGGTCAGGTTTTAGAGCAGGGCAACAGCCCTTCAGCAGATCGGTTCAGGGCCTTCTGAGCCCAAGAAAGGCTCTAAGAAAACCTCCACTCCGACCAAGAAGTGGTCACCTCCTAAAACAGCTCAGAAGACACCGACCAAGAAGCAGAAGACGGGCACTAAAGCTGTAGTTGTACCTCCCCTTCAACTGGGAGATGAGGCAGAATCTACTGAGAAGACTGTCTCAGTGGAGAAGGCAGTCTCCACTGAAAAGGGAGAGGAAGTGGAACAAGGGTCAGGAGCTGAAGCTGTTACTCCTATCACTCAGACCCCATTAGACATTCCACCTCTCAGCAACATCCCGTCTACTGAGAAAGAGATGTCTCCGATAGAAATCGAGGACTCGGAGACAGCTTTAGAAGTAGAGACCATCGAGATGGAGGCCTCAACTCTTTAATCCAGAGCCTCCCGAGAAGTCTCAGAGGCCTTTCCAGAGATAGCAAGTCATTCTGACTTGGTCACTTTAGCCAGACAGGCCCGACTTCATATTCTGATAAGGTTCCAGGCGTGGTCTACTCTGAATAGACTAATCTAACACCACTCCTGCGAACAGCTTCATGAAGAAGATCTACTGATCAGCGAGAAGATAGGCTATTCAGAGCCTGCGGATCTCTACTCCATGGATGACCTGAGGGCGGCTATGCTAGCCTTGCTGAACGATAGGGT
This sequence comes from Lavandula angustifolia, assembly GCA_028984105.1. Taxonomy (NCBI): domain Eukaryota; kingdom Viridiplantae; phylum Streptophyta; class Magnoliopsida; order Lamiales; family Lamiaceae; genus Lavandula; species Lavandula angustifolia. The sequence goes on from CM054810.1 coordinate 13,939,558, forward strand.
CCATCTTCAGCAGCCGTGCCCTCAGATGGGTCTGATCCTGACGATCAGGACCCGCCCCATGATTCAGGCCCTGAGAGGCCTGTTGAGGGATCTCAACTGGAGGAGGGTGCCCCACCAACTACTGCTGAAATCCCACTCAGCATCCTCCCACCAGGTCAGTCGGCGGCTTGTACCTCTCAGGCCGCGGACCCAGTACAACTTCTGCTGGGGTCTGCATTTGAGGTAGTGCACAGCCCGAAAAACCGACGCTCTAAGACTGTGGCTAAGGCACTCAGAAGTCAAGGTGCTCAGAACCGACTTCTTGCCAGGGCTGTCCACAAGACGTGGAAACAGTCTACTCAGGCTCAGAGTGAGTAGATGAAGGAGCTCCACACTTCTATTCAGAACACTCCAGCTCCGGACTTCTCTACAATACTGACAGACGCTCTAGCCACTCAGCGATCCGAGTATGAGAAGAAACAGAAACTGATGGAAGCTGCTCAGAACAAACTTCTTGAAGATTATAAAGCAGCCCAGTCAGCCCATGCTGAATCCATCTCTTCCATGAGTCAGGCCTCAGAACTCAGACTCCAAAACATTCAGAAGGCACTGGAAGAGAAGACGGATCAGAAGTTGCAAACAATTCAGACCGTCGTGGAGTCTTCCCATAAGAAATATGGAGAACAGCTCACTGAAGAGAGGAATGAACTCCACGAATGACTCGAGAAACTGCAGACAGCTTTGGATCAGCTGGCGACTTCGTATGAGAGTCTGAATAAGAAGGTGCAGGTTCCCACCCTTGGCCCAATTGATGATGCCAAAATGGGGGAAAGGGAAAGGATACCAAAGGCACCAAGAGGGACTAGGTCAGTAAGGGGAGCAACTCAATCTCACCAATCTGCTCCTGCTGAAACCCTAGGTCAGGTCCAGGGTGTCTCAGCAGCAGGAGATGTAGTGCCTGCTGAGACCGGCCCAAGCGGCTCAGGACCTAGAGACTCTGCAACCCAGACTCCAAGTGAAATCATCAAGGAGGTTACTGAATATGCTGAGGAGGATTTTGATGAGGAGGAAACTCCTCTGCCTCCTCCCGTGGCAGGTAAGGGGAAGAAAATTATGAAACTCCCAACCCCACCAAAGAAAGGAACGAAAAGATTTATAACCCCTGAGGAAAGAGCTCATATAGAAGCTGATGAAAAGCTCGCCAGGGAGATAGCTGAGGCAGAGGCTACTAACAAGCCTGATAAAGAGAAAGAGAAAGAACAAGAACAGCAGCAATAGACTGGTCAGCAGGGTGGAACAAAGTCAACATCACCAACACCTGCTGATTCAGAAGAAGAGCAAGAGCATGTTCCATCATATGCCCCTTCTAAAGCCCAAGAACAAGAAATGCAAGAAATATGGGACTTGATGGTAAGGTACCTAGACAGAGGTGCTGAAGCTCGTTAGATCAGTGAAGCTAGAGAAAGGCTCAGACTCGCAGATCTAGAAGCTCTAACGATCAGGACTGAGAAAGAGGCTAGAGAGAGGGTTCCTGAGAAAGCTGAAATTCCCTATAAATACAGAAGACTCAGGAAGCCTACTGATCTCAAGATTCACCGATGGCCTAGAATTGATACATGGATACCATGGGAGCGGACTCAGAGGTGGGAAACGCTCAAAGCTAATTTTATCACGAGGTATTACATCTGGAGGTACTGGCCTGACATGCACAAGGCTACAGCTTTTGCTGAGTGGCTTCTAAAAAGCGACCTTGAGATATATGCCAGAGTTCAGAAAGCCCTAACTGAGAAGATTGGTGTCAGAGTTCCAGCTCCTAGACCTCTACCCCCTCCACAGAAGCTCGATGGATCATTGCATGTTGGAATCATTGAAGGAGAGGTCAGAAGTGCAGTCCAATCCCATGATCTTGATGAGTCAGATCCTGCTGATATGCTGAAGATACAGAAGCTCAAAAGAGACATGTTCAGAATGTATGGATTGTCGTTGCCTGAAGAGAAGTCCAGATATTTCAAAGCGCGGATCCAGCAGTTCAGAAGGTAGTTGTTAGATTCTTAGTATCTTTTTCTATTCTCTAGAATAGCAACTGATGTACTGTACTTAATATTCTCATATATATACAATATCATTGTTGTTGTGCCCGATTATATCTTATTGTCTTCATGGCCTTGTTATTTATGCTTAACACTCATAATCCCTAAGTGATTACTGACTCACACACTCACTGAATTTATTTGTCTCTGTCTGTTTTTTCTTAGATTGATAGATACTTTCTTGATTGATAGATGAGGGAACTTATTGTATAAGATTTATAAAGGGAATTGTTGTTATAAAGGGGCAAAATTGTTGTTAGATTTCTGTATAGGTTCTAATATTTCTTCCCTGTACTCCCATAGTAGTATAGAACTTGAAGAACAACTCCACCGATTCTACTTATAATATTTGTAAAGAGTTTTTTTTTTGACAATTTGTAGTGTTAGGTTTTGCCATCATCAAATAGGGGGAAATTGTTGGGAGAAGATTCAGTAGCCTAGTGCTCAGTTGATTTGAATGATCCCAAAACCCTACTTTGATTGATGAACCATTCAGTTGTATTTGTTTGTTTTGTCTCTGAGAGTTTCAGACTCAGTGAACATCCTTTCTACATGGTTCAGGCGTTCAGTTCTGTCTGCTGCTTCTTCAGTAGACTATCAGCCTCAGTACCATGAGAAGAAGACTCAGTAATACTGGACTCAGCAGGAGCAGTATACTGAAAGGAGTCATTGGAACTGAACTCAGCAGGAGTAGTTCACTGAACTCAGATCAAGTAGAGCTGAACTCAGCAAGAGTATGCTACTGAACATAGATCAGACTCAGCAACGGCCAGACATTCTCCTAACTATTGGAGATCTTATAAGTCAAATCAGCAGAGTCATACGAGGTATAGAGAAGTCAGCTTTAGATCTACCTTGAAGTATGTTTGTCTCACCTGCTTTCTTCAGCCTCGACCAATGACAAGCAGCCAGCTGTCTACTTTCTGATTAAACCTGCAAGTCAACATCTTTCCGGAAATGGAGGGAAAGGACTCTGTCACCATACTTTGAAAGAGCCGTTAGCTACCCAAAAGAGAGAGACACATGGATCTTCATCTCCAACGGATCTTTCCATGTCTCTCATCTATAAATAGAGGGAAGATTTCAAATTAAAGCTCACCTAGAAAACGATGAACACACGAGCATTTTTCGAGCAACTCAGAATTGACTTAAAGCTTTCCGTAAGAACTTCAAAGATTTTTTCCCAGCGAAAGGCAACATACTTTCTCAAAGGGAACCGAGCTGAATCAGATCATAAGCCTCTAGTATCCAAACGACTGAATACGAACCCATAGTTTATACTTAACTGTTCGTCGGTCTAGAAGCCATTTTCTCGTTCTCTTCCCTCTAACCTAAGCTCAGCAGACCATATCTATAGCTTAGACCAAAGGAGTTCATCCCTAAACTGTTCTTTATTGTAAAGAACTCCTTCATAGTTGGAGAGTTTGTCAAACACTTCAGTTTGATACCTTATAAACTGAGACTTGCTCAGTATAAATCTCAAGACCAGTGTTTGTCCAATGCATAAACCGACTGAGACTAACTCAGTATAATAAAATAGCCTCCTGATCTTTTCAGGACAGTGGACGTATGATTGTTGGATTCGAACCACTTTAAAATTACTTGTGTTCTATGTGCTCTATTTTCTTTACTGTTGCATTGATTACTGTTCATACTGAAGATATCTTTCAAATCATACAACTGTGTTTCAGCAAAGCTTAAAAGCTTGCACTAATATACTGAAACAGTTTTCTTAAAAACGTTTTGTAACTCAACTGAATTGGGACTACACATTTCCGCACTCTACTGAACTTCTACTAAACGGTACTGAATTCTGACCTAAGTCAGCTAGCTGGCCTCAGTGAAGTCAGTAACTCTGTCACGCGATTCCGAATAGGTTATCTGGTCTACTGAACCTTTTCAGTATGACATCTTCCTGAAAGGGACTGTTCGCGTTTTAAGTTGAGAAAGTTTTTAGGTGTATTCACCCCCCCCCCTCTACACCTGAACGTTTATCTCGGGACCAACACAATCTATATATCAATCAGCTTTTCTTTCTAACAGAAGAAAATGGGGTTTTAAATTTGTTCAACAATAAGAGTTTTATACACTCTTGACTTCAAGCATATGATAAGCTAGATGATTTCTTGGAATGTGAACAGAAGAAATGGAATTTCTTGGCTAATGTACATGAGTAGAGATGAGTGTAAGAACGAGTTCTTTTAGCTTTTAATATACTTGAGCGTGTTTGAAATTCTATTTTTTTGTTGTAAGAGGTCTTTTGCTATTTATAGTCGAGCTAGGGGATAGATCCGTTCAACACCATCCATCTCCTACTGGCTTCGTATTAACAACGGTCTCATGCATTGAATGCATGGACACATGTTGAGTTCTGTTTAGTTCTGCAGATTCTATATGAGGTACTGTTCTGTGGCCTTTGATTAGGGTTGACATGGCGGCCTGAGATTGGTCAATGTTGATTCGAAAGTTGTCGTTTTCTTCGTTGACCATGTATTTCGAATATTGCACCTTGTACCTTGTTTTGATCTTCATTTGGACTATTCATTGTGGTCTGATGAAGATCTTAGTCTGTGAGTTGGTTAAGCCTAAGTGATATAAGCTTGAGAGAAAAAACTCAGACTGACTAATACTTTCTATCTGAGTCTAATCTGAAAATATTAAAGATATCAGTCTGACTATACAGAAATGAGCTGATTGAATATAACAAGTACATCAGACTGGTTCATCGGTCAAATAGGGGTTTGAGATCATTCAAAACTTTTATTATTTCCCGATAATTTCCCCCTTTTTGATGATGTCAAAACTCTATTATAATCCTGAAAAAACAGACTCAGGAAAATTTCTTCCAACATAAGTTGGGATAAGAAAATTGAGGGTTAGTAAATAAAAATAATTTAAGTACGAGAGCCTGGACAAAGAGTTATTGTTATCAGGTCAAATGATAGTTCAGCTTCATTGATGATTGTTTAAGTACAAGCTATAACTATTCTATTACAAGAGAATCTGAAACTACATAGGCTCAGGCTTGATCTTGTATCTCTTCTAAAATTCTTCATGAGTCAGGTAGGTCTTTTTCAAATTCTCCATTATCCATGCAAGTTTCTCATCTGATATGTCTTCGGGCTTCAGATCATATAAGTAGTAGACCAGACGTTTCAGTTTGATCCTCTTCTCATAGTTGTTTTCGACGTCGGTGTATTTCTTCTCCGTACATGCCTTAAGAAATTTAGTTTCTATCTTAGAAAAATCAGTCTTGAATTCCAGGGTTTCCCAAGAAATAGGTGGCTTTAGGAATCTCGACTCAGGAGCTTTGATGATTTGATTTTTCTTTTCAGCGAAGTCTTTGATCAAAAGATACAACTTGAATGTTCTCCGCCTGACAAACTCAGTGAAGATCTCATCCTTGTTCTTAATCCTCAGGTATATACCACAAGATTGCCAGAATTAGAAGTATTTGATGAATTCTACTTTGATTTGCTCCCTCTCATCTCACAATTCCAACGGGACCCATCTATCACACAAATGATAGAGAAGGTCATGATTCGATCTTAGGCTTCTTCTCGGTTGCTATGGCTCTCAGGACATTCGAGTTTCTCTTCCTCTTGTCTGATGTAAGCCTTGTTGTTTTCATGCTGTCAGCTAGGCGTTCCAATGTCAAATCGTCTTCCCTCAGCCTGATATGATTTCTCTGAAGTTCATCTCTGAGCTGCTGCTTTCTCCTCTTCATTTCATCGTCTATGGTCTTCTGAATTGGAAAATCAATGTAGGTCCATAGGTTCAAGATCTCTTCAATCTGAGCATCTTCTTGTTCTAGAGTTAGAACTGAGTATCTAAACCTCTTCTTCTTTTCTTGCTCTGCCTCGTTAAGCATTTTCTGAAGCATTCGTGCCTTAATATTATCTTCTTCGATTTATTTCAGACGGGCTTCTTCTTGCTTCTTATTTTCAAGCTTTACTTTAGCTTCGATTCTCGCAATCTGATCTCTGCTGATGGCATCGTTCATAGCATTTAAGACTTCTTCGAGATATGGTTTGACCTGAATAGCTGTCCTGTCAGCTTCAGCTCGTTATATCTTATCAGTATCTGCTTTTAGGCGCACTTCTTCCTCTTCTTTATTCAGACGAGCCTCATCGTCAACCTTCTTCTTTTGTTCGACAACTACAGTTGTCTCTATTTGAATTCCTTGAAGACTGAGGCTATCTTCTTTCTCTTTCTCAAAGACCAGTTCCCCCTCAGAATGTCCTTCCATTTCTTCATCAGATGGAGAGGGAGAGATCTCAGTCTGTTTTTCGATCTGAGCTGTCACAACTTCTTCCCCCTTTTTGGCGTCAACAATAAGGGTTGAAGAGGAGGGAATTCGTGTAAGCAGTTTCTTGAAGGCGGCCTGTTGGTCGGCTATCAACTGGCTTTGAGCATCTATTTGTGTCGGTTGCTCAAATAGTTGGGCTAGCTATTGACTGAAGACCATGTCATGGTCTTCCTTATAGGAATGAAGAGCTTGTTGGATAGAAGCTTCAGCGTGTTGTTCTGTCAGTTCAAAAAAATTATTGTTGTCTTCCACGAGATAGTAATATTAGTCAAAGTGAGTGCTGAGTCGCTTCTCACTGGCAGTGTTGGAGATATCCACCAAAGCTGCTGGGATCATGTTCAGAGCAGTAATAACATTGCCGAAATTGTGGTTGGCGGTCTCAGTGTTGCTTTTGACCACATTTTGGGTGCTATTTAGGCTGTCAGAGCACTGTCACATAGCCAACTCCATCTGCTTCATAGTCACACTAGCAGTGGACATGTGTTTGTGAAGTTGGAGCACCATCAGACGCTTGACAATCTTAATAGTGGAAGAGATTTGATGGAGAGTCGCGCCAGAGATAGAGGATGAAGGTGTAGAGGGTGCAGGTTCAGAGTCTTGCAATTGAGGTTGAAAGGGTTGAACTCCAATAGACTCATCAGGATCTGAGTCATCCTTAGCAGCTACGATAACAGATGAATCGCCAGCTTACCTAGACATCAAGGTCCTAGTCAAGTGTGCGAACATTTGTTCGTTCCGAAGGTCATCAGAATGGTTGAAGAGCAATAGTGATTGAAGAAGGCGCTCTTCTTTGTTGAACCCTTCAGCAATATAGGCCTAGAAGATAGACTACTGCTCATCAGTCTAAAGCGATCTCAGATTCATTGTCATCTGAGCGCGAGCAGCAATCTTCAGCACGTCCTTATTTTTTGAAATCTCTGGACCCAGTTTTAGCACATGATCGATCACCCAAGTCTGGACTTTCATCAGAAGTTGTTTCCCGAGAGACTGGGTGTCGGTATCTGGTTCAAATTCATCAACATCAGCATCTGATGGTTCTTACATCATGTCTTCCACGAGCCCAACATCCGTGAGGTGTAGAAATTGAGGAATGGATAGGGCCTGGAAGTCAGCGGATTGATAGGGATTGACATCAGCCCGATCCCAGTCCTGTTCATCAACTGAGTCTGATGATTACTGGGTGATAGGTATGGGCTCCTCAGACATAGGTCGTTTGCCATCGGCGTTTCCGATTAAGGCTTCGAAGGAGCTCGAGACTTCCAGAATCTCAAGTTCAAAAGGTGGAGGAGAGGCTGAAACATGAGTTGTCTCCTCTATTTCAGGAGGTGGAGCAGATATGGATGGGATGATACCTTCATGATGAAGAAAGTCGGAACTAGTGATGAGTTTTTCAACCTAACTAACGTCCACGTCGACACACTCGGTGTCGGATGGACCGTCAGATTTGTCTTGTGCCTCAGTAGTGGGTACTACGTCCTTGGCTATGCTTTCTTGAAGATTTTCATGGAGATGTGTGGTTTCTTGGAGCCACACATCTTCATGCTTTTGAGAGATGTGTGGTTTCTTGGAGAGATGTTGGGATGGATCCTCCTCTTCATTAGAACTTTTTGTGAGGCAAAGGATTGGCTCCTGCGCAAGATCCTTCATGGCCTCCTTAGTGATAGACTGAGTCCAATTCCTTTTCTGAGTAGTAGGTTTAGGAGCGGGCTGAGGTACCTCTTCAGGCTTTTTAGACTTCTCAGCAGAACTTGTCAGACGTTTATCTGATTTTGGTTTCTCAGCTCGAGGTCTATCAGCCTTGGATTTTTTAGTATGTGTTGTTTTCTACTTGGACTGAGCAGGCACATTAGGTCAGGGCTTGGGAACCCTAATTACATGCAACATCTTGTTGCCGTCTGCGAATTTCAGCATCGTAGCCGACTCATAAATCTGAACCGAGCACCAGTGAACATTCGTGAACCCCATACCTTCCGCGACTTTTATCAGAAGATAGGACAACGTCGTTCCCCACTAAAGGTAGATTTGATGATCCAGACCACCTGTATAGATCAAGGGTCATCAGTTTTCAACGTCTTACAACCCGCCGCGACAATCTCTAGCTCTTAAAGGAAGTGAGATGCCAAGTTAGCCTTAGCTCCATTGGCTATCGCCATCATCAGTCTCAGACCATTCTTGGAAAGGTGATCATGGGAGCCTGACTTGCTCAGTATGCGGTGAGTCAAAATGTAAAGAAGTCCCTTGTACTTCGTTTTCAGGGAGTTCTTCTTCACTTGAGTTTTGAAGACTGCTTCTTTATCTTTAGTAAATCTCTTGAAGTAGGCATCTTCCTATGAGATTTTGCAGTTCCCCGGAAGAACGCCGGTGTGGGGAAGATATAAGTACTTCTGGATAGCTTCTAGGACGTCAAACTCAACGACCGTCACTTCAGGATGTTGATCACAGGCCATGTGGAATTTGGACAACGTCTTCCCGTCCTGTTGCTTCATGTAGAAATAGAAATCTACTATGTGTCATGGCAGTAGCATATCTAGCTCCGCCGTGACCAAATGTTTCATGTCCGATTTGATCAAGCATTGGAATGCCGCATCCATGGCACCGACTATACCCATATTGAAGTAGAAGGGTGAGTCGTAGATGTTTCTTGGAATCAGAGCATCTTCGTTCTCCAACGTGAACACGACTGGACGAACAACTGATTCACGGGAAAGTTTCTTGGGTGCCATTTTCTAAAAATCGAACACAAAATGCATTAGATAATTAATACATGAGGATAGGTTTAACAAACTGAATCAATCTGTACCTCTGTAGAAACGCTAAGATGTATGAGAGAATGCGTGGACAGAGATTTGTAAGTGAGACTTTAAGATAATTTGAGAAAATAGTGTTTCATTATGAGAAACTATGAAGGTTTGAAAATGGCGGAAAAGATATATAAGAGGCTATTCGTATTCAGATCCTACGATTCAAATTTAATCAAGAGATTTGAATTTAACGGCCAGGATTAAAAGTGATAAAGCAAGATATGATGATATAGTTGATTTGTAAGTTTAATTATTTTATATCCGATAACGGAACGACGCATTAAATGGGATACGATGTGCATTAAATGCGAGAGAGTATCAGACCGCGTAGATGACTTTAATGAGAAAGAGAAATAGATACGGTAATAAAAGCAGACTAAGTCTGATATGCAAACCTCTCAGTCAGATATTGTAACTGATTGATACCACTTAGAGGTCACATTCTTGTTGTGTCTGAATGATCAGTGTTAGGTTCCCCTTGCTTAATGCGTGGGGTTTTGTTCCCCGGGATCTAATAAACCCAGTTCATAGAGAGTTGAAGGAACTTAGCTTCAGGTAGAGGTTTGGTGAATATATCAGCTCGTTGATGTTTTGTGTCAATCTTTTCGAGTATGATGTTGCCCTTTTAAGCATGATCTCTTATGAAGTGAAGTCGGATATCAACGTGTTTACACCGTGTATGAAGCATAGGATTTAGAGTAATCTATATGGCACTAGAGCTGTCACAGAAAATAGGAACATCGTTAGTGATAACTTGGTAGTCATGTAATTGTTGCTTAACAATAATATCTATGAGCAACAACTTCCAACAACCATGTATTCAGGTTCAGTCTTTGATCTCGCGACTGAGTTTTGTTTCTTTGAAAACTAGGAGATCAACTTGTTGCCTAAGAACTGATAGGTTCTAGAGGTAGATTTTCTATTAATCTTGTAGCCTGCAAGATCTGCATTTGAGTAGCCGGTAAGTTCCAGATTATCATCTAAAGGATACCAGAGACTGAGATTTATAGTTCCTCTAATATAGTAGATAATTCGCTTGGCAGCTTTCATATGACTCAGTTTGGGATCAGCCTGATAGTAGGCGCAAACCCCAACTGCAGATATAATGTCAGGTCAGCTTACCGTAAGATAGAGGAGAGAGCCAATATTCTCTATATTCTGTCTGATTGACTAGGGCACCATTGACATCAGGTTCCATCTTCAAGTTTGTGTTCATTGGTAACCGTACTGACTTGCTGTTTGTTAGGCCAAATTTTGTGATTAGATCCTTAGCATATTTGGCCTGATTAATAAAGATTCCTTTAATAGACTAGTTTACTTGAAGTCCAAGAAAGTAGTTCATTTTGCCATCATGGACATTTCGAACTGACTTATCATCATGGTTTCGAATTCCTTGCATAGGTCACCATTGGTAGACCCAAATATAATGTCATCGACATAAATCTGAACTAGAAGTAGATGATTTCCTTGATCAGTCGAAAGAGAGTTCTATCGATTGTTCCCTTCAGAAATCCTTTGTTGAGAAGATAAGCTGATAGAATGTTATATCAGGCTCGAGGTGCCTGTGTCAGAGGATAAACCTAATCACCTTACCAACCCCGGGGGTTGATCGACGTAAACTTCTTCCTTGAGATCTCCATTAAGAAAGGCACACTTGACGTCCATTTGATAGAGTTTAAATTTTTGATGTGCCGCAACAACCAATAATAGCCCGAAGGGTTCCAATCTAGCCACTGGAGCAAAGGTCTCATTATAGTCAATCCCTTCAAATTGACAATATCCTTTCGCAACCAGTTCGGCCTTGTTTCTGACAATAATTCTATTCCCATCTCGTTTGTTCTTGAAGACCCACTTGGCTCCAATTACAGCCTAATGGGTTGGTCGTTTTACCAATTCCCATACTTTGCTTCGTTCAAACTGATTCGGCTCTTCCTGCATAGCATTGACCTAATTGACATCATTCAGTGCTTCCTCAATGTTCTTAGCTTCTTCCATAGATAAATGGTAGGAAATCATCGCATGATAAATCTGATGACATGTCTTCATTCCTATTTTGGGGTCTCCAATAATATCTTCTTGATGATGACCGTCTTTCCAAGTTTTATTCTTTCTCCTGACATGTTCATCATTGTTGTCACCTTGAGTAGAGGTCTCTGAGATATAAATAGGTGTAAAGTCAAGGTGATTGTTTTCAGGATCATTCAATGTTCCCCCTGAATTTCTTACTACATTTTCAGTCTTGGTTACCATGGAGGTTTCTTCATCGATTGGGGTTACCTGACATTGAATTTGTCTGGAAGATTCAGTTTTATCCTTTCGGCTGTGAAACTTAGGTTCCGTCTGAGCTTCTTCATCTTCATCGTCCAAAGTCAGGTTGGATAGAATAGTTTGACTTTCTTCGTTCAGGTTCAGTTCCTCCAATGTTTTGCTGAACTCCTTAGGGTAGCAAACTCGTTAAACACAAGATGAGGTGTTTCTTCATTAAAAAGTGTCCGACAGTTGAAAACAAGAAAGGCTTTGGTAACTAAGGAGTATCCTAGAAATACTCCAAAGTCAGATTTGCTATCAAATGCTTTAAGCTGATCTTTCACATTGTAATGAATGAAACACTAACAACCAAATATATGGAAATAAGAGATAGAAGGTTTTCTCCCTTTCCATAATTCATGTAAAGTGCATTGATGAAGGTGAGTAAAAATGGATCTGTTCCGAGCGGAGCATGTTGTTACAGTGGCTTCAGCCCAGAATTTCTGAGGAATATTTAGTTCAGCCAACATGGACTTGACTGCTTCCTTTAGTGTCCGATTCCTTCTTTCAGCTAGTCCTTCTGCTCAGGTGTCCTTGGTGCTGAGGTTTCCTGTTTGATTTCATGCTCCTTAAGATAACCACTGACGTGTGATTTGATGAATTCAGTTCATCTGTCAGTTCGAATTTTCTTAATCTTGATGTCCTATAAAGTACTCAGCTCGGTATGCAACTCTGGAAGTTTGGTTCTGACATCTTTCTTTTTGAGGAAAAATACAACCCATGTGTATCTTGAGTAATCATCAATCACTGCCATAGTGCATTTACTGCCTCCAAGACTGATGGGTTTGACAGGTCCAAATAGATCCATATGTAGAAGTTCCAGTCTTCCTTTTGTAGAGGGTGCTTCCTTGTCCTTTTTGGTGGATCTAGTCTGTTTTCTTTTGAGGCATGCTTCACAGACCTTTTCTTAGTTGTATACTTCATTTGGCATTCCTCGGACGAGTGATTTTCTAGCAAGTTTGTTCAGTGCCTTGAAGTTCAGGTGGTTCAGCCTTTTATGCCATAGCCAACTTATATATGAGCTGCTTCTAGCAATCAGACAGGTATTAGGTTGGCAACTAAACCAGTCTAAAATAAAGATGTCTCTTTTCCTGTAACCTGATAATAAAACATTTCTACTGGACTTGTCTAAATCATTAGCATAGCCAACATCAAATAGAACTTGGTGGTTATTATCACAAAACTGACTTAGTGAAAGTAGATTGTGACTAAGTCCTTCAACATAAGAGACCTTTGGTACTGAAATAGTCCCAAAAGTAAGTGTACCGTATCCTCTGGTTTGTCTAGATGAATTGTCTCCAAAGATGACTTGTGATCCATTCTTTTCTTCATAGTCAGTCAGGATATCCTTCATGTAAGTCATGTGTTTGGAGCATCCGCTATCCATGTACCACGCAGTTTTCTTTAGAGTATTGATTGCTTGCTTGGTAATCTTCTGCACATGCAAGGAAAACAGGTTCAGGTACCCTTAATTTTTGTTTTGGGTCCTAACTGGTTAGTCAGTTCTTGCGAACCCAAATTTGTCTGATAACCCTGTAGGTCTCAGATGATCCAATCTTCTTTCTCCTACTGACCACCTTGGTTTTGTTTTGTGTGGAACGAGTGATTGGAGCTAGTGGTACTGACTGATAGTTGCATGAGGTCTGAGCTCTGGTCTGAGGCCGAGTTTTAAGTCTGGCCTTAGGTCGGCCCTCATTTTCTTTGTACATCTTACCCTTACCTTTGTCTGTCTTTTCTTGATGCGATTCTGGTTGTCTTGCGACCTTGTTGAATCTATCCTTGAGATCAGCCACTCGGATAATTTTGGTGCCATTCTGAGCTCTATCATAACCTTCTGAATCAGTTTTAGCATTGTAACCAACTCCTTCTCGATTTCCATGTTGTCGCTGATGTTTCAGCATCTGATCAAACATCTTTTGAACAACAACATATTTGTCTGTTATTACTCTTCGGTTGCGTGTTGACTTCAATAGAATGTCATAATCCTTTTGAAGGTTGGTGTAGTTCACTCTGACTTCCAACAACTTGAAATCGTTCACTTTCTTTTCTTCTGTGAGTTTCAGCAAGTTGATTTTCAAAGTCTCAGACTCAGACTGTTGTTGTTTCAGATCTTCTGTCAGGTTCTTGATAAGCTGATCTTTCTCAGTCTGATCTGAAGCTGAGTTTTTTCTTGACCTTATCATATAGCATCTCATTCTGTTTACTCAGAATTATGAAAAGTCTTTCTAGACTTTTATGGCTTTCGAGCAGTTCATCATAAGCATCTTGGAGCTCAAAGTCTTCTACTACAGAACTATATTCTAGTATCTGCTGTGTGGAAGAATGAATAGAAGAGCATTGAGAGTTTACCTCATCTTTTGCTGTGAGACACACGTCTTGAGCTGATGCTGAATCAGTCTCAGGTTTTGTTTTAGCATGCATGGCCAGGTAGCCTTCATCAGTGTTAGACTCGTTGAAGATTCCTTCGTTCTTTTTTTCATCACCTCTTCTTGCGTTTCCTGCAGGAAGAACGAAAGCTTTTAGTAGTTCTTCATGAGACCAATCTTCTGGATTCTCAGAGCTTTCAGAAGCTTTGAAGGCGATTGTCTTTGAGGTTTCTTTGTTCTTCTTTTAAATATCAGGTTGCTCGATTTCGATCTCTACTGCCTTCAGATCAGAGAACAACGATTCAATCGATTGTTTGTTGAATTCTTCAGGTCATTGAATAGTGTAGGTTATGTGTTTCCACTCCTCCTTGGGTAGACCCTGTATGATTTTCTCGTTCAGCTCCTTGTTTGTGAAGGTTTTTCCCAGAACGTTGATTTCATTCATCAGGTTGGTAAATCGAATGTGGATGTCCTCTATTAGTTCTCCATCCTGCAAAAAGAAGTTATCAAGTTTACGTATGGCAGCCTTAAGCTTATTATCCTTAATCTTATCGTTGCCTTCACTCAGTTTCTTGAGCGTATCACACATCTCTTTAGCGGCCTTGCATGTTCTGATCCGACCAAGGTCTCCATCGTTCAGTATGAGTAGAATCTGGTTTCTTGCAATTTTGTCCAAATTGTTGATCTTCCTTTCTTTAGCAATGAGTTGAACCTTAGGTTTGGGCACATCATTGCCAGTGACTGTTGATTTGCTGCCTGAGGAGTCAGACTGCAATGACCTTATACTGGGAACTGTAATAACAATTCGTCCATCTGTGATAACATCCCACATGCAGTCGTGAATTAAGGATATATGTAACTCCATCCTCAGACTCCAACTATCATATGTAGCGATTGAGAACATGTGCATTCCTGATTTTGCTAACTGTTCAACCATAATAGATAGTTAGAAACTGAGATGTAGAAGATTAAGTATGCAGAAAAGCAGGCAGGATCTGATCAAGTCAACCAAGTAAACAAAAACAACAGTCAGTTTGACCACTACTCTGATACCAATTGTAGGACCTCAAGCGCTTACCACTATGCCAAAAGCAATTGTTGGTGGTGAGGGCGTAACTTTTATTACTCATTACCTAGCAGTTAATACCACGGTTACAGTTCGAATGCTACTCCGCCACGTAGGGGAGTGGTGCCGGACATCACACAGCCCAACACTGCGCAGCTGGAAGGATGTTGGGCATCACATATCCCAACAATCTCCCCCCCCCCAACACCTGCCAGCTACAACGTGCTCAAAGGGATTCGAACCCGTGACCTGCTGATATCAATTGTTGGTCCCGATGTAGATTCAGGTATTGGGGGGGGGGATATACCTGATGCCTAACTTTGGAATTTTTAGATCAGAGTAAGTCTGACTAATATTCGATTAGTCAATTTAAGTGCGGAAAGATAATAGGCCCTTTAGGTGTGCGTGTGTGTGTGCTTTTCGAGTGAATCGTGTGCGGAGATGAATAGTAACAATTTTATATTGGTTCGGATGCACAAGATCCTACGTCCACTCTTCTACTTTCTCAGCAGGAATCCACTATCAGATGGTTGTAGACTGACAAGCGCAGATCAACACATCCAAACTATCAAACTATCTAACAATCAAACGAACTATCTATCAATCAACTTCGTTCTTTCTAACAGAAGAAAAGGGGGTTTTGAATTTTTTCAACAATAAGAATTTTATACACACTTGACTCCAAGCTTAGGATAAACTGATGATTTCTTGGAGTGTGAACAAAAGAAATGGAATTTTTTGGATAATGTACGTGAGTAGAGATGAGCGTAAGAGCGAGTTCTTTTAGCATTGAATTTACTTGAGTGTGTTTGAAATTCCTTTTTTGTTTTAAGTGGTCTTCTGCTATTTATAGTCGAGCTAGGGGATAGATCCATTGAACACCATCCATCTCCTACTGGCTCTGTATTAACAACGGTCTCATGCATTAAATGCACGGATTTGTGTTTTGTTCTGCTTGGTTCTACAGATCTGATACGAGGTACTGTTTTGTTGCCTTTGACTAGGGCTGACATGGCGGCCTGAAATTGGTCAATGTTGATTCGGATGTTGTCGTTTTCTTCATTGACCATGTATTTCGAATACTGCGCCTTGTACCTTGTTTTGATCTTCATTTTAAATCTTCAATGCAGTCTGATGAAGATCTCAGTCTGTGAGTTGGTTCAACCTGAGTGATACAAGTTTGAGAGCAAGAACTCATACTGACTAGTACTTTCTATCTGAGTTTAATATGAAAATATTAAAGATATCAGCCTGACTATACAGACACGAGCTGATTGAATCTAACAATTACATTAAACTGGTTCGGGATTTGAGATCATCCAAAACTTATATTGTTTCCCAACACAATTCTATTAAAAAAATTTGTTTATATTAGTAGATCTTATTTCAGTATATAGGGATGCGTATGTTGTCAGCACCAAAAGATATTTCAAGTTGGCAAAGATTTTGGAATTCTTGCATTTAAAATTTGATGTCCTATCTTATTTCTTACATATTTCTTACTTTAACAAACATGTAAGATTTTGAACAGAAAAAAAGACATCTTTGTTTATATTGTTGGTCCTACACCAAAAGCTTATCACAAAGTCAAAAGTTGAATGGCCTTTCTTATCAATTTGAGGTCGATTTAATGCTAGATTTAAGGACATTTGAAAAGTAGTTGATTTCTTTGAATTTTTTTTTTCAATCAAATGTTATAAATTTAAATTTATTTAAATTTTTATTGATCGCCTAAATTAAATAAATCTTGTAGGATTTACCTTTTTATGTAGGCTGCACGCTATTGTGCAGGAGCCGTATAATTTAATTAGCTTAAGTTGTGATTGTGATTTGTGAGTTATCATTGACACAAGGATTTATATTAATATATTTACTCCCTCCGTTCTACTAGCAGTGTCTTGTTTGTTTTGGGTACGAAGATTAAAGAAAAAATTATTTTTGGTCCCATAACGTGGTCACTTTTCTTTTTGTTCCTGTATTTTGGCTTCTTCCGTTTTTGGTCCCGTAATTTGGTAAAACTACCGATTTTGGTCCCATTGTCGGGGAGTATATTACACTCGCCGCCGGACATATTTCAGGCTATTTTGTGAATTCAAATGAAATCGATTTTGGTCATGTAATTTAGCAACATGATCAATTTTGGTCATGTAATTTTGTAACGTGTTGAATTTTGGTCATGTAATGTGTCATATATCCATTTTTAGTCCTATAATTTTAAAATTACTTTTTTTATCATCTGTCTCAATAGGCTAATAAATAAATATATTTTTTGAGTTTTAAATTTGTAGTCGCGTCGGGGTTGCGTATGTTTGAAAACAAAACTTGGTGTGACGCTCCGAACGCAGTTGCATCGAGGTCGCGTATGTGTATGTTTGACCAAAACATGTTGTGACGCCCCCAACGCAGTCGCATTGGGGTCGCGTCTCACCTAATCTCTTTTAAATCCTTTCTTCTTAGTTGTATAAAATAGTGCAATATAGTATTGTTGGGTCATGAGTCAGTAGATGGTACTCAGCTGTCTAGTGGTTAAAAGAATATTGGGGGAAATCATAGTAGTACTATGGAATTGAAGATCCCAAAACCCAGCTGATATCAGTCGTGCTGTGTGTCTATAGGATTAAATGATGCATAGGTTAGACTTGTTTTTTTTGATTATCTTTTGTCTAAGTCCTGTACGGGGTAAACTGTTGGGCTGATCTTCTGACGAAGTTACTTTCCAGAACCCCATGTCATCTTTGTAAGAGCTTGCGTTCTTCGATCGCCACCGATCTTCACCTCGGTAGGAGACAACCCATCGGCGATAAGCCATCGCGTAAGAACATATGCAAAGCTCAGTACCTTCGCAGTCGCCAGCTGACCTACTCAGTAAATGTATTCCTTGTCAGTCGACTCAGTCGAAGAAGACAGAGACTTATCTAGTCTACTGTGTCCGACAGAAAACGACCCAGTCGCACAAGTCTTTTCGAAGTTCAGCAGAAGATCTTACGAGGTTGTTTGAATAGTCAACTTTGACTCTGACACATTCTCACCAACCACAAACGTCGACCAATGAGAAGCCGACAGCACCATATCTGCTCTACAGTAAAGCTGCTCTCATGTACAGTAATTAACTACCCTGCTGCAACAAATTCGAATTTATGGCCGTTTTCTTTGGATGCTTGTGACACGTGGCATCGTCGTCTCCAACGGACATATGCCATAGCTCACAACTATAAATAGAGAAGAAATTCGAAGCTCCACGCAACGGAATAAAAAGGGAAAAACGCTCAAGCTTTGAACACTCTAGCATACTCAAAGATTATCCAGAAAAGAACTTGCTTTCTTAGAATATTCTTAGTTCTTCACTCTAGAGTACTTAGATCCCTCTCTTCTCTAGACTAAGCTCATTGCCATATTTATAGCTTAGATTCGAAGGAGTTCACTTTCTGTGAATTGTTCTTATTGTAAGAACTCCTTCTTAGTTGGAGATTATTCCTTCCCTTTCGAACTTCGGTTTGAATTGTAAAGTCACTAAGAACTATAACTTAGAAGGATCTGGCCCAGCCGGTACGCGATACCGCTGAGGCTTGCTCAGTTTAATCAACAAGTTATCCTGCCATTGTCAGGACCGTGGACGTAGGATCTTGCGTATCCGAACCACGTTAAATCGCTTGTGTTCTTTACTGTTTTATTGCATATCATAATTGTTCGAAATCATATGTTTGCATAAAACATGTTTCTAAAGCGTACAGCCAAAAGAACTTGATTTGTGAAAAGCGTTTTTCAAAATTGAGACGAATCTCTGGGCCCCATACTTATCCGCACAACGTCTCCGATTGAGTTTCAACGACTGACAAAAGTCAGTAGAAGAACTCAGTAGCTGACCCACTCTGACCCAGTGATCGAAGGTTACTATTTGGCACTGTTCATCAGTTGCACTAAACAGCTCAGCTGTCCTTCGGTTTGAGAAGAAGAAACTGTGATCAGGTGTATTCACCCCCCCTCTACACCTGACTATCGTCTCCGGACCAACAATTGGTATCAGAGCGTCGGTGTTCTTCTGATTGCCGGCTCTGTACTACTGGTTCTCTCGAACAGATCCTTGAAAACGTTTTCTCTGCACAAGCATCTCTTCTTTCATCCTTATACCCGTTTGCATAATGTCTGACATGTCAGGTATCAGGATGGTGCCGATGTTCTCAATAGAGAACTTCACGGTATGGCGCGTGAGAATGGAGGCACACCTCACATCGCCGCACGACAAGCATGACGGCGTCCCCGGAGACCGGACCCATCATTCCCATGATTGACGGCGTTCGATTCGCTGCTGCCACGGGAGGTGTAGGAGCACAAATCGGTGCTAAGGTTCCCAAAGACAAATCAGCCTTCACGCCTGAAGAGAAAAAGCTGCACAACCTTGACCGAGTTGCGCGAAACGCTATACTGACAATGCTCAGTGACTCTCATCTCGGGAGGGTGCAGGACTGCAAAACGGCAAAAGAGCTATGGGATGCTTTGGCTGTACTGAGCCAAGGAACCCCGCAGATCAAAGAAAACAAGCTCGAATTAGAGCTTCAAAAGTTCGAAGCCTTTGCAATGGAGCCCAGTGAGACCATTGACGAGCTCAGTGTCAGATTTACAAACCAAGTCAATGTCATCAACGGGCTGGGGAAGGTGTTCACCAACAAAGAGATGAACACAAAGATCTTGAGAGCGCTACCTCGACAGAAGTGGCTTCCATTTGCTACTTACTTACGTCGCTCTGATCTAAATGCTCTTACTCCTGATGTTATATTTTCAGAACTAAAAACGGAGGAATTTGGCATAGTCTACCCCAAAGGTGTTCCAGTGCTCCAGCTGACACACAGATCGATCATGCTTTTAAAGCAACTGTCAGCAAAACTGGATCCAAACCGATTTCCTCAAGCACGACAGTGGCCACTATCGAAACAAAATCTTGTGAGACTTCAGGCACTGACCAGCTGGCTGTGATGGCTCTCAAATATCAGAGAGAAAAGGAGAGAGTCAGAAAGCTGAGGAAATACAACAGAGTTTCTCCCTCAGGTAAGAAAGATTATCAGAAAAGGGAAGAATCTAATCCTTCTACTGAATGGAGGAACACAGAGCCTGCTGCGAGTCCATCTAAAGCTTCAGCTAGAAAAAGCAGCAGAACATCCACTTGTTATAACTGTAAGAAGGAGGGACACTATCAGTACGACTATCCCGAACTCTCAGTTGCTCAACAAGCAGAACGGCAGGCCAGAAGAGATAAATTTGCCCAAAGAAGGTAGGCCTACATCGCTGGAGAGATATCCGACAACTCACTTGAGGAGGATACATTTATGTATTCCTCTGAGGACGAAGCTGCATTTGTAGCAGTTGAGATCGGAGAAACGATTCCTGAAGGAACAGCTGAATACTGTCTGATGGCCGGAGAAGAGACTGAGGTAAACTCCAAACTTAATATAACCTCTTCTTCACACAGCACACACGACACGTGCTCGGTCACAGATGATCCTCTGGATGTGGTACAAGCATACGACGATCTGCTAGAGGAACAGATTCAGCTGAGCAGAGAGTTCAGCAGAACGATCCAGGAACTGGAGACGGTAAAGGCTGAAAATCAGAGACTTTCTTCTGATTGTCAGGTCTCTACTGAGTCAGAGAATCTAGTTGCGAGACTCAAGGTAGAGATCGAATCTCTTATGACTAAGTCTCAGCTTCAAGAGACTCAAATCTCAGTTCTGACTAAGGACAATTCTGAGAAAGAGACTGAAATAGCCCAGCTCAGTCAGAAGCTCTCAGACGTACAGAAAGATTATGACAACTCAGGAGGAGTGACGAGGTCTGGCGAGGACTGATGACTGAACAGTACCTTGGAGCTAAGGAGAAGCTAGAAAGTATGCTTAGAGCACAACGGCCAACTGTCATGAAAGAAGGACTTGGCTATACCCACAAAGCTTCTACCTCGAAAAGCTCAGAAGCGCTGGCTGATAGGTTTATCAGAGGAAAGGTGCAAGCTGCTGACACCACACCTCAGGCGAAGAACAAACAGAAAATGATTGCACCTCAGCCGAACAACAACAAGCAGCTGACAAAAGGTTCCATCCCCAGGACACCGCGATCAAATTCAGGGGGAACCAAGAAGGTCAGATGGGCAGAACAGTACCATGAACCACTGTACGAGCACCCGGCTTAGTACGGCTCGTACTATTATGAGCCCAGGGTCAGGAGAAGCGCAAAGACTAAGAAGAAGAAAGCTCCTGAACCCAAAATCATTAGCAGAAAGTCAGTATCTCCGAGTCCTGTGGAGAAGAAAACGGACAAGGTTCAGAAGAAGAAGTCTCAGACTTCTAAGGTTCCGAGACAGATTTGGGTTCCGAAATCACCCACTAACATGTAAGGACCCAACTGAACCAAAGGGTACCTAAAAATGCTTCTTTTTTGCAGGTGCGTAAGGACCCATGGATAGTGGACAGCGGCTGCTCAAGACACATGACGTACCAGAAGAGCCTGCTGACCAACTATATACAAGAAGATGGTCCCGGAGTGAGTTTGGTGACAACTCTAAAAGGCTACACAAGGGGAGATGGAACGGCGAATATTGGAACCGCCCGGTTCCAAGAGTAACATATGTTGAAGGACTTCAACATAATCTCCTTTCTGTCAGTCAATTCTATGATAATCTTAACAGAGTAATCTTTGACGCTGGTTTCTGTGATATTGTTGATAAATCTACAGGGAAAACAGTGTTATCAGGTTCGCGGAAGAAAAATATATACGTTGCTAATTGGAATACCGGAGAACCTGAGGCTTGCTTGCTTGCACAGACGAAATCTAGTGACAAGTCAAGATGGCTATGGCATAAGAGACTCAGCCACCTGAACTTCAAGACTATGAACAAGCTCGCCAAGAACTCTAAAGTCAGAGGACTGCCCAACGAATCGTTTATCAAAGATAGAAATTGTGAAGGATGCTTGAAGGGAAAGAAGACAAAGAGTAGCAATCCACCTATTCCTTCACCTTCCACTGATGGAATCCTTCAGCTGCTGCACATGGATTTATTCGGGCCAGTTTCTCCAGTAACTATACGAGGCAAGAAGTATGCCCTTGTCGTTATAGACGACTACTCGAGATATACATGGGTAGTCTTCATCGCCAACAAATCTAATGTCATGACTGAGTTGCCTAAACTACTGAAAAAGCTCAGTGTGGAAAAGGACATCAAGATACAAAGAATTCGCTCAGACAGAGGAACAAAATTTCTCAACTCAGTAGTTAAAGAGTACTGCGAGAAAGAGGGAATTCAGTACGAAACATCAGCTGCTCGTACTCATCAACAGAACGGACTTGCTGAACGCAAAAACAGAACACTTAACGAAGCAGCAAGGACGCTCCTAGCAGACTCTGGGCTACCCTCTAAGTTCTGGGCAGATGCTACTGACACAACCTACTACACTCAGAATCACTCACTACTTACACAACAACACATGAAGACACCATACGAATTGTGGAAAGGGAGAATTCCTTCTATTTCTCATTTTCATATTTTTGGTTGTCCGTGCTTTATCCACAATAACGGGAAAGATCGGTTGAAGGTCTTTGATAGAAAATCTGATCAAGGGGAATTTTTAGGATATTCCCGAGTCAGTAAAGCCTTCAGAGTCTTTAACTATCGGACTCTTTGCGTGGAGGAAAGCCCTCATGTTGTTTTTGATGAGTTTGTTACTGAGAACAGGAAAACTACAGAGACAAATACTTATGATGTCAGTAGCAAGCTACAGGATCTCGGACTGACTGATAAAACTGAAAAGATTCAGCATTGTTGGGATGATGAGTCAGATGATGACGAAACTCAGACTCAACCAACAGGCGATGTAGGCGGACTCGGTTGATTCTACCGAACGGAATCAACAACAGGTAACAAAGGTCGATGAGGAAGCCCCGGTGGTAATCGAGACCTCTACGAGAATATAAACTCGTGGGGAACGATTAATGTTCCTGAGCTAAATGCCCCTGAACCTGGAAACTCAGTAGATCCTAACCTTCTTACTAAACTGCTGCAATCTCAGAACAGTACTACTGAAATGCCTAACACTCCTACTGATTCTGCAGAAGTAGTATCAGAAGAAGAGGCCAGACTCAGACGTTCATGGCTTGACGCTCATTCTTCAGATCTCATAATAGGAGATCCATCAGCAACGATAAGAACAAGATCGAGATTAAATCAAGGAGAAAGCTCACTTTATTCTTGTTTCTTGTCTACAGAAGAACCTCAGTCGATAGAGGATGCACTTAACGATGCTGATTGGATCATCGCCATGCAAGAAGAGTTGAACCAGTTCGTCAGAAACGAAGTTTGGGAGCTTGTTGACAGACCTAGACATCAGCATGTGATCGGTACTAAGTGGGTCTTCAAAAACAAGAGTGATGAAAACAACGTCATCGTAAGAAAAAAAGCTCGACTAGTTGCCAAGGGATACAGTCAAGCAGAAGGAATCGACTTTGATGAAACTTTCGCTCCAGTCGCAAGATTGGAAGCCATTCGTCTTTTCTTAGCCTACGCAACGCATCAAGGATTCAAAGTATATCAGATGGATGTAAAGTCAGCTTTTTTGAACGGCGTATTGAAGGAAGAAGTCTACGTGGAACAAGCGCCCGGCTTTCAGCAGGGACATCAGGTGTACAGACTTCGGAATGCTCTGTATGGGTTAAAACAAGCACCCAGGGCTTGGTACGATACCCTATCAGACTTTCTACTTCATAAAGGTTTTCAGAAGGGGACAGTAGATCGCACCCTGTTCAGCATAAAGTCAGGAGATGACATCCTACTGGTGCAAATCTACGTGGACGACATCATTTTCGGGCTGCGAGAAACCCGGACCATATGCCAGCAGTTTGAGAAGATGATGAAGGAGAAGTTCGAGATGTCCATGATGCGAGAGATGAATTATTTCCTTGAATTTCAAGTGAAGTAATCACCTGAAGGAATCTTCATCAATCAAGCTAAATACACTCGAGATCTTCTCAAAAGATTCGGCTGCGATTCGAGCAAGCCAGTCAAGATCCCCATGAACACAAATTTTAAAATCGATCTAGACAAAGAGGGAGCTTCTGTTAACTCTACTGATTATAGAACTATTATTGGTTCTTTATTATATTTAACAGCTAGCCGACCTGACATAACTTATGTTGTCGGTGTATGTGCAAGATTTCAAGAGGATCCCAAGCAAAGTCATCTAGACTCAGCAAAGAAGATTCTGCGATATCTAAGAGGAACACCTGACGCTGGGTTATGGTATCCTGTTGATGATAATCTTATACTGACAGGTTATTCTGATGCTGACTATGCAGGATGCAGGATAGATCGAAAGTCGACTTCCGGAACGTGTCAGTTCCTAGGCAGTAAGCTGATATCATGGTTTTCAAAGAAACAGCACTCAGTAGCAACGTCCACTACTGAAGCTGAGTATATGGCTGCTGGAAGTTGTTGTGCCCAGATCCTTTGGCTTCGACAACAACTGAGAGATTATGGTATCATTCAGAATAAAGTGCCCATCTACTGTGACTCCACAAGTGCCATTGCAATAACTCAGAATCCAGTTCTACATACGAGATGCAAGCACGTGGATATCCGACACCACTTCATCAGAGACCATGTCGAGAAGAAGGATATCGAGAATGGAGAAAGTCCCATCCCGACAAGCAAAAGGGCGACATGCCCGACCAAACCACTAGGCGAGAAGCAGTTCGGAGAACTATCGGTTGAGCTAGGTCTCTTTGGATCCTACCTGAGTCACGTCGGTAGAAGAAAACTACGATAACCGCAATTGGCAACAATTGGTATCGGAGCGGGAGGAACCGAGTATGACGGGTCGGATGATCGATGCGTGATTCGGTTGGGAGAATCATACTTGCATACGGCAGTGGGGAACGTGGTCTTGAAGACATCAACCATCCTCCTAAGTCTTAACGGTAACCACCGGTGATCGTAAAAGTTCGGTGAAGAGGTTTGCGTAGTATTGAATACTTAACATTTTTGTTGACATGCTTGCATTTATTATATCGATCCACTCGCATTCGGTAGTTAAGAAGCATTTATTTCCCGCCATCAATTTCTTTAAGGAATGGTCGGTAGATACCGTTCTCATTCAAATTGATTTGGTAATTAATCTTTGCGCCGCGGCGCATTTAATGCATGTCTTCTCACTTACCCTTATTACGCATCATCCTACATAGGGTCTATAGTAGAGGCGGCTTTGTAATCATTCGGGTTTATAACATTTATTCTCGGCCGCGAGATAACATTGAAAGATTAAATCCTGACCGTTCGATCTAAACGGTTATTAAGCTTGATCTTATAAAACCTTTCAACTTCTCTACTCGACTCATTTTTCCGCCACTTCCACTTTAGAGCTCTTTTGCAAATCAGTTTTTCCTCAAATTCTCTAAACTAATCTAATTTCTAGCATCCACAAGCTCTAAACTAGTTGGTAATGTATTAAATTCTGTTTAAAACTCTACTGACTCATTCTATTTTCAAGTGCTAACAAGTTATTTTGCAGATATTAATGGCGAATGTTCATGACCCCTCTGATATGAACGAGGTCATACTCTCACGGATTCAGTTCGAACCCACAATGGCGCTTCGTCAAGTGGATCTTCCATACCTTGAGCCTGTCTTCGAGGCGCTTGAACAATCTGGACTTCAATAGCTCGTATCCAAGCAGCCTAGGGCTTATCTGCCGAGGCAAGTTGCGGAAGTATACCTCAACTGGAGGACTCTCACGTCCGGAGGAGAAGGATCTTCCTTCTCGTATATGCAGGAGGTTATCCCAAACTCGTGGGATGTGAGTCAGCGCGTCTTCAACATCCGAGATGCTTTGGGACTGACGTTTGATCTCCCAGACAGTGGTGTTTCTCCTATTGGCTACAAGGAGAAGGAGATGAACACATATGTTCGAAGTTCCGTGGGAGGCACGACATCAGTTTCAAAACCGCCCTACCAAAGAACCCGCTGCTACCTCGGTACAGGGGGCTCGCCTACATTGTGTCACATATTCGACAAGCTCCGCGAGGATCTTATGATCATTTGTCTAAGCCACGTATTCAGTGATGATGGCTATAGACGACGGAGTCCAAGTGAGCCGGGACAGATTATTACGTAGCCGAGCCGAAGGCTCGGGCGCAAAAGTTCACCACCTTACCCATCTGGTGAGCGGAAGATGATTAGCGTTGGGAAGCTACTGTATGGGACCAAGATGTCCATACTGATCGAGCAATCAGTAGTGAGGAATTCTTCGTTTGCCGACGCCAAATACTTCGACAAGGCAAGCTAATAAAATTCAAAACTAAAGCAATTGCCGAGAGAGTACGTTGGGCGAGGGCCGCTCGATCGAAAGAGAGAAAGATCAGCTTGTTGTTTTGCCCCCTCGCGCCGACCCTCCGAAAAGGAAAAGGCCGACTAAAAGCTGGACTGCTGAGGTGCCGGTAGAACAAGCTAAACCAGCCTCTCCTCCTCCTACCGTAGAACACATTCTTGACTCGACACGGGAATGGAGGGAGCCACACTTAAGGATAAGGCACAAGTGATCGGCTCCAGGAGACTCGGTCGGACGTCGGGACTCCGGCCGAAGAGACTTCCTCCGAGTGGACGACCATCCACTCTACTCGCCTCCAAGCTACAAGAGAAGTCCACTCCACGGGATCCACGAGATATCCGATCATTCGGGATCCGGTGGAAATAGCCAAAAGGGCTAGAGTTCAGATGCTGCTGAGGTTCCTGAGTTGGGACATACTCGAAGAGATCATAAGGACTCAGACAGCTCTTTCATTACTTGCTGAAGAGCAGGAGTTGCAGTCAGCAATTGGGTTCGGGGAACCAGCTGATCTGGCAACATTCGAAGATTTGAGGGCGGCAATGCTCTATCTGCTGAGCTTGCGCACCTCAGTGCCCGGTGATAGTCATTCGCCACCATCTCCTCCTGATAATGAGAATAATGGAGATATGGATGAGGAGATGGAACAGGCACCACCCAAGGAAGCAGAGTTGGGAGGCTCTACTGAGGATCCCACTCCCCACGAGAAAGGTAAATCACCACCTCCGTCCACATCAGGTGATGCCCCGGGTGCCTCGAAGCGCAATCGAGAGCAACTACTCTCGATTTCTGAGCAGAGGATCGGAACAAGCTCGTATCAGATACAACTAATCGATTCCGTCTCCTCTAAGTCAGTGAACAAGGCCATAAGACGACAAGGGAACAAAAATCGTCTCTTAGCCAAAGATGTTCATACAAAATGGGCTCAGTATACTAAGGCCCAAACGACTTGTGTATCCCGACTAGCTGAAGGCGTGAAGAAAGTCTCAGAAGCTCCTACTCCTCCGCTGAATATTCAGGAGATAATTGAGACTGCCTTAGCAGCTCAGAAGGTAGATTTGGAAACACAGAGTCAGCATCTCCTTCAAACTCAGCAGGAGATTTTCTCTGAGCAGCTGGCTCAGGCTCTTGCTTCAGTCAAGGCCGACATGGAAGAAAGGAATAAATTGGCCACCTCCAGCCTACAAACTGCTATAAAACAACAGGCGGAGGCTCTTAAGGCCATTCAGAAAGAGATGACAAATTCCCACGATCAGGCTCTGCTGAAACTCCGTCAGGAGTCAGCCGCGCAGCTTAAACAATCCAGAGCTGATCAAGGAAAAGATTAGGACATGTACTGCGACCTCGTCAAAGACTTCGAATCCACTGCCACTCTCATTAAAGAATCAGTCTACAATGTCGAACGAGAAATCAAAGCCATCCAATCTCACCTCTCTAAGGCAGATGATGCCAAAAAGGGGGAAAAAGAAGTAAAGGAAGAAACTGAGGCGGAACCGGCTGTGGTCGAATTGGTGGAGGAAGGAAGTAAAGGAGAAGAGGCCAGCACAACTCAAGGAGAAGGGTCAGCCGCTCGAGGCGGGACCCGGGCCTCAACTGCACCCCTGTTTGGAATACACTCCTCCTACGAGCGGACAGCCGATCGAGGCGGTTCCCATCTCATCTCGCCCGAAGACATGACGAAATTGCAAAATTCTTGGATCAAGAAGAAGGAGAAGAGCCTCGGTATTGCCACCACGAGACCGGGGAAGGAGATCACCACCGAACCCATTTCTCCATCTTCCCCGGCTCGCAAGTTCAAATCAAGAGCGGAGCAAGAAGCCTATGATCTTCGGATTGCTCAACGGCTTCGGGATAAGCTTGATCATGAGCATCAGTTGGAAGAGGCTAAGAAAGGCAAGAAGCCAAAGAAAGGTGTTGGAAAGACTAAGGCCAAGAAGGCGAGGAAGAGAAGAAAGCCCGGGAGGAGCTAGCCAAGGCCTTAGTGTCGAGGTCCGGGCCATATCGCACGAGTTATTATCCGACTAATCTCACACCGAGCGGGAGGCGGAGGACAGAGCTACTTGGGAAGCCACGCTGTAGGGACTAAATCTCGGGAGAGGAGATACGAGGGCGGCGGCTCTCGAGAGAAAAAAGAGGATAGGCGACATGGCTAAAATGATTAGCCTATCCACAAAGCCAACAAGCTGATCCAAGGAAGCGGTTGCACGAGGATCCAAGTTCGGGAAGGGCACCTTATATCAAGAACGAGCCTACACCTCATGTGGATAAATGGGTGCCGGCCCGAGTTCAACGAGCCGGTGGGAGGAAGCGAAAGAAGACTTTATTAAGGGATACTGTGTGTGGGGTATCTATGAGACTGACATACCAGCAGATCAACACTTTGATGAACTTATCAGTCGATTTGATATAGAGTTCAGGAATCAGATCCGTCAGATCATGGAGAGAGAGACAATACCCTTCAGAGCTCCAGCCTTCAGGCGAATCCCTCCTCCTAGGACTACTCGCGGCGTCTTTGTGCACAAAATAGATTGAGAGAGAAGTAGAAGAAGTTGTTGTTCATCTATGTGCGAATATGTACGATCCGAGATGATTATGAGGAAATCCGGGTTACGCGCTCAAGAGTCTACAAGTATTACTACCTGGACGCTCCAGCTGACAAGTCTGCTGACTTTAAGAAACGCACGAAGAATTTCAGAAGTCAGACTTGATCTCTTATCTCATATTTGTTGTAATAGTAATGGGGCCCATGTACTCTCTGTCTATTTATATATTGGTTCCTATTGCTTGCCAGACAATTACTCATTGTCTCATGGCTTTTGTTTGTGTTTTTCTCAGAGCCGATCACTAAGTGATCCGACACACACTCACATAACCGTTTCTCTGATTTTGCCTGTATCTCGCCTACTGACTTAATGTTTTATTGATCATCTTGATTGTCTTCTGATGAATCAGGGGGAAATTGTTGTCAGTGGATTAGCTCTCCGTTCCTTATTTTACAATAGAGGCTAGATGGTTAGAAATAGAGGTTTTGGCATCATCAATTAGGGGGAAATTGTTGGGTTATGAGTCAGTAGATGGTACTCAACTGTCTAGTGGTTAAAAGAATATTGGGGGAAATCATTGTAGTACTATGAAATTGAAGATCCCAAAACCCGGTGATATCGGTCGTCTTTGTGTGTCTATAGGATTAAATGATGTATAGGTTAGACTTGTTTTTTTTTATTATCTTTTGTCTAAGTCCTGTACGGGGAAAACTGTTGGACTGATCTTCTGATGAAGTTACTTTCCAGAACCCCACGTCATCTTTGTAAGAGCTTGTGTTCGTCAGCCAGCAGCTGATCTTCACCTCAGTAGGAGACAGCCCATCAGCTGATAAGCCATCAGCAGAAGAACATATGCAAAGCTCAGTACCTTCGCAGTCGCCAGCTGACCAACTCAGTAGATGTATTCCTTGTCAGCCGACTCAGTCGAAGAAGACAGAGACTTATCTAGTCTACTGTGTCCGACAGAAAACGACCCAGTCGTACAAGTCTTTTCGAAGTTCAGTAGAAGATCTTACGAGGTTGTTTGAATAGTCAACTTTGACTCTGACACATTCTCACCAACCACAAACCTCGACAAATGAGAAGCCGACAAGACCATATCTGCTCTACTGATAAAGTTTGCTCTCATGTACGGTAATTAACTACCTCGTCTGCAACAAATTCGAATTTATGGCCGTTTTCTTTGGAAGCTTGTGACACGTGGCATCGTCGTCTCCAACGGACATATGCCATAGCTCACAACTATAAATAGAGAAGAAATTCGAAGCTCCACGCAACGGAATAAAAAGGGAAAAACGCTCAAGCTTTGAACACTCTAGCATACTCAAATATTATCCAGAGAAGAAGTTGCTTTCTTAGAATATTCTTAGTTCTTCACTCTAGAGTACTTAGATCCCTCTCTTCTCAAGACTAAGTTCATTGCCATATTTATAGCTTAGATTCGAAGGAGTTCACTTTCTGTGAATTGTTCATATTGTAAGAACTCCTTCTTAGTTGGAGATTATTCCTTCCCTTTCGAACTTCGGTTTGAATTGTAAAGTCGCCAAGGACTATAACTTAGAAGGATCTGTCCAGTACACAGATCCCTGCTGAGGCTTGCTCAGTTTAATCAACAAGTTATCCTGCCATTGTCAGGACCGTGGACGTAGGATCTTGCGTATCTGAACCACGTTAAATCGCTTGTGTTCTTTACTGTTTTATTGCATATCATAACTGTTCGAAATCATATGTTTGCATAAAACGTGTTTCTAAAGCGCACAGCCAAAAGAACTTGATTTGTGAAAATCGTTTTTCAAAACTGAGACGAATCTCCGGGCCCCACACTTATCCGCACAACGTCTCCGGCCGAGTTTCAACGGCCCGACAAAAGTCGGTAGAAGAACTTCGATGGCCGACCCACTCGACCCGGTTATCGAAGGTTACTATTTGGCACTGTTCATCAGTTGCACTAAACAGCTCAGCTGTCCTTCGGTTTGAGATGAAGAAACTGTGATCAGGTGTATTCACCCCCCCCCCCTCTACACCTGACTATCGTCTCTGGACCAGCAAGTATTATTTGTATAATTATGAGTACATATGTGTTATATTCGAAAACAAAGAAACTTAAATTTAGAAATCATATTTTTTTTATTAACCTATTTAGACATATGAAAAAAAACAAGTGATTTTAAAATTTTATGACCAAAAATGGACATGTGACGTATTACATGACCAAAATTGAACACGTTACAAATTACAGGATCAAAATTAATCATGTTGTCAAATTACAGGACACAAATCAATTTTATTTGAATTCGCAAAATGGCTGAGAATATGTTCGGCGACAAGTGTAATACACTCTCAGGCAATGGGACCAAAATCAGTAGTTTTGCCAAGTTATGGGACCAAAAAGGCAAGAAGTCACAATAAGGGACCTAAAACGATTTTTTTCTCCGGTGATTAAGAAAGTGTTATTGTGTGGTGTATGTTATTTGACTTTTGGGTATTTAATTTGTGGGCCACAAATTTTTTATCCTTTTTAGAAACAAAACGTTATAAATGAAACCTCTTTCGGGAATACAAGACACTACTAATAGCACGAATGTAGTACATATTGAAAGGGACAATACTATTAATACGGAATGGAGGAAATGTTAGAAGAGCTGAAAATGTGTCAACATAAGATTCCCAATATTTTGTAAGAGGATCTAAACAAATCTCAACTCTATGTACGATGCCTTGACATAAACAGAAGGGTGATTTGCATATATAGTCCAAGTAGATTATGAAATTGTAAATATAGTCAATCTTCCTTAAAATTACATCACATAGCCAACATAAGTTTCAACCCCTATTTTTATCTTTTTTTTTTAATTTTCTGCCCATTTGAAAACTATTTTATGGACATTTTTTAATAATTTTAATTGAAATACACCATGTTGAATGATTAGAATTTTAGTATTAATATTAAGTATCTATTTAAATATTTCAGATAAAACTGTTATTAATATTTTTACACTAATTAATATTATTATTATTACTAATACAATCATTAGAGATATTATAATAACAAAAAATATTAAATTATGATAGTAATTATGATCAATATGTCAAATTTTAATTTACACCGACATAATAAGTTTAATATCATTCTGGTAATAGTTTTGTTAATAATAAATTGGTGAAATTATCAGGAAAAAAAAGAAAGGAAAATAGGGATGTAAACATATGTTGGCTATGTGATGCAATTTTGAGGAAGATTGAGTATATTTGCAATTTCACTATGCAAACCACCTAAATAGAACTCAGAGAAAGATACGAGAATCAATTTCGATTCACACATTTAGTATACGAGGTGACTTAAATTAATCAAATTAATATTTAAGTTTTATAGATTTCCAAATTAATAAACTAATAAACAAATATTACATTTTTACTTTTTATTAACCATCCTCCAAATTACTATGATTGGATAGAAATAATTTATAAAAATATTTTTAACCTGTGGTATTTATTGTTCAAAAGCATAATCGGCAAGGGGTTTTTGATTGGCTCTAGAGTTCTAATTTATCCTACAATTATGTTATTTTATTCTCAAATAATTTTGTTTATAGCATATGCTAATGCCATTATTATTTAATTAATACGTGATGTATATTATAGTCTAACTATAAAATACGAAGTGGTGTACACCATTTTTATTCAGAATTTACAATATAAAACTGAGGCCCATTTGAACTATTCGATCCTGAATTTTATATCGCACTTGCGGTGATGCTCACACTGGATTAAATAAATATTTCTAATCATAGAGCCAAAAAATAAATAATGATTCTATTTATCATCAAGTTTATAAGAAATAATTTTTCTGTAGTCCGTAGGAACATGTTGGGATACTTCCGATATGCCGGATTCTAATTCAAGAATTTATGTTTATATGATTGATATGCTAAGCCTGTGTAAATCGACTTTTTCTTTTCATGTGTAGTAATTTACGCAGCTTATAAAAGACGAAAATCAAATACACTAAGCTTACCATGCTCAACAGCCTCGAAACTATTATTTTGAAATTGCATAGGATTACAATTTTCACTAAAAATAAATAAATTTTGTATATATATATAGCCTGGTTTGAGTTTAAAACTTTATCAATAGATAATTCAGGTCAATGCAATGAAATTCTCTCAATAACTCCCTCATGAATTATTTTATTATAAGAACGGTTTATTAGATGTAAACCGTAATGATTAATTAGTGAATATAATAAATAACGTTTTCACTTGCTATTTCTGTTAAATTTCGTTCTAATAAAATATTAAAATTAATATTACCCTGGGCACAACATATTATTAATTTAAATTTATCATAATGAAAATCGATCACTAGATCAATTCTACCAATTATGCAGAAGTGGTAGAGTTCCAATTACACTGGTTATTCCGGACATAACATGGCAGCAAGTGAAGTGGTTGAAGGACTACTGACTTCATATGTAACATGATACTGAAATGGAAATAACCGATTAATTAATCAATTGATTGATTTAAGAAAATCAAACCATAAATTATTAAAAGTCATTTTAGACCCACCTACAACTGAAAATGATGTCTCGAGAAAGAAAAGAGAAAAAAAATCTGATCCCAAATGCCGGCGTGGTAGATAGAATTTAATAAATTTATATATGTTGGCACATGACATCTTTTCTTTCAATATTTTGAGTAACTTCGAATTATTTATACATAGTATACTATAACATATATCTATACAAAAAATTATGAATATTGAGCGATATGGTCCACAATCGTAATGCGATATCATCGTTAGGTTTTCAATTAAGTTGTTTTATTCCTAATCCAATTCACTAATAGTTGGGATTTTAAATATAGTTAAGTCAATCATGACAACTAAGAATGTTGATTGCATATTCCTATCTTTACTTTTTATTTTTATTTTTTTTATAATAAGAGTAGCCTACAGCCACTACTTGAAGTGCGCATTGAATAAAGCTCCGTTCAGTATGCATTAGCCTACTAACCATGTAGGACGGTCTAATCATTTTAAAGTGACCATAAGTAACAGACACACACATAAAAACCTTGATAAATTTTAAATCCATGACATTTTTACCACAATGTAAACATTTTAACCATTATATCATCCAATATGGAAAATATATATATCCTTATACTTACAAAGGCATGCCATGTCTTTAATCAAATATTGACGTCCCCACAAGCCGCTGCAACACATCCCTCATACTCAAATTTCAGTTTTTCAATTTATATTTATTTATTCTATTCCACACATAATTATATGTAAAACCACAACTTGATTTGGGAATCATAAACTGAAAAATAAAATTGATGCTCCCTCCGTCCCGCTATTTGTGGCTCACTTTCCCGAAAGGGTGTCCCATTATTTGTACCCACTTTCCTAATTTGGTAAAAAATTCTCTCCTTCTCTATCATCTTACTATCCTACTTTATTATATTCTCTCTCTCTTTATCATATTTTCTCCCATACTCTCTTATTATCTTACTTCATCTTTACTATCTCATACTTTATCATCTACTCTCTCTCTCATACTTCATCATCCTACTCTCTTAATTCCCGATGCGAAACCAATTGAGCCACAAGCATTGGGACGGAGGGAGGGAGTATTTAAATAACTCCATTTAGTGTTAATAAGGGGTGGTATGAAATATAGCTGTATCTCTAATCAAACATATGCATAATGCAACTGTCAACAGCAATCATTGAGCAAGAGAGAGAGGGAGAGAGAGAGAGACGCGTTTGTGCTTGATAATCTGACACCATTATTCCCGCTCAGACCGACATGCAATCACAACTTCCCCATAAATCCGGTTGAAGAATGATGAGGAAATAAATATGAACTGTCAACCTTATATTTTTGGAAGAGGCCAAGCTACTATTCTTCTAAATGAAAGAGAAACATGTGAACTCAAGGAAGAAATTAAGGGAAACTCACTTATATATATCATGTGATACGAGAAATCAACCACGTTGCTATGAACATATACCCTCGATCTTTCCATTTCACTTCGTCAAACCTAAAACGCATATTGCCTCTGTTTTCTGAAATCAATAATTCGTACGACGCCAATGATAGCTCGAGGAGGGCAGAAGTAAGTACTAATATTAATTAGAAGAAAACAAATTAAAAGCTTGTAGGCATTGAAGTTCATGCAGCCTCACCCTCTTCTTCCTATACGTACTTCTCGTAAAGATTTGGAGACAAGGTCAGTGTTTTCACTACATGATTTTCATCAATTTGCGTTGAGATGGTTTCATTATATGTAGGCTAGCTACTATGTAATAAGTACTTATAGAGCAATTCAAGATGCTCAACTAAATGTGTCTTCAACGTACTATTTATTTTGATCTTTTACAACTGCAGAAAATATAAATAATTAAGATAAATTAACAACTGATTGTGTTGACAGAATTTAATAATTACAACACATAGCAAATACAAGTAGTGCGAATACCCACTGTTAGCCAAATTAAAAAACAAAAACACAAATCTAGCCTTATACTTAAAAAAACACATATCTAGCCATTTTGTCTTATTTGGGACAAGGATGACAGAAGGGCCGAAGGAGGGCCGATGGAAAAAACGGAGGGCCGATGGCATTTCTGTGTTAAAAATTTTCATGGCCGATAGTCATCGGCCCTCCTTAGGCCGATCTATCGGCCCTTAAAAAAACGGTAATATTGAAGGGCCGAAATTAACTTATTCGTCATCGGCCCCCTTCGGCCGAGCCATCAGCCGTAGATAATAAATCAAAATTCGTAAATTAAAATTCGTAAACACCCAATTTTTTCGGCCGAGAGAGAGAAAACAGATCCAGGGTTGAAGTCGCTTAAACACCAACGCTTGACGCCACCTGCGTGGCTTGCGTGCCTAGTAAACACGGGTACTCTAGAAGATAATAATTAAATAGGATGGCTAATTAGATCAAATTGAATGCGGCATGGTTCGAGTAAGTATGCCAATTTCGAGAATTTGATTCTATTTTGGTCAAATTAATGGTCAATGCTTAGATGTCACCACAGGTAGAATTCACTTCCCTCGAATTCCCTTCCCGCGTTTTAATAGTGACATGGTCCAGAATATCGAATTATATTTTCCATTCGTCTTAAGAACCTAGGCGTGGATTGGAATTAAAGAGCTAGGTAAATAGCTTGGTTTAGGGTTACGCTAGTAAACGTCCACCTGCGTGGCTTACGAGTGAAATTCCTAGAGTTGTTCGAGGTTTTTGATATCATTATTTTTACAAAAGGTTACAATGATTATTAATTACGAATTATGTGCAAATATAAATTTCATACATGCTTTTAAATTGTATTTTTTCAGATATGTCTTTTCGAATGTTTTTCGAGTTCCTAAAAAGTCTCACCAACCAAACCCTAACGGGTTTAAGAATTTTAAATAATTTTCATAGAGTGGAAAAGATATCTTACCTTCACAATAAATGCTCTGCAAAGGTCCTATAAGAACTTATGTTTTAGGACCGCTTTGTCTAAGAACGAGTTTACTATGAGTAAGTTACTCAAATCTTTGGTAGCTGTCAAAGAGGTTATAGGAAAGGGCAAGAGTGCTCAAGTCTTGAATATCCATAGTAGTTCAAGGAATCCTCCGAAAGGCGGAAACCAGAAAAAGAGCAGAAAGGGTGGTCAATTCAAGAAGAGCAGTGGGAGTAAGAAGACGGCCCTTATCGGCGGCATGCGAATGCCAAAGAAGAAATAAAGGTTCTTCAATTATGGTAAGAAAGGATACCGGAAGAGTTATTATC
Source organism: Lavandula angustifolia (assembly GCA_028984105.1). Taxonomy (NCBI): domain Eukaryota; kingdom Viridiplantae; phylum Streptophyta; class Magnoliopsida; order Lamiales; family Lamiaceae; genus Lavandula; species Lavandula angustifolia. The sequence goes on from CM054810.1 coordinate 13,976,172, forward strand.
CAGATGTCAAGGTAAAACAGAAAGAGACGCGAGTCGCTCTTGTAACTGAAACTGTTCTGGTTTCCTCTTCTACCCACGAATGGGTATTGGATTCGAGGGCAACTAATCATGTTTTGTTACACCTTGCAAGGTTTCTTGCAGAAAAGGCAATTGAGCAATGGCGAGGTGGTAGTCTCAATGGGCAATGGATCGAAAGTTCCTGCAATTGCCATTGGAGATTTACATCTATCTTTTGATAGTTCTGTTTTAGTACTTAAAGATGTTTTACATGTGCCTGAGTTTAAGCGAAACACATTTTTTGTTTCAAAACTCTACACCATGGATGGTTACAAATTATGTTTTGATAGTGAAGTTTCTATCATGAAAGACGATGATTTTATCTGTGGTGGATCATTAAACGGATCTTTATATACTATTACTTGTAAACCGCGCAGTTCTGTAAATATTGCTTCCTCATCATCAAATTCTAAGAAGAGGAAAGAGTCTTCTAAGGTAAACCAAACTTATATGTGGCACTTAAGACTAGGTCACATCAATCTTAACAGGACTCAAAGGTTGGTGAAATATGGATCATTAGAGTCTCTCCAAGTTGAACCATTTCTAACTTGCGAAACCTGTTTGGAAGGAAACATGATGACTAGTCCTTTCTAGGCAAAGGGTTATAGAGCAACAAAAGTATTAAGTTTGATACATTCTGACTTGTGTGGGCCTTTCTCTACACAAGCTCGTGGAGGGTATGAGTACTTCGTCACATTTACTGATGATTACTCGATGTATGGATATGTTTACCTTCTTCGCCACAAGTTGGGTTGCTTTGAAACCTTTAAGGAATTCAAGACAGAAGTGGAGAAGAAGCTAGGTAAAGAAATCAAAACACTACGATCTGATCGTGGTAGGGAATACCTATCCAACGAGTTCAAGTACTACTTGACAGAATATGGGATTACGTCCCAGCTGACAGCACCGGGCATGCCTCAGTAGAATGGTGTGTTAGAGAGTAGGAACCGAACTCCCTTAGAGATGGTTCGTTCGATGATCAGTTATGCAACTTTGCCAGTTTCCTTTTGGGGATATGCCATAGAGACTGCAACATACTTGTTGAACCGTATGCCTTTCAAGTCAGTACAAAAGATCCCTTTAGAGTTGTGGAGCAGGCCCAAACCCAGCATGCACCACTTAAGGATTTGGGTTATCTTGCTTATGTACTAAATAGACAGGCCGACAAACTAGAATCACGTTCAGAAGTGATGTTGTTCATAGGGTATCCGAAGGAAATGTAAGGTGGATACTTTTATGATCCTAAAGAATAGAAGATCGGTGTTAACACTAACGCTCGGTTCTTAGAAGAGGATTACATTAGTAACCATAAATCTCGAGTCGACATCATCCTTGAGGAATTACAAGGTGGTCGAGTTCCACTTGAAACATCTACTATGCTGAATGGAATACCACTGAACCTGAAGCTTGCTTACTAGCACAAGTGAAGTTAGATGACAGAACAACATGGTTGTGGCACAGATGACTAAGTCATCTGAACTTCAAGACAATGAACAAGCTTGCAAGGAACACCCAATGAAGTCTTCAAAAGCTCTGTAAGGGTTAAAACAAGCACCTATGATATTCTTTCAGACTTTCTACTTGAGAAAGGTTTTCGAAGAGGAGCAGTAGGCCGCACAATGTTTAGCATCAAGTCAGATGATGGCATACTGCTAGTACAGATCTACGTGGACGACATCATCTTCGGATCTAGAAATGTGATTTTGTGCGAGTAATTCGAGAGAATGATGAAGGAGAAATTTGAGATGTCAGCGATGGGCGAAAAAATTATTTCCTAGCTCTTCAGGTGACGCAAACAAAGAAAGGAATATTCATTAACCAACAAAAATATACCAGAGATCTCATCAAGAAATTTTACTGCGAATCCAGCAAACCTGTCAAGATTCCCATGAACATAAATCTGAGAATTGATCTTGACAAAGACGGAGTTTCTATTAACTCTACTGATTATCGTGCTATTATCTGTTCTTTATTATACTTAACTGCCGGCAGACCTGATATAACCTATGTTGTAGGTGTATGCGCTAGATTTTAGGCGAATCCCAAGCGGGGCCATTTGGACTCAGCGAAGAAGATTCTCCGATACCTGAAAGGAACACTTGACATTAGGTTATTGTATCTTGCTGATGATAATCTTGAACTAACTGGTTATCCAATGTTTATTATGCACGATGTAGAACCGACATAAAATCAACCTCAAGAACTTGTCAGTTTCCTGACAGTAAGCTTATATCTTAGTTTTCCAAGAAACAGCATTCAGTAGCTACGTCCACTGCTGAAGCTAAATACATGGATGCCGGAAGTTGTTGTGCCCAGATCCTTTGGCTTTGACAACAAATGTGCGATTATGATATTCATCAAGATGAAGTGTCGTACGGCAGTACCAGTGCGACTGCATTCACTCAGAACCCTAGGCTACATACGAGATGCAAGCACGTGGATATCATACGTCACTTCATCAGATATCACGTCGAGAAGAAGGACATCATAAAGGAGAAAATCCATACTAACAAGCAAAGGGCTAATATACTGATGCGCCTTAAATGCATGTCATCTTATGTTGGGCTAAGGATTCAGTAGATGAATCGATAGACTTGATAGATTTGATAGATCCCAAAACCCTAGCTGAATATGGACCTTCGCATCTGTAATAGCTTAGTCGAGTTCAGTTGTTAGAACTCAGTAGGCTAGAGTTCAGTAGCTGCAGGATTCAATAGAAGACCTCGCACTCAGCTGATGAACTCAGGATCGAAGAAGTCCAACTGAATCTGCTCAAGAATTCGTGCCCATGCACTGAATGCTCAGAAGAACGTCAGTGGGAAAGTCACTTCAGTTAAAGGTCCGAGGATTAAGAGGAAGTCAACCTTGATATTTGACAAGGCTAACCTACCCATCTACCTCGACCAATAAGGAGCCGACAACGACCTATAGCTCTGCCAAAAGCTGCTCTCAGACTGAAAAAGAGGAGAATCTCTACAGTGCACCTACTCACCGATGTTCAAAATAAAGGAGCCGTTTTCCTTGTCATTACCTCCAACGGATCTATTCACCATCGAAGACTATAAATAAGAGAAGTCGCCGTGCGAGAGGCGGCACTTGGGAACCCAAGCTATCTACGCACAAACTCTTAGCAATATCAACGCAGAATCTAGTGAAGAACTAGCATCCATTGAAGAACCCTTTTAGTTCACCACTTAGGGTTATATTTGTTCCCCTTCTCTTATCTAAGCAAGCTCATTGTAATATATTTAGCTTAGAAACCTCGAGGAAGTTCACATCCTTGTGAAACTGTTCTTATTTGTAAGAACTTCCTCTTAGTTGGAGAAGACTCAAACTCTTTAATTTTAAACCCCTATAAAAGTCACTACGACTATAAGTAGAGAATCTGTCCAGCACACAGATCACTGAGAACTTGCTCAGTATAAGCTTCAAGGTTTATGTCTATCCAATGAACAGACCAACTGAGACTTGCTCAGTATAAATATAACAAGTATCCTGCTTTGGTCAGGACAGTGGACGTAGGACACAGTGTGTCCGAACCACTTTAAAAATCGATGTGTTGATTCACTTTAAAAATCGATGTGTTGATTTACTATTTTCCTTAAACTGCTCATACTGCATTCAAACTGTATTTCATAAAACTCAGCATAAAGCGGTGTTTTATAGCCGAGGGCGTTTGATAGGGCATACACTTCCGCACATACTACGTTGCGGAGCGATTTGTTCGTCGACTAAAGTTAGTAGAGCTGAACTCAGTTGAAGTTTCTGTTGCCCACGCGATCTGAAGCATATCTGGCTATCTGACTCAGCTCAGTAGCAAACTCAGCTAGAGCTGACTTTACGTCTGAGAACGAAATTTGTATTTAGGTGTATTCACCCCCCCGCCCTCTACACACGAACCACATCTCGGGACCAACAATTGGTATCAGAGCGTAGTGTTTTTAACTGATCATTGTTTTCTGAAAATGGTCTATCTCGAACAAAGATCCTTGAAAACCCGTTTTCACTGCATCTTGCATCTCTTCATTGCATCCTATATCATGTTTCTTTCAATGACTGATATTTCAGGTATTAGGACCGTGCCAATGTTCTCAACAGAAAATTATGCGATATGACTGCAAGACAGCAAAGGAGCTATGGGATGCTCTCACGGTGGTGAGCCAAGGAACTCCACAAATCAAAGAAAACAAACTGGAGTTAGAGCTGCACAAACTCGAGGCATTCGCTATGCTTCTGGCGGAGTCCACAGATGATTTCAGCGCTCGATTTACAAATAAGATCAACATCATCAACGGACAGGAGAAAACGTTCAGCAACAAGGAGACCAACACCAAATTCTAAGGGCTCTCTGCAGGCCCAAGTGTTACTCTTTTGCTACGTGTATGAGGAGAACTGACCTGAATTTTGTTACTCCTGATTATATATTTTCAGAACTTAAAGCTGAGGAGTTCGAGTTCAATCTCCCATACACCACCATTGCTGAAGCTGAAGTGCCAATGGATCATGCCTACTAAGCATCAGCTAGCACTCCCAGAGAAACTCCCTCAGCAACAAGCCAGTCAGATGGAAGCTCAGTGATTATACCCACTGCTGATATGCTCTCCTCGCGGTGAAATACCAAAAGGAAAATGAAATGTTCAGACGAAAGATGAAAAAGGCTTCCCAAAAATTTCAAGGTAAGAGAGATAATCATCGCACGAATAGTGAAACTAAATCTCTACACGATTGTAGGAATCTTGAAGGCGCCCCAGTGGAACAAAAAGAAACATCCAGAAGGGATAGTAGAACCTCAGTATACTAGAACTGCAAGAAACCAGGACACTATCAATACGAATGTTCTAAACTCTCAGCAGCTGAAAGAGATGAAAGGCAAGCCAGACGCGACAAGTTCGTGAAAAAGAGGTAAGCTACATAGGCTGGAGAGTTGTCCGGTTGCTCAAGAGATGAAGAACAGTTCATGGAATCGTCTGACGACGATGCCCCATTGATGGCAATCGAGACTGAAGATGCTGAACCGTGTCTTATGGCCGAAGAAGAGGCCGAGGTAAATTTTGAACCCATTATATGCCCCTCTTCACCTGGCACACACGCCACAAGCTCTGTTGTAGGAGAACGCTAGATGTGGTTCTTGCATATGAATGTTTGCTTGAAGAACAAATTCAGATGAGCCAGCAGTTCAGTAAGACTATTCAGGAGATGGATATCCTGAAAGCAGAGAATCAGAGACTTTCAAGGAGAAGTCAGGACTCTACTGAGTCTAAAGGACTGTTTTGAGACTGAAGGAAGAGATTATTTCTTTGATGACTAAGTCTCATGATCAAGAAGCACAGATCTCAGTGCTGACCAAAGACATCTCTGAGAAAGAGACTGAAATTGGTAATCCCAAGGAAACTCTCGCACATGCCAAATCTGAACATGAAGCTCTAAGGAAGAGTGATGAGGTGTGGAGAACCTTGATGACAGAGCAATATATTGGAGAAAAGGAGAAGTTGGAGAAGCTTCTACGAGCACAGAGACCACATGCCACCAAAGAAGGACTTGGCTACAAAGATCAAGCCTCCACTTTTGGACAGAAGAGCTCCAACAAGCTGACTGATAGGTTTGTCCAGGGGATAACTCAACATGCATAATTTACATCTGCTCAGACAAAGAATAAACAGAAGATACAAGCACCTCAGTCTAGCAACAGGAAAGTGACCCATGGTTTTGGCCCCAAGACTCAAAGATCAAACTCAGGAGGAACCAAGAAGGTCAGGTGGGCTGAATAGTATGGCCACTAACTACTGAGTCACCCAACTTAGTACGGATCATTTTACTATGAGCCAAGAGTCAAAAGCCCTAAGGTTCAGTAGAAGAAGAAAGCTGAACCACAAAAGTCTAAGAAGTCAGCTACTCCAAGTTTAGTGGAGCAGACTACTGACAACAAGGGAACGATGAAGTCTGAACCCACCAGGGCTGTCAGACAAGTTTAGATCCTAAAATCTTACCATTAAGGACCCAAGCTGAACCCCAAAGGGTTCTGAATCTATTTTTGCTTTGCGGGTGCATTAGAACCCTTGGATTGTCGGCCGGTGGATACTCTCAGACACATGACACATCGGGAAGAGCCTCTTGGCCAGACTATGTTCAACAAGATGGAGCTAGAATTGAGTTTGGTGACAACTCCAAAGGCTACACAAGGGGATACGGAACATTGAAAATGAAAATAGGAACTGCAGTAGTTCCTAGGGTATCTTATGTTGAAGGACTTCAACATAATCTCCTTTTTGTGAGTCAATTCTGTGATAACTCCAATAAAGTGACTTTTGGCGCGAGGTTTTTATGATGTTCATGATAAATCTACAAGAAAAATTGTGTTATCGGGGTCGCGGCGAAGAAATATATATTATCTTTGAATGGAGTGCGGCCAGACACGAAGCTTACCTACTAGCGCACACGAGGTCGGAGCGACACGGCGGCATGGTTGTGGTATAGGCGGCCGAGTCATCCCCGAACTTCAAAACAATTAACAAGGTAGCTCGTGATGCTTAAAAGTCGAAGGACTACCCAGCGAAGTGTTCAAGAGAAACAAGAATTGTGAAGCATGTATGCGAAGGGGAAGCAAAGAAAGTCAAGCGACCCGCCCGTTCCGTAACCTTCCGTCGATGGAATCCTTCGAGGCTGGCACATGGATTTATTTGGGCCGGTCGATCCGGGGGATGATCGAGAGGAAAGAAGCATGCTCTTGTGGTCGTTGATGACTACTCGAGATATACTTGGGTGATATTCATCGCCAGACAAGTCGGCGTCCAAGTTGGTGTCGAAACTACTAAAGCGTGTGAGCGTAAAAAAGGATATCAAGATTCGGAGGATACGCTCGAGATCGTGGGGCCCGAGTTTCGAACTTCGATGGTAAGAGATTTACGTGAGTGAAGGCATTGAACACGAAACATCGGCGGCGCGCGCGCCTCGGCGAGGCGGACTTGCTTTGAAAGAAAGAACGAACGCTCAAAGAAGCGGCAAGGGCGCTACTCGCGGGCTCAGTGCGCCATTGAGGTTACAGGCGAGAAACTCACGGCCTTTGCACTGCTACACTCGGAGAACCGGTCTCTCTCCGGCTCGAGATGCACATGAAGACGCCTTATGAGCTATGGAAAGGGAGAATTCCTTCTATTACGCATTTCCATATCTTTGGTTGTTCTTGTTTTATCCACAATAATGGAAAGGACCAGTTAAAGGCCTTCGAAAGTAAGTCAGACCAAGGAGTCTTTTTAGGATACTCCAGGGTCAGCTAAGCTTTCAGTGTCTTTAACTACCGGACCCTTTGCATGGAGGAAAGCCCCCATGTTGTATTTGATGAGTTTATTTCTGAGTACAGGATGACAAACTCTCAGCCAGAAGCTGATGGGGTCAGGAGCTAGCTACAGGATCTAAGCTTAAAAGACAATACTAAAAAGATCCAGCATTATTGGTATAATGATTCAGATGACGAAACTCAAAATTGTTGGGAGATGATTCAGTCTTCTCACAATCAGTTGAGGCATGACTTCGGTAGCCACGTGCTACCGAATATTTGCGATGATTTGAAGATCCTAAAACCCTATCTTGGCTGATGAACCATTCTATTGTAATATGTTATGTTCTGTCTCTGAGGTTTCAGACTCAGTAGACACTCTTCATCTGGTTCAGCCGCTCAGTAGATTACCTGCCTCAGTACCAGAAGTAGAAGACTCAGTTATACTAGACTCAGCAGGAGCAGTATACTGAAAGGAGTCAGTGGAACTGAACTCAGTTGGAATAGTTCAGTGAACTCAGAGTTGATCTTCAGCAGAGCCGACTCAGCAGGAGCATGCTACTGAATAGAGATCAGACTTAGCAACGGGCTGGGCGGTCTTATGCTGTCAGGATTCTCTAAAGTCAAATCAGTTGAGTCAATACAAGGAAGAGAGAAGTCAGCTTCAAATCTCATTGAAGTACATTACGTCTCACCTACTTTCCCGAACCTCGACCAATGACAAGCGGCCGGTGTCCATATTCGATTAAAGGCTGCAAGTCGACAACTTTCCGAGAAATGGAGGGAAAGGGCAACTTTGCAACCATACTTTGAAAGAGCCGTTAGCTACCCAAAAGAGAGAGACAGAAGGATCGTCATCTCCAATGAATCTATCATTGCCTCTACTCTATAAATAGAGGGATACAATTCAAATTGAAGCTCACGACAGAACGAACGAACCAAAGAACACGCGAGCATTCAAAGTGCGACTCAAAAGTCCTAAGTCTTCCGCAAGTAGTTCAAAGAAGTAATCTCCGGCGAAAGACGACATACCTTCTCATAGGGAACCATGGTGAACCAGAATTATATAGCCTCTAGTAACCAAGCGACTGAACACGAACCCAAGTCTATACTTAGCCGTTCGTCGCTCTAGAAGACACTTTCTCGTTCCCTATCCCTCTAACCTAAGCTCAGCCGATCATATCTATAGCTTAGACGAAGGAGTTCATATCTGAACTGATCCTTATTGTAAAGGACTCCTTCATAGTCGGAGAGTTTTTCAAACACCTAGTTTGATACCTTGTAAACTGAGACTTGCTCAGTATAAATCTCAAGACCAGTGTTTGTCCAGCGTACAAACCAACTAAGACTATCATAGTATAATACATAACCTCCTGATCTTTCGGGACAGTGGGCGTAGGATTGTTGGATCCGAACCACTTTAAAAACGCCTTGTTCTATGTTCGTTTTTCTATTTTAACTGTTGCATTGATTACTGTGCATAATGAAAATATCTTTAAAATCATTCAACTGAGTTTCAGCAAGCTTAATCAACTGCACTAACATACTGAAATTATTTCGCTAAAAACGTTATCTTAACTCAACTGAATTTGGGCCTACACATTTCCGCACTATTGAACTTTATCGAGCGGTGCGGGTTCGACTCTAGTCAGCTAGCAGGCCTCAGTAAAGTCAGTCACTCTGCCACGCGATTCAGAACTGCTTATTTGGTCTGCTGAATTTGTTCAATACGACACTCTCCTGAAAAGGACTATTCGTGTTTAAAGTTGAGAAATCGGTTTTCAGGTGTATTCACCCCCCCCTCCCGGTACACCTGAACGTTTGCTCTCGGAACCAACAATTGGTATCAGAGCAGGAGTTCTCTAAGACTCTTGTTATTCTGAAACTGGTCTACTTGAATGGATCCGAAAAACGTTTTCACTGCATATCATTCTTCACTCATATCATTATTCACTATGTCTGATATGTCAGGAATCAGGATGGTACCCATGTTCTTGGTAGAGAACTATGGAGTATGGCGGGTCAGAATGGAGGCACATCGACCTCCCTCCACGGCGGCATGACGGAGGTTCTAGAGGGACGGACCTATCGTTCCCGATGGTTGATAGCGTCGTAGCTCGGGACCCGGCCCGAGGGGAGGAATCGTGGCCAAGGAAGAAAATCCCTAAAGACAGAAGTATCTTCACCCCTGAGGAGAAGAAGCTTCACAACTTAGATCGAGTCGCCAGAAACGCGATTCTTATCTCGGAAGAGTTCAGGACTGCATATCCGCGAAGGAACTCTGGGATGCTCTAGCGCTACTAAGTCGGGGGACTCGAGAAGATCAAAGTGAACAAACTCGTCTTTGGAACTCCGGAAAGTGGAGGGGCTGCCTCTCATGCACAGTGACTCCATTGAAGATCTCAACGTCGGAGTTCACGGATCGATGAACTCTATCAACGGGCGGGGAAAGACATTCTCCAAGCCCGGGAGATGAATCTCCAAAATTTTGAGGGCGATGCCCAGGCGGTCTTTGGACTCCCTTTGCTACTTTATTGCATCATTCGATTTAGATATTGTTACTCTGACCATATCATTTGAGCCCAAAGGCGAGGAGTTCGAGTTTGGTGCGCCTCAAAGCAAGCGAGTGAAGGCGACACCCAAGTCGGCCCTCCTTTTTAAAGCATCGGTCGGCCACAACAACTCAGGTCGTCTAGCAAGGTGAACCTTCACTTAGCGATCTACGGGGAAGGAAACTTGGCCAAGAAGTCGCGCTGCTTACCATGAAGTATCGAGAAAGAGAAGGAGAGGCGCGGGGAAGCTCTCGAGAGTCGTCGGAGACTCCAAGGGTAAGGCCGAATATACACCTAAGCGCACCCACGACTCACATGCCGAATGCGGGAAACGGGAGGACTCGGCTTAGTCGAAAGGCGGCCGAAGCAAAGAAGAAAGAGTCGCGACACTTGCTATAAGCGCAGGAAGCCGGGACACTATCGGTATGGCTGTCACGAGCTCGGCCTTCTTGAAAGAGGCTGCACGCCAAGCTCGAAGGGAGAAGTTCATCAGAAGGCGACAATCATATATTGCTTAGGTAAAGCGTCGGGACGACTCAAATGAAGTCGACTCCTTCATGGATTCATCGAGATGATGAAGCGGCATTCATGGCCATTTTAGAGCTTGAAGGTGAAGAAGACGGCGAAAAGTGTCTCATGGCGAGAGAAGAGGATGAGGTAAACTCTCACGCTCCATTTAACTCCTCTTCACCTTTGCACACACGATCCTATTTCGGGTGCGGATGAGAATGCGGAGGTCGCGATTCCATACGAAGAACTACTCGACGAGCGGTTCGGATGAGTGCACGGCTCGGTAAGACTCTTCGGGAGTTATACTCACGAAAGTGGAGGATCAGAGATTTTCTCAGGAGAGTCAGGTTGCTTGCGAGTCGGGAAGGACTTGTGTTGAGACTCAGGGAAGAGATAAACTCTCTGATGGAAAGTCTCAGCATCAAGAAGATCAGATCTCAATACTGACCAATAACTTGACTCAGAAAGATACTAAATTGAGTCTACTAAAGCAAGAGTTGCAGGACTTCAGACCGAGCATAAAGCTGGCGAAGAAAAGCCATGATGTGCGGAAGAACGTGATGAGGAGCGGTACATGGGTGCTTGAAAAGAAGCTTGAGCGATGCTAGCAAGCAACAAGCCTAAGCATTGCAAGGAGGGACTTGGATTCGGCTAAGGAGCCTCCTCATCTGCGCCCCGTGCGCTCGAGAAAACCGGCTAGGCGATAGATTTGTTCAAGGGGAGACCATCAGCGCGGGAGATTCGAACCCCCCTAGTCAAGAATAAACAAAAGATGAAGGCACCTCATCCCAGCTATTAGAATTCTGACAAGAAGATCAGTATCAAATCACCCCAGTTCAGTCAAGGGGGAACCAACAAAGCTATGTGGGTTGATGAGTATGGACCTCCGCGGTGACACATCTCAGCTCGGTATGGGTCATATTACTATGATCCTATAGTCGGGGAGAGGACCTAAAATTCGGAAGAAGAAAAAGAAAGCCGTACGGGAAGGCGCAAGTCGGCCAATCCGCCTACTCGAGAAAATCGGGACTCCCGAACTCTGTAAAGCCTCGAGAAGTCGGCATCGGCCCGGTCCGGTGGTCAAATATGTTGATCAAAGTGGGAAGAAAGCATGCGAGACCACCAGGGTCGTAAGACAGATCTGGGTTTCCAAACCTAACATCTAAGGACCCAAAATAAAAAATGAAGGGTACCTAAATATAATTCTGTCTTGCAGGTGTACAAGGACCCTTGGTATGTGGACAGCGGATGCTCAAGACTTATGACAGACCAAAAGGACCTACTGAAGAATTATACTACTGAAGAAGGACCCCGAATCGAGTTTGGAGACAACGCAAAAGGTTATACCAGAGGCTATGGAACACTCAGCATTGGAACCGCAACAGTTCCAAGAGTATCATATGTTGAAACACTTCAACATAATCTTCTCTCTGTTAGTCAATTTTTTGATAACTCGAATAGAGTGATTTTTGACGTTGGTTTCTGTGATGTCATTGATAAATCTACAGGGAAAACAGTGTTATCAGGTTCGCACAAAAGAATATCTATGTAGGCGGCGGAACTCGGTGAACACGAAGCTTGTTTGTTGGCAAAGAACGACAACAGAACGGGGTGGCTTTGGCACAGAAGACTCAGCCATCTCAATTTCAAGACGCTTAACAAACTAGCTAGAAACACTCTAGCAAGAGGACTGCCGAATGAGGTATTCAGCAAAGACACTCAGTGTGAAGCATGTTTTTGGGTGTTCGTGCTTTATCCACAATAATGGGAAGGATCAGTTGAAGACTTTTGATAGCAAGTCAGACCAGGGAGTCTTCTCAGATACTCCTGGGTCAGCAAAGCCTTCAGAGTCTTTAACTATCGGACCATTTGCATGGAGGAAAGCCCTCATGTTGTTTTTAATGAGTTTGCAACTGAAGACATGAGCAGGAACTCTAAGCTTCGAATGCGAAAACATTAGTAAGCGGCTACGGGATCGAGCACGAAAGATAAAGTTGAAAAGATCCGGCTATGTTGGGATGATGATTCGAGATGAAGAAGCGAAGATAAGTCTGCTGAATCTCGGCCAAACGGCGAAGTAGGCTGAGCAGTTGACTCGGCCGAGCGAGTCGATCCCGGGTAACTCGGGTAGATGAAGAAACCCCAGTGGTAATTGAGACCTCTGCGAGAATAATAATTCGGGGGAACAAATTATGTTCTGAGCTAAATGCCCACGAACCTAGTGACTCAGTAGATCATACTCTTGTATGCCGAATTGCTTCAATCTTAGAATAGTATAACTGAAATGCCTAACTCACCTACTAACTGTGTTGAACAAATTTCAGATGAAGAGTTGAAACATCGTAGATCGTAGCTGGACGCTCACACTTCTAATATGATTATTGGAGATCCTTTAGCAAGCGTAAAGACAAGATCCGGTTCGTCATAGAAAGCGCTTTATATTCCTTGCTTCTTGTCTCTTGAAGAACCTCGGTCGAGTTGAGGATGCACTTAAGGACGCTGATTGGATCATAGCCATGCAGGAGGAGCTGAATCAGTTCACGAGAAATGAAGTTTGGGAGCTTATTGACAGACCCCGGCATCAACATGTGATTGGATCTAAATGGGTCTTCAAGAACAAGCGAGATGAAAACAACGTTATAGTAAGGAACAAAGCAAGACTCGTGGCAAAAGGCTACTGTCAAGCTGAAGGAATAGATTTCGACGAAACTTTCACTCCAATCGCAAGGTTGGAGGCAATCAGACTATTCCTAGCCTACGCAACACATCAGAGATTCAGAGTTTATCAAATGGATGTGAAGTCTGCGTTCCTGAACGGCGTACTGAAAGAACATGTCTACGTAGAACAGCCTCCCGGATTTCAGCAGGGACATCAGGTCTACAGACTCATAAAGGCTCTGTACGGGTTAAAACAAGCACCTAGGGCTTGGTACGATACCCTATATGAATATCTTCTTCAGAAAGGTTTTCAGAAAGGCACAGTAGACCACACATTATTCACCATTCGACTGGAAGACGATATCCTACTTGTGCAAATCTACGTAGATGACATAATCTTCGGTTTGAAGAACGTCATCATGTGTCAGCAGTTTGAGAAAATGATGAAGGACAAGTTCGAGATGTTAATGATAGGTGAGATGAACTATTTCCTCGGCTTTCAAGTCAAACAACCTGAGAAGGGAACATTCATCAATCAAGACAAATACACTCGAGACCTCATTAAGAAATTTGGTTGTACATCCGGCAAACCAATCAAGATCCCGATGAACACGAACATGAAAATCGATCTTGATAAAGAGGGAGTATCAGTAGACCATACTGAATTTCGTTCTATTGTTGGTTCATTATTATACTTAACAGCTACTCGACCTGACATAACTTATGTTGTAGGTGTCTGCGCTCGGTTTCAGGCGAATCCTAAGCAAACTCATATGGACTTAGCAAAGAAGATTCTCCGCTATCTCAGAGGAACACCTGACATGGGTTTATGGTATCCAGCTGATGATAATATTGAACTAACTGGTTATTCTGATGCTGATTATGAAGGATGTAGAATTAACCGAAAGTCAACTTCTGGAACGTGTTAGCTCCTTGGCAGTAAGCTGATTTCATGGTTCTCAAAGAAACAACACTCAGTAGCTACGTCAACTAGTGAAGCTGAATATATGGCTGCCGGAAGTTGCTGCGCCCAAATCCTTAGGCTGAGATAGCAGCTACGTGACTATGATGTCATTCAGAATGATGTGCCGATCTTCTGCGACAGTACTAGTGCAATTGAAATCACTCAGAATCCTGTACTTCATACAAGATGCAAGCACGTGGACATCAGACACCACTTCATTTGTGATCATGTCGAAAGAAGGATATCGGGATGGAAAAGATCCATCTTGACGACCACCAAAGGGCGGATATGCTTGACCAAGCCTCTTCTTTGAAGCCGATTCGAGGGAACTTTCAGTAGAGCTAGGTCTGCTGGACCCTACTAACTCCAGTCAGTAAGTGGATTCAGGAGAGGAGCATTCAGTAAGGGGGAATGCCCACTCTCAGTACTGAGTAAATTCAGTACGTAGAGACTCAACAACCATCTACACGAGGTATCGGTGACTACGATGTTCAGCGACGAGGTTTGTGTATCTCTACTCGATAGCCAATCAAATATTACATTGCATTTATGACTCGAGATTCGGCTTCGTATTCAATACCTTAGAAAATGTCATTTAATATAACGGTTTACATTAAATACACGACATTCCATGTAAAGTATCTTTGAACTTCTGCGGTGCGTTTAATGCATGTCTTATCAAGTTACTTCTTTGGCTATTTACAAGCTGTATTTTGACTTAGGCGGCTAAATTGATCATTACCTATTTTATAACATTGAATCCTAGCCGTCCATCTCAAAAAGCTATTTTAAACTGAACCGTGGATTGTTAACTGTTCATTTTCTTTAACATATAAACACGTTCAAAGTTTAGAAACCGCCATTTCCACTCTGCACATTTTCGAACCCTAGTTTTTCTAAGAAAATCCTTGCCTCCTTGCAACCTTATTTTAAAAACTCTCAGAAAAATCTTTGGTAAACTTTTCATGATCATTCAGTATCATATATGTTAATTTCAATATTTTTCATTCGATACTGATCTTTTTGCTTGCGGTTGCGAATATGACGGGAACTCGCGTAAACATCCCCTTGTTGATATGCAAGAGATCCACGAAAAGGATCGAGTGCAGTGCGAGCCTATGATGGAGTTCGATTCCTGTGAACTTCGACTCCATGGAGGACATCTTCGGCGCTCTCGGAGCGGCGGCGCTGAAGGATTTTTGACAAGGAAGCCATCTTTCTTCCTTCGCGCCCGGATAGGCTGAGCTCTATCTAAACTTCGAGAATCGGTAGAGGGAGACATTCGATGCCCGTCGTTGTTCATTCGATTGGCGACCCCTCCCGTGCAATTTCGAGATCAAACGGATGTCGATCGGAGAAGCCCTTGAGGAGCTTCCAACTCCCTAGTGAGGGATTCAGCACCATAGCCTACAAAGACGACTTGATGGACGAGTACCTAGAAGAGTTCTGCGGAAAGCCTACAACGTTCAGAGCCGCATTCCTGAAGACTGCCATGCTTCCTCAGTACAGAGCTCTGGCCTACATAGTGACTCAGTTGCTAACGAGTCAGGCCGGGTCCTTTGATCAGGTGTTAAGGCCGAAGCTTAAGCTTATGATGGCCATACGTGATCGTGCAAAGATCAACTGGATTAAATTCTTCTGAAAGAATTCATGGCCTTGATCCCATGAGTTCGACAAGAAAAGTTTTCGCCTTGCTGTGAAGGGAAAATTGCTTTATGGACAGAAGCTAGCAGTGATGATAGAGGACTTCTGCGGGACGGATAACATCACCTTTGCTGACAAGCAATATTTCAACCCAAATTAGGTCCGGTTCTAGAGCAGGGCAGCGGCCCTTGGCGGGTGGATCGGGGCCGGGCGATCCCAAGTCCCGGAGCTCGAGAAGACCTCCACTCCCGCTAAGAAGAGGTCCCCTCCTAAATCGACTACGAAAACTCCGGCCAAGAGGTGAAGAAAGTCGGTGAGGTCGTACACGAGGTAGTGCTGAGGTAGTGGTTCTTTGAACCGCCTCTGCAGGCGAGGGATGAATGCGAGTCATCAGAAGACTCCGTCGGTGGAGAAGGCCGTCTCTGCGAGACGAGGCGGGGCGGTGGACCAAGGGGTCCAAGGCTGAATCAATTCCAACCTCTCAGAGCCCCTTGGATGTTCCACCGCCGAGCAACATACCTTTTGCTGAGAAGAAGCCGTCTCCCATAGAAGTTGAAGATTCGGAGACTGCTTCTGAGTCAGAATCGATTGGGATAGAGGCTTTAGCTCTGCAATCAAGAGCCTCCCGAGAGATTGCTGAAAAGATCCCGGAGATAGCCAGCCACCTCATCTTACTGGCAAGGCAGGCTAGGCTCCACATGCTGATCCGGTTCCAAGAGTGGCATAATCTGAACCGCTTAATCAAACACCACTCCTGTGAACAGCTCCACGAGGAGGAGCTGCTGATAAGGAGCAAGATTGGCTACTCGAGCCATCGGACTTATGCTCCTTAAAAGACTTGAGGGCGGCCCATGCTTAGCCATCTTTGAGCGACCGCCTTGACCCATTTCGGCATCGGCACCCTCGGATGGGTCGACCCCGATGGTCGGGACCCGCCCGTGATTCGAGCCACGAGAAGCGATGAGGGAACTCAAGCTGGAAAAGGATGCTCCCACATCTACTGCTGAACCACCTCTCAGCATCCTTGGACCAGGACAGTCGGCGGCTAGTAATTCGAAGTCAGCAGAACCCTCTCAGCTGCAACTTGAATCTGCCTTCGAGGTGGCGCCCGGCCCAAGCCGGCGCTCGAAGTCGATAGCGAGGGCCACGAGGAGTTAAGGGACTCGGGAGCCGACTCCAAGCCGCGCCGTCCACAAGACGTGGAGGCAGACCACTCAGGCTCAGAGTGCTGAAATCAAGGGGCTCAGAACAACCATTCAGAACTCACCTTTGCCCCGATTTCTCCGGTATCTGACTAACGCACTTCGCCGCACAAAGAGACGACTTCGAAGAGCAGCGAAGATGATTCGGGCTGGCCGAAGCAAAACTTCTTGAAGATTATAAGGCCGCCCGGACGGCTCATGCTTGAATCGGTCTCCTCCGTCTCTCGGGCCTCGACCTCGGGCTCCAATCTATTCGAGAAGGCGATAGAAGAGAGAGTGGATAAAAAGTTGCGGGATATCCGGGACGGCGACGAGACGCCTCTCACAAGAAATACGGCGAACAGCGGCCGAAGAGAGGGCGAGTTGCATGAACGACTGACTAAGTTGCAGTATGCCTTGGATGATTTATCAGCAGTATACAAGAGTCTGGACAAGAAGGTATCTGTTCCCACATTTAGCGTATTTGTTGATGCCAAAAAGGGGGAAGGAAAAGGGAAGATACGGAAGGAAAGGTGCGAAAGTGCCGAAAGGAGTGAGGGCGGTGGCGGGGAGCAACTCCGGACTCGGCAAGCTGCTCCCCTTGGTCCCTCGGCTCGATCGGCGAGGTCCGGGGTGTCTCGGTAGCGAGCGATGTAGTGTACGTTGAGACCGGCCCAGCGTCTCGGGACCCAGGCTACGATACTCGGGCGGCTCGGACTCCCTCTGACATTATCAAGGAGAATGCTGAGTACGCAGAAGAGGAGTCAGAAGAGGAAGAGGTTCCTCTACCACCTCCAGTTGCCGGAAAAGGTAAGAAGATTCTAAAGCTTCTAACCCCTCCTTCTAAAAAGAAAGGACCTAAAAGGTATGTTACTCCGGAGGAAGAAGCTTAGATTGCTGCTGATGAGAAATTAGCCGAGGGAAATTGCTTGAGTTTGCAAACAAGCCAAAGAAGAAGCTTGACCAAAGCAAAACTAAGGATCCAGCAGGTGGAAGAAAGACTGGACCCAGACTACCTCCCAGAACTCTGAAGCTAAGGGATGAGGCAGACAAAGAAAAGGAAAAGGATAAAGAATAGCGACGGACAAGCGAGTCGGCGGGGGCACCTTAAGAGAAAAATCAACAACAACTTGTTGATTCGGAAGAAAAAGAACCTTATGTACCCTCCTATGTCCCCTCGAAGGAACAAGATCTTGAAATGCGAGAAATTTGGGCTCGAGATGGAGAGGTATTTATACGAGAGGAGAAGAAGCGGGGCGAGATAGAAGCACCTAGAGAAAGGCTCAGACTAGCAGACTTAGAAGCTCTGAGGCTGAAAGCTGAGAAAGAAGCAAGCTAGAGGATTCCTGAAAAGGCAGACATTCCTTACAGATATAGAAGATTCAGGAAGCCTACTGACCTCAAACTCCACGGGTGGCCAAGAGTTTATGAATGGATGCCGTGGGAAAGAACTTCAAATGTGGGAGTCATTGAAGGCTGATTACGTAAAGAGATATTACTTCTGGAGGTACTAGCCTGAAAAGCATAAATCTATTGCGTTTGCTGAATGGCTTCTGAGGACCGACCCAGAGATATTTGCTAGAGTTCATAAGGCCATAGCAGACAAGATCGATGTCAGAGTCCCAGCTCCAAGAATCATGCCGCCCCCACTGAAATTAGATGGCGCTGTTCACTATGGAGTAATTAAGAAAGAGATCAAAGATCTTTGCTTTGAAGCCAAATAATTAGAAGAAGATGATCTGCGAGTTTTCGGAGATGCGGGGCGAGGAAGATCACATACAGAATGTATGGACTGCCCTTTCCTGAATCTAAATCAAAGGACTTCAAAGAATGGATTAAGCAGTTCAGATGATAGTTAGCTTATGTGTTTCTTATAATTTCTGTTCGGTCTTTTCTTAGAATAGCAGTTGATGTAAGCCATGCTTGACCATTCTTTATATATAAAACATCACTTTGTTGTTGGCCACGACAATTCCTTATTGTCTATATGGTCTTGTCTGTTTTTATACTTAACACGCAGAATCACTCAAGTAATTACTGACTCACACAATCACTAAACTTATATATTCTGTCAGTTTTACTCTGTTAGATTGCTTAGATGGGGCAAAATGTTGTTAGAAAGGGGGAAATAGCTGATTAGTTTTCTGTATAGGTTCTGATATTTCTTCCACTGATTCCCTCGATAGTCCCAGGACTTGAAGAACAACTCCACTTATTATACTTGTAATACTCGTAAGGAGCTCTGTTTCTGATAAGTCATAGTGTTAGGTTTTAGCATCATCAAATAGGGAGAAAATGTAGTGAGATGATTCAGTCTTCTCACAATCAGTTGAGACATAACTCAGTAGCCATGTGCTCTGAATATTTACTGAAGATTTGAAGATCCCAAAACCCTATCTTGGCTGATGAACCATTCTATTGTAATATGTTATGTTCTGTCTCTGAGGTTTCAGACTCAGTAGACACTCTTCATCTGCTTCCGGCCGCTCGGTGGGTTACGACTTAGTACGGAACTAGAACACTCGGTTATCTTTGGACTCGGCGGGAGCGGTATGCTGCAAGGAGTCGGTGGGGCCCGAACTCGGTGGGGTAGTTCATTGGAACTCGAGTTGATCTTCGGTAGAGCCGACTCGGCGGGGAGCATGCTGCGAATAGAGATCGAGACTTCGGCAACGGGTGGGACGAGTCTTAGGTGTCGGGATTCTCTAAAGTCAAATCAGCAGAGTCAATATGAGGAAGAGAGAAGTCAGCTTCAGATCTCATTGAAGTTTGTTCTGTCTCATCTACTTTCCTGAACCTCGACTAATGACAAGCGGCCCAGTGTCCATATTACGATTAAAGGCTGCAAGTCGACCACTTTCCGAGAAATGGAGGGAAAGGACACTACAACCATACTTTGAAAGAGTCGTTAGTTACCCCGAAGGAGAGAGACACGAGGATCGTCGTCTCCAACGGATCTATCCTAGCCTCTACTCTATAAATAGAGGGATACAATTCAAATTGAAGCTCACGAGAGAACGAACGAACCGAAGAACACACGAGCATTCAAAGAGCAACTCAAAAGTCCTAAGTCTTCCGCAAGAAGTTCAAAGAAGTAATCTCCGTGAAAGGCGACATACACTCTCATAGGGAACAAAGCTAAACCGAGAATTATATAGCCTCTAGTATCCAAACGGCGAACACGAACCCAGTCTATACTTAGCCGTTCGTCGCTCTAGAAGCTACTTTCTCGTTCCCTATCCCTCTAACCTAAGCTCGGCCGATCATATCTATAGCTTAGACGAAGGAGTTCATATCGACACGATCCTTATTGTAAAGGACTCCTTCACGGTTGGAGAGTTTTTAAACACTTAGTTTGATACCTTGTAAACTGAGACTTGCTCAGTATAAATCTCAAGACTAGTGTTTGTCCAGCGTACAAACCAATTGAGACTATCTCAGTATAATACATAGTCTCCTGATCTTTCGGGACAGTGGACGTAGGATTGTTGGATCCGAACCACTTTAAAACGCACTTTGTGTTCTATGTTCGTTTTTCTATTTTAACTGTTGCATTAATTACTGTGAATAATGAAAATATCTTTAAAATCATTCAACTGAGTTTCAGCAAGCTTAATCAACTGCACTAACATACTAAAATTGTTTCGCTAAAAATGTTATCTTAACTCGGCTGAATTTGGGCCTACACATTTCCGCACTATTGAACTTTATCGAACGCAGTGCGGATTCGACTACTAGTCGGCTAGCGGGCTGAGTAAAGTCGGTCGCTCTGCCACGCGATTGGGGCGACTTATTTGGTCTGCTTGAATTTGTTCGATCTTGCACTCTCTCGAAAAGGACTTTTCGCGTTTAAAGTTGAGAAATTGGTTTTCGGTGTATTCACACCCCCCCCCTCTACACCTGAACGTTTACTCTTGGGACCAATAAGAATCCAACAAGCAATGTAGCTGAGGAGATTGATTCTAACAAACGGGAATCAATCCCGGGTAATTATGGTCGATGAGGAAACCGATATGGTAGTTGAGGCCGCTCGCGAGAATAACGACTCACGAAGAACTTCTAATGTTCAGAGTGAATGCCCTTGAACACAGTGACTCGGTAGATCCAACCCTCGTTCTTGAATTACTTCAAACACGGAGCGGTACTACTTGAAATTCCTAATACTCCCTATTTGTTAGTCTTTGAAACAATTCCAGATGAAGTAACAAGACGGCATCACTCGTGGCTAGATGCTCACTCTTCAGATCTTATCAAAGGATATCCTTCAGCTAGCATCAAGACACGATCCAAATTCAGTCAAGGAGAAAGTGCTTTGTATTCATGCTTCTTGTCGACTGAAGAACCTCAGATAATTGAGGATGCGGCTGAATGATCTTGGCCGGATCACTTTGCCGTGGAAGAAGAGCTAAATCAATTTACGCGAAACGACGTATGAGAGCTTGTTAACAGACCTAGACACCAACATGTGAGAGGAACGAAGTGGGTCTTCAAGAACAAGCATGATGAAAGAAACGTCATCGTCAGGAAAAAAGCTCGACTCATTGCCAAAGGATATTGTCAATCAGAGGGAATAAATTTTGACGAAACATTCGCCCCAGCCGCAAGATTGGAAGCTATTCGGCTATTCCTATCTTATGCAACACATCAACAGTTCACCGTCTATCATATGGATGTGAAGTCAGCTTTCCTGAACGGCGTACTGAAGGAAGAAGTCTACGTTGAACAACCGCCCGGCTTTCAGCAGGGACATCAGGTTTACAGACTTAAGAAAGCTTTGTACGGGTTAAAACAAGCACCTAGGGCTTCGTGAGATACCCTCTCAGACTTTCTACTTCAGAAAGGTTTTCAGAAAGGAACGGTGGATCGCACCCTATTCAGTATCAGGTTAGGCGAAGACATCCTAATGGTGCAGATCTACGTGGACGACTTCATCTTTGGATCAAGGAATCTGACTATGTGTCAGAAATTCGAATAGATGATGAAAGAAAATTTTGAAATGTCGATGATGGGAGAGATGAATTATTTCCTTGGACTTCAAGTCAAATAATCAAAGAAGAGAATATTCATTAATCAAGCTAAATATACTAGAGATCTCATCAAGATGTTCGGTTGCGAATCCAACAAGTCAGTCAAGATACCCATGAACATCAATCTCAAGATTGATCTTGACAAAGAGGGAGTATCTGTTAACTCAACTAACTATTGTGCTATTATTGGTTCCTTATTATAGCTTACAGCCAGCAGACCTGATATAACTTATGTTGTAGGTGTATGCTAGAGATTTCAGGCAAATCCCAAGAAGAGTCATATCGATTTAGCAAAGAGAATTCTTCGTTACCTGAAGGGAACACCTGATGTTGGATTATGGTATCCAGCTGAAGATAACCTCGAACTAACTAATTATTCTAATGCTGACTATGCAGGTTGTCGAATCGACAGAAAATCAACCTCAGGAACTTGGCAGTTCCTCGGTAGCAAGCTCATATCGTGGTTCTCAAAGAAACAGCACTCAGTAGCAACGTCCACTACTAAGCTGAATATATGGCTGCCAGAAGTTGTTGCACATAGATACTGTGGCTTCGACAACAGCTGAGAGACTACGACATCCATCAAGATGAAGAGCCGATCTACTGCGACAGTACCAGTGCTATTGCAATCACTCAGAATCTAGTTCTACATACAAGATGCAAGCATGTGGACATTCGTCATCACTTCATCAGAGATCATGTCGAGAAAAGGATATCGAGAATGGAGAAGATCCGCGGCGACAAGCAAAGATTTAGTAAATGATCCGGGAAGTGCTTGAGCAAGGGGGAACCTATATTATATGATTTGGATCCTACTTATATGATTTAGTAAATGATCCAAGGAAATGCGAGCAAGGGGGAACCTATATTCGATGCGGTGAATACTCAGCTTCGTCAAACGTGGTATCAGCTGACTACGATGTTCAACTGACAGGTTACGAGTATTAAATTCAGCTTTTGGTGATTTAGCATGTCATAGCATTTATTTCCCACCTTTAATGTTCATCGTATTGCACTGACTATGTCGTTTTCATTAAACTCACGATATTCCATAGGCTTTGGCGGCGCATTAAATGCGTGTCATTTTACCTTACCACTTAGGCGATAGAGATAAGTAGGCGAGATTATATGCGGCACAATAATCATAACCTATTATAACATTCAATCTGAGCCGTACACAGTTTAAAACCTGATTAATCTCAGCCGCATGACTAAAACCGCCTCATATTCAAAACTGAATATATATACACTCATCTCTAAACTGCCTTACTTTATCCACCATTAACGAAGAAAACTGTGCGTTGCATTTGCTCTCATATTTTCATCAAGACATCTACTACATTCCTGCACTATTTTCTTCAGTAAGAATTTCTTAATACTGAATCTGTTACTAACTCTCTGTTTTCGAGTGCTAATCTTTAATTTTGCAGATTTCAGTTACATAATGGCAACCTTCGTACCGCTCTCACACGTAACCATCCCCGAAGATATGAGTGCGTCTGGTTTGAGCCTATTCTGTCTGTCAGAACATGCGGGGTGGAGTGCATGACGCTGATTTTCGATGTCCTCGAGAGGTCGGGTCTTCTACCGATCCTATCCTGTGCTCCGCGTCACCTCCTTCCGCGTCAGGTGGCACAGTTCTTTTTGAACTACCGTCAAGATGATGATTCAAATGACATCTCAAATGTCATCGTGAAATGAGAGGTCCTTGCCAATCCGTGGGAGGACATGGCTTCTTAGTTGACGTCTCCAAGAGTCTACATGACAGCTTCGGTCTGGTAGACGAAGGGTCATTCGTTGCAAGGTACGAGGAATCAGAGATCGATCAGTACCTCTGCAAGTTCAGCAGACAAGCAGATTGCGTATTCAAGGCAGCATTCCCCAAGAATCAGTTGTTGCCTGAGTACAGAGGGTTGGCGTACGTGGTAAACCACATTCTCACAAGCTCAGTAGGCTCGTACGACCAATTGTCCAGAATCCACATCCAAATTATGATGGCGATCATTGATGCTGCGCCAATCAACTGGAACGCATTTTTTAGGGCTGAGCTCAAAGCTCAGTCGCAAAGTTTGTGGACGCAGAAGAAGGGATGCAGTTGATCCCTAAGGGAAAGTTATTATATGGGACCAAGGTGTCTATCCTGATCGAAGACGACCTCCCCAGCACAGTCACCTTCGCCAACGCCTTTTATTTCGACAATAAGCTAATGAAGTTCACGACTTCAGATTCAGCTGAAAAATCTATCAGGAATGGATCTTAGGCTAAACGTCCCTTGGAGATGATTCAGGCTCCCCTTCCCATTCAGGCGAAAAGACCGAAGACACTGAAGAAGCCTACTTCAAATGTCCCACCTTCTTCACCCATTTCAGTAGAGGACTCTGGGTTAGGAAAACATGACGTTACCATCAAAGATAAGGTGCAGTCGGTCTTCATGAAGGAAACTTCGGCCGCATATTCTAGCGAGAACTCGAGATCTTTGAGGTTTCCTCAGTTCCAATCTCAATACTCAATGCCCGTCTGAAGGCGACAGACGAGGTAGCCACTGAGATCCATGAGATCAGTTCGTATCCTGATCTTGTGGATATAGCGATCCGCGCTCATATTCAGATGCGCATTCGATTTTTGGAGTGGGATCTGCTAGAGGAGACCATCCGTGTCAGGTCCCTATCCACTCTGCTAGAAGAAAAGCAGCAGCTATGAGAAGAGATAGGCTACGAGGAGCCTTCGATGTTGCCTGTTGGAGGATCGAGGGCGATCATGCGTCTTTGCTCGATGACGGGGGTTCAAGGAGCTGAGTCCTCTTCCACTCAGCCTCCTCCTTCTCCCCCAGCATCTCCTCCTCGTGATGACACGCCTAAAGATGCAGACCAGGGAGGATCTGCTGAAGGCCAAACTCCCAAGAATGATCAGCCACCACCACCGTCATCATCCGGCAAGATCATTCAGACTCCGTCTTTCACTCAGCACAAGCAGATCGTGAAACATCGATATCAATCTGCTGAGATCAAAGACATCTCAACGGAGTCCATAAACAAGGTGATCAAGCGACAAACCCATAATAATCG
The DNA here is from genome assembly GCA_028984105.1 of Lavandula angustifolia. NCBI lineage: Eukaryota > Viridiplantae > Streptophyta > Magnoliopsida > Lamiales > Lamiaceae > Lavandula > Lavandula angustifolia. The sequence continues at coordinate 14,001,103 of CM054810.1, forward strand.
GAATCTTGCCGATGATGTGAACCAGAAGTGGAGTAGGTTCACTGAGGCCCAGACCAAGTCGCTGACCAACCAAACAGCTGAAGTGCAGAGGATCAACACGCCAAGCTCTGTTGATATTGATGCGATCCTCGCCAAGGCACTTGCAGTGCAGAAGACCAACCTAACCGCTCAGTTTGAAACTCTACTACAGCTGCAGGACAAATCCTTCTCTGAGGAAGTGGTGACTATAACAGGTCGAGTCCAGAAAGCAGTAGAGGAATGGTATGCTTTCACAGCTGACAGTGTATCAAAGGCACTGATTCAGTAGCATACTTCCTGCCAAGAAATTCAGAAGAATGCTTCACCTGCAGTACAAGACTACCTCACCCGATTCGACAAGTTTAAGAATGCTCTACTGAAGGCCATCGATCAAGAGCATGAGAAGAGGTGGGAGTCGTATACGGATGCGTGGCCCGACATAGCTCTTTGGAATGACTTCGGTCGAAGGCTCGGTAGGCTGAGCGATGAAGAAGGTCATAGCCCTGGCAACCCTCCTTGATGATGCCAAAAAGGGGGAAGGATCTAGATCAGCACACCTAAGATCTATCCTTAAAGCTGAGGATCAGCAGGGCGGACTGAGCTCAGTAGCTGAATAAGCTATAGTGTCAACTGGAGGACCCATCCCGAATCGGCGATTCTTTGAGGTGGCAACATACTTAGAGAATGCGCTGGCGAGGGCTCGCCGCCTCCGGCCACTGAGAGGGATGATAAGGGAAAGGGCAAGGCTCATGCTTGACCACTAGCCCGCCCTAGGCTAAAAAGCTCAAGTTCAAGACTCGCGAGGAGCAAATTGCATATGATGAAAAGCTCGCGAGAGAGCGGAGAAGAAGAAGTCGAAGAACAAACTGCTTTGCAAAAAGAAAGGGGTCCCGAATCCATTCTCCTGCGCCATCACGCACATAGACGACAACCTCTAGGCAATCTCGATCGGCACCGGCGGCGGCTAAAGATCAACAAGAAAGGGCTCGGCCGTCCCAAAAGTCCAGGGCGTCGGCGGGGCGCTTCGGGCTCCAAATCTAAAACTTCGGTCGCCTATTGTCTCGGAGGAACAACAACACGTACCCTCCATTTGTCCCGTCCAGGAGCAGGGAACAAGAAATGAAGGAGTTGTGGGGCCGGCTGCGACGGGGCTTTGGATAGGACAACCGAGGCAAGGTAGCTCGGAGATGCCGGGGGAGAGGATCCGTCAGGCGACCTTGAGGCCACTTAGGCTAAGAGCGAGAGGAAGTAGCAAGGGAAAGGGTGTCGGTCGAGGATAGAAGCATCCCTACCTCTTCACCTTCTTCGGGAGCGAGAGAGCCCCTCGGTCGGTGAAGAGAATCATTTATAAAAGAAGCGCGGCCCAGGGTGCCGCTCAGCGCTGTCGGCCAATAGGAGCAAATGAAAGTGGAGTTCATCAAGAGATTCTATGTATGGAGAGTCGGGAATGAAGAGTCCTCGATCACGATGCATATTTCAAGGAATTCTGGCTGCTTTGCCAATCCGGCTCTCCTAGCCGAGATTCGAGACTACGCTTGACCAAAGCGGGTCAAGCGGCGAAGGCACCTCGGTTTTGGATTCTTCCTCCTCCTATGACTCATGCTGATAATCTATGAAAAAAAAGAGATAGAAGAAGAGATTGAGAATGCTATATACGGCGGAAGGAGGCGAGCAAGAATGTAGAAAAAGACATGGTGGAGATTAAGGCCTTGAGGGACGAGTTTACAAGAGTTATGGTCTTGAGCTTCACGAGAAGAAGTCTGCGACTTCGGGCGCGCATCTGAGAATTCAAGAAGAAGCCCGGTGGTCCTTCTCCTCTCCTAGTCTAGCTTCTTAGTGATAGATGTCATTGCGCTTTGTAATTCTTCATCTTATATGACATATCATTTTTTGGCCACGACAATCACTCATTATCTTTACGGCTCTGTTTTATCTTTCAGCACAACTGATCACCTAACTAATCAGATTCTTATCTTACCCTATGTGACTTATGTGCTTATCTGCCTTAGAATTATTCCCTACTGATTAACTATGTCTTACTCTTCTCTGATACTTGCTTACACTTAGGGGGAAGAACTCATTTATGATATAGAGGGAAATTGTTTCTTAGGGGGAACATGCATCTTAGGGATATGATTGATAAATGCTAAACTTATATTTGATGATTAGCTACTATATGATCTACTCTGAACTTTGATTATTTGTATCGACCCTGATTTTGTGTGATTGTGCTGAAGTTGTTTTGTTATAGTCTGATAAGCTCTGATATATGTTAGTAGAATGAGCATGCTATAACTATAGTCATACTCTGTTACATTCAGCTATTCTTAGCTATCTTAGTTCTTATCTTGGCTATGATACATGACTTATTATCATAAGTTTTCCCTGATATTCCTTTACTCGTGACTACTCTGATCTCTCATTTTCTTTATCTTAGTCTGCTGTGATTTGTTGACTGGAGCATTCCCTTGTAATAGATATTTTATTCAGTAGCTATTGCTCTTAACCTTAGAATGTTTTCTGTGATAGAACATAGGCTTTGGCATCATCAAATAGGGGGAAATTGTTGGCATAAGGATTCAGTAGATGAATCGATAGACTTGATAGATTTGATAGATCCCAAAACCCTAACTGAATATGGTGTTGGTCCGGAGATGATAGTCAGGTGTAGAGGGGGGGTGAATACACCTGATCACAGTTTCTTCATCTCAAGCGAAGGATAGGCGAGTGCATTTTAGTGTAACTGATGAACAGTGCTAAATAGTAACCTTCGATCACTGGGTCAAAGTGTGTCAGCTACTGAGCTCTCCTACTGACTTTTGTCAGTCGTTCGAAACTCAGTCGGATACATTGTGCGGATAAGTGTGGGGCCCGGAGATTCGTCTCAGTTTTGAAAAACGCTTTTCACAAATCAAGTTCTTTTGGCTGTGCGCTTTTGAAACACATTTTATGCAAACATATGATTTTGAACGGTTATGATATGCGATAAAACGGTAAAGAACACAAGCGATTTAACGTGGTTCGGATACGCAAGATCCTACGTCCATGGTCACGGCAATGGCGGGGATAACTTGTTGATTATGCGGAGCAAGCCTCGGCGGGTATATGTGCCTTTGGGCGAGATCCTTCTCGGTTATAGTCCTTAGCGACTTTACAATTCAAACCGAAAGTTCGAAAGGGATGGAATAATCTCCAACTAAGAAGGAGTTCTTACAATAAGAACAATTCACGAGAAAGTGAACTCCTTCGAATCTAAGCTATAAATATGGCGATGAGCTTAGTGCAGAGAAGAGAGGGATCTAAATACTCTAGAGTGAAGAACTAAGAATATTCTAAGAAAGCAAGTTCTTCTCTCGGATAATCTTTGAGTTTACTAGAGTGTTCAAAGCTTGAGCGTTTTTTCCCTTTTTTTTATTCCGTGCGTGGAGCTTCGAATTTCTTCTCTATTATAGTTGTGAGCTATGGCACATGTCCATTGGAACGACGATGCCACGTGTCACAAGCTTCTAAAGAAAACGGCCATAATTTCGAATTTGTTGCGGCGGGGGCGGTTAATTCTGCGTACATGAGAGCATCTTTCTTGTATAGAGCGAGATATGGCGGCTGTCGGCTTCTCATTGGTCGAGGTTTGTGGTTGGTGAGAATGTGTCAGAGTTAAAGTTGACTATTCAAACAACCTCGTAAGATCTTCTTCTGAACTTCGAAAAGACTTGTGCGACTGGGTTGTTTTCTGTTGGACATAGTAGATTAGATAAGTCTCTGTCTTCTTCGGGCGAGTCGGTGACAAGGAATACATTCTTGAGTAGGTCGGTGGCGGCTGCGAAAATCTTGAGCTTTGCATTTGTTCTTACTGGCGATGGCTTATCGGTGATGGGTGTCTCCCTGCGAGGTGAAGATCAGGCTTTGCTGAAGAAGCGAGCTCTTACAAAGATGACGTGGGGTTACGGAAAGTAACTTCGTCAGAAGATCAGTCTAACAGTTTACCCCGTACAGGACTTAGACAAAAGATAATCAAAATAAACAAGTCTAACCTATACATCATCTAATCCTATAAACACCTTTGCCACGGCCCGATATCGGCTAGGTTTTGGGATCTTCAATTCCATAATACTACTATGATTTCCCCAATATTCTTTTAACCACTAGGCAGTGAGTACCATCTCTTGACTCGCCTTGACAATTTCCCCCTAATTGATGATGCCAAAACCTCTATTTCTAACCATCTAGCCTCTATTGTAAAATAAGAACGGAGAGCTAATCCACTGACAACAATTTCCCTTTGATTTATCAGAAGACAATTAAGATGATCAATAAAACATCGGGTCGGTGGCGAGATATAGGCAAAATCGAGAGAGGCGATTATGTGAGTGTGTGTCGAGATCACTTAGTGATTAGTTGTGAGAAAACACAAACAAAAGCCGTGAGGCAATGAGTAATTGTGCGGCAAGCAATAGGAACGAATAAATAAATAGACGAGAGAGTACATGGGCCCCATTACTATTACAACAAATATGAGATAAGAGATCAAGTCGACTTCGAAATTCTTCGTGCGTTTCTTAAAGTCGGTAGACTTGTCATTTGGAGCGTCCGGTAGTAATACTTGTAGACTCTTGGCGTAGAACTTGGATTTCCTCATAATCATGCGGATCGTACATATTCGGACATAGATGAACAACGGCTTCTTCTACTTCTCTCTCAATCTATTTTGTGCGCGGCACGCCGCGAGTAGTCTTAAGACGAGGGATTCGCTGAAGGTTTGGAGCTACGAAGGGTATTTTCTCTTTCTCCATGATGCGGCGGATCGATTTACGAAACCCATGTCGAATCGGCGATAAGTCCATCAAAGTGTTGATCGGCTGATTTGTCGGTCTCATAGATACCCCCAAGCGTTGTATCCCTTAATAAAGTCTTCTTTCGGTTCCTCCCAGCTTTGCTCGTTGAGCTCGGGCGCACCCGAGTTATCCACATGAGGTGTAGGCTCCTTTTTTATATAAGGTGCCCTTCACGAACTTGGATCCTCGTGGAATACTGCTTCCTTGGATCAGTTTGTTGGTTTTGCGGATAGGCTAATCATTTTAGCCATATCGGCTATCCTCTTTTTCTCTTTGAGAGCCGCTTGCCCTTGTATCTCCTCTCCCCGAGATTTAGTCCACTGCCGGCGTGGCTTCCCAAGTAGCTCTGTCCTCTGCCTCCTGCTCGGGTGTGAGATTAGTCGGGTAATAACTGCGTGCGGTTAGGTGGACCTCGAGCACTAAGGCCTTGGCTAGCTCCTCCTGAGCTTTCTTCTCATCCTCGGCCTTCTTGGCCTTAGACTTTCCAACAACTTTCTTTGGATTCTTGCCTTTCTTAGCCTCTTCCGGTGATGCTCATGATCAAGCTTATCCCGATCCTGAAGGCTGTTGAGCAATCCCGAAGATCATAGGCTTCTTGCTCAGCTTTTGATTTGAACTTGCGGCCGGGAAGATGGAGAAATGGGTGCGGTGGCGATCTCCTTCCCCGATCTCTGCGGTGGTAATACACGAGGCTCTTCTTCTTCTTCTTGATCCAAGAATGTTGCGATTTCGTCTATGTCTTTGGGCGAGATGAGATGGGAGCTGCCTCGATCGGCCATGCGCCCCGAGAGGGGTGTATTCCGGCGGGAGTGCGGCTGGCCCGGGTCCCGGCTGGCGGTGACCCTTCTCCTTGGTGTCTTTGGCCCCTTCCCCCACTTGCCCGTTCCTCCACCAATTCGACCACGGTCGGTTCCGCCTCGATTTCTTCCTTTACTTCTCCTTCCCCCCTTTTTGGCATCATACGCCTTAGAGAGGTGAGAGCGGATGACTTTGATTTCTCGTTCAACATTGTAGGCGATTCTTTAATGAGCGGTGGATTCAAAGTCTTTGACGAGGTCGCGATACATTTCCCAATCTTTTCCTTGATCGGCTACGAATTGCTTAAGGCTGCGCGGTGACTCTGACGGAGTTTCGGCAAAGCTGATCGTGGGAATCTGTCATCTCTTTACGAATGGCCTTAAGGGCCTCCGCTTTGTTGTTTTATAGCGGTTTGTAGGCGGGGAGGTGGCCAATTTATTCCTTTCTTCCATTTCGGCATTGACTGAAGCAAGAGCCTAAGCCCGGTTTGCTCGAGAGAAAATCTTCTGCGAGTTTGAAGGGGGCTGCTGACTCTGTATTTCCAAATCTACCTTCTGAGCTACTAAGGCGGTCTTAATTATCTCTCGAATATTCGGTGAGGAGTAGGAGCTTACGAGACTTTCTTCACACCTTCAGCCAGTCGGTTTACACTAGCCGTTTGGGCCTTAGTATACTGGGCCCATTTTATATGAACATCTTTGGCTAAGAGGTGATTTTTGTTCCCTTGCCGTCTTATGGCCTTGTTCACCGACTTAGAGGTGACGGAACCAATTAGTTGTATCTGACACGAGCTTGTTCCGATCCTCTGCTCAGAAATCGCGAGTAGTTGTTCTCGGCTTGCGCTTCGGGGCACCGGGCATCACGATGTGGACGGAGGTGGTGATTTGCCCTTCTCGCGGGGAGTGGGACCCTCGGCGAGCCTCCCGACTCTGCATTCTTGGGTGATGCTGTTCCGTCTCCTCATCCTTATCTCCATTATTCTCATTATCGGGGAGAAGATGGTGGCGAATGGCTGTCGCCGGGGCCGAGGTGCGCAACCTCGGCGAGATAGAGCATTGCCGCCCTCAAATCTTCGAATGTTGCCGGATCGGTGGTTCCCCGAACCCAATTCTTGGCTGCAACTCTTGCTCTTCGGCAAGTAAAGAAAGAGTTATGCGAGTCCTTATGATCTCTTTGAGTATGTCCCAACTCGGGGGACCTCGGCGGCATCGAACTCTAGCCGTTATGGCTATTTCCACCAGATCCGAATGATCGGATATCTCGGGGATACGTGAGTGGACTTCACTTGTGGCTTGGAGGCGAGTAGAGTGGATGGTCGTCCGCTCGGAGGAAGTCTCTTCGGTCGGAATCTGACGTCCGGCCCGAGTCTCCTCGGAGCCGATCACTTTTACCTTATCCTTAAGTGTGGCTCCCTCCGTTCTGTGTCGGAGTCGAGAATGTGTTCTTCGGTAGGAGGGGGGGAGGCTGGTTTAGCTTGTTCTGCGACATCTCGGCGGGTCCGGTTTTAGTCGGCCTTTTCCTTTTCGGAGGAGTCGGCACGAGGGGCAAAACAATAGGCGATCTTTCTCTCTTCGATCGAGGTGGGCCTCGCCCAGCAGGCTTCTCGGCGGTTTGCTTTAGTTTTGAATTTTATTAGCTTCTTTGTCGAAGAATTATGCGTCGGCAAACGAAGAATTCCTTGCTGCGGTTGCTCGATCAATATGGACATCTTGGTCCCATCGGTAGCTTCCCAACGCTAATCATCTTCCGCTCACCGGTGGGTAAGGTGGAGAACTTTTGTGCACGAGCCTTCGGCTCGGCTACGTAATATCTTGTCCATTTCACTTGGACTCCGTCGTCTATAGCCATCATCGGCTGAATACGTGGCTTAGACGGCTGATCATAAGATCTGCGGGCTCGTCGGGAATATGTGACCTGATGTAGGCGAGCCCCTGTGCTTGAGGTAGCGACGGGTTCTTTGGTAGAGCGATTTTGAGCCGATGTCCTGCCTCCCACGAGAACTTCGAACATACGTGTTCTCTCCTTCTCCTTGTAGCCAATAGGAGAAATACCCTTTTGCAGGAGATCAAACGCCAGTCCCAATGCATCTCGGATGTTGAAGATGCGCTGACTCATATCCCACGAGTTTGGGATAACCTCCTTCATATATGAGAAGGAAGATTCTTCTCCTCCGGACGAGAGAGTCCTCCAGTTGAGGTATTCTTCCGCAACTTGACACGGCAGATAAGCCCTAGGCTACTTGGATACGAGCCATTCAAGTCAAGATTGTTCAAGCGCCTCGAAGACAGGCTCAAGGTATGGAAGATCCACTTGGCGAAGCACCATGGTGGGTTCGAACTAAATCCGTGAGAGTATGATCTCGTTCATATCAGAGGGTTCATGAACATTCGCCATTAAAATCAAGTAGTTTAGAGATTGTGGATGCTAGAAATCAGATTGGTTTGGAGATTTGAAGAAAAAACTAAATTGCAGAAAGAGCTCTAAAGTTGGAAATTGCGGAAAATGAGTCGAGTAGAGAAATTGAAAGGTTTTGTAAGATCAAGCTTAATAACCGTTTAGATCGAACGGTCAGGATTTAATCTTTCAATGTTATCTGCGGCTGAGTTTAAATGTTGTAAACTGAATGATTACAAGGCCGCCTCTACTATAGACCCACATAGGATGATGCGTAATAAGGGTAAGTGAGAAGACGTGCATTAAATGCGGCTGCGGGGCGGCATTAATTACCAAATCAATTCGAATGAGAACGGTATCTACTGACCATTCCTTAAAGAAATTGATGGCGGGAAATAAATGCTTCTTAACGTTAAGTATCCAATACTACGCAAACCTCTTCGGTGAACTTTTACGATCAGCGGTTGCTGGTTAAGACTTAGGAGGATGGTTGGCGTCTTTGAAGACCACGTTCCCCCCCTCTTGCGTATGCAGTATGATTCACCCAATGAATCAACATGTGCGATCATCGACTTTGTCGATCTTGGTTCCTTCCGTCGATACCAATTATTGCCAATTACGGTTATCGGTAGTTGTCCTCTGCGGCGTGACTCGGTAGGATCCGGTAGAACCTAGCTCAGCGATAGTTCTCGAATCTATTCTCGGCTAGGGGTTTGGTCGGTTTATGCGCCCCTTTGCTTGTCGGTATGGACTTTCTCCATTCGATATCCTTCTTCTCAACATGGTCTCCGATGAAGTGGTGTCGGATATCCATGTGCTTGCATCTCGTATGTAGAAGCTGGATTACGAGTTATTGCGATAGCACTTGTGGAGTCGCGGTAGATGGGCACTTCATTACGAATGATATCATAATCTCTCGGTTGTTGTCGAAGCGAAAGGATGCGGGGACGGCAACTTCCGGCGGCCATATACTCGGCTTCGGTAGTGGACATTGCTGCGAGTCTTTGTTTCTTTGAAAACCATGATATCGGCTTCTTTGCCTTAGGGCCCGACATGTTACGGAAGTCGACTTTCGATCTATTACGCATCTGCATAATCGGCATCGAGAATAACTTTGTCGGTATAAGGTTATCATCGGCGGGGATACCATAACCCGGCATCGGGTGTTCCTCTTAGATATCGCGAGAATCTTCTTTCTTTGAGTCTAGAAGACTTCGCTTGGGATCCGCTTGAAATCTTGCACATACGCCTACGGCGTAAGTTATGTCGGGTTGTTGGGTGATGATTCAATCCTCGGCATGATCATACTTGTGGGAAATGATTCTATCTTCTATCTTGAATCACGCTCGGTAGCCTCGTGCTACGGGCTGTTGAGAAGATTTGAAGATCCCAAAACCCTATCGATTGGTGAACCATTCATTTGTATTCGTATTTGTCTACGAGTTTTCGGACTCGGTAGACACTCTGCTCTGGTCAAGGCGCTCGGTAGCTCATCGGCCTCGGCACCGGTGTAGAAGACTCGGTGAATCTTGGACTCGGCGGGGGCGATATGCGAGAGAGTCGGTTGAGCCCGAACTCGGCGGGGTAGTTCGGCTTTGGACTCGGAGCTGATTTTCGATTGACCGCTTCTCGTTTGTCTATCCGCTTGAATATAAAAATCGGACTCGGCATCGGTGGCGGTCTTACGAGCTCATGCGAATCTTTTGATAAGCTATCGGTGTTGTCAAGTACGAGGAAGAGAGAAGTCGGCTTGGTTGCCTCGAAGTTTGTTGCGTCTCAGCCACCACATCCGCCTCGACGAATGACAAGCATACACGTGTCGTCTCACCTACTAAAGTTACAATCAACATATTTAGTAAAAGGAGGGAAAGGGCGCTTTGTACCTACTACACAAAAAGAGCCGTTTGCTACCACAAAAGAGGGAAAAAGAAGAAGATCGTCTCCAACGGATCTATTCTTCTCTCCACTCCATAAATAGAGGGATCATTCAAGATTTGAAGCACACCCCGCTACCCCAGGGCACTAGAACACATAGAAGCAAGAAACGCGAGAGCATTCAAACGAGCGAAATTACCGGCTAAGTCTTCCGCAAGAATCAGCCGAGTTATCTCGGGCGAAAGACTACATCCGGCTCAAAGGAACCAAGGCTGAACCGACATAAGCTTCTAGTATCCAAGCGGCCGGCACGAACCTATAGCTAAACCCTCGGTGTTCGTCGCTCTCAGATAGCTACATTCTCGTTCCTTATCCCTCTAACCCTATAGCTCACTTGTTATACCCATAGCTTAGACGAAGGAGTTCACTTTTGAACCCGATCCTTATTGTATAAGGACTCCTTCATTGTTGGAGAAGTTTGTCGAAACACTTAAAGTTTGATAGAATTGTATGCCTGGGACTTGCTCGAGTATAATCCCCAAGCCACGGCTTTGTCCGAGTGTACAAGGCGGCCGAGACTAACTTCGGTATAATAAATAGCCTCTGATCTATCGGGACGGTGGGCGTAGGATTGTTGATATCCGAACCACTTTAAAAATATACGTGTCGTTTACTTACTTGTTTCATTGATTTTTGCTTGTGCATGCTTGAACATCATATTTAAAATCGATTTAAGCTTGTCTCTGTATTACGAACTTCTTATCTGCTTGGGCCGAGACTTGCATAAAACGTTTTCCTCATTAAAAGCTGATTTGGGCCTACACAATTCCGCTGCTTTGAACTCTCAGCGATCGATGCGGGTCGACCTAGTCGGTTAGCGAGATCTCGGTGAGTCGGTACTCTTTTAGCCTTTAACACGATTCGAAACGGTTATGCAGTGCTGCTGAACTATTTTAGTATGGCACCTTCTCGAATAGGGTTGTTCGTGTTCGAAAGTTGAAAATTTGGATTCGGGTGTATTCACCCCCCCCCTTTACACTGAACTCACTCGCGGGACCAACAATTGGTATCGAGTAGGAGTTCTTTGACTCTTGTTATCTTTGAGGCTGGTCTATTCGAGCGGATCAGGGAAAGCATTTTCACTTTGCATATCACTCTATATTCATATCATTATTCTTCATGGCTGATATGTCGGGTATAAGGATGGTACCTATGTTCTCGGTGGAGAACTACGGAGTATGGCGAGTCGGGATGGAAGCTCATCGACATCCCTCCATGTGATATGGCGAAGTGCTTGAAGATGGACCTATCGTTCCTATGATTGATAGTGTCATGACTCGGGACCAAGCTCAAGGAGGAGGAATGGTGATTGGGAAGAAGATCCCCCAAAGGCGAAGTCTCTTCACTCCTGAAGAGAAGAAGCTTCACAATCTAGGCCAGAGTCGCCGGGAATGCTTTATACTAACCACCACTTAGTGATTCTTATCTTGGCGGGGTTCAAGAATGCAAGGCTGCTAAAGAACTGCGGGATGCTCTTGCGCTGCGAGTCGAGGGACTCGAGAAGATTAAAGCCAACAAATTAGCGGCTGGAACTCCAAAAGGCTGGAAAGCTTGTCTCTCATGCCCGGGGACAAAATCGAAGATCTAAACGTCGGTTTACCAATCGATGAATTCTATCAATGGTGGGAAAGACATTAAGCAGCCAGAGATGAATGCGAAGATTACGGGGAGCGCTATTGGACGGACATTGGACACCTTTTGCCACTTTATTGCGACATTCGATTTAGATCTTTGTGTCTCCTGACCATATCTTTTGAGGAATTACGGGCGAGAGGAGTATGAGTTCGACGGACCTCAAAGAAAGGCTGGGAGGCCGAAGGCGTCACGAAGATTGACCATGCTTTCAAAGCTACGGTAAGCACGGCATCTCCCGCTACGAGCAAGACGACGAGTAAGGCGGAGCCTTCACTCGGCGACCTACAAGAAGGAAGTCTCAGCTCGAAGTACGCGCTGCTCGCGATGAAGTATCAAAAGGAGAAAGAAAGGCGTAGAAAGCGGCCAAAGCATACCGAGATACAAAAGGTAAGTCGGGAATATACACCTAAACGCGCTCCACGATACTCAATCTTACGAATGCGAGAAAGAAAGATGACTCGGCACCCTCGAGGGATAGTGCGACCAAAGAAGAAAAAAGTCATCACTTGCTACAAGCTGCAAGAAGCGGGACATTATCGGTATGATTGTCCTAAGCTCGATAGTCTTTGAGCAGCGCGGCACGCAAGGCAAGGAGAGAGAAATTCGCCCGAGAAAAGACAATCCTACATAGGTGGCGAAATCTCGGGGCGACTCGAGAAGAGATCGACTCCTTTATGGATTCATCGACGATGAAGCGGCTTTCATGGCCTTAGAGCATGAAGCGGATGAATCAGCCCGAAATGTGCATGATGGCGGGCGAAGAGGATGAGGTAAATTCTCATGAACCGAGTTAACTCCTCTTCACCTTTGCACACACGACACTATTTCGGGTGCGGATGGGGAATTTGGACATCTCGACCGCATATGAAGATCTACTAGATGAACAAATTCGGATGAGTGCACGGCTCGGTAAGACTCTTCGGGAGTTGGATACCACGAAAGTGGAGAATCGAGATACTTTCTCGGGAGAGTCGGGTTGTTCTGCGAGGCCGAAGGACTTGTGTTGAGACTCGGGGAGGGAGATAAACTCTCCGATGGCCAAGTCTCGGCATCAAGAAGATCGGATTTCGAGTCTTGACCAATGACTTGACTCGAGAGAGATCTTGAACTAAGTCTGCTGAAGCAAGGCTGTCGGGGACTTCGGGGCCAGAGCACGGCCTTGGCGAAGAAAAGTGATGATGTGCGGAGGAACTGATGGTGAGAGGTATATGGGCGCGAGAGAAGAAATTAGAGGCTATGCTAGCAAGCGATAAGCCAAAGCGGCTGCGCAAGGAAGGACTTGGATTCGATCCCAGGAGCTTCCTCATCTTCCCGGTACACTCGGAAGTACGGCTGGCGATAGATTTGAACCCCCTAGCAAAGAACAAACGAGAAGATGAAAGCACCTCATCCCACACATCGGCATTCGACAAGAAGATCAATGTCAAGAAACCCCGGTTCGATCGAGGGGAACCGGCAAATCAAACTTGGCGGATCCGGTATGGACCTCCGAAGGCGCGCATCTGCTCGGTATGGATCATATTATTATGAACCTATAGTCAGAAGAGGCTCCAAAGGTCGAGAAGAAGAAAAAGGCCGCACGAGAAGGCAAAGGTCGGCGATCCGCCAACTCGAGAAGATTAGGACTCCTGAACCTCGGAAGCCTCGAAGTCGGGCGTGACCGGTCCGGTGGTCGAGATATGTTGACTCCGGTGGAAAGAAAATGTGCGAAACCACCGGGGTTGTTAGACGGATTTGGGTTAGTAAAACTAACATCTAAGGACCCAAAATCAAAAATAAAGGGTACTGAATATAATTACATTTTGCGGGTGCGTAAAGACCCGTGGTATGTGGACGGCGAATGCTCAAGACACATGACATACCAAAGGAGTCTGCTGAAGAATTATATCCTTGAAGAAGGACCCCGAAGTGAGTTCGGAGACAATGCAAAGGCTATACCGGGAGGATATGGAACACTCGGCATTGGAGCGCCAATGTTCCAAGAGTATCATATGTTGAAGGACTTGACATAATCTTCTCTCTGTTAGTCAATTTTGTGATAACTCGAAATAGAGTGATATTTGGCCTTGGTTTTACGTGATGTTATTGATAAATCTACGGGGAAAACGGTGTTATCGAGGTTCCGCGTGAAAGAACATATATATGGTGGCTGGAACTCGGTGAACACGAAGCTTGCTTATTGGCGAAGAATGACAACCGCACGGGGTGGCTATGGCACGAAGACTCGGCCATCTCAACTTTAAGGCGCTCAACAAGCTTGCAAGAGACACTCTCAGCAAGGGGGCGCCGAATGAAGTATTCGGCAAAGACACTCGGTGTGAAGCATGTGCGAAGGGAAAGCAAACAAGGAATCAAAATCCTCCGGTTCCATCGCCTTCCACGGATGGAATCCTTCGGTACTACATATGGATTTGTTCGGTCCGGTCTCCCGGTGCCGTCGGGGGCGAGAAAATATGCATTAGTGGTCATAGATGACTACTCACGCTACACATGGGTCATATTTATTGCCCACAAGTCGGCGTCAAAACGAGTTACCAACGCTTAGAAAAAGCTCGGTGTCGAGAAGAACACCAAGATCGAGAAAAATACGTTCGAGACGGAGGCTGAGTTCCTTAATTCCATGGTAAAGGAGTTACGCAAGCGAGAAGGAATAGAGCATGAGACTTAGTTTGCACGCACACCTCGGCGGGAATGGAGTTCTTTGAGCGAAAGAAACGGGAACTCTAAAAGAGGCGGCTAGGACTCTACTCGCAGGGCTCGGGACTCCCAGCCAAATTGCGGGCGGGAAGCTACGTGCGCATGTTATACTCGAGAATAGATCTCTGCGACAAAGCGGCATAAGCGGACACCATATGAACTATGGAACGGCGGGAAGCCTTCTCTATCTTATTTCCATATTTTTGGTTGTTCATGCTTTATCCACAATAATGGGAAAGATCGGTGAAGACTTTTGATAGCAAGTCGGATCGGGGAGTATTCTTAGGATACTCTCGGGTCGACAAACCTTTCGAGTATTCAACTATCGGACTCTTTGCGTGGAGGAAAGCCCTCATGTTGTTTTTAACGAGTTTGCTGCGAAGGCGGGAGCGATAACTCAAATTCGAATGCGAGGACATGAGTAGCGGCTACGGGATCTAAGCTTAAAAGACAAATGCGAAAAGATCCGGCTATGTTGGGATGATGATTCGGGCGAAGAAGCGAAGATAAATCTGCTGAATCTCAACCCGGTGAGCAAGTAGGCTGAGCAGTTGATTCTCCCGAGCAGAATCAATCCCGGGTAACTCGGGTCGATGAAGAAACCGTTGAGGTAGCTGAGACCAGGCACTGCTGAGAGCAACACCTTAGGGGGGACGTCCAGTAATGTTCTCGACCTCGAATGCCCCTGAACCCGGTGACTCGGTGGACCATACTCTTGTTAATGAATTACTTCAATCTCGAGAATAGTACAAGCTGAAATGCCTAACTCACCTACTATACGTGTTGAACAAGCTTCGAGATGAAGAGTTGAAACATCGTAGATCGTGGCTCGATGCTCCACTGCTTGATTTAATCATTGGAGATCCTTCGGCAAATGTCAAGACAAGATCCGGTTTCGTCAAGGAGAAAGCGCATTATTTTCACGCTTCTTGTCTCTTGAAGAGCCTCGGACCATTGAGGATGCTTTGAAAGATCTTGGCCCGGATCATTGCTATGCGGGGAGGGGGCTGAATCGGTTCACGAGAAGCGAAGTATGGGAGCTTGTAGACGGACCCGGCATCAACATGTTATTGGAACTAAATGGGTCTTCAAAAACAAGCGAGATGAAAACAACGTTATAGTAAGGAACAAAGAAAGACTCGTGGCTAAAAGGCTACTTTGTCAAGCCGAAGGGATAGATTTCGATGAGACGTTCGCTCCGGTTGTAAGATTGGAGGCGATCGAGACTATTCACGGCCTACGCAACACATCAACGATTCGAGAGTTTATCAAATGGATGTGAAGTCTGCGTTCTCGAGCGGCGTCTTTGAAAGAAGAAGTCTATGTGGAACAACCGCCCGGCTTTCGGCAAGGACATCAAGTATATAGACTCGAGAAAAGCTCTATACGGGTTAAAACAAGCACCCGGGGGCTTGAGTACGATACCACATGTACGAGTTTCTTCTTCGAGAAAGGTTTTCGAAAAGGCACGGTGAAGCCGGACTCTAT
Source organism: Lavandula angustifolia (assembly GCA_028984105.1). Taxonomy (NCBI): domain Eukaryota; kingdom Viridiplantae; phylum Streptophyta; class Magnoliopsida; order Lamiales; family Lamiaceae; genus Lavandula; species Lavandula angustifolia. Next base: position 14,016,900 of record CM054810.1, read on the forward strand.
TCGGCATTCGGCTGGAAGAAGACTTATTACTTGTGCGGATCTACGTGGATGACATTATATTCGGATCAAAGAATGTCATCATGTGTCGGCAATTTGAAAAGATGATGAAGGATAAGTTCGAGATGTCGATGATGGGTGAAATGAACTACTTCCTTGGTTTTCAAGTCAAGCAATGCGAAAAGGGAATGTTCATCAACCAAGGCGAAATACACTCGAGACCTCATCAAAAGATTGGTTGCACATCCGGCAAATCAATCAAGATCCCGATGAACACGAATATGAAGATAGATCTTGATAAAGAGGGAGTATCGGTAGACCAAGCTGAATATCGTGCTATAATTGGTTCTTTATTATATCTAACGGCTACTCGTCCGACATAACTTATCTTTGTAGGTGTGCGTGCTCGATTTCGGGCGAATCCCAAGCGAGTCGTATGGACTCGGCAAAGAAGATTCTCCGGTATCTACGAGGAACACGACATGGGTTTGTGGTATCCGGTGATGATAATATTGAACTAGCTGGTTATTCGATGCGACTATGCGGGATGTAGAATAGACCGAAAATCAACTTCGAGGAACATGTCGGTTCCTTGGCGGCAAGGCGATCTCATAGTTTTCAAAGAAACGGCACTCGGTGGCCACGTCGACTACGAAGGCTGAATACATGGGCTGCTTTGGAAGTTGTTGCGCCCGAATCCTTTAGGTGAGGCGATGGCGAGAGGCTATAACGTCATTCGAGAATGAAGTGCCGATTTTACTGCGGCGGTGCCGGTGCTATTGCAATCACTTTCGGAACCACTGTACTTCACACGAGATGCAAGCACGTGGACATCGGACATCACTTCATTCGTGACCATGTCGAGAAAAAGGATATCGGGATGGAGAAGATCCATCTTGACAAGCAACGGGCTGATATGCTGACCAAGCCTCTAGGCGAATCCGGATTCGAGAGAACTTTCAATAGAGCTAGGTGCATTTGGACCCTCTTGCGACCCCGGTCGGTAAGAGGTTTCGGGGAGAGAGACATTTCGGTAAGGAGGAATGTTCACTCTCGGTGCGTACATTCGATGCGTAGAGACGAGAACCATCTACACGAGGTACCCGGTGACTACTATGTTCGGCGGACGGGTTTGCGTATCTCTACTCGGTAGTAATTTAATAGAGCGAGTACTTTGCATTTATGACAAAGATTCGGCATGACATTAATATCTTTTGGTTTGTCTTTATTATTAACGGCTCACATTTAATGCACGACATTCCATACATAAGTTTCTTTGAACTCTGCACGCATTTAATGCATGTCTTTTCCACGATTACTACTAAGGCTATTTTACAAGCGGCTTTGACTTAGGCGACTTTTGTGATCATTGCCTATTTTATAACTTCTAATCTTAATCGTCCATATCATAAAGCAAGTTTAAATTCGGCCTTCGATCGAAAACCGTTCATCTTCATATTTGATATATATATTCGATCATATCTTTGAAACCGCCATTAGCATACTTCATAACTTTCAAATTCCGAAAAATCCGAGATCTGTATACGCAATCCTTACTTGCAACTTCATTCTCAATCTTATCTCAAATTTTATCTATTGGTATGCTTATATACATTAATGTATTTATTATATTTTTCGATATCGCATTGTAAAGCGGCTGATCTATCCAGAAAGCAGTGCTGATTCATTTCTTGTAACGGGTACTATGGCTGGTCTATCTGTCAGTTCTCCCGACAAGATAGAGGAAATCCTCAGCAAGGGCCGTATCTCGTGCGAACCAGTCATGGAGTTCGACGCGTGCGAGCTCGAGTACATGGACGATATCTTCACATATCTGAGGAAATCCGGACTTGAGGAGTTTCTATCGAGGAAGCCGACCTTCTTCCTTCCTCGACAAGTAGCAGAACTATATCTGAACTCCAACTCAGTTGGAGGAGACATTCTGGCGAGGTTCGTTGTTAACACCATTGACGATGCATCGAGGATACTGAAGCAGATGTCTATTAAACAAGCGCTGAAGAAGAGCTTCAACCTCCCGTCTGAAGGTGTCAGTACCTTGGGGTACAATGACAACGCTGTCGACACATACCTCTCCGTTTTTACGTGGCAAGCCCACAACCTTCGGAGCGGCATTTCAGAAGAATGCCATGCTACCGCATGATTCGAGCAACGGCGTACATCGTCGCTCGGTTTGTTGACGAGCTAGGGGCGGCTCTTTCGATCGGGTCTCCCGGCCCAGATCCATATGATGATGGCGATTTATGGCTAGCGTGAAAGTCGGTTGGGGTGACTTCTTTCTTTGCGAATATATGGCTCGGGCGGCCAAGTTCGACAAAACTACGAGAACAACGGCCGCAAAAGGAAAGCTTCTCTACGGACTTAAATTGTCGGTCATGATCGAGGATTTACTGCGGTGAGCGGATCACATATGACGGCAAGGAATATTTTAATGTGAAGAAAATGCGCTTTCACAACAAGTCCGCGGCCACCTGCAGCGGTTGGTTCGGGGCCGGCCGCGGAAGCTTCGGCCATCTAAGCCTCCGGCGGGCGACTCCTAAGAAAAGGACACCTCCGGCAAAATCACCTAAGGCACCAACCAAGAGGCTGAGGAAGGCCATCTTGGATACACTGCTTGAACCGGAGACTACTGCGAAGTGGCTCTTGAACCGGACTCCTATTCGGCCGCTACGGTTGGTAGATGAGTCTTCCTCATCCGAGAAGACCAAGTCGGTGGAGAAAGCCGTCTCCAGCGAGGAACAAGTTCAAGAGGAACGGGGGAGAGGCTCACGAAGCCCCAGCGAAGAAGTCCAGCGTCCGGATAGCCCTCTCTCCGTGCCTCCAGCTCGGCGATCTACCACTGCGACCACCGAGGCTGACTTCATTGATATCGAGTCGGATTCTGCGTGCGAAGAAGAGACTCTCGGGATGGAAGCGGCGATTATTGTCTCTAGAGCTTCCCGAGAGATCATCCGGTTCATTCCGAGCTTGCTTGACCATTCGAGATTTGCTCGTCCTAGCCAAGTCGGCAAGGCTCCATATGATCCTACGCTTTCGGGAGTGGCCTCGGCTTCAACGCCTTGTTGTACACTACTCCTGTCGGCGGCTACACTTGGAAGAAGCGAGATTGCGTGAGGAGATAGGCTATTCGAGCACGAGAACCTCAATACGATGGAGAATCTAAGGGTAGCCATGCTTGCAATCATTGCTGATCGACGCCCAAGCGGTGGCTCGCCGCCCTCGAGATGGGTCGACCACGGCCGGTCGGGACCCGCTCGATGATCGAGCCACAGAAAGCATGATGAGGACATCCACGGGACAAGGATACCCATGCGAAGAAGCGGCACCACTCGGTATCCTTGGGCACGAGAAGCCTTCCGGCCGGTGTCTCGTCCTCAACGAGCACTGCTCGGCTCTGCTCAAGTCGACATACGAGGCGGCGCCCGGCCCATACTGCCAGAAATCCCGTTCGGTTGCCAAAGCTCTAGCGCACAAGGAGTTAAAAAATCGGGGATTGGCAAAGGCGGTCCACAAGGTGTGGAAGAAGTGCGCATTGGCCACCAACTACGAGCTTCGGGGCTGAAATCCGGCATCTCTACATCGGCTACCCCCGATGTCTCCGCTCTCATATCGAAGCATTGGCCCGGCGGCAACGGCGGTTTCGGACTCGGCTAAGGACAATTCGGGAGGGATAGGCCAAGCTCCTTGAACAATTTCCGAACGCCTTGTCCGCTCATGCTGAGTCATTCACCGAGCAAGCCCGGGCCGCGGAGAGCGAGACTAGACCTCATTCAGCGGGTCGTGGAGGATAAGATCGGTGAGAAACTAGCTGGGCCGAAGTCGAGAAGCCGTTCTCTCTCATACGGCATACAAGGACGCACTCATATCGAGAGGAGCGAGTTGCATCTAGCATTGGAGAAAGTGCATAGCGAGGTTGGACGACTTGTCCCTTTGTTTATCGAAGCTAGAGAAGAAGGTACTCATCCCAACCCAGTGTACTTGATGATGCCAAAAAGGGGGAAGGAAAGAAGAAGGGTGCTGAGAAAGAAAGTGAAGGAAGTGAAGGAAAGAAAAAGAGTGCGAGAAGGCGACTCCCGCTAAACCTTCTAGACTGCGAAGGGGACGGCTGCGAAGGAAAGAAGGGGGGCGAGAAGAAGAAATCTATTGCGACATTAGCAAAACTCGGTCTCGGAAAACTCGAGACTCGAGACTCGGGTAAGGCCCGGGGTGTTTCGAGCTGCGAGCACGGTGGAAACCGGCCCCAGTGGCTCGGGACCCCGGCCGGACTACTCGGGGCGACCCGGACTCCCAAAGACATTATTAAGGAGGTTGCTTGAGTACGGCCCGAACGAGCGGTGGAGGACTCGAGAAGAAGAAGAGGCTCCTCTTCCACCACCGGTTCAAGAAGGCGAGGGCAAACAAAAGCTTAAAATTCCAACCCCTCCGGCAAAGCGATTAAGGTACATATGCGCTCGGGGAGGAAGCCCCGAATAGGCTGCGGATGAAAGGCGGCCGGAGGAATTGCGAGGCCGAGAAGCGGCTAACAAGCCAAAGTCTAAGCTTTGCTAAAGGAAAGACTAAAGCCCCATCCGAGAGGAGGAAGAAGCGCTAGGCGCACTCAGAAAGCTCATCATAACGAGATGAAGAGGACGAGAGGAAAGGAAAAGGAGCGGCGACGAAGAGGTGCGAAAGGCGGGGTACGCCCAAATCTAGATCTAGTTCCCCTTGTTGAATCGGAAGAAGCCCCTCGGCAAGCCGGCGATACACAAGGAGATGAAATCGAAGCCATATTTGATCGATGAACGAGATATCTATATAGAGGCGAGGAGGCGAAGACAAATTCGGTTTGCCGAGAGGCGAGAATTTGGAAGGCGGACCTTGAAGCTCGATGAAAAGGGGCGAAGAGGAGGCCGGTGAGAGTGCCTTCTAAAGGCGATATTCCATCCGGATACGGGGAAATTCGGGAACCCGGTGACACGAAATTTCAAAGATGGCCAAGAAACAGAGATGAATGGATACCGGCTCGGCTCAATCAAAGATGGGAAAATGCGAAAATTGAGTTCATCAAGAGGAACTATTTTTGGAGATTACGGTCCAACGAGGACAAGGATTGAAGCTTACATGGAATGGATGTTCGCTGCGGACACGAACTCTACCCATACCTCGACAAAGCCATATACGAAGGTATAGAAGTCGGTGTTGCGGGACCCCGAGAATCATACCTCCACCGAGAAGACGGGATGACTCGGTACACTTTGGTACGATTGAAGCGGAAGTGAAGCATGCCGCGGCGAAGAAAGAACTTGCTGAAGATGAGCACTGCGATTTTGCGAGAATTTACGAAGCTAAGGAAGATCACATACGGGATGTATGGAGTGCCGCTCCCCGAAGATCGGACTCGAAGTTCATGGACGAGAATCAAGAAGTTCGGTGGCCCTCCTCCTTAGATCTTTAGCTCATTCTCTTAGCATAGCAAGATTGTATACATGTCTTGAATGTCTCTTATATTTATACAATCTGCTTTTGGCTCGACAACTACTTGTTGTCTATACGGCCCGTGTTTGTTTTATGCTTTAACACTCGGAATCATTGAAGTGATTGTTGGCTCACACTCTCTTTATTACATGTCGGTGATTGCTTTGATAGATTACGCTGCTTTGTTTCGTTTGCAATGGGGGAAATTGTTACATTTACCTGTTTGCTTTATAGTCTAGAAGCCGATGGAACATCTCCACTGATCCTACTTGTAATATTTGTAAGGAGTTTTTTTTTTCTATACGTTTAGTGTTAGCATAGATGATAGGTTTTGGCATCATCAAATAGGGGGAAATTGTTGGGTGATGATTCAATCCTCGGCATGATCATACTTGTGGGAAATGATTCTATCTTCTATCTTGAATCACGCTCGGTAGCCTCGTGCTCGGCTGTTGAGAAGATTTGAAGATCCCAAAACCCTATCGATTGGTGAACCATTCCTTTGTATTCGTATTTGTCTCGAGGTTTCGGACTCGGTAGACACTCTGCTGCTGGTCAAGGCGCTCGGTAGCTCATCGGCCTCGGCACCGGTGTAGAGGCTCGGTGAATCTTGGACTCGGCGGGAGCGGTATGCGAGAGAGTCGGTTGAGGCGAACTCCGGCGGGGGTAGTTCATTGGACTCGGAGGCGATTTTCGATAAGACCCTTCTCGTTGTCTATCTGCCGAATACAAAATCGGACTCGACATCGGTGACAGTCTTACGGCTATGCGAATCTTTTGATAAGCTATCAGTGTTGTCAAGTACGAGGAAGAGAGATGTCAACTTCAGTTGCCTCGAAGTTTGTTCTGTCTCAACCACCACATCCACCTCGACAAATGACAAGCATACACGTGTCGTCTCACCTACTAAAGCTACAGTCAACATATTTCCGTAAAAGGAGGGAAAGGACACTGTACCTACTACAAAAGAGCCGTTTGCTACCACAAAAGAGGGAAAAAGAAGAAGATCGTCTCCAACGGATCTATTCTTCTCTCCACTTTATAAATAGAGGGATCATTCAAGATTTGAAGCACACTAACGCGACGCCAAGAACACGAGAGAGTGCGAAAAAAAGAGCGAATTCCAAAGAACAAAGTCTTAGCAAGAACTTGAAGAACAATCTCCGGAGAAAGACTACATTCTAGCTCATAGGGAATCAAGCTAAACCGACATATAAAGCCTCTAGTATCCAAATCGACGTTACACGAACTCAAAGCTTACCTTCAGCTGTTCGTCGATCTAGAAGCTACTCTCATATTCCCTATCCCTCTAACCCTAAGCTCAACCGTTCTTATCTATAGCTTAGATGAAGGAGTTCACATTTGAACCCAATCCTTATTGTCTAAGGACTCCTTCATTGTTGGAGAAGTTTGTCAAACACTTAAAGTTTGATAGAATTGTAAACTGGGACTTGCTCAGTATAATCCCCAAGCCACGGCTTTGTCCGGTGTACAAGGCGGCCGAGACTAACTCGGTATAATAAATAGCCTCCCGATCTATCGGGACGGTGGGCGTAGGATTGTTGATATCCGAACCACTTTAAAAATATACGTGTCGTTTACTTACTTGTTTCATTGATTTTTACTATGCATCTTGAACATCATATTTAAAATCGATTTAAGCTGTCTCGATATTCCCGAACTTCTTATCTCTTGGCCCGAGACTTGCATAAAACGTTTTCCTCATTAAAACTGATTTGGGCCTACACAATTCCGCATGCCTGAACTCTCAGCGATCGATGCCGAATTCGACCTAGTCGGTTAGCGAGATCTCGGTCGAGTCGGTACTCTTTTAGCCTTTAACACGATTCGGAAACGGTTATGCAGTGCGCTTGAACTTTTCGATGCGGCACCTTCTCGAATAGGATTTGTTCGTGTTCGAAAGTTGAGAAATTTGGATTCAGGTGTATTCACCCCCCCCCCTCTACACCTGAACTCACTCACGGGACCAACACAGGTCGGCTAGCTGTTAAGTATAATAAAGAACCAATAATTGCTCTATAATCAGTAGAGTTAACATAAGCTCCCTCTTTGTCTAGATCGATTTTAAAATTTGTGTTCATGGGGATCTTGACTGGCTTGCTCGAATCGCAGCCGAATCTTTTGAGAAGAACTCGAGTGTATTTAGCTTGATTGATGAAGATTCCTTCAGGTGATTGCTTCACTTGAAATCCAAGGAAATAATTCATCTCTCCCATCATGGACATCTCGAACTTCTCCTTCATCATCTTCTCGAACTGCTGGCATATGGTCTCGTTTCTGAAGCCGAAAATGATGTCGTCCATGTAGATTTACACAAGTAGGATGTCATCTCCCGACTTTATCTTTGAGCGGGGTGCGATCTTTGTCCCCTTACGAAAACCTTTACGAAGTAGAAAGTCGATAGGGTATCGTACCAAGCCACGGGTGCTTGTTTTAACCCATCTGAGCTTTTCGAAGTCTGTACACTTGATGTCCCTGCTGAAAGCCGGGCGGTTGTTCAACGTAGACTTCTTCCTTGATGCGCCGTTCGAAAAAGCGACTTTACATCCATCGATATACTTTGAATCCTTGATGCGTTGCGTAGGCTAGGAAAAGACGAATGGCTTCCAATCTTGCGGCCCGGAGCGAACGTTTCATCAAAGTCGATTCCTTACCTTGGCTTGTACCCCTTTGCAACTAGTCGAGCTTTGTTTTACGACGAAGACGTTGTTTTCATCACGCTTGTTTTTGAAGACCCACTTAGTACCGATCACATGCTGATGTCTAGGTCCGTCAACAAGCTCCCAAACTTCGTTTCGGACGAACTGGTTCAACTCTTCTTGCATGGCGATGATCCGGTCGGCATCGTTAAGTGCGTCCTCTATCGGCCGAGGTTCTTACGTAGACAAGAAACAAGAATAAAGTGAGCTTTCTCCTTGATTTAATCTCGATCTTGTTCTTATCGTTGCTTTGATGGATCTCCTATTATGAGATACGAAGAGTGAGCGTCGAAGCCATTAACATCGAGTCGGCTTCTTCTTCGATACTACTTACTGAGAATCGGTAGGAGTGTTAGGCATTTCGGTAATGCGTTGACGAGATTGCAGTAGTTCAGTAAGAAGGTTAGGATCTATTAAGTTTCCAGGTTCAGGGGCATTTAGCTCAGGAACATTAATCGTTCCCCCTGAGTTTATATTCTCAGTAGAGGTCTCAGTTACCACTGGGGCTTCCTCATCGACCGTTGTTACCTATTGTTGATTACGTTCGGTAGAATCAACCGGTCGGCTTCATCGCTTGTTGGTTGAGTCGAGTTTCTTCATCATCGACTCATCATCCCAACAATGCTGAATCTTTTTAGTTTTATCAGTCAGTCCTAGATCATGTAGCTTGCTGCTGACATCATCAGTATTTGTCTCTGTAGTTTTCCTATTCTCAGTAACAAGCTCATCAAAAACAACATGAGGGCTTTCCTCCACGCAAAGAGTCGATAGTTAAAGACTACGAAGGCTTTCTTGACTTCGGGAATATCCTAAGAATATCCCTTGATCGAGATTTGCTATCAAAGACCTTCAAGCGATCTTTCCCGTTATTGTGGATAAAGCGCGGACAACCAAAAATATGAAAATGAGAAATAGAAGGAATTCTCCCTTTCCACAATTCGTATGGTGTCTTCATGTGTTCTTTGTGTAAGCGGTGGCGATTCGAGCGTAGCGAGCTATGTCGGTAGCATGCGCCCGGAACTTAGAGGGTAGCCCGAGTGCGCTAGGAGCGTCCTTCTTTGCTTCTTTGAGTGTTACTGTTCTTGCGTTCGGCAAGTCCGTTACGTTGAGGAGTACGAGCAGGCTGATGTCTCGTGCTTGAATTCCCTCTTTCTCGCGGTACTCTTTAACTGCGAGTTGAGAAATTATGTTCCTGCATGCGAGCGAATTCTTTGTATCTTGATGTCCTTTTCCACTCGAGCTTTTTCAATAGTTTAGGCAACTCGGTCGTGACATCGGATTTGTTGGCGATGAAGATTACCCATGTATATCTCGAGTAGTCATCTATAACGACAAGGGCATACTTCTTGCCTCGTATAGTCATTTGGAGAAAGCGGCCTTCGAATAAATCCATGTGCGGCGGTGAAGGATTCCATCGGTGGAAGGTGAAGGAATAGGTGGATTGCTTTTCTTTATGCGCTTTCCCTTCAAGCATGCTTCACAATTTACTGTCTTTGATGAACGATTCGTTGGGTAGTCCCACGACTTTAGAGTTCTTGGCGAGCTTGTTCATAGTCTTGAAGTTCGGGTGGTGAGTCTCTTAAGCCATAGCCATCCCGACTTGTTCTTGGATTTCGTTTGTGCGAGCAAGCAAGCCTCGGGTTACTGCGGTATTCCGGTTAGCAACGTATATGTTTTTCTTCCGCGAACACGATAACACTTTGTTTTCCCCTGTAGATTTATCAACAATATCACGAAACCGGCGTCAAAGTTTATTACGTTAAGATTATCACGAGAATTGGTCGACGAAAAGGAGATTATGTTGAAGTCCTTCAACATTTGTTACTTTAGGCCCGGAGCGGTCCCAATGTTCAACGTTCCATATCCCCTTGTGTAGCCTTTTGAGTTGTCACCAAACTCAGTGCAGGACCATCTTCTTGTATATAGTTAGTCGGCGGAGGCTCTTACGGTACGTCATGTGTCTTGGCGGCCGCTGTCCACTATCCATGGGTCCTTATGCACACCGCAAAACGAAGCATTTTTAGGTACCCTTTGGTTCGGTTGGGTCCTTACATGTTAGTGGGTGATTTCGGAACCCAAATGCGCCTCGGAACCTTAGAAGTCCGAGACTTCTTCTTCGAACCTTGTCAGTTTTCTTCTCCACGGGACTCGGAGATGCTGACTTTACTGGCGATGATTTTGGGTTCGGGAGCTTTCTTCTTCGAGTCTTTGCGCTTCTTCGACCTCGGGCTCATAATAGTACGAGCCGTGCTGAGCCGAGTGCTCATACTGATGGCTCGTGAGTGCTGTTACGCCCATCCCGACCTTCTTGGTTCCCCACGAATTTGATCGCGGTGTCTCGGGGCTGGAACCTTTGGTCGGTTGCTTGTTGTTGCTCGGGCGAGGTGCAATCATTTTTACTGTTTGTTCTTCGCTCGAGGTGTGGTGTCGGCCCGGCTTGCACCTTTCCTCGACAAACCTATCGGCCCGGCGCTTCGAGCTTTTCGAGGTAGAAGCTTCGTGGGTATAGCCAAGTCCTTCTTTCATGACGGTTGGCCGTTGTGCTTTGAGCATACTTTCTAGCTTCTCCTTAGCTACAAGGTGCTTGTTCGGTCATCGGTCCTCGCCGGACCTCGTCACTCCTCTTGAGTGAGTCGTCATATTCTTTCTATACGTCGAGAGCTTCGGCGAGTGGGCTATTTCGGTCTCTTTCTCGAAATTGTCCTTAGTCGGGCCGAGATCCGAGTCTCTTGAAGGCGAGACTTAGTCATAAGAGATTCGATCTCTTCTTTAAGTCTCGCAACTAGATTCTCGACTCGATGCGGACTGACAATCGAGAAGAAAGTCTCGATTTTCAACCTTTACAATCTCCGGTTCTGGATCGTTACGTTGAACTCTGCTGCTCAGTGAATACTGTTCCTCTAGCGGATCGTCGTATGCTTGTACCACATCCGGAGGATCATACGCGACCGAGCACGTGTCGTGTGTCTTTGTGTGAAGAAGAGGTTATATTAAGTTTGGAGTTTACCTCGGTCTCTTCTCCGGCCATCGAGACGGTATTCAGTGTTCCTTCGGGGAACCGTTTCTCCGACCTCAACTGCTACAAATGCAGCTTCATCCTCAGAGGAATACATAAATGTATCCTCCTCAAGTGAGTTGTCGGATATCTCTCTAGCAATGTAGGCCTGCCTTCTTTGGGCAAATTTTCCTCTTACGGCTTTGCCGTTACGCTCCGTTGAGCGGTGAGAGGTTCGGGACGATCGTGCGATAATGTCCCTCCTTCTTACAGTTATAACAGGTAGATTATCTGCTGCTTTTTCCAGCTGAAGCTTTGGATGGGCTCGCACCAGGCTCTGTGTTCCTGCATTCAGTAGAAGGATTAGATTCTTCCCTTTTCTGATAATCTTTCTTACCTGAGGGAGAAACTCTTTTGTATTTCCTCAGCTTTCTGACTCTCTCCTTTTCTCTCTAATATTTGAGAGCCATCACAGCCAGCTGGTCAGTGCCTGAAGTCTCACAAGATTTTGCTTCGATAGTGGCCACTGCCTTGCTTGAGGAAATTGGTTTGGATCCAGTTTTGCTGACAGTTGCTTTCAAAGCATGATCGATCTGTGTGTCAGCTGGAGCACTGGAACACCTTTGGGGTAAACTATGCTCAAATTCCTCCGTCTTTAGTTATGAAAATATAACATCAGGAGTTAGAGCATTTAGATCAGAGCGACGTAAATAAGTAGCAAATGGAAGCTACTTCTGTCGAGGTAGCGCTCTCAAGATCTTTGTGTTCATCTCTTTGTTGGTGAACACCTTCCCCAGCCCGTTGATGACATTGACTTGGTTTGTAAATCTGACCTTTGAGCTCGTCAATGGTCTCACTGAGCTCCATTGCAAAGGGTTCGAACTTCTGAAGCTCTAATTCGAGCTTATTTTCTTTGATCTGCGGGGTTCCTTGGCTCAGTACAGCCAAAGCATCCCATAGCTCTTTTTCCGTTTTTCAGTCCTGCACCCTCTCGAGATGAGAGTCACTGAGCGTTGTCAGTATTGCGTTTCGCGCAACTCGGTCGAGGTTGTGCAGCTTTTTCTCTTCGGGCGTGAAGGCTGATTTGTCTTTGGGAACCTTAGCACCGATTTGTGCTCCTACACCTCCCGCAGATGGCGGCGAAACGCCGTCAATCATCGGGAATGATGGGTCCAGTCTCTAGGATGTCCGTCATGCTATCGTGCAGCGATGTGAGGTGTGCCTCCATTCTCACGCGCCATACCGTGAAGTTATCTATTGACCACATCGGCACCATCCTGATACCTGACATGTTAGACATTATGCGAACGGGTATAAGGATGAAAGAAGAGATGCTTGTGCAGTGAAAACATTTTCAAGGATCTGTTCGAGAGAACCAGTAGGTACGGAACCGGTGATCAGAAGAACACCGATGCTCGATACCAATTGTTGGTCCGGAGACGATAGTCGGGTGTTGAGGGAGGGGTGATTACACCTGATCACAGTTTCTTCTTCTCAAAGCGAAGGACGGTGAGTACATTTGAGTGCAAGTGATGAACGGTGCCAAATAGTAACCTTCGATCATCGAGTCGAGTGTGTCGGCCTACTTGAGCTCTCCCTGCCGACTTTTGTCGGTCGTTCGAAACTCGGTCGGAGACGTTGTGCGGATAAGTGTGGGGCCCGGAGATTTGTCTCAGTTTTGAAAAACGATTTTCACAAATCAAGTTCTTTTGGCTGTGCGCTTTTGAAACACGTTTTATGCAAACATATGATTTTGAACAGTTATGATATGCAAAAAAACAGTAAAGAACACAAACGATTTAACGTGGTTCGGATACGCAAGATCCTACGTCCACGGTCCTGACAATGGCAGGATAACTTGTTGATTATACTGAGCAAGCCTCAGCAGGTATCTGTGCACTAGACAGATCCTTCTAAGTTATAGTCCTTAGCGACTTTACAATTCAAACCGAAGTTCGAAAGGGATGGAATAATCTCCAAGTAAGGAGTTCTTACAATAAGAACAATTCACAGAAAGTGAACTCCTTCGAATCTAAGCTATAAATATGGCAATGAGCTTAGTCTAGAGAAGAGAGGGATCTAAATACTCTAGAGTGAAGAACTAAGAATATTCTAAGAAAGCAAGTTCTTCTCTGGATAATCTTTGAGTTTACTAGAGTGTTCAAAGCTTGAGCGTTTTTCCCTTTTTTTTATTCCGTGCGTGGAGCTTCAAATTTCTTCTCTATTTATAGTTGTGAGCTATGGCATATGTCCGTTGGAGACGACGATGCCACGTGTCACAAGCTTCCAAAGAAAACGGCCATAATTTCGAATTTGTTGCAGCAGGGCAGTTAATTACTGTACATGAGAGCAGCTTTACTGTATAGAGCAGATATGGCGCTGTCGGCTTCTCATTGGTCGAGGTTTGTGGTTGGTGAGAATGTGTCAGAGTCAAAGTTGACTATTCAAACAACCTCGTAAGATCTTCTGCTGAACTTCGAAAAGACTTGTGCGACTGGGTCATTTTCTGTCGGACATAGTAGACAAGATAAGTCTATGTCTTCTTCGACTGAGTCAGCTAACAAGGAATACATTTACTGAGTAGGTCAGCTGGCGACTGCGAAGGTACTGAGCTTTGCATATGTTCATCTGCTGATGGCTTATCGGTGATGAGGGCATCTCCTCTGCGAGGTGAAGATCATTCTTTGGTGAAGAACGCAAGCTCTTACAAAGATGGCGTGGGGTTCTGGAAAGTAACTTCGTCAGAAGATCAGTCCAACAGTTTACCCCGTACAGGACTTAGACAAAAGATAATCAAAATAAACAAGTCTAACCTATACATCATCTAATTCTATAGACACACTGCACGACTGATATCAGCTGGGTTTTGGGATCTTCAATTCCATAGTACTACTATGATTTCCCCCAATATTCTTTTAACCAATAGACAGCTGAGTACCATCTATTGAGTCATAACCCAACATATGGTACCTTCGCATCTTTAATAGCTTAGTCGAGTTCAGTTGTTAGAACTCAGTAGGCTAGAGTTCATTAGCTGCAGGATTCAGTAGAAGACCTATGAACTCAGGATCGAAGAAGTCAGTTGGACAGTAACCACTAGATGAATTTGCTCAGGAATTCGTGCCCATGCACTGAATGCTCAGAAGAATGTCAATAGGAAAGTCACTTCACCTGAAGGTCCGAGGATTCAGGGGAAGTCAACCTTGATGTTTGACAAGTCTTACCTACCCATCTACCTCAACCAATAAGGAGCCGACAACGACCTATAGCTCTGACAAAAGCTGCTCTCAGACTGAGAAAGAGGAGAATCTCTACAGTGCACCTACTCACCAACGTTCAAAATAAAGGAGCCGTTTTCCTTGTTGTTTCGACACGTGGCTAGACCTCCCTCCAACGGATCCATTCACCATCGACGACTATAAATAAGAGAAGTCGCCATGCAGAGACAACACCGGGAACCCATGCTATCTACGCACAATCTCTTAGCAATCTCAACGTAGAATCCAGTGAAGAACTAGCATCCATTGAAGAACCCTTTTAGTTCATCACTTAGAGTTATATTTGTTCCCCTTCTCTTATCTAAGCAAGCTCATTGTAATATCTTTAGCTTAGAAACCTCGAGGAAGTTCACATCCTTGTGAAACTGTTCTTATTTTTAAGAACTTCCTCTTAGTTGGAGAAGACTGAAACTCTTCAAGTTTGAACCCCTGTAAAAGTCACTACGACTATAAGTAGAGAATCTGTCCAGCGCACAGATCACTGAGAACTTGCTCAGTATAAGCTTCAAGGTTTGTGTCTGTCCAGTGAACAGACCAACTGAGACTTGCTCAGTATAAATATAACAAGCATCATGCTTTGGTCAGGACAGTGGACGTAGGACCCAGTGTGTCCGAACCACTTTAAAAATCGTTGTGTCGATTTACTATTTTCCTTAAACTGCTTATACTGCATTCAAACTATATTTCATAAAACTCAGCAAAAACCGGTGTTTTCTAACCGAGATGTTTGATAGGGCCTACACTTCCGCACACACTCTGATACTGAACGACTGTTCGACTGACTAAAGTCAGTAGAGCTAAACTCAGTTGAAGTTTCTCTTGCCCACGCGATCTGAAGCATATCTGGCTATCTGACTCAGCTCAGTAGCAAACTCAGCTAGAATTGACTTCGCATTTGAGACCAAAATTTGTATTCAGGTGTATTTACCCCCCCCCCCACCCTCTACACCTGAACCACGTCTCAGGACCAACATCTCACCTTACTTCTTAAGTGATAGAATCGTAGGTCGAGATTACAGGCGACACGTTAATCATTACTTTTTCTAACATTCAATCACTATCGTTCATCTTTTAAATTGAGATCAATCTGAACCGTCTCCTGAATAAATCGTCCATATTCGTATGAGATATATAAATGATTTAGTTGATCTGAAAATCACTTTCCGCCATTTTCTAATGACTTAGTGCATTGCAAACATCTGAATCTGACATCTATTACTTCCCCAACACTAATCTTCCGGTAAATCTTTTAAACTTAATCCGCATAACTAACTTACAATAGTTTCGAGTGCTAATATGTGTTTTGCAGAATCAGTTTATATGGTGACTTCTCCTAACAACAAGGTTCTTACCCCTTCGGATATAGTAGAGATCCTCTCCAACAAGCGCGTTTGGTTTGAGCATGTCTTGGCGTTCAGACCGTGTGAAGTGGAATGCATGGAGACTATTTTCGACTATCTTCAATCTTCAGGGCTAGAGATGCTTCTGACTAAGGTTCCTCATCTGTGCCTTCGCAGGCAAGTAGCGGAGTTCTATTTGAACCTTAGGCAGAATAAAGAAGACTTCAGAGACATATCTTCTATAGCCTTTTCAGCAAGAAGTCTCAAAAAATGCTTGGGAGTCCAAGACTGCGGATCTGCACATTGCAGAATGTCTCATTAGGACATTCAATCTCCTGAACTCAGGAATCTCTTCGATCGGGTATAAGGAAACTCACATCAACAAATATCTTTACCAATTCAGCGGTCAGAAATATATCAAGTTCAAAGCTGCATTTCCGAAGAATCAGCTTCTTCCCGAGTACAGGGGCCTGACATATATCGTCAATCATATTCACACAAGCTCTGTCGGCTCATTTGATCTATTGTCCAGGGTCACGATCCAAATCATGATGGCGATCATGGATGGAGTCCAAGTGAACTAGATCGAGTTCTTCATTACTGAGTTTAAGGCTCAGTACCAGAAATTTGTAGCAGATGAGGAGAATCTATCCTCCAACTGATTCCAAAATGAAAACTCTTATATGGAAGCAAGGTCTCCATACTGATAGAGGACTTCTACTTAGGAAGAGTAGCCTTCGCTTTCTCGTTCCCATTTGACAAGAAAACTATCAAGTTTCAGAACCGAGCAACAACTAAGAAGTCTCTTGGACGAGGAATACACGACAAATGCTCAACTGCATCCACTCAGGCTTCTTCACCACCTGAGAAACTCACAAGTCCAAGTCAGCTAAACCAAGTGAAGCTGAAGCAAATGAAGAGTCAGTGTAGAACATTCCTACCACCAATCTTTTGAAAGAACAAGAAGCTGAGATGAAACAAATATGGGATGCCTGCGAACGAGGGTTGGATATTACTGCTGAAGCAAGACAGATTCGAGAGGCTAAGGAGAGAGTTAGATTAGCCAATCTGGAGGAACTCGTGCAGAAAATAGAGAAAGCTGTAAGGGAAATAGTCCCGGAGAAAGATAACAGTATTCCTACAACTTCTAAGTTCTTCAGACAAAAGTCCAACAATAACATCAAAACTATCATATATCTAAGGACTAATAAATGGGTGTCATGGAAGATCAGCCAAGAATGGGAAGAGATCAAAGTAGCCTTCATCAAGAGCTTCGATGTTTGGAAGACTATGTATCAACCAAACCTTAACATAGCATTCACAGAATTTCTGATGGTCTTAAACTCAGAAGTGTATGCAGAGATTCTGACTATACTTGAACAATCTAACCTAACTCTCAGAGCACCTGAATTCAGAATCTTATCACCACCTCTTACTCTTGAAGGACAAATTTGCCCAAAATAAATCGAGTATGAGTTTGAGATAGCTATGCAGAGGAAAAAATCTATCACTGACAGATCCAGATGATAAAGAAGATATCAAAGAGCCGAGGAAGAGCATCTACTCTTCAAATGGACTAGAAGTACCAGAGAAGAAGTCAGCAGACTTCATTCAGAATCTTATCACCACCTCTTACTCTTGAAGGATAGATTTTCCATAAATAAATCGAGTATTGTTGGTCCCGAGTGTACGGTCAGGTGTATAGGGGGGGGGGTGAATACACCTGACTCCGATTTTCTCAACTTCGAACACAAACAGTCCTGTTCAGGAAAGTGCCGTACTGAAATAATTCAGCAGACCAAATAGCCGTTCCGAATCATGTGTGGCAAAGAGTCGACTCTGCGAGATCCGCTGGGCGGCGAGTCGAATTCAGTATCAAACAGGTAGAGTTCAGCGGTGCGGAAAAGTGTAGGCCCAAATCAATTGAGTGGAAAAATCGTTTTAGCAAGTCTCAGTTCAGCAAATAGACGAGTTCGGTATCTTTGAGACGGTTGTATGATTTTAAAGTAGGTTTTTGGTATGAACAAGGTAAAATCAATGCAACGGTAATCGAAAAGCAATAACAAGAAACAGATTTTTAAAGTGGTTCGGATATCAATCGATCCTACGTCCATTTGTCCCGAAAAGTTCGGGAGGCTATTTATTATTATCGAGTTAGTCTCGGTCAACTTGTACACGGACAAAGCCGTGGCTTGGGGATTATCTTGAGCAAGTCCCGGTTTACAAAGGCATCAAACTAAAGTGTTTGACAAACTTCTCCAACTATGAAGGAGTCCTTTTACAATAAGGATTGGGTTCATATATGAACTCCTTCGTCTAAGCTATAAGTATGTTCTGTTGAGCTTAGGGTTAGAGGGATAGGGAATGAGAGAGTGGCTTCTAGATCGACGAACTACTGAAATAAGCTTTAGGTTCGTGTATCGTCGATTTGGATACTAGAGGCTCTTCTAACAGTTTAGCTTGGTTCCCTATGAGCTGAGAAGGTAGTCTTTCGCCGGAGATAGATCTTCAAATTCTTGCGGAAGACTTAGGGTTTTCTGGTTCTAGCTCGTTTGAATGCTTGTGTTTGTTTTCGTTGTTAAGCTTATGCGCATTCGTTTCTCTCTCTTGTGCCCCTTTTTCAAGGCTTGAAATGTCCCTCTATTTATAAAGCAGAGATTGGAAAAGATCCGTTGGAGACGATCTTCCTTTCTCTCTCTTTTGGTAGCTAACGGCTCATTTTGAAGGATGTAACAGTGTCCTTTGCCTCCTTTTCTGGAAACATGTTGACTTGCAGCTTTAGTAGGTAGAGACACGTGTATGCTTGTCATTTGTCGAGGATTATGGAGTGGTTGAGATGGAACAGACTTCGAGGCATACTGAAGCTGACTTCTCTTTTCCTCGTACTTGACAATACCGATTGTATATTCAAAAAGTGTCTGACGGTTCAGAAGACAGTCTGCCGTTGCTAAGTCTGATCTTCATTCAGTAGAGAGACAGCTGAGGGTACTCTACTGATGGTCAGCTCTGAGTTCAGTGAACTACTCCTGCTGAGTTCAGTTCTACTGACTCCTTTAGTATACTGCTCCTGCTGAGTCTAGTAAATACTGAGTCTTCTACTTCTGGTGCTGAGGCTGATAAGCTACTGACCGCCTTAACCGAGAGCGAGTGTCTACGAGAGTGCGAAACCTCAGAGACAAAACAATTACACGGGAATGGTTCATCAATCAAGATAGGGTTTTTGGATCTTCAAATCTTCAGATAGGTACAGAGCACGAGGCTACTGAGGTTACGGTCAGTGCTGAAGACAAAATCATTTCCCACTAAGTATAACAGTACTGAGGATAGAATCATCACCCAACAAGTATGAGTTTGAGATAGATATGCAGAGGCAAAAAACTATCACTGACAGATCCAGATGATAAAGAAGATATCAAAGAGCCAAGGAAGAGCATCTACTCGTCATATGGACTAGAAGTACCAGAGAAGAAGTTAGCAGACTTCAAGGCGAGGTTGCTTAAGTTCAAGAAGACAAGCTGATAGAATAGATCGATAGATATAGAATTTCTATGTACTTGTAATGTTCACCATTCATAAATGAAATCTTATATCTTTTAGCTCGGACAACCACTCATTGTCTATATAGCCAGTTTAACTTTTGCACTATTGATCACCTCAGTGATCAAATCACACATTTACACCTATGTTATTATCTATTTATTTATATGGTGTATCTGTTATTTGTGATGTAAAGGTTTTGGCATCATCAAATAAGAGGAAATTGTTAGGTATGAGATTCAGTGATACAAAGATTTGAAGATCCCCAAACCCCTTAGCTGAATGATGAACCTTGATAATATAATAGCTTAATTGAGTTCAGCATGTTAGTAACTCAGTAGGCTAGCTAGAGTTCAGTAGTTAATAAGTTCAGTAGAACATCTTTTCTCCCCAGAATGAACTCAGCACCATAGACTCAGTTGGGTAGCTCAGAACCCAATGAATTCATAAAGAAATTCAAGCCAAGTGCTGAATATCTCAGAAGAATGTCAGCAGAAGACAATTCACTATAAGTGTCCGAGGAATCAGAGGAAGTCAACTCAGCATCTGCTTTGGAGTTTGAACAAGCGTCACCAATCCCCTAACCTCGAGCAATGAGGAGTTGTCAGCACCTTACTTGCACTAACAGATAGCTGCTCCCTATACTGAAAAAGAGAATCTCTACAGTGGCATTTAAATTTGAGATGGCCGTTTTTCTTAGCATTTTCAACACGTGTCTAGACCCTCTCCAACGGACCTATTCATGAGTCAAGACTATAAATAGAGAACAATCTTCATGCTGAGAGGATACCGGGAACCAAAAGCACTCAAACATTCAAAAGCTCAAGCAATCAAACAGTCTATCCAGCGAAGAACTTACTCACGGATATATAAATCTTAGTTCTTCACTCTAGAGATCTCTAGTTTCCTTTTCTCTATTTTAAGCATTCATTGTAAGATCATAAGCTTAGCATGAAACGTGTTTTCCAACACTGAGATCAAAATTATTTTGGGCTTGCACTTCCGCATACTATCTTATATTGAATATAATGTTCACTGACTGAAGTCAGTCGATAGTGACTCAGCAAACAGACTCTCTACCCAAGCTTATTTGGCAAACTCACACGTTTAGTAGCACTATTCAGTATCAACTGACATTCGCGTTTTAGTTGAAATTCGCACTCATGTGTATTCAGCCTCCCCCACCCCCCCTCTACACCTGAAGGCTCGTCTCTGGACTAACAAATACCCTGACGTGTGGAGATTATATGAACAATGCTATTGCTAGTGACTAGACTACTTAAGAATACAAATATATTTGTCTTGAAACTGCAGTGTTCACACGAAAAATATTATATACACATTTGTCTTTAAAGTGCAGTGTTAACACGATAAAAGAATGTTCACATTTGATCCTCCTACAAATGTATTGCACTTTATAAATGATAATATAGCACTTTAAGTATTATACTTCCAAATTATCAGATGGCACTAAGGGGCTTTTTTTTAATCTAACAATTGCAAGTGCAGTATCTCTGTCTTGAAAGTGCAGTACATTTATTTTAAAAGTACACTGTTTACATGATCACACGATAAGTGTTGTTCACATGGGAACATGTCCCTAATATATATTTTACTCCCTCCGTCCAAATATTTTTGTCCCATAGGGACTTGGTATGGAGATTAGAGTGGGTTGTGGAAAAGTATAAAGTTGTGGTGTCCACTTAGTTAAATGATTATGGACCACTCATTAAACTTAACTTTTAGAATGAGACATAAATAGTGGGACACACAAAAGTAACAAATGAAACATAAATAATAAGAAACAGGGGAGTATAATATATGTGTGTGCAAAAAAATTGGTTAGCTAGTGTAGGATTAATTTTTCTTTACATAGTTCTCTTTAACATATTTAAAAGAATATGGATTTTGAGACTAATTTTCTTTAAGAATTACGTGTCATTTTCACCATTAATATTAGATTTATCTAGAATTAAGGAAGATATCCCTTGTTCCCACTATTCTGTCTCACAAGTCACAACTATTAAATGGTGTGATTTTATTAGTAAATTATATAACTTTTGTTGTAGATAAGATTTACTATATATATGATGACCATATTTAAATTCTAGCAGCTTATCTTGTACTCTATAAATAGAGGTCTCCATCCTCATAATAATACACATCTATTTCTCGTTCTCTCTATTATTCTCTCATTCTATTTAGTTTATAACATGTTATCAGCACGAAAAAAATTGACGAAAAAAAAGAGAGAGAATCACGTCCGAAAAGAAAATCACGTCTGGAAGGTATATTTTTTTTTTCTATTTCGTCAATTGTATGGCTGCCAAATCCTTTTCGCAATATGAAGATTACTATTTAAAAAAAAGGGTTTTTTCGTCATGATGTGGAACTAACAAAAATCTTTATAAATATTATGATCTTTGCACGTTTGTCAGAAGAGAATAATTATTATACTTCCATATTTATATTGTTTATATGTACGTGCTCATATTTAAATTAAATTTATATGTTAATTTAAATTGTTGCTCCTGAAGTAGCACAAGTAATATTCCTGAAGAATATTACATGTTCTTGAAGAGCAATTGAAAAATATATTTTTCAACCTAAATTGTTGTTCCAGAAGTAGCACAATTGATATCCCCAAGGAACACTTACGTGTTCCTGAGGAGCAATTGGGTTTTTCGAAAATATTAGACTTTCGCTTGAAGAAGTTTAATATAGACTAAAATTGTTGCTCCTGAAGTAGCACAATTTGTATTCCTGAAGAATACTACATGTTTTTGAAGAACGATTCAAGCTCTTTAATTTGGCAAATGCTATATGATCATAATTCTAATTGTTTCTCTTGAAGTAGCACAATTAACTCTACATGTTCTTGGAACAACTAAAATTGGTTATTTTGAAATCATAAATCACAACAGCAATACTTTAGTTGTTGCTCCTGAAGTAGCACGATTAATAATCTTGAAGAATATTACATGTTCTTAAAGAACAATGTATATTTAAAGTATTACTTAATTATATGGAGTGGTAGCAAGAGCTCCTCTATGAATGACAATTGCATTTCTAATATCCTATTTTGGCTTTATTTTTTTTCAAGAATAGATATGAGATCGGGTAGATCTCAAAATTTGTAATATATTGATTTCATTTATCTTGAATAAAACTTAATTGTTACTCTGGAGTAGCACAATTACATTCATGAAGAATGATCATGTTGTGATACTAACATTAATATCACATGTTTGTGGAAGTGCCTCAAATATAGTATTTTTATATACTATTTAACATTTGCTCATGAAGTAGCATCATTTATATTCCAGAAGAATATTAAATGCTCTTAAAGAGCAACTCGTATTTTCGATGATATATGCTATTCCTGAATGCAAAACATTATTTACGTCTCGTTGATATTAATACATTCTTGATATGATGTTCATCTGCTAATAAGAGGCAGGAGGAGATTATAATAGAATGAAACGAAGCATCGCAGGATTGCGTCAAGACATTAGTTGTTTGCCCTCCCTAAAGCTCAATATGAGATAATCATATAATGAAACGAAGCATCGCAGGATTGCAGGCTCCTGAAGAACATGCATCATTCTATCAAATGATACTAAATTAACTATTCATCATGCTCTTTACTCTAGTAAGTCTAGAAGGAACTTACTAAGTTTTAAGATATCCGCTGCAACAGATACCATATTGAAAATATATAAGAAGGTAGTGATTCTTTTGTATTTAGCCAAAAGCTAATAAAAGAAAAGTTATCACACTACCATTTTAAATGCATTACACATTTAAGAAAACAAATGAGACAAAACCATGTCATGAACCGGAAGTTCAAATGGCTTTATGCTTTGACATTATAGGTTTGGACATTTACAAGCAACTATCATACGCTACATAATTGAAAATTTAAATACGCGCAACATAGAGATCCTGAAGAATCTTTACATGAATTTTTCATGAATGCTTGATTTTTAGAAGAAATGAAGCAATTGCTAGAACCAATAGTTCAAATAATAAAAAGCTCAATTCCATCAAGAAGATTTGCCTTGATAAAGCGAGTGAGTTTATTAAACTCCAAGTTCCTCCTGAAGAGGATTTAGTATTATAATGCTTTTGGGATTGAGATTCAACAATTAGTTACTTATGTCCATAATCAAAATGATTTTGTACGTATAAGAACGATCTCACATTAAAATTATTATTATGATAAAATAGCATTCCCAACATTAGGTGGAACATATGTCACATTCGGATTCCTAAAGTAATCAATGTGAAATCTACATCCAAAAAAAAAAATACAATAAAAACTAGTCACATTTGGATTCCCGAATAATCAATGTGAACAAGAAGTCGAAATGTTCACTTGCAAAAGATTGCAAACCAACTTCTTGATGCTTTTAATTTTTGTATTTAAATGAAGTAACATCGTTATACATTTGTTGTAATTACCACTGCAAGAATAAATGTCCCTGAAGGACAAGTACAAATGGTAGCAAATGAATATAAACTTCGTTAAAATATGGTCGACCAATTGGTTCTAAAAGAGATTTTGTGCCTAAGAAAAGAGGTACAAGATATGAACCAAACCATGACAAAAAATGATTAATCAATCAAATGAAGTTCCTGAAAGACTACAAGTGTATGAAAATACTAAGATCTCAAAATATTGGAGAGATCAAATATCGTCGTGGAAGCACGGCGGTATTTTCACCTTTTAATATGACTCTTGAAATGATAAAAGAGGATCCTCAACGACGATCTATAAGAGATTGTCAAGATAGAAATAATTGGCCAAAGAGGAACGAACTCATACAAGGTGAATTAAAATTTCCAAGAAAGCTGGAAACATTTGAACATGTAGCTCCAAAATCTGGAAAGTATATCCCCGAAGGATACAAATGTGTCTTTGTTTCAAAGATAAATGAAAAATTACGAGATATAGGGAAATACTCGTAACACAATGTTTCTCTCAAAGATCAGGAATTAATTATGTACTTTCCTATAATAGACGCCATTATAATTGATTAATCTAATTATGTCACAAAAGGCTTTCTATGCGCCTTATGGATGTAGTAAATATTTATCAATATGATTCACTAGATAGTGACATATATATGAAGATCCCTGAAGGATTTAACTTGTTTAAAGTATATAAGTCAAAAATATGTTTTCAATTAGACTGCAAAAGTCATTGTAAGTGCTGAAATAGTAAAGTCGTATATGATATAATAAGAACGACGAGTATCTCTTGACAGCAGGTTACAAAAATGATGAGTTGAGTTTGATTGAAACTCCTGAAGAGCATAATACTTACATGTATACTCCATCCAAATGACTTACATAGAGCAAATAATTATGAATTATTTTATTCTTTGATAATCCAACTCATATCATTGTCGGCATTAGGGGGAGATATGAAATATAAATGATAGAATGCCGTAAATATCTCATTGGATTAATTATTAGATTCATGCACTATGAACAAGAAGTTCGTAAAATTATTTAGTGCAAAATGAGTGACTAAAATGTCATATACCCGTTGTATATGCACTATGAAAGAATTGAAGTTCCTCATAGATAAAATAAATCAATTGATTCTCATTGACGCCAGAAGCGTGAAAGATTTATTGGTGCTAAGAGATATGAAGTCCGCGGAATACAAAATTAGAACACATCACTCCAAATTCCTCCTGAAGATGATATGTGAATCATTACGTACAAAAGTACTTGATGAAATCAATACATGCCTACAGACGGAGTTAGAATGAAAAGGCTAGGGTTGAACTAATAATTGTCTTGACCTGTAGATCGAGCATCTCCTTGATGGAGTTACGCTAGTCGACCTACCTGAAAGGTTTAAAGAGATTTTATTGTATCACATCAACATAGCTACCTAATGGTTGCTTCAATCACTTGAAGTGGATGGAGATTCATTTAGACCTATAGAAGATAACAAAGATGAGGACCAGAAGTTCCTTACTTATGTGAATTTCGAGAATTTGAAATGGTATTGACTGTCATTTATTATTTTCGAGACAAATATGATATTTGTCTATTTATGAGAGTAATTATATATTAACATATTTCATCCTATTAGCTATGATGATAATTAAACTTGTGTTGCACATATTAGTTTAGACCTGAAGATTGCTATGTTGAGGGGGAGTGATAAATTATAAATAATCCTGAAGATTAGATTGACTCCTACGTCAAATGACCAGGAAGGTCAAATGGTTGTACTCTTTTTTCCTTTCTAAGTTTTTCCCCAAAGGGGTTTTCTTAGTTAATATTGGGTGATGATTCTATCCTCAACAGTGTCGACAATAGTGGGAAATGATTCAGTCTTCTATCTTTGTGAAACGATCGGTAGCCTCGTGCTCTCGAATGTATTTATGAAGATTTGAAGATTCCAAAACCCTATATTGATTGGTGAACCATTACGTTGTATTTTGTTTTGTTCAGACTCAACAGACCCTCTGCTCTGGTTCAGGCACTCAGTAGATTATCCGCCTCAGCACCAGAAGTACAAGACTCAGTAAATACTAGACTCGGCGGGAGCAAGATATGCGAAAGGAGTCGATAGAACCGAACTCGGCGGGGAGTAGTTCACTGTACTCAGAGTTAATCTTCAAGTAGAGCAGACTCAGCAGGAGAATGCTACTGAATCAGAGATCAGACTCAGCAACGGACAGACAGTCTTCTAACTGTCAGAATCTTTGAAGTCACCTTTCAGCAGAGTCAATACGAGGAAGAGAGAAGTCAGCTTCAGATCCCCTTGAAGTTTGTTCTGTCTCAACCACTTTCTGAACCTCGACCAATGACAAGCAGACACGTAACCTTATCTACTTAAAGCTGCAAGTCAACAACTTTCCAGAAAAGGAGGGAAAGGACACCGCTACCATACTTCAAAAGAGCCGTTAGCTACCCAAAAGAGAGAGACAAAGGATCGTCGTCTCCAACGGATCTATCCTAATCTCTTCTCTATAAATAGAGGGATAAATCAAATTTGAAGCTCACGAGAAAAATGAACACGAATACGCAAAAAAACGAATTACCAAGAACACAAAGAGCATTCAAACGAGCTAATCCGAAAAGCTTAAGTCTTCCGCAAGAAGTTCGAAGAATCTATCTCTGGCGAAAGACTACATTCTAGCTCATAGGGAACCAAGCTTAACTTTTTCATACAGCCTCTAGTATCCAAGCGACGATACACGAACCCAAAGCTATATTCAGTTGTTCGTCGTTGTAGAAGCCACCTTCTTGTTCCCTATCCCTCTAACCTAAGCTCAATAGCATATATCCATAGCTTAGACGAAGGAGTTCATCTTTGAACTAATCCTTATTGTAAAGGACTCCTTCATAGTTGGAGAGTTTTTCAAACACTCAGTTTGATAACCGTGTAAACTGAGACTTGCTCAGTATAAATCTCAAGACCAGTGTTTGTCCAGTGTACAAACCAACTGAGACTACCTTAGTATAATGAATAGCTTCCTGATCTTTCGGGACAGTGGACATAGGATTTTTGTGTCCGAACCACTTTAAAAATCTGTGTCGTGTGTTCTGTTCTTAATTGTTGCATTGATTTACTGTTCATACTGAAAAACCTTCTTTAAATCATTCAACTGAGTTTCAACAAACTAAATAGACTGCACTAATCAACTGAAACTGTTTTGATAAAAATGTTTTCTAACTCAACTGAATTGGGCCTACACTATTCCGCACCACTGAACTCTATCTGCAAGATACTGAATTCTGACTCTCAGTCAGCTAGCAGGTCTCAGTAGAGTCAGTCACTCTGCCAACACGATTCAGAACAACTTATCTGGTCTGCTGAACTTGTTCAGTACGACATCATCCTGAAAAAGGACTGTTCGTGTTTAAGTTGAGAAAATCGGTTTCAGGTGTATTCACCCCCCCCCCCCTCTACACATGAACGTGCTCTCGGGACCAACAATTGGTATCAGAGCTAGAGTTCTATAAGACTCTTGTTATTCTGAAACTGGTCTACTTGAACGGATCCGGAAAAAGTTTTCACTGCATATCATTCTTCATTCATATCACTATTTATCATGTCTGATATGTCAGGTATAAGGATGGTACCCATGTTCTCAGTAGAGAATTATGGAGTATGGCGGGTCAGAATGGAGGCTCATCTGACCTCTCTCCACGACAGCATGACAGAGGTTCTAGAGGACGGACCTATAGTTCCCATGATCGATAGCGTCATAGCTCAGGATCCAGCAGATGGAGGTGGAATGGTGACCGGGAAGAAGATTCCCAAGGACAGAAGTCTCTTCACCCTAGAGGAGAAGAAACTTCACAACTTAGACCGCGTCGCCAGAAACGCCATACTGACCACCCTGAGTGATTCCTATCTCGGGAGAGTTCAGGACTGCAAGTCTGCAAAGGAACTATGGGATGCTCTAGCGCTACTGAGTCGGGGGACTCAGAAGATCAAAGCAAATAAACTTGCGCTGGAACTCCAAAAGCTGGAGAGATTGTCACTCATGCCTGGTGACACCATTGAAGATCTCAACGTCAGATTTACAAATTTGACGAACTCTATCAACAGGCTGGGAAAGACATTCTCCAACCGAGAGATGAATCTCAAAATTTTGAGGGCACTGCCAGACGGTCACTGGACTCCTTTTGCTACCTTATTACGTCATTCTGATTTAGATATTGTTACTCCCGACCATATCTTTTCAGAACTTCAAGCAGAGGAATTCGAGTTTGGCAAACCTCAAAGGAAACAGCGAGCTGAAGCTGACACTAAAGTCGACCATGCCTTCAAAGCATCAGTCAGCACAGCATCTCCAGCATCGAGAAAGGCTGATCCTTCACTCACTGACATACAAGAAGGAAATCTAGCCAAGAAATACGCTCTGCTTGCCGTAAAGTATCAGAAGGAGAAGGAGAGGCGCAGAAAAGTGACTAAAGCCCTCAGAGAATCCAAGGGTAAGTCTGAATATACGCCAAAGCGCTCTCCTGACTCGCATACTTCTGAATGCAGGAAAAAGGATGACTCAGCACAGTCGAAAGATAGTGAAAGTAAGGAAGAAAGAGTCACCACCTGCTATAAGCGCAAGAAGCCGGGACACTATCGCATGTATGGCTCCCGAGCTCGATCGCCTTGAACGAGCAGCACGTAAAGCAAGAAGGGAGAAGTTCATCAAGAAGAGACAAGCATACATTGCTGGTGAACTCTCAGACGACTCAGATGAAGTCGACTCTTTCATGGATTCATCTGATGATGAAGCAACTTTAATGGCCCTAGAACTTGAAGCTGAAGAAGATGCTGAAAAGTGTCTCATGGCAGGAGAAGAGGATGAGGTAAACTCTCATGAACCATTTAATTCTTCCTCACACTGCACACACGACACTCTTTCAGGTGCAGACGAGAATCTGGACGTCGCGATCGCATATGAAGAACTACTCGACGAGCATATTCAGATGAGTTTGTAGCTTAGTAAGACTCTTCAGGAATTGGATACCCTGAAAGTGGAGAATAAGAGACATTCTCAGGAAAGTCAAGTCGTTACTGAGTCAGAAGGACTTGTGTTGAGACTCAGGGAGGAGATAAACTCTCTGTTGGCCAAGTCTCAGCATCAAGAAGATCAGATCTCAGTCCTAACCAAAGACTTGACTCAGTAAGATACTGAACTGAGTCTACTGAAGCAAGAGTTGTCAGGACTTCAGACAGAGCATGAAATGCTGAAGAAAAGTGATGATGTCTGGAGGAACCTGATGACAGAGCGATACATGGGCACTGAATAGAAGCTGGAGGCTATGCTAGCAAGCAACAAGCCCAAGCATTGCAAGAAAGGACTTGGATTCAGCCAGGGAGCCTCCTCATCTGCCCCCGTATGCTCAAAAACCCGGCTAGCTGATAGGTTTGTTCGAGGCGAGACCATCAATGCAGATATACTAAACCCCCTAGCCAAGAACAAACAAAAGATGAAGGCACCTCATCCTACCCATCAGCAATCTGACAAGAAGATCAGCACCAGATCACCCAAGTTCAGTCAAGGGGGAACCAGCAAAGCAAAGTTGGTTGATCAGTATGGACCTCCTCAGCTGACACATCCAGCTCAGTATGGATCATATTACTATGATCCAATAGTCAGGAGAGGACCCAAAAGTCAGAAAAAGAAGAAGAAAGTCGTGCAGAAGGCAAAGGTCAGCAGTCCAGCCACTTAGAAGATTCGGACTCCTGAACTTGAAAAGCCTCTGAATTCAGCAGTAACCAGTCCAGTGGTTAAATATGTTGACACAAGTGGAAGGAAACTGTCTGAGACCACCAGGGTCGTGAGACAGATATGGGTTACCAAAACTAACATCTAAGGACCCAAAATCAAAAATAAAGGGTACCTAAATATAATTCTGTTTTACAGGTGCACAAGGACCCTTGGTATGTGGACAGTGGATGCTCAAGACATATGACGTACCAAAAGGACTTGCTGAAGAATTATACTACTGAAGAAGGACCCTGAATCGAGTTTGGAGACAAGGCTAAAGGCTACACCAGAGGCTATGGAACACTCAGCATTGAAACTGCAACAGTTCCAAGAGTATCATATGTTGAAGGACTTCAGCATAACCTTCTCTCTTTTAGTCAATTTTGTGACAACTCGAATAGAGTGATTTTTTACGCTGGTTTCTGTGATGTTATTGATAAATCTACAGGGAAAACAGAGTTATCAGGTTCGCGCAAGAAGAATATCTATGTAGCTGACTGGAACTCAGCTGAACCTGAAGCTTGTTTGTTAGCAAAAAATGACAACAGAACGGGATGGCTTTGGCACAGAAGACTCAGCCATCTCAACTTCAAAACGCTCAACAAATTGGCTAGAAACACTCTAGCTAGAGGACTGCCGAATGAAGTATTCAGCAAAGACACTCAGTGTGAAGCATGTCTGAAGGGAAAGCAAACAAGGAATCAAAATCCGCCAGTTCCATCTCGTTCCACTGATGGAATCCTTCAGCTGCTACGTATGGATTTGTTCGGTCCAGTCTCTCCGGTGACGATCAGAGGCAAGAAGTATGCATTAGTGGTCATTGATGACTACTCACGCTACACATGGGTCATATTTATTGCCAACAAGTCTGACGTCAAAACAGAGTTACCAACGCTTCTGAAAAGGCTCAGTGTCGAGAAGAACACCAAGATTGTCAAAATACGTTCTAACAGAGGAACTGAGTTCCTTAATTTCATGGTCGAGGAGTTCTACCAAGAAGAAGGAATAGAGCATGAGACGTCTGCTGCACGCACGCCTCTACAAAATGGGGTTGCTGAGAGGAAGAATCGTACACTCAAAGAAGCAGCAAGAACCCTGCTCGCAGACTCAGGACTCCCAACCAAATTCTGGGCAGAAGCTACTGACACTGCTTGTTACACTCAGAACCGATCTCTACTGAAAAAGCAGCATAAGAAGACATCATATGAACTATGGAACGGCAGGAAGCCTTCTCTATCTTATTTCCATATTTTTGGGTGCTCGTGCTTTATCCACAATAATGGGAAAGATCAGCTGAGGACTTTCGATAGCAAGTCAGATCAGGGAGTGTTCTTAGGATACTCTCGGGTCAGTAAAGCTTTTAGAGTATTTAACTATCGGACTCTTTGGGTGGAGGAAAGCCCTCATGTTGTTTTTAATGAGTTTGCTACTGAAGACAGGAGCAAAAACTCTAAACCTGAATATGAGGACATCACTAAGCAGCTATAGGATCTGAGCTTAAAAGATAAAGTTGAAAGGATCCAGCTATGTTGGGATGATGATTCAGATGAAGAAACTGAAGACAAGTCTACTGAATCTCAGCCAGCGAGAAGTAGGCCGAACAGTTGACTCTCCAGAACAGAGTCAATCCCAGGTAACTCAGGTCGTTGAAGAAACCCCAGTGGTAACTGAGACCTCTACTGAGAATAATAATTCAGAGGGAACTAATGATGTTCATGAGCTAAATGCCCCTGAACCTGGTGACTCAGTAGATCACACTCTTGTAACTGAATTGCTTCAATCTCAGAATAGTACAACTGAAATGCCTAATTCACCTACTATTTGTGTTGAACAAATTTCAGATGAAGAGTTGAGACAGCGTAGATCGTGGCTGGATGCTCATACTTCTGACCTAATTATTGGAGATCCTTCAGCAAGCGTAAAGACAAGATCCAGATTCTGTCAGGGAGAATGCGCCTTATATTCCTGCTTCTTGTCTACTGAGGAACCTCAGTCAGTTGAGGACGCACTGAAAGACGCTGACTGGATCATAGTCATGCAGGAGGAGCTGAATCAGTTCACGAGAAATGAAGTTTGGGAGCTTGTTGACAGACCCCGACATCAGCATCTGATTGGAACTAAATGGGTCTTCAAGAACAAGCGTGATGAAAACAATGTCATAGTAAGGAACAAAGCAAGATTCGTGGCAAAAGGCTACTGTCAAGCTGAAGGGATAGATTTCGAAGAAACGTTCGCTCCAGTTGCAAGATTGGAGGCAATCAGACTATTCCTAGCCTACGCAACACATCAAAGATTCAGAGTTTATCAAATGGATGTAAAGTCTGCTTTCCTGAACGGCGTGCTGAAAGAAGAAGTCTATGTGGAACAGCCTCCCGGCTTTCAGCAAGGACATCAAGTATACAGACTGAGAACGGCTCTGTATGGGTTAAAACAAGCACCCAGGGCTTGGTATGATACCCTATCTGAGTTTCTTCTTCAGAAAGGTTTTCAGAAGGGCACAGTAGACCGCACATTATTCAGCATTCAACTGGAAGATGACCTATTGCTTGTGCAGATCTACGTAGATGACATCATCTTCGGCTCAAAGAACGTCATTGTGTCAGCAGTTTGAGAAAATAATGAAGGATAAGTTCGAGATGTCAATGATGGGAGAGATGAACTATTTCCTCGGCTTTCAAGTCAAACAATCTGAGAAGGGGACATTCATCAATCAAGGGAAATACACTCGAGACCTCATCAAGAGATTCGGTTGCACATCCGGCAAACCAATCAAGATCCCGATGAACACAAATATGAAGATCGATCTTGATAAAAAGGGAGTATCAGTAGACCAAACTGAATTTCGTGCTATAATTGGTTCTTTATTATACTTAACAGCTACACATCCTGACATAACTTATGTTGTAGGTGTCTGTGCTCGATTTCAGGCGAATCCAAAGTAGAGCCACGTGGACTCAGCAAAGAAGATTCTCCGCTATCTCAGAGGAACACCTGACATGGGTTTATGGTGTCCAGCTGATGATAATATAGAACTAACTGGTTATTCTGATGTTGACTATGCAGGGTGTAGAATCGACCGAAAATAAACTTCTGGAACGTGTCAGTTCCTCGGCAGTAAGCTAATCTCATGGTTCTCAAAGAAACAGCATTCAGTAGTGACGTCAACTAATGAAGCTGAATACATGGCTGCTGTGCCCAAATCCTTTGGCTGAGACAACAGCTACGTGATTATGACGTCATTCAGAATGAAGTGCCGATCTTCTGCGACAGTACCAGTGCCATTGCAATCACTCAGAATCCTCTACTTCATACGAGATGCAAGCACGTGGACATCAGACACCACTTCATTCGTGACCATGTCGAAAAGAAGGATATCAGGATGGAAAAGATCCATACTGACCATCAAAGGGCTGATATATTGACCAAGCCTCTAGCTGAAGCCAGATTCAGAGAACTTTCAGTAGAGCTAGGTCTGCTGGACCCTACTGACTCTAGTCAGTAAGAGGATTCAGGAGAGGAGCATTCAGTAAGGGAGAATGTTCGCTCTCAGTACTGAGTAAAATTAGTACGTAGAGACTCAGCAACCAACTACACGAGGTATCAGCTGACTACGATGTTCAGCTGACAGGTTTGCGTATCTCTACTCAGTAGCCTATAGAATGATTTTGTCCATTTATAATGAGATTCAGCATCGCATTCAATGCTTTAAGAAATGTCATTTAATTTTTAACGGATCATATTTAATACACGACATTATATCTACAAGCATGCTGAACTCTGCCACGCATTTAATGCATGTCGTATCAAGTTACTACTTAGGCTACTTACAACTGGCTTTTGACTTAGGCGGCTAATTTGATCATTGCCTATTTTATAAAACTTAATCCTAGCCGTCCTTCTAAAAAGCGCGTTCAAACTGAACCATTGATCTTTAACTGTTCATCTTCTCTAAGATACATATATTCGAGTTCAAATCTTTGACACCGTCATTCCATATCTGCTATATCTTAGAAACCCGAGATTTTCTGAGATAATTACTTCCTTTCTATCCAAATTCTCTCCAAAATATTCAGAAAATCTTTTGGTAATTCTTCAATGATTATTAAGTATCGTATGATCTTTATTTCTCTTATATGTTAATCGATACTAACCTATGCTGTGTATGCAGATTATGAAAATGACAGGAATTAAAGTAGGTGCTCCGGCAGACATGCAAGAGATCCTCGAGAAGGATCGAGTCTAGTGTGAACCGGTCATGGAGTTCGATGAGTGCAATCTGGATTTTATGGAGGAGATATTCTACGCACTCAGAGAAACAGGTCTCGAAGGAGTTCTGATCAGGAGGCCGACTTTCTTTCTCTGCGCGCCAAGTCGCCGAGATCTACTCCAACAATGATTCGAGCGAGGGGAGATATTAGAGGAAGATTCGTCGTCCATCCAGTAGACGATCCCTCACGGAACGCGATTGAAGTGATGTAGATGTCCATCCGCGAAGCCCTTCAGAGAAGCTTCAACCTCCCCAACTCAGGACACAACACACTCAACTACAAAGATGACTTAATGGATGAATACCTCACTGAGTTTTGCGGAAAGCCAACCGTTTTCAGAGCTGCTTTTCCCAAGAACGCTATGCTTCCTCAGTATAGAGCACTAGCTTACATTGTGACTCAGTTGCTGACGAGTCAAGCATGCTCGTTTGACCAGGTATCTAGGCCCAAACTGCAACTAATGATGGCAATATATGATCGGGCCAAGATCAACTGGACAGAATTTTTCCTCAAAGAATTCACACTGCAGTCAGCCAAATTTGATAAAGCATCTAACCGGCTGAGCGCCAAAGGAAAGCTCCTCTATGGACTCAAACTCTCAGTGATGATAGAGGATTTCTGCAAATCTGACAAAGTCACCTTCGCTGACAAATAATACTTCAACGTAAAGAAAGTCAGATTTCAGAATAGGTCAGCAGCCCTTCAACAGATCGGCTCAGGGCCAGCTGCGCCTATGAGTGGGCCTCTGCAGACCTCGACAACGAAGAAGAAGAGGTCCCCACTGAAATCCACACCAAAGACGCCAACCAAAAAGCTGAAGAAGGTCAGCCAGGTTACGCCCACTGAAACTACAGTGGAAACAGAGGCCGTCATTGCTCAGCCACCACTTCAGCTAAGAGACGAGCCCGAGTCTTCTGAGCAGACTCAATCAGTGGAGAAGATCGTCTCCACTGAATATGTAGAGACAATGGACCAAGGGGTCCAAGCTGAAGAGATCCAATCTGAAGTCCAGACTGAAGAACTCTAGACTCTGGATAGCCCCTTGGACGTCCCTCCACTCAGCAGTATCCCTACTGCTTAGAAACATGCGTCTCCTATCGAAGTCGAGAGCTTGGAGACTACCTCAGAAGAAGAATCTGTCGAGATGGAAGCCTCAGCGCTCATATCCAGAGCCTCCCGGGAGATTATTGAGATGATACCGGAGATCGCCAGCCACTCAGACCTTGTTACATTAGCGAGGCAGGCGAGGCTCCATATGTTGATCAGGTTCCAGGAATGGTCCAATCTGAAGCGCCTTGTCCTCTACCATACCTGTGAACAGCTACATGAAGAAGAGCTGCTGATAAGAGAGAAGATTGGCTACTCAGAGCTATCTGACCTCGGCACGCTCGAGGATCTGAGGGCGGCTATGCTCGCATTGCTGAATGAGAGACAACCCATCTCAGCACCCGCATCCTCAGATGGGTCTGACCACGATAGTCAGGACCCACCCCATGATTCAGGCCCTGAGAAGCCTGATGAGGGAACTCAACAGGACAAGGAAACCACTGCATCTACTGCTGACCCTCCACTCAGCATCCTTGGTCCTGGACAGACGGTGGCTGGTACTTCGAAGGCAACTGATCCTACTCAGCTTCTTCTCCAATCTGCTTTGGAAGTAGCGCCCAGCCCAAAGAGCCGTCGCTCAAAAACAGTGGCCAGGGCACTGAAGGATCAAGGCATACAGAATCGCCTTCTTGCCCGTGCCGTCCACAAAACTTGGCGGCAAACCACTGAGGCACAGAGTGTAGAGCTGCAGGGACTCCGTTCAGCCATTTCTTCATCTCAGGTCCCTGACTTCTCCAGCATTCTGACGAATGCCTTAGCTGCACAGAAAGCTGAATTCGAGGCTCAGCTTAAGACTATTCAGGAAGGCCACGATCAATTGCTGAATCAATACAAGGCCGCTCAAACCGCTCATACTGAATCAGTCGCAGCCACCTCTCAAGGCAATGAACTCAGACTCAAAACTGTACAGAAGGCCCTTGAAGAGAAGGTTGAACAACAGCTTAAAGAGTTCAAGGCTGCAACAGATCTCTCACACAAAGAATACAGCAATCAGCTGACCAACGAGAGAAATGAGCTACATGAGTCGCTGACCAACATCCACGCTAGACTAGATGATCTGTCAGCCTCCTACAAAAGCTTGAACAAGAAGGTATCTGCTCCAACCCCAACCCTACTTGCTGATGCCAAAAGGGGGGAAAGTTTGGCTAAAGGGGAAAATCTAAAAGAAAAATCAATTAAGGGCGAAGTTGCCAAGGAGCTGATACTGACGGCTCCGAAGAGAGCAAGGTCAGTAGCAAGGGCAACAACTCAGACATCCGCCCCTACTGCACCTACTGAAAATGGCGAGGCCTAGGGTGTCTCAGCTGCAGCTGCAGCATCAACTGAGACAGGCCCAAGTGGCTCAGGAGCCAGAGAAGTCGCGACTCAGGCAACTCAGACTCCTCTCGATATCATTAGAGAAGTTGCCGAGTATGCTGACGAGGAGGACTCAGAAGAGGAAGAAGCTCCTCTTCCACCTCCTGCTGCCGGCAAAGGCAAGAAAGTACTGAAACTCCCAACACCTCCCTCCAAGAAGAAAGGACCCAGGAGGTTCATAACCCCGGAGGAGGAGGCTCAGATAGCCGCTGACGACAAGCTGGCAAGGGAGATTGCCGAAGCTGAAGCAGCCGAAAAGCCTAAACCGAAGCCTGTCAAAGGCAAAACCAAGGCTCCAGGTGGAGGCAAGAGAACAAGTTCAAGGCTGCCTCCCAGAACACTTAAACTCAGCAACGAAGCTGACAAGCAAAAAGAGAAGGAGCAGCAGCAACAAAAGTCCACTGAGCAACAGGGCACCTCCAAAGAAAAATCTTCTACTCCTGCTGACTCAGAAGAAGAGCCACCTCACAACCCTTCCTATACTGCCTCTAAGGAACAAGAACAGGAAATGGAAGAGATCTGGGCTCAGTTAGACAGATACTTGTACAGAGGTGAAGAGGCCAGACAGATTGAAGCAGCCAGGGAAAGATTACATATAGCAGACCTTGAAGCCCTTAGGCTGAGAACAGAAAAGGAAGCGAGTCAAAGGATCCCCTCAAAGGCTGATATCCCTTACAGATACAGAAGATTCAGGAAGCCTACAGATTTAAAGACTCATAGATGGCCTAGAACTGACGAATGGATGCTAGTAGAATTCACTCAGAGATGGGAAGCGCTGAAGATAGAGTTCATTAAAAGGAACTACTTCTAAAGATTCTGACCTGACAAGCGCAAGGCATAAGCTTACACTAAATGGATGATGAGAGCCGACCTAGACATGTATGCCAGATTGCAGAAAGCTGTCAATGAACATGTTGAAGTCAGAGTTCCAGATCCTAGAATCTTGCCACCCCCACAGAGACTTGATGGATCCGTTCACTATGGTGTTATAGAGAAAGAAGTGAAGGACGCTGCTGAAGCCAAATTTCTTGATGAAGAAGATCCAGGGGACTTTGCTGAGATACTGAAGCTGAGAAAAGTCACCTATCGCATGTATGGAGTGCCTCTCCCTGAATCTCAATCCCAAGATTTCAAAAACAGGATTAGGCAGTTCAAATGACTCTTTGCTTCGGTGTTCTCTTTGTATCTTTTTCTTGTTTTCTAGCTTAGCAGAGATGTAACTGTACTGAACTTCTTTACATATATATAATATATCTCTGTTTGGCTTTGACAATATCTTATTATCTGAACAACCGCGTTTATTTATGCTTAACAGTCAGAATCACTGAAGTGATTACTGACTCACACACTCACTGTCTGATTACTTATTGTCAGTTGTTGCTTAGCTAGATTCTGATAGACTTGATAGATAGGGGGAAAATATTGTTAAGATAGGGGGAAATTGTTGCTCAGACTCTGTATTTATTCTGACCTTCTGCCCTGATCCCCTCAGTAGTCAAGGACTTGAAGAACAACTCCACTGATCCTACTTGTAATACTTGTAAGGAGCTATGTTTCTGATAAGTCATAGTGTTAGGTTGCTTGTTTAGCTATTAGGTTTTGGCATCATCAAATAGGGGGAAAATGTTGGGTGATGATTCTATCCTCAGCAGTGTCGATAATAGTGGGAAATGATTAAGTCTTCTATGCTGTGAAACAGTCAGTAGCTCTGTGCTCTGAATGTATTTATGAAGATTTGAAGATCCCAAAACCCTATATTGATTGGTGAACCATTACGTTGTATTTTGTTTTGTTCAGACTCAACAGACCCTCTGCTCTGGTTCAGACACTCCGTAGATTATCCACCTCAGCACCAGAAGTAGAAGACTCAGTAAATAGTGGACTTAGCAGGAGCAGTATACTGAAAGGAGTCAGTAGAACTGAACTCAGCAGGAGTACTTCACTGTACTCAGAGCTGATCTTCAAGTAGAGCAGACTCAGCAGGAGAATGCTACTGCATCAGAGATCAGACTCAGCAACGGACAGACAGTCTTCTGACTGTCAGAATCTTTTAAGTCACCTTTCAGCAGAGTCAATACGAGGAAGAGAGAAGTCAGCTTCAGATCCCCTTGAAGTCTGTTCTGTCTCAACCACTTTTTGAACCTCGACCAATGACAAGCAGACACGTAACCTATATCTACTTAAAGCTGCAAGTCAACAACTTTCCAGAAACTGAGGGAAAGGACACCGCCACCATACTTCAAAAGAGCCGTTAGCTACCCAAAAGAGAGAGACAAAGGATCTTCGTCTCCAACGGATCTATCCTAACCTCTTCTCTATAAAAAGAGGAATAAATCAAATTTGAAGCTCACGAGTAAAACGAACACGAATACGCGAAAAAATGAACTACCAAGAACACAAAGAGCATTCAAACGAGCTAATCCGAAAAGCCTAAGTCTTCCGCAAGAAGTTCAAAGAATCTATCTCGGGCGAAAGACTACATTCTAGCTCATAGGGAACCAAGCTTAACTTTTTCATACAGCCTCTAGTATCCAAGCGACGATACACGAACCCAAAGCTATATTCAGTTGTTCGTGGTTCTAGAAGCCACCTTCTTGTTCCCTATCCCTCTAACCTAAGCTCAATAGCATATAT
Source organism: Lavandula angustifolia (assembly GCA_028984105.1). NCBI lineage: Eukaryota > Viridiplantae > Streptophyta > Magnoliopsida > Lamiales > Lamiaceae > Lavandula > Lavandula angustifolia. The sequence continues at coordinate 14,055,857 of CM054810.1, forward strand.
CCATAGCTTAGACGAATGACTTCATCTTTGAACTAATCCTTATTGTAAAGGACTCCTTCACAGTTGGAGAGTTTTTCAAACACTCAGTTTGATAACCGTGTAAACTGAGACTTGCTCAGTATAAATCTCAAGACCAGTGTTTGTCCAGCGTACAAACCAACTGAGACTACCTCAGTATAATAAATAGCTTCCTGATCTTTCGGGACAGTGGACGTAGGATTTTTGTGTCCGAACCACTTTAAAAGTCTATGTCGTGTGTTCTGTTCTTAACTGTTGCATTGATTTACTGTTCATACTAAAAAACCTTCTTTAAATCATTCAACTGAGTTTCAAAGAAACTAAATAGATCGCACTAATCAATCAAACCGTTTTGATAAAAACGTTTTCTAACTCAACCGACCGGGCCTACACTATTCCGCACCACCGAACTCTATCTCGCAAGATACCGAATTCGACTCTCGGTCGCCTAGCGAGGTCTCGGTAGAGTCGGTGACTCGCCAACACGATTCGTAACGGCTTATCGGTCTGCCGAACTTGTTCAAGATCGACATCATCCTGAAAAAGGACTGTTCGTGTTTAAGTTGAGAAAATCGGTTTCAGGTGTATTCACCCCCCCCCTCTACACCTGAACGTGCTCTCGGGACCAACAGTTAAGGTTTTTAACAAGACATCCAATGCAACAGACGGGTAAATGAGTCATTGAGATTGATTCATAAAAGAGTCAATGCAACACATGATCTCCAAAAGAGTGGAGGCATCAACATCCAGCAAATTCGCTCAAGTGACAATCTAGCAAATTCGCATCAAGAAATTGGTACACAAGATCGATATGCGCCGACTCAAAAATAAAAAATGACTATATTGAGATGGAACAGGTGTACTCTTTTTTCTTCGACCAGTTTTTATCCCATTGGATTTTTCTGGCAAGATTTTAACGAGGCAACAATTTATGTTTAGGGATGGTCCATCAAAGGGAGTGTTGTAGATAAGATTTACTATATATATGATGACCATATATAAGTCGTAGCAGTCTATCTTATACTCTATAAATAAATGTCTCACTCTCATAATAATACACATCTATTTTTCGTTCTCTCTATTATTCTCTCATTCTATTTAGTTTATAACAACCTTATAGTTTTTTAAGTAATTTTATTGTGATACAATATTGAAATGATAGAAAATCTAATGTGGCCAATATCTGTGTTTTGTGTAAAACTTAATTATATATAATTATTATCTATACACTATATATAAAAAGTCTATCGATCCTGTACTTATAATATTATTTACTTATATAAAACAATTCACTATATCACTAATTACTAGAGAGAGGAATAAAACTTTGAATTGGATACTAATCAGGAGTTTTGGGGGCCGTTAAGTTGCGAATCACATGATCCGTGATTTCCTCAACATCCAGTCCGCGATATATGCTATTTCAACTCCAGCGAAATATTTGTGTTATTAAACTAACCATTTATTATATGATAAAGTAAGCCAGTTAAATTAAATGGGCACCAAACAATATTTGTACCTGCCAAGTACGCACATCAACCTCTCTATACAGTACTCGCCTCTTATATTTATACCCCTACTACCTCCCCCATCTCTCTCAACAACTCATCACCACTTTCTCTCACTACAACCCACACATCTCTCCCATTCTCTACATTTCGATCTCGGACAACATGAAGAACCTCATCAGAAGATTATCCAGAGTCGGCGACTCGTCGCATTACAGCTTGTTGCGGTCCCAATCGAAGCGGTCCGGTGGAGTTCCGGCGGGGCATCTGCCGGTCTACGTTGGCGAAGAGATGGAGCGGTTCGTGGTGAGCGCTGAGTTGTTAAGTCACCCGATCTTCGTGATGCTGTTAAATAAATCGGCGCAGGAGTACGGCTACGAGCAGAAGGGCGTTTTGCGGATCCCCTGCCGCTTAGTCATCTTCGAGCGCGTGCTGAAGGCGCTCAGCTTAGGCGGCGCCGAGGCGCGTCACACGCAGGAGTTGTTCAACGCGCTAACCGATGAGTTGTACCACTGAGAAGGGAGAACGGCGACGTTATTACATATACTAGCTAGCCAGCTGATGTTTAGCTAAGGGTATAATTTTGATTTTTTTTTGTACTTTTTTGGGTTCGTGAAGAAACCTGTATATATTTGTTGTGAACAGAGTCGAGAAGCAGAAAGCTAGGGTTTTGCTGGATGTTTTTTTTTTACCTGATGACGATGTAGAAATTTATTACGGTGAAGCAGGATTATATGAATTTATTTTCAGCTCCAATTGAAGGAGGATTAAATGAATTTATTTTCAGATCCTATTGAATTCTTTCAAGCTTTTTTTGCGAGAAACTTAAGATGAGAGATTGAATATATGAGTCGAAAATGGCAAAAAGGCAATGGAACGTTCATCTGTATAATAATACATTCGAAGAAAAAGTAGAAAATTAAAGTAAAAAAGAATTCCGATACAACGATGAAAACGGAAAAGTAACGGTAAAAACGGCGGGATTTCTAGAGAGGCGCGGCGTGGGTCATCTGCAAATCCCGTGATTTGTGTTGGCGCTTTGCGGATATCCCGAAATCATCGTTGAGAGAGAGGCTCGCATTGGATTCCGAATTCGAGGGTTTTATTGGTCATTACGAGACGACTTTGGAGGGGCAGTTTCGTCACGTGAAATACCTTTTCGCAAACGAATATTCGGGTTGTGCATGTCTTGAACAGTTGTACTTGTACCGATACCGTTGAAATCGATAATAGAGGGAGGGATGTACCCATAAAAAAATACTCCTTCTGTCTTATTTTATTGGTTCCATTTATTTTATGTATAAAGTAAGATAAAGTTGTAAGGTTTATTGAATATATTATAGAAATATTTTAATTTAAAAAGAAAATGAGACAAATGGAGAGGAATAGCCCAAAAAAAAAAAATGAGATCAATTGAGTGAGACGTATGGAGTAATAGATGGAGGGCCATCCATATTTCACCACGTCACTGTAAATTTAATTTTTTGGATCATGTTCTAGCTTTTATTAATTTTTCGTAGATGACATACAGTTTATTTTAATTAACTATTATAGTGAACTAGGGCTGCGAGACTTAATGAAGAATCTAGGAAAAATTATTTCGCAATTTGTGTATACATATTTTTATAAGAAAATGTTGGATTTCGTTTCGACTTTCCATCTTTCAAAATAAAATTTAAAAAAAAATCAAGCTTATTTTACATAAAATTCCAATAGAAAATAAAGGATGTTTATACTAGATCTTATTTCACGGTATCAAGATGCACCATATGGGTATATTGTGAGCACCAAAAGATATCTCAACTTCTCAAGTTTGGGGATCTTGGATTCTTGAATTTATAATTTGACATCTATCTTATTTCTGGACAATTAATCTCATCCCTATTTATTCTGTTCTTTTTTTTTTTACTTTAAAAACAAATAAGATTTTAACAAGAAATAAAATAATATTTCTTTACATTTTTGGTACTAACCCAAAGCTACTCACACATTCGAAAGATTAATGACCTTTCTTATCAATTTGGGGTCGATTTAATGATAGATTAAAGGAGATCTTAATTTCGTCACCTGTTCATAGAAAGAAAAAGTAGTTGATTTTCTTGCGTAAAATATAACGAATTCAAATCCACCAACTCCTTTATGCCTCATTTGGTTCACAGAAAGGAATGAAATCAAAATCAAGAATCAAACCTGAGGTAATGGAATGAATAGAATGATTCCTTATAAAGTACGAGGAATAAATTGTACCTTTCCTCCGCGTATGTTGTCACAACTTTGATTATTTCTCCCATTTCGACCTTCTGATCTGTGTCCCGCGTCTTTCTCTCTTCGGTGTGGAGAAAAAACTGAGAGGAAAAGATTTCTATTCTCTCTCTCGTGAAAAACACGTTCAGAACGTGAGTAATGGCATGAATAATAATGATTTCTGAACTTGTTATTCTACTTATAATATAATGTATAAAAACATTATATTATAATTGTGACCCGTTGTTGGTCCGGAGACGAGTATCAGGTGTAGAGGTACACCTGAGTCCAAGTTTTTTCTCAAACGCGAAGGTCAGTCTTGTACTGAGTTTGCTACTGAACGGATTTAATTGCCAATTAAGCTTTCTGATCGCGGGACAGAGTGATTCAGCGACTGAACTCTTTCTACTGATTAATGGTAGTACTTATAAATTCAGTAGATTAATATTGTGCGGAATAGTGTAGGCCCGGTTTTAGTTCGTCTATTTGAAAACGTTTTTTACAAACCAATTCAATTTGGCTAGTGCACTTTTAAAGCTGTTTAACTGAAAAAATAATTGTGCATGCAGTTGAAACACAGATGCTACAAAACAGTAAATGACACGAGAAATTTTTAATGTGGTTCGGATATGCAAGATCCTACATCCACGGTCCTGCTGAACATGAGGTCTTGTTGATTAATCTAAGCAAGTCTCGGCAAGGTTTTTGTGCACTGGACAAAACCTTCTAAGTTATAGTCCTTAGCGACTTTACAAACTCAAACCGTAGTTTGAAAGGGTTTGTCTCCAACAATGAAGGGGTTCTTACAATAAGAACGATTCACTAAAAGTGAACTCTTCGAAAGTTCTAAGCTTAATATGTAACAATGATGGCTTAGAAAAGAGACCGTGAGAACAACTCTAGAGAGAAGAACTACCTGATATCTCTGGGATTTCTAGTTCTTCGCTAGATGTAACAGTGAGTTTGCTAGAGTGCTTGAGAAGGTATTCAAGAGCTTCAAAGCGTATCTGTTACAGTTGGTTCCTGTTGTGAACTTGGTTTGTTTAGCACATTTCTTCAATGAATACGATCTCTTTATATAGTTGTGACTCATGCATAGATCCGTTGGAGAGGACCATGGCACGTGTCACAAGACTCGAAGGAAAACGGTCGTATAATTTTGAATGTCACCGCAGAGTGGTTGGCTTTGTGTGTGTGAGATCGAGCAGCTTTTGTGTCAGAGCAGGTAAGTCTCGCTTGCTTCTCATTAGTCGAGGTGTGGCGGTAGGAGGGACTTGTCAAACAACAGTTTTCTAGCTGAGTTGACTTCCTCTGAACCCCAGATATAAGTATTCCTCTACTGACATCCGACTGATAAAGGTCAGGCTGACGATTTTCCTCATACTATCTGCAACTGACTTACAGCTCCTTCATTAGATCAAGGCTGATCGTACTGAGTCTTCTGTCTGAGTCGGCTGAAGAAAGATCTTCTACTGAGTGCTTTCAGCGACTAGCTCTAAAGACAACTGAGCTCTAGTGAACCGATGACTTTGGACTTTAACTTCTCTACTGAAGTTCAGTCCAACAATTTACCCCTTACAGGATTTGGACAAAATAATCCAGAAAGATCAACACATGTCTAGCCTATTACATTATGTTGGTTCATCACACACTAAGGGGTTAGGACAGTGGTTTTGGGATCTTCAATTCCTCATAACAATACAAATTAGTATCCCTACAATTTCCCCAAAAAATCGCTGACTCATATAATGTACAGAAACATCTACTGAGTCATATATAATAATTCTTGATAAAGTTCTCTTTCAGACTCTCCTACTGCTCGTTGAGGTTCCATCGAATCTACTTATCTGTGGTATGAGTTTTCTTCAAGTGTGACTTTTGTCCACAACGCCTATAGAATTTGGAAGTGGTCTGGATATCTCTGCTCTTGATTAGAATAGCTTCCCTGGCTGCTTTCCCAGTTTTAGTAATAAGCTCTGCCAATTCATCAGCTTTCCTTAGTCTCTCTCTGGCTTCAACTATCAGCCTTTCTTTGGCTGTGAAGTCGAGGCCCATCTCTACTGCGTCCCACAAGGCTTTCTCCTCAGCAATTTGTTTCGCTGTAAGCTTAGGAGCTTTCTTCATCAGCCTTTCAGACAGTGGCAGATTGTCAGTGTCAGACTCTTCAGTAGACTTAGAAGCTGATTTTTCAGTAGGCTTTTGCTGAGTCTTCTTAGGAGGTGTTAGCTTCAGCTGAGCTTTCTTCCGCTGAGCCTGAGTCTTTGACTACTTTGCCAAAGGGACTTTTGGCTTTCTCTTCAGTTTGGCCTCTTATTCCATTATGGCTTCCTGATCCAGATGAGCCTGCAGCTGCTGAGCTATGAGTTCAGGTGGAGTATCAGCTTGGACTCGTACACAGGCATGGAAGGAACCACAATCAAAGATAAAGTCCAAAAAGTCAGTACTGAAGAAAATCAGTTGGAATTCAAAGTTGAACAAACTACTGAGGGATCTTCAGAGCTACCAACCCCAGTTCAGCTGACCAGACTTAAAGCTGAATCAGAAGTCGCTGAACAGATTCCTGAGATTGCCAACTATTAGGATCTGGTGGACGCAGCTGTCAGGGCAAGGACGCAGATGCTGCTAAGATTCCTTAACTGGGATATTCTTGAAGAGAAAATCCAGCAGTACTCTATACCCACACTATTGGCAGAGGAGCAGCAACTTCAGTCTAAGATAGGGTAAGGAGAACCCTTAGACATTGCCTCCTTTGAGAATTTGAGGTCAGCTATTCTCTACTTACTTGAGCAGAAGTCTGCCTCCTCTCCCGTGAGGATGATGACTCAGCACCCAAACATGCAGAGCGGGGAGACTCTGCTGAGGGAAAAACTCCCAACGAGAAGAGCAATTCACCACCACCACCTCCTGCATATGGTGCTGCCCCTGTTGCGTCTTCTTCAAGACAACAACAACTCGCCGCCTCAACGGGCGAAATTCTTGAGCCAAACCGCCTCTTTCGAAGCTTCTAAAGCAGCCACATACTCTGCTTCCATGGTTGAGTCCGCAATGTATTTCTGCTTTGCACTCCTCCATGAAATAGTTCCACCACCTAAGGTAAACACATAACCCGAGGTAGAATTCTTCTCGTCTCTGTCAGCCTGGAAATCCGAGTCTGTATAACCCAAAGATACTTGATTATCTGACTGGTAAACAAACCTATAATCTCTAGTCCGTTTAAGGTACTTGAGAATATGCTAGACCCCAGTCAAGTGTTCCTTTCTAGGGTTAGATTGATATCTTGAGACCATGCCTACAACATATGAGATATCTGGTCTCGTATGAAGCATCACATATGAGGCTACGGACAGTAGAAGTAGATAGTACTAGCCTCACACTTTCTATCTCTTCAGGCATTTAAGGGCACTGATTCTTGGATAGAAAAATGCCATGTCTGAAAGGTACTGAACCTCTCTTGGCATTTTGCAAGCTAAAACGAGCATTAAAAGTGTCAATGTAGGACGCTTGTGACAAGCTTAACATCCTTTTCTGGCAATCTCGGATAACCTTGATCCCAAGGATGTAAGCAACTTCACCTAAGTCCTTCATTTGAAACTGCTCGGATAACCACGTCTTTATGTCTGATAACAATTCAACATTGTTGTCAATGAGAAGGATGTCATCTATGTAAAATGCAAGAAACATCACTGATCCGTTAACAAAAATACGGTACACATGCACCTCGTTAAGACAGGATACAAATCCATAGGATTTGACTACCTCGCCGAAACGCTGGTACCATAATCGAGAACCTTGCTCAAGTCCATAAATAGACTTCTTAAGCTTTCAAACTAGATACTCTTGGCCCTCCGTCACATAACCATCTGACTGTTTCTTGTAGATGTCTCTACCTTTTTCAAGGTGACCATTTAGGAATGCGATTTTTACATCCATTTGCTAGATCTCTAGGTTCATGTGAGCTGCTATGGCAAGGAGAATCAGAATGGACTTGATCATTGCTACATGCGAGAAGGTCTCTTCGTAATCAATACCTTCTTTCTGGGTAAAGCCCTTCGCCACTAGCTTGGCCTTAAACGCCATGATCTCTCCATTTGGTCCTCTCTTTCTCTGGTATACCCAGTTACTACCAATAGCCTTGCAGCCCTCAGGTAGTTCAATGATCTCGTATACATCTATATCAATTATGGACTTAAATTCTGAGTCCATGGCAATTCACTAGGAATCTGCATCTATATCTCCCACTGCTTCGTTGTAGGTCCAGGGATCAACGGTATCTTGTTCATATGTTGGGAGATGATCAGACATCTCCCCAGTGAACATATACCGATCAGGTGTAAATTTTACCCTCCCACTACGTCGAACAGTGCCAGGCGCTGTGTTAACAGATTGTGCAGTTGATTGTGGAGCTCTTTCTTGCACAACTGGCTCTGTGAGTGGATCTCGATCACCTTGTAATTCCTCGAGGATGATCTCGACTCGAGACTTGCGATTACAAATATAATCCTCCTCTAAGAACCAAGTGTTAGTGCTAACAACGATCTTCTGTTCTTTAGGATAATAAAAGTATCTACCCTACGTTTCTTTAGGATACCCTATGAACAACATCACTTCTGAACGTGATTCCAATTTGTCGACCTGCCTATTTAGTACATAAGCAGGATAACCCCAAATCCTTAAGTGGTCCATACTGGGTTTGTGCCCGCTCCACAACTCGAAAAGAGTCTTTTGTACCGACTTAGAAGGCACACGGTTCAGCATGTATGCTGCAGTCTCTAGAGCATATCCCCAAAAGGAAACAGGCAAAGTTGCATAACTCATCATCGATCGAACCATCTCTAAAAGAGTTCGGTTCCTTTTCTCTGATACACCATTCTGCTAAGGCGTGCCCGGTGTTGTCAGATGGGATGTAATCCCACATTCTGTCAAGTAGTCCTTGAACTCGTTGGATAGGTATTCCCTACCACGATCAGATCGTAATGTTTTGATTTCTTTACCTAGCTTCTTCTCCACTTCTGCTATGAATTCCTTTAAGGTTTCAAAGTAATTCGACCTGTGGGGAAGAAGGTAAATATATCTATACCTCGAGTAATCATCAGTTAATGTGACAAAGTACTCATACCCTCTATGAGCTTGTGTAGACATAGGTCCACATAAGTCAGAATGTATCAAACTTAATATTTTTGTGGCTCTATAACCCCTGGCCTTGAAAGGCCTAGTCATCATCTTTCCTTCCAAACAAGTTTTGCAAGGTTGAAATGGTTCAACTTGGAGAGACTCCAATGATCTATATTCCACCAACCTTTGAGTCCTGTTAAGATTGATGTGGCAATTGCAGTAACTTTCGATCCATTGCAGGAACTTTCGATCCATTGGTCATTGAGACTACCACCTCGCCATTACTCAATTGCCTTTTCTGCAAGAGGAAACAAGAACAGTTTCAGTTACAAGAGCGGCTCGTGTCTCTTCCTATTTTGCCTTGACATCTGGATTATTCAAGTGTCCATTCTTACCACTCTTGAAGAACCTTCCTTTCTCCTTTGACATTTTCATGTTGCCGGTAAGGATCGTCTTCTTACTCCCACTGCTCTTCTTGAATTGACCACCCTTTCTGATCTTTTTCTGGTTTCCGCCTTTTGGAGGATTCCTTGAGCTAATAGGGATATTCAAGACTTGAGCACTCGTTCTTAAACATAGCGGTCCTAATACAGAAGTTCTTATAGGACCTTTGCAGAGCATTTATTGGGATAGGTAAGATATCTCTTCCACTCTATGAAATTATTTAAAATTGTTAAACCCGTTAGGGTTTGGTTGGTGAGACTGTTTAGGAACTCGAAAAATATTTGAATAGACATATATGAAAAATATAATTTAAGCATGTAAGAAAGTTATATTTGCACATAATTCGTAATTAATATTCATTGTAACCTTTTGTAAAAACAATGATATTAAAAACCTCGAACAGCTCTAGGAATTCCACTCGCAAGCCATGCAGGTGGACATTTACTAGCGTAACCCTAAACAAAGCTATTTACCCAATTCTTTAATTCCAATCCAATCCTAGGTTCTTAAGATGAATGGAATTAATAGTTCGATATTCTGGACCATGTCACTATTAAAACGTGGGAAGGGACTTCGAGGGAAGTGAATTGTACCTGCGGTGACATCTAAGCATTGACCATTAATTTGACCAAAATAGAATCAAATTCTCGAAATTGAAATACTTACTCAAACCATGTCGTATTCAATTTGATCTAATTAGCCATCCTATTTAATTATTATCTTCTAGAGTACTCGTGTTTACTAGGCACGCAAGCCACGCAAGTAAACGTTTACGGCTTCACTCCCACTACTCAATAATAATTAAATATTTTTTTGGAAAATTCATCTCACAAAACTTGTAGCTCAAAGATGCAAGCAAGCAACGCAGGTGGACGCTTACTCACATAATCTTACTACTTCTGTGTAGAATCCAAGTAATGGAGGCCCGATTAAGTGTTTAATATCCAAATTAATGGAATCTAATTAAACATTTAATTTAAAGTTGTTTAGTCTTTTTATTCAAAAGGTTTGTTATGAATCATGCATCATCACATAATTCCTATATCATGCAATTTCTAAACGCACATAATAAAACGTGCTCGTGAAAATTAAAACGTGTTTCTCTAAGCTCAATTAATCAAATAATCGCATGCTAAAGCATAATAATAAATAAATACGCAAATAGGAAATTTAAAACATTGTTATCGGGATTTAAAACACGTAATTCCTAACTATTACATTGCCCGAACAAAATACAGATCATCGATATCGTGAAAAATCTTCGAATTTGAAAACTACATCAAAAATTGTCTTATGACACGTCATCAAGGCGTCTGCCACGTGTTAGACACATGGCAGACACGTGTCAGCAAGGGCCGACGTGGCGCGCCATGTCAGCCGCTACATCATCATCTTCTTCCTCCAGAAATCGCCGCCGCCGCCGCTGTTCAGCGCTGCCCGACGTTGCGCCGCCACCACCTTGGTTTCCTGCCGCCCGTGTCGGGACTGTGCGGCATCCCCACGCCGCGCAACAACAGGAATCGCGCTTGCGTGCGGCCGCGATTCTTGACGGCAGACAGGCGGCTGTCGCACCCCTCGAGCCCGGCGCCGCCGTCTTCATCCTCTCCCATCGCCCCTAGGCATGACCTACACGTCTGGGCGGCCTAATTCCGACAATAATTGCCGCCGCCATAACGGGAATCAAGCGAATTTTGCATCGCGTCGCTGGCGAGCTTCGCTGCTCAGATTCATGCTCTCCGAGCCGCGATTCAAATAATTGAAAGAGGGGAAACGTAAATGGAACACTCACGACCACTGTGTAATAGATTCCCGCCGAGATTAGTTCCTCAATTTCCCGAATTTCAAACGTTTCGCCGAAACAAATTCATGACGAGCAGCGAACTTCAGATGTTAATTGAGATCGCATCCAGGATCAGATGACCCCTTATGACCTATCGACACGAAGCTAGTAAGAGGAGGAATCCAGACGTTCAAGCCGATCGTCGATCGGACACTGGACGCTCCGGGAATCGCCGCCGCAATGCGCGGCTGAACCCTAGTAAACTAGGGTTTTCGGCAAAAAATAGGGTTCCATCTTCGTCTCGTTTTTTGTGCCTCCTGGACCAGAATTCAGTACAAAAATAGTACAATCACATAACAAATAGGTCCTATCAACTACTCGTGAATTTTCTCACGAGAAAAACGTTACAACGGGGTCAAAACAGTGGCTCGCAGGCCGCCCCAAACACGAAATTAGCCTGATAACGACGGAAATAAACCCTAATCATGATCCTAACAGCAACAATCAGAGCCTAAACCAGGCTCTGATACCAATTGAAAGGAAATAGGAGGTGAGAATCGATTACTTTGCTCCTACATATATTGTTGCAGCTCTGATTGTTGCTAATGTGTCAGATCTTCTAATCTGTGTCCCGGCTTTTTTCTCCCTCTAGGTAGTCAGAGAACTGGAAAAAATAAGATTATAGGCTTCAAGAGCCAATATAATATTAATATTTGTAGCCCATTAATTAAATTATATCCCTAATGGGCTTCTATACATTTAGCCCATAATATAATTAATTAATCTATTGGGCTACTAACATTTATCAATTAATTGGCCCAACCAATTAATTCCTGATAAAAATATTATTAAATAATGTAAAAATAAATTAATCTATTAATAATGATTTCTGAGAGACAATAAATAACTAGGCAACGAATTGGGCCAGATCAGGGATCTAATACAAGAAATAAAGCAGGGCCTAAGACTAATTAATTATCTATGCTCAGCCCAAAACAAAATTAATTAATAAACACAGATTCATTCCACTAGAGAATCCGTGCTTACTTACCCCTTTATCCCAAATTGAGCAAGGGCTTGTATTTTAGACTTAATCGATCTCCATATTTAAGATAGAAATATCCGTTAATTAATTAAGCTCACTGACAGCTTAAATTAATTAACATCTTATTATGTTCCTGACAAGTACCTCTCGACCTCATTAGCACACCTGAACTGAATCAACCGGCCGAGTTTAGTGAGATAATTCTTACGAGTTCCTTAGGGGATATTATCAACCCATTTTACTAGTATACGGTTGCAAGATAGAGACAAACAGCCCGAGCCACAAATAACTACTAACACCCAAGATACGTACATTCGGTTGCAATGACGTTCGCCATAGTAGGTCAAAGTGTAGATAGCCAAATGCGTTCAGCTGAAGTCTGACAAAGCTTAAGATCAGTTAAGTCACCGAGATCTTGGTTCTCCACTAAGGTCAGTTAGGAGAACACATCTCACTGTATCCATCAATACACCACCTTAAGTGTACCAGTAAAGACTGTTGGGTGATGATTCTATCCTCAGCATAGTCTTACTTAGTGGGAAATGATTCTATCTTCTATACTGAACCATGCTCAGCAGCCTAGTGCTCTGATTGTTGAGAAGATTTGGAGATCCCAAAACCCTATCTGATTGGTGAACCATTCTGTTGTAATCGTTATTTGTCTCTGAGGTTTCAGACTCAGTAGACACTCTGATCTGATCAAGGCGCTCAGTAGATTATCTGCATTAACACCAGAAGTAGAAGACTCAGTGATACTGGACTCAGCAGGAGCAGTATACTGAAAGGGTCAGTGGAACTGGACTCAGCAGGAGGAGTTCACTGAACTCAGAGCTGATCCTCAGTAGACTTTCCTCAGCTATCTACCTACTGAATACGGGATCAGACTCAACATCGGCAGACAGTCAGAACTGTCAAATACTTTTGAAAGATAATCAACATTGTCATATACGAGGAAGAGAGAAGTCAGCTTCAGTTTCCCTTGAAGTCTTTGTTGTCTAAACCACTCTATCCACCTCGACGAATGACAAGAACACACGTGTCTTCTCACCTGCTAAAGCTGCAGTCAACCCTTTACCTAAAAAGGTGGGAAAGTACATTGTTACCTACTTCAAAAGAGCCGTTTGCTACCAAAAGAGAGAGAGAAAGGAAGATCGTCTCCAACGGATCTTTTCCAATCTCTGCTCTATAAATAGAGGGACATTTCAAGAGAAAAAAAAGAATGCGCATAAGCTTAACAACGAAATCAAACACAAGCACTCAAACGAGCTAGAACCAGAAAACCCTAAGTCTTCCGCAAGAATTTGAAGATCTATCTCCGGTGAAAGACTACATTCTCAGCTCATAGGGAACCAAGCTAAACTGTTAGAAGAGCCTCTAGTATCCAAATTGACGATACACGAACCTAAAGCTTATTTCAGCTGTTCGTCGATCTAGAAGCCACACTCTCATTCCCTATCCCTCTAACCCTAAGCTCAAGAGAATATACTTATAGCTTAGACGAAGGAGTTCATATTTGAACCCAATCCTTATTGTAAAAGGACTCCTTCATAGTTGGAGAAGTTTGTCAAACACTTTAGTTTGATGCCTTTGTAAACTGGGACTTGCTCAGTATAATCCCCAAGCCAGGGCATTGTCCTGTGTACAAGCTGACTGAGACTAACTCAGTATAATAAATAGCCTCCTGAACTTTTCGGGAGAATGGACGTAGGATCGTGTGATATCCGAACCACTTTAAAAATCTGTGTCTTGTTATTGTTTTCTGATTACTGTTGCATTGATTTTACTGTTCATACTGAAAATCTTCTTAAAGTCATTCAACTGTCTCAGCATACTGAACTGACCACTTGCTGAACTGGGACTTGCTAAAACGGTTTTTCCACTCAACTGATTTGGGCCTACACTTTTCCGCACCGCTGAACTCTACCTGTTTTGATACTGAATTCGACTCGGCCGCCTAGCGAGATCTCAGTAGAGTCAGACTCTTTGCCACACACGATTCAGAACAGCTATTTGGTCTGCTGAATTATTTTAGTACGACACTTTCCTGAACAGGACTGTTCGTGTTCGAAGTTGAGAAAATCGAAATCAGGTGTATTCACCCCCCCCCCTCTACACCTGACCGTACACTCGGGACCAACAATTGGTATCAGAGCAGGAGTTCTTTAAGACTCTTGTCATCTTGAAACTGGTCTACTTGAACGGATCCGGAAAATCATTTTCACTGCATATCACTCTACATTCATATCATTAGTCGTTATGGTTGATATGTCAGGTATAAGAATGGTACCCATGTTCTTGGTAGAGAATTATGGGGTATGGCGAGTCAGAATGGAAGCACATCTGACATCCCTCCATGATAGTATGACTGAAGTGCTTGAAGATGGACCTATTGTTCCCATGATCGATAGTGTCGTGACTCAGGCCCCAGCTGAAGGAGGAGGAATGGTGACTGGGAAGAAGATCCCTAAAGACAGAAGTCTCTTCACTCCTAAAGAGAAGAAGCTTCACAACTTAGACCGAGTCGCCAGAAATGCCATACTGACCACTCTTAGTGATTCTTATCTTGGCAGGGTTCAGGAATGCAAAACAGCAAAGGAACTCTGGGACGCTCTAGCGCTACTAAGTCGTGGAACTCAGAAGATAAAAGCTAACAAACTGGCGCTGGAACTCCAAAAGCTGGAAAGCTTGTCTCTCATGCCTGGTGACAAAATAGAAGATCTGAACGTCAAATTTACGAATCTGATGAACTCCATCAATGAGCTGGAAAAGACATTCAGCAACCGAGAGATGAATCTCAAGATACTGAGGGCACTGCCGGACGGACACTGGACACCTTTTGCCACTTTATTGCGACATTCTGATTTAGATATCGTCTCTCCTAACCATATCTTTTCAGAACTTCAGACAGAAGAGTTTGAGTTCGACAGACCTCAACGAAAGCAAAGAGCTGAAGCTGACAATAAAATTGACCATGCCTTCAAAGCATCAGTCAGCGCAGCATCTCCAGCGACGAGCAAGACAACGAGTAAGACTGAACCTTCACTCAATGATCTACAAGAAGGAAGTCTCGCTCGAAGTACGCGTTGCTCGTCGTGAAGTATCGAAGGAGAAGGAGAGGCGCGAAAACCGACTAAAGCATACCGAGACACAAAAGGTAAGTCAGATTATACGCCAAAACGCACTCCTGACTCACAATCTTCTGAATGCAGAAAGAAGGATGACTCAGCACCATCAAAGGATAGTGAAAGCAAAGAAGAAAGAGTCATCACTTGCTACAATCGCAAAAAGCCGGGACACTATCAATATGATTGTCCTGAGCTCAGTAGTGCTGAACGCGCAGCACGTAAGGCAAGGAGAGAGAAATTCGCCCAGAAAAGACAATCCTACATAGCCGGCGAAATCTCAGACGACTCAAAAGAAGTCGACTCCTTCATGAATTCATCGGATGATGAAGCAGCTTTTATGGCCTTAGAGCTTGAAGCTGAAGAAACAACTGAAAAGTGCCTAATGGCAGGAGAAGAGGATGAGGTAAACTCTCATGAACCACTTAATTCCTCTTCACACTGCACACACGACACTGTTTCAGGTGCAGATGGGAATTTGGACATCACAACCGCATATGAAGAATTATTAGATGAACAAATTCAAATGAGTCTGCAGCTCAGTAAGACTCTTCAGGAATTGGATACCCTGAAAGTGGAGAATTAGAGACTTTCTCAGGAGAGTCAGGCCGCTACTGAAGCCGAAGGACTTGTGTTGAGACTCAGGGAGGAGATGAACTCTCTGATGGCCAAGTCTCAGCATCAAGAAGATCGGATTTCAGTTTTGATCAATGACCTGACTCAGAAAGATACTGAACTGAGTCAACTGAAGCAAGAACTGTCAGGACTTCGGACCAAGCACGACGTACTAAAAAAGAGTGATGATGTTTGGAAGAGCCTGATGACTGAGCGTTACATGGGCGCTGAAAAGAAGCTGGAGGCTATGCTTGCAAGCAACAAGCCCAAGCACTGTAAGGAAGGACTTGGCTTCAACCAGGAAGATTCCTCATCTGCCCCCATACACTCAGAAGTGCGTCTAACTGATAGGTTTGTTCGAGGAGAAACAATTAATGCAAATGTTCTGAACCCCTCAGCAAAGAACAAACAAAAGACGAAAGCACCTCATCCTACGCATCAGTATTCTGACCAGAAGATCAGTACTCAAACACCCCAGTTCAGTCAAGGGGGAACTAGCAGAGTTCAATGGGCTGATCAGTATGGACCACCTCAGTTGATACATCCAGCTCAGTATGGGTCATATTACTATGATCCTATAGTCAGAAGAGGTTCCAAGAGTCAGAAAAAGAAGAAAATCGCACAAAAGGCAAAGGTCGGCGATCCACCGGCTCGAAGATCCGGACTCCCGAACCCGAACGACTAAGAAGTCGGCTTTGACCGATCCGGTGGTCAAGTATATTGACTCAAGTGGAAAGAAACTGTCTGAAACCACCAGGGTTGTTAGACAGATTTGGGTTACTAAAACTAACATCTAAGGACCCAAAAACAAAATAAAGGGTACCTGAATATAATTAGGTTTTGCAGGTGCACAATGATCCTTGGTATGTGGACAGTGGATGCTCAAGACATATGACGTACCAAAGGAATCTACTGAAGAATTATATAGATGAAGAAGGACCCAGAATCGAGTTTGGAGACAATGCAAAAGGCTATACAAGAGGATATGGAGCACTCAGCATTGGAACTGCCATAGTTCCTAGAGTATCATATGTTGAAGGACTTCAGCATAATCTTCTCTCTGTTAGTCAATTCTGTGATAACTCGAATAGAGTGATTTTTGACACTGGTTTCTGTGATGTCATTGATAAATCCACAGGGAAAACAGTGTTATCAGGTTCGCATAAAAAGAATATATATGTAGCTGACTGGAACTTAGTAGAACCTGAAGCTTGTCTGTTGGCGAAAATAGACAACCGTACAGGATGGCTTTGGCATAGGAGACTCAGCCACCTCAACTTTAAGACGCTCAACAAGCTAGCAAGAAACACTCTAGCAAGAGGACTGCCGAATGAAGTATTCAGCAAAGACACTCAGTGTGAAGCATGTCTGAAGGGAAAGCAAACAAGGAATCAAAATCCACCTGTTCCATCTCCGTCCACTGATGGAATCCTTCAGCTGCTACATATGGATTTGTTTGGTCCAGTCTCTCTAGTGACGATCAGAGGCAAGAAGTATGCTTTAGTAGTCATAGATGACTACTCGCGCTACACATGGGTCATATTCATTGCCAACAAGTCTGACGTCAAAACAGAGTTACCAACGCTTCTGAAAAGGCTCAGTGTCGAGAAGAACACCAGAATTAGAAAAATTTGTTCTGACAGAGGAACTGAGTTCCTTAATTCCATGGTAGAGGAGTTCTGCAAAGCAGAAGGAATAGAGCATGAGACATCGGCTGCCCGCACACCTCAGCAGAATGGAGTTGCTGAACGAAAGAACAGGACTCTCAAAGAAGCAGCTAGAACTCTACTCGCAGACTCAGGACTCCCAACCAAATTCTGGGCAGAAGCAACTCACACTGCATGTTATACTCAGAACCGATCTCTACTGACAAAGCAGCATAAGAGAACACCATATGAACTATGGAACGGCAGGAAGCCTTCTTTATCTTATTTCCATATCTTTGGTTGTTCGTGCTTTATTCACAATAATGGGAAAGATCAGCTGAAGACTTTTGATAGCAAGTCAGATCAGGGAGTTTTCTTAGGATACTCTCGGGTCAGCAAAGCTTTCAGAGTATTCAACTATCAGACCCTTTGCGTGGAAGAAAGCCCTCATGTTGTTTTTAATGAGTTTGCTACTGAAGACAGGACCAATAACTCTAAGTCTGAATCTGAGGACATCAGTACGCAGCTACAGGATCTGAACCTAAAAGACAAACCTGAAAAGATCCAGCTATGTTGGGATGATGATTCAGACGAAGAAACTGAAGACAAGTCTACTGAATCTCAACTAGCAGAGCAAGTAGCTGAATAAATTGACTCTCCTGAACAGAGTCAATCCCAGGTAACTCAGGTCGATGAAGAAACCTTAGAGGTAACTGAGACCACTACTGAGAGTAACAACTCAGGGGGAACATCTATTAATGTTCCCGAGCCGAATGCCCCCGAACACCGGAAACTCAGTAGATCACACTCTCATTACTGAATTGCTTCAATCTCAGAATAGTACAACTGAAATGCCTAACTCACCTACTATCTGTGTTGATCAAATTTCAGATGAAGAGCTGAAATATCGTAGATCATGGCTAGATGCTCACACTCCTGATCTAATCATTGGAGATCCTTCAGCAAAAGTCAAGACAAGATCCAGATTCTGTCAAGGGGAAAGCGCATTATATTCCTGCTTCTTGTCTACTGAAGAGCCTCAGACGATTGAGGATGCACTTAAAGATGCTGACTGGATCATAGCTATGCAGGAGGAGCTGAATCAGTTCACGAGAAACGATGTTTGGGAGCTTGTTGACAGACCCCGGCATCAACACGTCATTGGAACAAAATGAGTCTTCAAGAACAAGCAAGATGAAAACAACATTATAGTAAGGAACAAAGCAAGGCTCGTGGCCAAAGGCTACTGTCAAGCTGAGGGAATAGATTTCGATGAGACATTCGCTCCAGTTGCAAGATTGGAGGCAATCAGACTATTCCTAGCCTACGTAACACATCAAAGATTCAGAGTCTATCAAATGGATGTGAAGTCTGCGTTCCTAAATGGCGTACTGAAAGAAGAAGTCTATGTAGAACAACCGCCCGGCTTTCAGCAGGGACATCAGGTTTACAGACTCAGAAAGGCTCTATATGGGTTAAAACAAGCACCCAGGGCTTGGTACGATACCCTGTCAGAGTTTCTTCTTCAGAAAGGTTTTCAAAAAGGCATAGTAGATTGCACGCGGTTCAGCATTCGACTGGAAGACGACTTATTACTCGTGCAGATCTATGTAGACGACATTATCTTCGGATCAAAGAACGTCGTCATGTGTCAGCAGTTTGAGAAAATGATGAAGGACAAGTTCGAGATGTCAATGATGGGTGAAATGAACTATTTCCTCGGCTTTCAAGTCAAACAATCTAAAAAGGGAACGTTCATTAACCAAGGCAAATACACTCGAGACCTCATCAAAAGATTCGGTTGCACATCCGGCAAACCTATCAAGATCTCGATGGACACGAATATGAAAATCGATCTTGATAAAGAGGGAGTATCAATAGACCAAACTGAATTTCGTGCTATCTCAGAGGAACACCTGACATGGGTTTATGGTATCCAGCTGATGATAATATTGAACTAACTGGTTACTCTGATGCTGACTATGCAGGATGTAGAATTGACCGAAAATCAACTTCAGGAACTTGTCAGTTCCTAGGCAGTAAGCTGATCTCATGGTTTTCAAAGAAGCAGCACTCAGTAGCCACGTCAACTACTGAAGCTGAATACATGGCTGCCGAAAGTTGTTGCGCCCAAATCCTTTGGCTGAGACAGCAGCTAAGAGACTATGACGTCATTCAGAATGAAGTGCCGATATTCTGCGACAGTACCAGTGCGATTGCAATCACTCAAAACCCTGTACTACACACGAGATGCAAGCACGTGGACATCATACATCACTTCATTCGTGACCATGTCGAAAAGCAGGATATCAGGATGGAAAAGATCCATACTGACAAACAAAGGGCTGATATTCTGACCAAGCCTCTAGCTGAATCCAGATTCAAAGAACTTTCAGTAGAGCTAGGTCTGTTGGATCCTACTGACCCCAGTCAGTAAGAAGGTTCCAAGAGAAGATCATTCATTAAGGGGGAATGATCACTCTCAATACTGAGTAAATTCAGTACGTAGAGACAGAAAACCATCTACACGAGGTATCAGCTGACTACTATGTTCAGCTGACAGGTTTGCGTATCTCTACTCAGTAGTAACGAATAAAACCGTAATGCATTTATGATGAAGATTCAGCATGCTATTAAATATCCTAAGTTTGTCATTTATTATTAACGGCTTATATTTATTGCACGACATTCCATACATAAGTTTGCTGAACTCTGCACGCATTTAATGCATGTCATCTCATAGTTACTACTTAGGCATATTTACAACTGGCTTTGACTTAGGCAGCATATGTGATCATTACTTAGTATATCTTTTAATCTTGACCGTCCATCTCATAAAGCAAGTTTAAACTCAGCCTTTGATCGAAAACCGTTCACCTTCACGTTAGATATATATTTTCAATCATATCTTAGAAACCGCCATTACGGCACTTAAAATCCTCTGCATCCGAAAATTCTGAGATCATTTCTTGCAAATCCCCTCTTGCATATCCTTTCAGAATCTCAATCTCTCTTTCGGTATGCTTATTACAACTGCTACACGAATTAATTTTCTTTTTCAGAATCGCTATACAAACTGTTTTATTTAAATCGATACTGATAAATGCTAGTGTAACAGGTACAATGGCGAGTATAAATATTTCGGTGTCTGCTCCAGCTAACATGCAAGAAATCCTGGACAAGGACCGTGTTTGGTTCGAGCCAACCATGGAGTTCGACGCCTGTGATCTCGATTATATGGACGAGATCTTCTCAGCTCTCAGAGAGTCAGGGCTTGAAAGTTTTCTTTCAAGGAAGCCGACATACTTCCTCCCTAGGCAGGTGGCCGAAGTTTATCTTAACTCTGACTCAGTAGGCGGGGACATAATCGGAAGATTCGTCGTTCACGAGATCAAGAATGCTTTTCCGATACTGAAGCAAATATCAGTCAAGGGGGCGCTAAAGAGAAGTTTTGATCTTCCTTCTGAAGGAGCCAGTACTGTGGGGTACAATGATGATCATGTAGATGACTACTTGACAATATTCTGTGGAAAGCCCACGACCTTCAGAGCTGCTTTTCCTAAAAACAACATGCTTGCCTCGATCTGAGCTTTGGCTTATATTGTGACGCAGCTACTGACCAGCCAAGCAGGCTCATTCGATCAAGTATCGAGGCTCAAGATCCAGCTCATGATGGCCATATATGATAGAGCTCAGATCAATTGGACGGAGTTCTTTATCCGTGATTTCATGGCTCAGGCGGCCAAATCCGACAAGGCCTCTTGCACGCTGAGTGCAAAGGGCAAGCTCCTTTATGGACTTAAGTTGTCCATAATGATAGAGGAAGTCTGTGGATCTGAACCAATAACCTACAGTGACAAGGAGTATTTTAATGTAAAGAAGGTCAGATTCCACAACAAGACTGCTGCTCTTCAGCAGATCGGGTCAGGTCCCTCAGCCGTAACTCAGCAGACTAAGCCTCAGCAGGCTACACCCTCGAAGAAGAGAACACCTCCTGCAAAAACTCCAAAGGCACCAGCTAAGAAACTGAGGAAAGCCATTCCGGACATGCCTACTGAACCTGAGGTCTCTCCTGAAGTTCCTGCTGCTCAGGCTACTCAGCAACCTATTCAGCCTCAGCGGCTGATAGACGAGTCAGAATCATCTGAGAAGACTCAATCAGTGGAGAAGGCCGTCTCCACTGAGGAACCCATAGAAGTGGAACAAGGGGATGCTACAGCAGCACATAGCGAAGAGATTCAGCGTCTTGACAACCCCCTCTCAGTTCCACCACTCAGCAGTGTGCCTCCTGCCGAGACTCAGAACGTCTCCCATAGACTTGGAGTCTGAGACGGCGTCGAAGAAGAGACAATTGGGATGGAAGCTTCGAGTGATCATATCCAGAGCATCCCGAGAGATTCTTCAACGGATTCCGAGCTTGCCGACTACTCGATTTGTTGCTCATTGCAAAATCGGCAAGGCTCCACATGTTGCTTGCGATTTCGGGAGTGGCCCCATCTACAACATCTAGTACTCCACTACTCCCGCCAACAGCCTTCATGAAGAAGAATTGAAGTTGAGGGAGCAAATAGGCTATTCTCGAGCCCGCCGACCTCGGCACCATGGAGAACCCGAGGGCTGCTATGCCGGCAATGATACATGACAGGCAGCTAGCAACCGGCCCAACACCCTCAGATGGATCAGACCACGATGGTCAAGATCCACCCAGTGATTCAGGGCCTGGAAAGCCTGATGAGGGAAATACCCAGGACAAGGATACACATGCTACTGAACAAGCTCAACCTCCACTCCTTATCCTTGGACCTACGAAGTCCACGGCTGGTGCTTCGTCCTCAGCAGAGCCCGCTCAGCTCTTGCTGGAGTCGACTTACGAAGCAGCGCCCAGCCCAACTGCCAAGAGATCTCGATCCGTAGCGAAAGCTCTCACCGCTCAGGGAATCCAGAATCGAGCTCTTGCGAAGGCCATCCACAAGGTGTGGAAACAGACTACGCTAGCCACAACCACTGAGCTACAGGGGCTGAAAACATCAGTATCACAATCAGCCGCCCCTGTTGTCTCTGCAATTGTATCCGAAGCTTTGGCTAAGCAGTAGAAGCAGTTTGATGATTAGCTCAAAATCATTTAGGAAGGACAAACCAAACTTCTCGAAGCATTCCAGGCTTCAATGTCCACTCATACTGAGTCCTTCACTGAACAAGCCCAGGCCACGAAAATCCGACTTGACAACATTCAACTGGTCGTGGAGGATAAGATTTCGAGAAGCCGACCAGAATTCAAGGCGAAGGATGACCTCTCCCATAAGCAATACTCGGAGGAACCGACTAATGAGAGGAATGAACCGCACTTGGCGCCGACAAAGATCCATGACAGACTGGACGAACTGTCCGCTGTCTACAAACGCCTAGACAAGAAGGTACTCGTCCCTACCCCGACTGTAATTGATGATGCCAAAAAGGGGGAAGGAAAAGAGAAGAGTACTGAAGGAAAAGAGAAGAGTACTGAGAAGCCGACCCCTACCAAAACTGCTGAATTACTTAAGGGGACAGCTTCACTGATGTCTGAGAAAAGACCAAGTCCGTGGCCGAGATAAGCGGGGACTCGGACTCGGACGGAGGGTAAGGCCCAGGGTGTCTTGGCTGCGAGCACAGCTGAGACTGGCCCAAGTGGCTCAGGAACCCAGGCTACTCATGCAACCCAGACTCCGATTGATATTATCAAGGAAGTTGCAGAGTATGCTGAGCAGGAAGAGTCAGAAGAGGAAGAGGCTCCTCTCCCTCCACCTGTTCAGGGAAAAGGCAAGAAAGTGCTGATTCTCCCAACCCCTCCAGCCAAGAAAACGAAGAGATACATTTCAGCTGAGGAGGAGGCTCAAATTGCAGCTGATGAGAAGCTGGCAAGGGAGATTGCTGAAACAGAAGCTGCTAATAAACCAAAGTCTAAGCCTGTCAAAGGAAAGACAAAATCTTCAGCTCGAGGAGGAAGAAAACCTGCTAGGTTACCTCCAAGGAAACTGATTATCGAGGATGAAGAAGATAGGGAGAAAGAGAAGGAGCAAAAGCAGCAAAGCACTGAGAAGCAGGGTACATCAAAAGAAAAATCAAGTACCCCTGCTGAATCTGAAGACATTCCTCAGAAAGCCACTGAAGCCCAAGATGATGAGATTAAGGCCATATTTGACCAAATGAACAGATACTTATACAGAGGCGAAGAGGCTAGACAAGTTCAGGCTGCCAGAGACAGAATCTGGGAGGCAGACCTTGAAGCACTGACGAAAAGGACTGAGGAAGAGGCCAGGCTGAGAATACCTTCAAAAGCTGATATTCCTTATCGATACAGGAGGTTCAGGAAGCCAGCTGATCTGAAATCTCACAGATGGCCAAAGACAGATAATTGGATACCTGCTCAATTTACTCAGAGATGGGAATCGGCAAAGATAGAGTTCATCAAGCTCAATTATTTCTGGAGGTTCTGGCCCAACATGACTAAGGTTGATGCCTACACAGAATGGATGATGATAAGTGAACCTGATCTATACATATACTTGCATAAAGCCGTATCTGAAGGTATAGAGGTCAGTGTTCCGGAGCCCAGAATCATACCTCCACCTAGAAGAAATGATGACTCAATCCACTTTGGGGTAATAGAAGCTGAAGTGAAGTATCTTTGCATCAAAGAGAGAACTAGACGAAGATGAGCCGGCGAGACTTTGCTTGCATACTTGAAGCCGAGGAAGAACACATACCGGATGTATGGAGTGCCACCGCTGCCCGACGCAATCTCAAGGATTCATGGACAGGATCAAGCAGTTTAAGAGCTCCTAGGCTTAGTTCTGATCTTCCTAGCTTAGCAAGATTTGTAATTGTACTGATCTGAATAACTCATATATACAAATCTGATTTTGGCTCTGACAACCACTTGTTGTCTATACAGCCGTGTTTGTATTATGCTTTAACACTCAGAATCACTGAAGTGATTACTGACTCACACACTCACTATTTACTTTCTTGTCAGTTTATTACTTTGTTAGATTCTGCTAGTCTAGTTTCTATGTAATGGGGGAAATTGTGTTTTGCCCTGTTTTATCAGTAGTCTAGAACTGTTGAAACAACTCCACTGATCTTACCTGTAATATTGCAAGGGGCTCTGTTTATGTTGTTTAGTGTTAGCATAGATGATAGGTTTTGGCATCATCAAATAGGGGGAAATTGTTGGAATGATGATTCTATCCTCAACATAGTCTTACTTAGTGGGAAATGATTCTATCTTCTATACTGAACCATGCTCAGCAGCCTAGTGCTCTGATTGTTGAGAAGATTTGAAGATCCCAAAACCCTATCTGATTGGTGAACCATTCTGTTGTAATCGTTATTTGTCTCTGAGGTTTCAGACTCAGTAGACACTCTGCTCTGATCAAGGCGCTCAGTAGATTATCTGCCTTAACACCAGAAGTAGAAGACTCAGTGATCTTGGACTCGGCGGGAGCAAAGATATCGAAAGAGTCGGTGGAACCGGACTCGGCGGGAGCAGCTCATCGAACTCGGAGCTGATCTTCGATGACTTTCCTCGGCTATCTACCTACCGAATACGGGATCGAGACTCGGCATCGGCGGCACGGTCGAATCGTCAAATACTTTTGAAAGACAATCGGCATTATCATATACGAGGAAGAGAGAAGTCGGCTTCGGTTTGCCTTGAAGTCTCGTGCTTGTCTCAACCACTCTATCCACCTCGACGAATGACAAGAACACACGTGTCTTCTCACCGCTAAAGCTGCGATCAACCCTTTACCTAAAAAGGTGGGAAAGTATATTGTTACCTACTTCAAAAGAGCCGTTTGCTACCAAAAGAGAGAGAGAAAGGAAGATCGTCTCCAACGGATCTTTTCCAATCTCTGCTCTATAAATAGAGGGACATTTCAAGAGAAAAAAAAAAGAATGCGCATAAGCTTAACGACGAAATCAAACACAAGCATTCAAACGAGCTAGAACCAGAAAACCCTAAGTCTTCCGCAAGAATTTGAAGATTTATCTCCGGCAAAAGACTACATTCTCAGCTCATAGGGAACCAAGCTAAACTGTTAGAAGAGCCTCTAGTATCCAAATCGACGATACACGAACCTAAAGCTTATTTCAGCTGTTCGTCGATCTAGAAGCCACACTCTCATTCCCTATCCCTCTAACCCTAAGCTCAACAGAATATACTTATAGCTTAGACGAAGGAGTTCATATTTGAACCCAATCCTTATTGTAAAATGACTCCTTCATAGTTGGAGAAGTTTGTCAAACACTTTAGTTTGATGCCTTTGTAAACTGGGACTTGCTCAGTATAATCCCCAAGCCACGGCTTTGTCCTGTGTACATGCTGACTGAGACTAACTCAGTATAATAAATAGCCTCCTGAACTTTTCGGGACAGTGGACGTAGGATCGTGTGATATCCGAACCACTTTAAAAATCTGTGTCTTGTTATTGCTTTCGATTATTGTTGCATTGATTTTACTCGTTCATACTGAAAATCTTCTTAAAGTCATTCAACTGTCTCAGCATACTGAACTGACCACTTGCTGAACTGAGACTTGCTAAAACGGTTTTTCCACTCAACTGATTTGGGCCTACACTTTTCCGCACAGCTGAACTCTACCTGTTTTGATACTGAATTCTGACTCAGTCAGCTAGCAGATCTCAGTAGAGTCAGACTCTTTGCCACACACGATTTAGAACAACTATTTGGTCTGCTGAATTATTTCAGTACGGCACTTTCCTGAACAGGACTGTTCGTGTTCGAAGTTGAGAAAATCGGAATCAGGTGTATTCACCCCCCCCCCCTCTACACCTGACCGTACACTCGGGACCAACAAAGACAAGCAGCCAAGACAAGCCACTTCTTATCTAAACTGCATCCTTAAGTTGTCTCAGCTGTGATAACTGTTTATATCTTGTCAGTTCAACCAATTTGTGTTGTCTTCTGTGATACATGACACACCACACAAATCTAACTTTTGTACAAGATAAAGGATTACATGTACAAATATATATATTTATCAGAGAGGAGAATAAAATAGTGGTAGGGACAAAACACATTTTATACAAGCATAAAATTTTCTTCTAGTATACAAAATCCTAACAGCCATCAGATTATTCCTTGCTTTCGCAACACATCAACGATTCAGAGTTTATCAAATGGATGTAAAGTCAACGTTCATGAATGGCGTTCTGAAAGAAGAAGTCTATGTGGAACAACGTCCTAGCTTTCCGCACGGACATCAGGTGTATAGACTCAGAAAAGCTCTGTACGGGTTAAAACAAGCACCCTGGGCTTGGTACAATACCCTGTCTGAGTTTCTTCTTTAGAAAGGTTTTCAGAAGGGCACCGTGGGTCGTAATCTATTCAGTATTCGTCTAGGTGACGACATTCTACTTGTGCAGATCTACGTAGATGACATGAACTTCGGTTCAAAGAATGTCATCATGTGTGAGCAATTCAAGAAAATGATGGACAAATTCGAGATGTCAATGATGGGAGAGATGAACTACTTCCTTGGATTCCAAGTTAAACAATCAGAAAAGCGAACATTCATCAATCAAGGCAAATACACTCGAGACCTCATAAAAAGTTCGGTTGCGGATCCAACAAACCAGTCAAGATCCCGATGAACACAAATATGAAGATAGATCTTGACAACAAGGGAGTATTAGTAGACCATACTGAATTTCGTGCTATTATTGGTTCACTATTATATCATACTGCTAGCAGACCTGACATAACTTATGCTGTAGGTGTCTGCGCTCGATTTCAGACGAATTCTAAGCAGAGCCACATGGACTCAGTAAAGAAGATTCTCCGCTATCTCAGAGGAACACCTGATATGGGGTTATGGTATCCAGCAGATGATAATATCGAACCAACTGGTTACTCTAATGCTTACTACGTAGGTTGCAGGATTGGCCAAAAATCAACTTCAGGAACTTATCAGTTCCTCGGTAGTAAACTCGTTTCATGGTTCTCCAAAAAATAGCATTCAGTAGCAATGTCAACTACTGAAGCTGAATATATGGTTGTCGGCAGTTTTTGCGCCCAAATCCTTTGGCTGAGACAGCAGCTACGAGACTATGACGTCGTTCAGAATGAAGAGCCAATTTACTGCTACAGTACCAGTGCCTTGCTATTACTCAGAACCCTGTTCTACACACAAGATGCAAGCACGTGGACATCAGACACCACTTCATTCGCGATCATGTCGAAAAGAAGGATATTAAAATCGAGAAAATCCATACTGATCGTCAAAGGGCTGACATATTGACCAAACCACTAGCTGAAACAAGATTCAGAGAACTTTCAGTGGAGCTATGTCTGCTGGACCCTACTGACTCAACTCAGTAAGCAGTTTCAGAAGTAGCGATCACTCAGTAGAGTCGATCACAGTAGAGTAAGAGCATTCAGTAAGGGGGAATGTCTACTCTCAGTACTGAAGACGTTCAGTACACAGAGATTCAGCAACCAACTACACGAGGTATCAACTGACTACAATGTTCAGTTGACAGGCTTGCGTATCTCTTTCAATAGTCAACTCAGCATATTTTTCAATGAAGAAGGTGGTGTCATAAAGAAGCTCAGCATCGCACTTAATGCCTTATAGAATGTCATTAAATAAATTCATTTTCATTTATTACACGACATTCTATGCTCACTTTGATGAACTCTACTTTGCATTTAATGCGAGTCGAATCTCCTTGCTCATAAACAACTATTTACGTCTGAGATTTGACCGGGTGGCATGGTCATCATTACTCTTTTTAATCTCATAAAATTGTGACTGTCTACTGAAAAGCGGGATTTAATCCCAACCGTCGATTAAAAACGTTTCACATCAAAAAATAAACTATATATCGACGCTATCTTCTTCAACCCGCCATTTTGGCCATTACCATTTCGGCAACTCCTTAAGAATTCTCTGAAATCATTCAGCATCCATAACTACTTTCACTTAATTCAGAGCTCTTCTTACGGTAACACTAATTTTCTAAAGCTTTTGCTGACTAACTCTAGTTTCAAGTGCTAACCATCTTTTTTGCAGTTATAATCATGTCGAACCTTTAAGTCACTACTCCGGCGGATATATTCAAGATCCTGGATAAGGATAGGGTGTGGTTCGAGCCCATGATGAAGTTCGACTCCAACGGCTTGGACATCATGGAGGAAATTTATGATGCCTTGCGAGCATCTGGGCTGGAGTTGTTTATGTCAAAGAAAGCCTCCTTCTTCCTGCCTCACTAGATCGCATAGGTTTATCTTAATATGGAGGAGGAAGATGGGGACGTGGTTGGAACCTTCAGAGTTCATGACATCTAGAATCCAACCACAGTAGCTCCACATCTGAAGAAGATCTCTTTGAAGCAGTCCCTTATCAGCAGCTTCAGACTTCCTTTAGACGGCATCAGTCCTGCCGGTTACAAGGATGATATTCTCGACGAGTACCTAACTATGTTTTGTGGGAAGCAACCACGTTCAGAGCTGCATTCCCCAAGAGCAGCATGCTTCCATAGTTCAGAGATTTGGCCTACATCGTTACTCAGATTCTGACCAGCCAGGCCGGCTCATTTGATCAGGTTTCTCAGCCTAAACTTTAGATGAAGATGGCCATATACGACAGAGCACAAATCAACTGGTCTGTTGTATTCATCAAGGAGTTTCAGGCACAGGCAGCAAAGTTCGATCAGCCAGCTCGCCGCCTGAGTGCCAAAGGGAAGCTATTGTATGGCATGAAGTTGTCCGTAATGATCGAAGATCTGTGGATCTCATCCTGTCACTTATGCTGACAAGGAATACTTCAACACCAACAAGATCAGATTTCACAACCAAGCCAGCTCATTGCAGCAGATTGGCGTTGGTGCTGGAGATGGCAAGGGCAAGAGGAAGTCCCCGACCCCTCAAAAGCAGGGAACTACTCCTCAAAAGAAGTGGAAGGCCTCAGTAGAGATGACCATCGTAGTTGCTCCCTCTGTTCCTCAGTTACTTGATGAGGACATTGAGTCAACTAAGGCTGATTCAGAAGAGAAGGGAGATTCAGCTGAGCACGACGCTACAGCTGAACAAGCCGTCTCAGTAGAACAGGGGACTACTACTCATGTCTTGACTCCTCCTCCCCTATCTCCACTGGACGTCCCTCCACTTAGCAGTTTGCCTTCTGCTGAGAAGGATCAGTCTCCCACAGATGTGGATAAGTTGGAGACTGATACTGAAGCCGAGATACTTGGGTTCGAGCTTTCCTTGCTTGAATCCAGAGCTTCCCAAGATGTCTCTGAGGACATTCCTGAGATCTCAAGTCACTCAGAATTGGTAGATATTGTTGTCAGAGCAAGGCTTCAGATGCTCATCAGATTCCGGGACTGGATCACCCTTGAGCAGTCGATCAGATTCAGGTCCGCGGAACTTCTAAATTCCGATGAGCTACATCTCCATCAGTAGATAGGCTATGAAGAGCCTGCTGGCGTTAGCTCCGTCGATGACCTTAGGGCGGCCATGCTGGCCATACTCGAAGACAGATACACATCTTCTGAGGCCGTCTCTATGGAAGGTTCAGCTGGTCAAGATGACCCAGAACCACCCAGTGATGCAGGAACTGAGAAACCTGCTGAGGGTACTCAACAGGAGCAGCAGGAAGCTCAACCCTCGCATCAGAATAACCAGTTAGTTCAATATTATCATTTGTTGGATACCATAAAACCATGTCAGGTGTTCCTCTGAGATAGCGGAGAATGTTCTTTACTGAGTCCATGTGGCTCAGCTTAGGATTTGCCTGAAATCGAGCGCAGACACCTACAACATAAGTTATGTCAGGACTAGTAGCAGTTAGATATAATAAAGAACGAATAATTGCGCGAAATTCAGTATGGTCTATTGATACTCCCTCTTTGTCAAGATCGATTTCAATGTTCGTGTTCATCGGGATCTTGATTGATTTGCCGGATGTACAACCGAATTTCTTGATGAGGTCTCGAGTGTATTTGCCTTGATTTATGAACGTTCCCTTCTCTGAATGTTTGACTTGAAATCCAAGGAAATAATTCATCTCTCCCATCATTGACATCTCGAATTTGTCCTTCATCATTTTCTCAAACTGTTGACACATGATGACATTCTTTGATCAAAATATAATGTCATCTACGTAGACCTGCACAAGTAAGATGTCGTCATCCCGATGAATACTAAATAGTGTGCGGTCTACTGTGCCTTTCTGAAAACCTTTCTGAAGAAGAAACTCAAACAAGGTATCGTACCAAGCCCTGGGTGCTTGTTTTAACCCGTACAGAGCCTTTCTGAGTCTATACACTTGATGTCCCTGCTGAAAGCTGGGAGGCTGTTCTACATAGACTTCTTCTTTCAGTACGTTGTTAGTAATGCTGACTTCACATCCATCTGATAAACTGTAAAGCGTTGATGTGTGGCATAGGCAAGGAATAGTCTGATTGCCTCCAATATTACAACTGGAGTGAACGTTTTGTCGAAATCTATCCCTTCGGCTTGACAGTAGCATTTTGCCACGAGCCTAGCTTTGTTCCTTACTATAACGTTGTTTTCATCACGCTCGTTCTTGAAGACCCATTTAGTTCTGATCACATGTTGATGTCGGGGTTTGTCAACAAGCTCCCATACGTCGTTCCTTGTGAACTGATTCAGCTCCTCTTGCATAGCAATGATCCAGTCAACATCTTTAAGTGCATCCTCAACTGACAGAGGTTCTTCAGTAGACAAGAAGCATGAATATAGAGCACTCTCTCCCTGACAGAATCTGGATTTTGTCTTTACACTTGCTGAGGGATCTCCAATGATAAGGTCTGAAGAGTGAGCATCCAGCCACAATCTACGATGTTTTAACTTTGCATCTGAAATTTGTTGAACACAGATAGTAGGTGAGTTAGGAATTTTAGTTGTACTATTCTGAGATTGAAGCAATTCAGTGACAAGAGTTGGGGCTACTGAGTCACCAGGTTCAGGGGAACTTCATTTGTTCCCCCTGAGTTGTTATTCTCATTAGAGGTCTCAGTTACCACTTGGGTTTCTTCATCGACTTGAGTTACCTGAATTAATTTTGTTCAGTAGAATCAATCTGTTTAGCTACGTTTGCTGCTGGCTGAGGTTCAGTAGACTTGTCTTCATTTTCCTCTTCTGAATCATCACCCCAACAATGCTGGATCTTTTCAACATTATCCTTTAAGCTTAGATCATGTAGCTGTTTACTGATGTCCTCAGATTCTGAACTTGAATTTCTGCTCCTGTCCTTAGTAGCAAACTCATTAAAAATAACATGAGGGCTTTCCTCCACGCAAAGGGTCCGGTAGGTAAAAACTCTAAATGCTTTGCTGACCCGGAAGTATCCTAAGAAGACTCCCTGGTCTGACTTGTTATCAAAAGTCTTTAAATGATCCTTTCCATTATCGTGGATAAAGAACGAACACCCAAAAATATGAAAATAAGATAAGAAAGGCTTCCTGCCGGTTCCATAATTCATATGGTGTCTTCTGATGTTGCTTTGTCAGTAGTGATCTGTTCTGAGTGTAACATGCAGTATCAGTTACTTCTGCCCAGACTTTAGATGGGAGTCCAGAGTCTGCGAGGAGGTTTCTTGCTGCTTCTTTGAGTGTTCTGTTCTTTCTTTCAACAATCCCATTTTGTTGAGGCGTGCGTGCAGCAGACGTCTCATGCTCTATTCCTTCAGTTTTGCAGAACTCTTCCACCATTGAATACAGGAACTCTGTTCCTCTGTCTGAACGAATCTTTCTGAGTTTGGTGTTCTTCTCGATACTGAGCTTTTTCAAAAGCGTAGGTAACTCTGTTTTGACGTCAGACTTGTTGGCAATGAATATGACCCATGTATAGCTCGAGTAGTCATCAATGACCACTAAAGCATACTTCTTGCCTCTGATCATCACGGGAGAGACTGGGCCGAACAAATCCATGTGCAGAAGCTGAAGGATTCCATCAGTGGAAGGTGATGGAACTGGTGGATTTTGCTTCTTTATTTGATTTCCCTTCAGACATGCCTCACGCTTAGTATATTTGCTGAACACTTCATTCGACAGTCCTCTCACTAGAGCATTTCTAGCTAGCTTATTGAGCGTCTTGAAATTGAGATGGCTGAGTCTTCTGTGCTAGAGCCACCCCGTTCTGTTGTCGTTCTTCGCCAGCAAACATGCTTCAGGTTCTGCTGATGTCCAGTCAGCTATATATATATTCTTTTTGCGCGAACCTGATAACACTGTTTTCCCTATAGATTTGTCAATGACATCACAGAACCCAGTGTCAAAAATCACTCTATTCGAGTTATCACAAAATTTACTAACAGAGAGAAGATTATGTTGAAGTCCTTCAACATATGATACTCTTGGAACTGTGGCGGTTCCAATGATGAGTGTTCCACATCCTCTTGTATAACCTTTTGCGTTATCTCAGAACTCGATTCTGGGTCCTTCTCCAGTTATAATTCTTCAGTAGACTCCTCTAGTACGTCATGTGCCTTGAGCGTCCGATGTCCATGTATCAAGGGTCCTTGTGCACCTGCAAAACATAATTATATTTAGGTACCCTTTATTTTTTGATTTTGGGTCCTTAAGCGTTAGTTTTGGAAACCCATATCTGTCTCACGACCCTGGTGGTCTCAAACAGTTTGTTTCCACTCTGATCAACATACTTAACCACTGGACTGGTTGATGTTGACTTCTGAGGCTTTACAGGTTCAGGAGTCCTGATCTTCTGAGGTGTTGGACTGCTGACCTTAGCCTTCTGAACGGTTTTCTTCTTCTTCTTCTGACTCTTAGAACCCCTTCTGACTATAGGATCATAATAATATGACCCATACTGGGCTGGATGTGTCAGCTGTGGCGGTCCATACTGATCAACCTATTTCACCTAGCTGGTTCCCCCTTGACTGAATTGGGGTGATTTTGATCTTCTTGTCAGATTTTTGATAGTTCGGATGAGGTGCCTTCATCTTCTGTTTGTTCTTTGTCAGGGGGTTCAGTAATTCACTATTGATCGGCTCTCCTTAAACAAACCTATCAGTTAGCCGATTCTCTAAGCGTATGGGGGCAGATGAGGAGGTTCCATGGCTGAACCCGAGTCCCTCCTTGTAGTGTTTAGGCTTATTGTTGGCTAGCATCGCCTCAAGATTT
Organism: Lavandula angustifolia; assembly: GCA_028984105.1. NCBI lineage: Eukaryota > Viridiplantae > Streptophyta > Magnoliopsida > Lamiales > Lamiaceae > Lavandula > Lavandula angustifolia. The sequence goes on from CM054810.1 coordinate 14,089,560, forward strand.
TTCTCGGCTCCCATATACCGCTCTGTCATCAGGTTCCTCCACAAATCGTCACTCTTCTTGAGAGTTTCATGCTCAGTCTGAAGTCCTGAGAACTTCTGCTTCAGTAGACTCAATTCAGTATCCTTCTGAGTTAAGTCCTTTGTCAGTACAGAGATCAGATCTTCTTGTTGCTGAGACTTGGCCATCAGAGAGTTAATCTCCTCCCTGAGTCTCAACACAAGTCCTTCCGACTCAGTAGCAACCTGACTCTCCTGAGAAAGTCTCTGATTCTCCACTTTCAGGGTATCCAACTCCTGAAGAGTCTTACTAAGTTGTAGAATCATCAGAATCTGCTCGTCGAGTAGTTATTTGTACGCAATCGTGACGTCCAGATTCTCATCTGCACATGAAATAGTGTCTTTTGTGCAGTGTGAAGAAGAGTTAAATAGTTCATGAGAATTTACCTCATCCTCTTCTCCTGCCATTAGACACTTTTCAGTATCTTCTTCAAGCTTTTAGGCCATAAAGGCAGCTTCGTCGTCTGATGAATCCATGAAGGAATCTACTTCATCTGAGTCATTTGAGAGTTCACGGGCAATGTAGGCTTGTCGCTTCTTGATGAACTTCTCCCTTCTAGCTTTTTGTGCAGCTCTTTCAGCTGTGCTAAGCTCAGGACAGTCGTACTGGTAATGTCCTGGCTTTTTGCAGTTCTAGCAGAAGGTGACTCTGCTTTCTCGGTTTTCACTGTCTTTCGACTGTGCAGAATCCTCCTGTTTCCTGCATTCTGAAGCATGTGGTTCAGGAGTGCGCTTAGGTGAGTATTCAGACTTACTCTTTGAGTCTCTGACGACTCTGGAGAGTTTTCTGCGCCGCTCCTTTTCCTTCTGATATTTGATGGCGAGCAATGCATACCATTTAGCTAGGCTTCCTTCTTGTAAATCGTTGGTTGAAGGCTCATGTTTGCTAGATGCTAGAGCTGTTGTGCTGACTGATGCTTTAAAAGCATGGTCAATCTGAGTGTCAGCTTCAGCTCATGCTTCCTCTATGGTAGACCGAACTTGAACTCCTCATATTTCAATTCTAAAAATATATGAACAGGAGAAACAATATCAAGATCAGAATGTCTAAGAAAAGTAGCAAAGGGAGTCCAATGTCCGTTTGGCAGTGCTCTCAAGATTTTGAGATTCATCTGTCGGTTGGAGAACGTCTTTCTCAGCCCATTGATGGTGTTCATCAGATTCGTAAATCTGACATTAAGATCTTCAATCGTGTCGTCGGGCATGAGAGACAGTCTCTCCAGCTTCTGGAGTTCCAGCGCTAATTTGTTAGCTTTAATCTTCTGAGTCCCTCGACTCAGTAGCGCCAGAGCATCCCAAAGTTCTTTGGCAGACTGGCAGTCCTGAACTCTTCCGAGATATGAGTCGCTCAAGGTGGTCAGTATGGCATTCCTGGCAACCCTGTCAAGATTGTGAAGTTTCTTCTCTTCTGGAGTGAAAAGGCTTCTATCTTTTGGAACCTTCTTCCCGGTTACCATTCCTCCTCCTTGTGCTGGATCCTGGACTTCGACACTATCAATCATAGGTACGATAGATCCGTCTTCCAAGACCTCTGTCATCCTGTCGTGGAGGGAAGTCAGATGAGCTTCCATTCTGACTCGCCATACCCTGTAGTTCTCTACTGAGAACATGGGTACCATCCTGATTCCTGATATATCAGACATGTTAGATAATGATATGAATGAAGAATGATATGCAGTGAAAACGTTTTCAGGATCCTTTCAAGTAGACCAGTTTCAGATAACTAGAGTCTTAGAGAACTCCTGCTCTGATACCAATTTTAGGTCCCAAGATAAACGTTCAGGTGTAGAGGGGGGGGGGGTGAATACACCTGAAAACTTTCTCAACTTAAAACACGAACAGTCTTATTCATGAGAGTGTCTTGCTGAATAAATTTAGTGGACCAGGCAAGCTATTCTGGATCGCGTGGACAGAGTGACTCACTATACTGAGGCCTGCTAGCTGACTGATGTCAGAATTCAGTACCGTTTAGTAAGAATTCAGTAGAGTGCAGAAAAGTGTAGGCCCGATTTAGTTGAGTTTGAAAACATTTTTATTAAAACTGTTTCAGTAGGTTAGTGCATTAAGTTTAAGCTTTTCTGAAACTCAGTTGAATGATTTTGTAAAACGGTTTTCAGTATGAACAGTAAATCAATGCAACAGTAAATGAACACAGTGATTTTAAATTGGTTCGGATATCAAACAATCCTACGTCTACTGTCCCGAAAAGATCAGGAGGCTATTTTATTATACTGAGTTAGTCTCAGTTGGTTTGTGCACTGGACAAACGCTGGCCTTGGGGATTATACTGAGCAAGTCCCAGTTTACAAGGATCAAACTATACAGTTTGACAAACTCTCCAACGATGAAGGAGTTCTTTACAATAAGAACAGTTCAAGTTATGAACTCCTTCTGGTCTAAGCTAAGGATATTTTCAGTGGAGCTTAGGTTAGAGGGAAGGGAACTAGTAGGTGGCTTCTAGAGTGATGAACAATGAGGAATAATCTCTCTGGGTTCGTGTTCGATCACTTGGATAATAGAGGCTTTGATTCTAATCAGCTTGGTTCCCTAGAGCAAGGATGTCGCCTTTCGCGTCGAGTGTTTCTCTGAAGTTCTTGCGGAAAGCTTGAGTTCTTGTACATTTATTGCTCGCAATCGCTCATTCTTGTTGGTTGTTCTTCGATTTGATATTCCCTCTATTTATAGAGGTGAGTTATGGATAGATCCGTTGGAGACGAACGATCCACGTGTCACTCTCTTTGGGTAGCTAACGGCTCTTTTAAGGAATCTTGCAGAGTCTTTTCCTCCATTTATGGAAAGTGTTTGACTTGCAGCTTTTACCAGAACTTTGACAGCTGGCTGCTCGTCATTGGTCGAGGCGTAGAAAGTAGTTGAGACACACAGACTTCTAGGCGGATACTGAAGCTGACTTCTCTGATGTTAATAACCTTGGACGACTCTACTCATTTAACATATAAGATCATCTGACAATCAAGGAGACTATCAAGCCATTGCTGAGTCTGACCTAGGTTCAGTAGTATACTCCTGCTGAGTCCAACTCTACTGAAGGTCGACTCTGAGTTCAGGGAACTGCTCCTGCTGAGTCAAGTTCTACTGACTCCTTTCAGTATGTTGCTCCTGCTGAGTCCAGCACTACTGAATTTGAAAACCTCTCAGTATGCTGCTCCTGCTGAGTCCAACACTATTGAGTCTTCACACCATGGTACTGAGGCGGATAGTCTACTGAAGGATCAGCAGATAGTACTCTGAGCCTGAACCATGCTGAAGGAATGTCTACTAAGTCTGAAACTTAGAGATAAAGGCATTACTATTACAACAAAAAGGTTCACCAATCAAATTAGGGTTTTGGGATAAGCCAAATCTACTTAACATCTAAACAATCTACTGCTGAGTCACATCCCAACATTATGCAAGTTGCCGAATCGACAGAAAATCACCCTCTGGAACTTGTGAGTTCCTCGGTAGCAAGCTCATAACGTGGTTCTCAAAGAAACAATATTCAGTAGCAACGACCACTACTGAAGCTGAGTATATGGTTGCCGGAAGCTGATGCGCACAAATACTGTGGCTTGGACAACAGTTAAGAGATTACGACATCCATCAAGATGAAGTGCCGATCTACTGCGACAGTACTAGTGCTATTGCAATCACCCACAATCCAGTTCTACGTATAAGGTGCAAGCACGTGGACATCCGTCATCACTTCATCAGAGATCATGTCGAGAAAAAGGATATCAGAATGGAGAAGATCCATACTGATAAGCAAAGAGCTGATATCCTAACCAAACCTCTAGCTGAGACCAGATTTAATGGTCTCTCATTAGAACTAGGTCTTTTGGATCCTACTGATATGATTCAGTAAATGATCCGAGAAGTACTGAGTAAGGGGGAACTTACTCTCAGTACAACTAAATACTCAGATTCGTCAAACGTGGTATCAGCTGACTACGATGTTCAGCTGACATGTTATGAGTATTAAATTCAGCTTTTGGTGATTCAGCATGTCATATCATTTATTTCCCGCCTTTAATGTTCATCGTATTGCATTGAGTATGTCATTTTCATTAACTTACGACATTCCATAAAACTGACTGCGGCGCATTAAATGCATGTCATTTCACCTTACCATTTAGGCAATAGAGATAAGTAGGTGAGATTGTAGGCGGCACAGTAATCATAACCTATTATAACATTCAATCTGAGCCGCTCACTTATTAAAATCTGATTAATCTCAGCCGCATGCTTAAAAACCGCCTCATATTCAAATCTGAATATATATATATGCTCTTATCTCTAAACTGCCTCAGTTTTATCTGCCGTTAACGATGATTGTGCACTGCATTTACTCACAAATTTCCATCAGACATCTACTGCATTTCCTACACAATTTCTTCGGTAAGAACTTCTTCAAACTACGTTTTCCACTAACTCACTCTATTTTCGAGTGCTAATGTTTATTTTTGCAGATTTCAGTTATACTATGGCTCATTTCGTCCCGATCAGTGATGTTACCATTCCCGAAGATATGGAGGAGATCATTTCAGGGAAGCGGGTGTTATTTGAGTCCGTTCTGTCTATCAGAACCAGTGGGGTGGCATGCTTGACGCCGGTCTTCGATACCCTCAAGAGGTCGGGCTTTTTAACGATTCTCTCCCATTCTCCGGGCCATCTACTTCCACGCCAGGTAGCGGAGTTCTTTCTGAACTTCCACCGTGATGATGACTCGAATGATATTTCCAATGTGATTTCGAGGCATGAGGTCCGTCCCAGTTAGTAGAAGGACAAGGCCACGCAGATAGACGTCTCTAGACGTCTCCGTGTCAGCTTCGGTCTGGAAGACGAAGGGGCACCAGGGTACAGAAAATCTGAGATAGATCAGTACCTCTGCAGATTCAGCGGTCAGGAGGACTGCGTATTCAAGGCAGTGTTTCCCAAAAATCAGCTGCTGCCTGAATACAGGGGGTTGGCGTACGTGGTCAACCATATTCTCACTAGCTCTGCGGGATTGTACGACCAACTGTCTCACATCAGCGTCCAGATAATGATGGCCATAGTCGATGCCACACCCATCAATTGGAACGCGTTCTTCAGAGCTGAGTTCAAGGCTCAGTCGCATAAATTTGTCGACACTGAAGAAGGGATGAAGCTTATTCCTAAGGGAAAGCTTCTGTTTGGGACCAAGGTGTCTATCATGATCGAAGACGACCTCCCAGACAAAGTCTCTCTGGCTGACGCATTCTACTTTGACTCCAAGCTGATGAAATTTGTCAATTCAGCTTCAGCCGAGAAGTCCATCGGGAAGGGACGTCAAGCTAAGCGTCCTATGGAGATCTCTTAGGATCCTCTTCTCACTCAGGTGAAGAGACAAAAGACACTGAAGAAGCCTACTTCAGTCGTCCCACCTTCCTCACCTATTTTAGTGGAGGACTCAAGGTCAGGGCAGCATGATGTGACCCTGAGAGAGAAGGTGAAGACTGTTCTCTCAGAGGAAACTCAGCCGGAAATCCCTACTGAAGCTCAGACTGCTAAGGTTTCCTCCATTCCAATCTCAGTGCTTAATGCACGGTTGAAGGCGACAGATGAAGTTGCAGCTGAGATTCTGGAGATCAGCTCTCATCCAGATCTCGTGGACATAGCAATCCACGCTCGTGTTCAGATGCGCATCAGATTCTTGGAGTGGAATTTGCTAGAAGAGACAATCAGAATCAGGTCTTTGTCCACTCTGCTTGAGGAAGAGCATAAGCTCAAAGAGGAGATAGGCTATGAGGAGCCTTCCGACATAGCCTCTCTGGAGGATCTGAGAGCGGTAATGCTGATGTTGCTCAGTGACAGAGCTCAGGGAGCTGAGCCCTCTTCCACTCAGCCTCCTCCTTCTCCCCCACCATCTCCTCCTCACGATGATACGCCTAAAGATGCAGACCAGGGAGGATCTGCTAAAGGCAAAACTCCCACGAGTGATCAGCCCCCTCCTCCGACATCGGGCCAGATCACTCAGACTCCTTCCTCAACTCAGCAAAAGTAGATACTAAAACGTCGTTACCAAGCTGCTGAGATCAAGGAACTTTCTACGGAGTCAATAAATAAGGTGATCAAGCATCAGGTGCATAAGAATCGCAACCTTGTCGATGATGTGTGCAAGAAATGGAGTAGGTTCACTGAGGCACAGACTAAGACGCTGACCAGCCTTACGAATGAAGTACAGAGGATCAGTACGCCCAGTTCTGCCAATACTGAAGAGAACCTCGCAAAGGCACTTGCTGCACAAAAGACTGACCTGACTGCACAATTTCAATCCATACTACAATCGCAGGCCAAATCCTTCTCTGAGGAAGTGGCGACTGTAACAGGTCGAGTCCAAAAGGCAGTGGAGGAACGATATGCTTTCACAGCTGACAGAGTGTCTAAGGCACTGACTCAGTAGCATACATCTTGCTAAGAGACTGCGAAAAGGGCATCAGCTGTTGTTCAGGACTACTTCACCCGGTTCAACAAGTTCAAAGACGCTCTACTCAAATCCATAAACAAAGAGCACGAGAAAAGGTGGGAGTCTTACACGGATGCAGCGACTGATATAGCCACTGGGATGACTACGGTCAAAGAATTAGTGAATGCACTGACAAAGAAGGTCACAGCCCTGGCAACCCTCATTGATGATGCCAAAAAGGGTGAAGACCAGTAGGGCGAAGACCAGCAGGGCGGACCTAGCTCAGCAGCTGCACAGGAGGAAGTGCCAGCTAAAGGAGCAACAACTGAATCAGCTATAGCTGAGGTGGCTACGTTCTTGGAGAATCTTCCTGTTGAGGGCTCGCCACCTCCAGCTACTGAGAAGGCTGATAAGGGTAAAGGCAAGGCTCCTCCTGACCCTAGCCCACCCAAGGCAAAGAAGCTAAAATTCAAATCTCGTGAGGAGCGGATTGCCTATGACGAGAAGCTCGCGAGAGAATTAGTTGAAGAAGAGGCTAAGAAAAAGCTAGTTGCCAAGAAAGGGATTCAAATCCATTCTCCTGCGCCTTCGCGCTCACGGACAATCCCCATGCAATCACGATCAGCTGCAGCTAGAGCTCAGCAGTCTAAAGCTCAAAAGTCTAAATCTGATAAGCAGGGCGCTTCATGTTCCAAATCCAAATCAAAGTCGCCTGCTGACTCAGAACAACCTCATGTGCCATCCACGGTCCCTTCAAAGGAACAAGAGCAAGAGATCAAAAAAATATGGGATGCGTGCGAGAGGGCACTGGACAGAACAGCCGAGGCAAGGCAGATCAAAGAGGCGAGGGAGAGGATCTGCCTAACTGACCTTGAGGCCCTCAGGCTGAGAACTGAAAAAGAAGCAAGGGAGAGGGTGTCAGTCAAAGATAGAAGCATGCCCACCTCTTCCCGTTTCTTCAGGAGCAGAGAGCCACTCAGTGAAGTGAAGAGAGTCGTATACAAGAGAACTGACGACTAGGTGCCTCTCAAGCTCAATCAGCAGTGGTATAAGCTGAAGGTGGATTTTATCAAGAGGTTCTACATATGGAAGGTCGGAAATGAAGACTCCTCTAATGCTAATGGATACTTCAAGGACTTTCTGACTGCAGCAAATCCATCTCTCCTGGCTGAGATTCAGACCCTGCTAGACCGATCTGGTCAAATGCTGAAGGCACCACCGGTCCGAACTCTTCCTCCTCCAATAACTCATTCTGACAATCCATGTAAGAAGGAGATAGAAGAAGTGATTAAGAATGACATTTTTAGGAGAGGTCTGAACAAGGATGATGAAGAAGACTTGGCTGAGATCAAGGCCCTTAGAAGCAGAGTCTATGCAGGATATGGCCTTGAACTTCCAGAGAAGAAATCTACTGACTTCCGAGCACGCATGCACAAGTTTAAGAAGAAGCCCAGCTGACTCTCTCCTCTCTCCTAGTCTAGCTTCATAGTGATAGAAAGTCATGTAATGTAATTTCTCTATCTTATATGAAATATCCCTTTTTTGGCCTCGGCAATTACTCATTGTCTTTACGGCTTTATTTATCTTTTCAGCACAACTGATCACCTAAGTGATCAGATATCTTATCGTATCTTATCTGACCTTATGTGACTTATGTGCTTATCTGCCTTAGAATTATTTCCTACTGATTAACTGTGTTTGTTTTATTCTTCTCTGATACTCTGTTAGTACTTAAGGGGAAGAGCTCTTTTATAAGACATAGAGGGAAATTGTTTCTTAGGTGGAACATGCATTTTTAGGGATATGATTGATAACTGCTGAATTTACTTTTTTTTTATGATTATCTACTATATGATCTACTCTGAACTATGATTATTTGTATCGGCCCCGATATTGTGTGAATATGCTAAACTTGTCCTCTTTGCTCGGATAGCTCTGATACATATCGGTAGAATCACTGACAGCCTCAACATGCTATAACTTTGTTAATTGTAATCATAAGCTATGTTACATTCAGCATTTCTTAATTGTTTTAGTTCCTGTCTTGGCTCTGATACATTACTTATTATCATAAATCAACACTGATATTCCTTTACTTGTGACTGCTCTGATTCCTTCTTTTCATTATCTTAGTCAGCTTTGATTCGTTGACTGGAGCATTTCCTTGTAATAGACCTTTTATTCAGTAGCTATAGCTCTTAATCTTAGCATTTTTCGTGATAGAAGATGTAATAGGTTTTGACATCATAAAATAGGGGGAAATTGTTGGGATAAGGATTCAGTAGACGAATTGATAGATTTGAACATCCCAAAACCCTAGCTGAATATTGTACCTTCGCATCTGTAATAGCTTAGTCGAGTTCAGTAGTTAGAACTCAGTATGCTAGAGTTCAGTAGCTGCAGGATTCAATAAAAGATCTCGCACTCAGTCGGTGGACTCAGGATCGAAGAAGGCAGTTGGACAGCCAACCACCAACTGAATCCGCTCAGGAATTAATGCCCATGCACTGAATGCTCAGAAGAGCGTCAGTAGGAAAGTCACTTCAGTTGAAGATCCGAGGATTCAGAGGAAGTTAACCTTGATGTTTAACAAGTCTCGCCTACTAATCTACCTCGACCAATAAGGAGCCGACAGCGACCTATCTTTTCTAACAAAAGATGCCTCCAGACTGAAAAAGACACGAACCTCTACAGTGCACCTACTCACCAACGTTCAAAATAAAGGAGCCGTTTTCCTTGTCGTTTCGACACATGGCTAAACCTCCCTCCAACGAATCTATTCACCATCGACGACTATAAATAAGAGAAGTCTTCATGCAGAGGAGACAACACCGGGAACCCAAACTATCTACGCACAAACTCTTAACACTCTCAACGAAGAATCTAGTGAAGAACTAGCATTCATAGAAGAACCCTTTTAGTTCATCACTTAGAGTTATATATGTTCCCCTTCTCTTTTCTAAGCAAGCTTCATTGTAATATCTTTAGCTTAGAAACCTCGAGGAAGTTCACATCTTTGTGAAACTGTTCTTATTTGTAAGAACTTCCTCTTAGTTGGAGAAGACTCAAACTCTTAAAGTTCGAAAACCTTGTAAAGTCACTACGACTATAAGTAGAGAATCTGTCCAGCGCACAGATCACTGAGAACTTGCTCAGTATAAGCTTCAAGTTTTGTGTCTGTCCAGTGAACAGACCAACTGAGACTTGCTCAGTATAAATATAACAAGTATCATGCTTTGGTCAGGACAGTGGACATAGGACCCAGTGTATCCGAACCACTTTAAAAATTATTGTGTTGATTTATTGTCTTCCCTAACTGTTCATACTGCATTCAAAACTGTATTTCATTAAATTCAGCATAAAATCGATGTTTTCTAACCGAGACGTTGGATAGGGCCTACACTTCTGCACACACTCTAATACTGAACGACTGTTCGACTGACTAAATTCAGTAAAGCTGAACTCAGTAGAAGAATTTCTTGCCCACGCTCTCTGAAGCATATTTGGCTGTATGGCTCAGTTCAGTAGCGAACTCAGCTAGAGCTGACCCCCCCCCTCTACACCTGAACCACGTCTCAGGACCAACATTTGTATATATAAAAGAAGTGACAATGTTATACATTTGCTGCCAATACCCCCGCAAGAATAAATGTCCTTGAAGGACAACTACAAATGGTAGCAAATGAATATAAAGTTCGTCAAGAATATGGTCGACCAATTGGTTCTAAAAGCAATTTTGTGTCTAAGAAAAGGGGTGCAAGATATGAACCCAACAATGATGAAAATGATTAATCAACCAAATGAAAGTTCTTGAAGAACTACAAACATTTGAAATTAATGAGATCTCAATACATTGGAGATATCAAATATCGTCGTGGACGCATGAAGATATATTAGCCTTTAATATGACTCTTAAAATGTTAAAAGAGGATCTTCAAGATTGAAATAATTGGCCAAAGAGAAAAGAAGTCATATAAGGTGAATTAGAATTCCCTAGAAAGCCGGAAAACATTTGGATTTGTATTTCCAAAATCCGAAAAGTATATCCCCGAAGGATACAAATGTGTCTTTGTTATAAAGAGAAATAAAAAACTACGAGATATAAGTCAATACTCATAACACAATATTTCTCTCAAAGACGGGGAATTAATTATGTACTCTCCCATAATAGACGTCATTATATTTTAGAATCTGATTAATCTACTTATGTCACAAAGGCTTGATATGCGTTTTATGGGTGTAGTAAATATATATCTATATGATTCACTAAATAGTGACATATATATGAAAATACCATAAGGATTTAACTTGCTCAAAGCATGTATGTCAAAAGATGTTTTCAAAAGTCGTTGTACGGGCTGAAATACCTAGTCATATGTGATATAGTAAGAACATCGAGTATTCCTTGAAAGAATGATACACAAGAATGAAGAAAACTGATATAACAACTTGAATTTGATTGAAACTCCTGAAGAGTACAATACTTAAATGTATGCTCCGTCAAAATGACTTACATAGAGCACATAATTATGGATTATTTAATTCATTTATAATCCAACTCACATCATTGTCTGCACTAGGAGGAGATATAAAATAAGAAATATAGAATGCCGCGAAAATCTCGTTGGATTAATTATTTAGATTCATGTATGAACCGGAAGTTCATCAAATTATTGAGTGTCAAATGAGTAACATAAATATCATATACTTTTGTATATGCACCAAGATATAATTGAAGTTTCAATAAACAAAATTAATTGATTGATGTTTTTCACACCAGAAGCGTGAGAGATTTGTTTGTGCTAAAGGTAAAAAGCCGCGGAATATAAAATTAGATTACATTACTCAAAATTCCTCTTGAAGTGATATGTGAATCACTATATGAAATATAGTACTTGAGGATGTCTACTCATGCCTAAAGACAGAGTTTGAATCGAAAGACTTAGCTAAAACTAAGCATTATCTCGACCTACAGAACGAGCATCTCCCTAAAGGAGTTGCGATCAACCTATCTGAAAAAAGGGTCTTTAGAGAGATTTTATACTATTGTATTGCATCAACAAGCTACCTAATGGCTGCTTCGATTAGTTGAAATGAACGCGGACTCATTTAGACCTAGAAGATAAAGAAAATTTAGGATCAGAAGTTCTTTAGGTACAATTAGAGAATTTGATATGGTATTGACTATCTTTTGTTATCTTCAAGATTAACATGATATTGGTATGTTTATGAGAGTGATGATATAAGATATATCCTCTACTATTGTCTTTGGGGATGATTAAATTGTGTTGCACATATTTGTGTAGAGACCTTGAAGATAACCATGAAGATTGTTCTCTTGAGGGAGAGTGATAAATTGTGAATAATTCTGAAGATTAGGCTGACCCTCAAAAGTCAAATGGCCGTGAAGATCAAATGGTTGTACTCTTTCTTCCTTTCTAATTTTTTTCCCAAAGGGTTTCCTTAGTAAAGATTTTAACGAGGCATCCAATGCAACACACACGAGTAAATAAGGCATTGAGATTGATTCACAAAAGAGTTAATGCAACACATGATCTCCAAAAGAGTGGCGGCATCAACATCCAACATACTCGCTCAAGTGATGTTCTAGCGGACTCTTTTACAAAGACATTACCAACGTCAACATAGAAGATGATACACATGCAAGATCGATCTGCACCGACTCAAGGATCTACAATGATTATTTTGAGGAGCAGTTGTACTCTTTTTTCTTCGACCAGTTTTTATCTCAATGGGTTTTTCTGACAAGGTTTTAACGAGGCAGCAGTTTCTTTTAGGGATGGTCAATCAAGGGGGTGGTGTAAATATATTTTTTGTATATATTTACCATATATAGTGATGACATGTAACCCTAAAAACCCATGAGTCCATCTATAACCTTATTGATAGAGGTCCTTACTACTCATAATAAGACACCTCTCATTTCCTTCTCTCTATTATTCTCTAGTTTATAACAAAAATTAACTTTTCAATTCATCAATTATTATTTTATTGCATAATAATTATATGTAAACAAACCAGCTAGATGCCTAGTCTCTATTCAACAATAGCAAAAACATTTTACTGCAAAAAAATCTTTAATCCCGCGTTTGCCTTATATTTTCCGCGTAGCAGTATCTCAAATCAATCATATGTACAACTGTTAAAAACAATGATTAACTACTTGCCTTTGATAAGCTGACATAATTTTATCCTTGCCCTTCATTCACGTTCCACATGCAATCACAACTCCCCCACAAAAAATGAACCGTCAGCCTAACCTTCTTCCAAGAGGCCAAGGTATCTTAGTATAAGATTCTAGATGAGAGAGAAACACCACTCAACCACGTCGCTAAGAATCCAATATTCACTTTTCAATTTCATCAGGATAAAAACAATCCAATGATTTGCACAACACAAATGATAGCTCAAAGGCAAAAGTAACAATAATAACTAGAAGAAAATTAAAAAAGAATACGAACTTTGACATACAACAGATGATGTTTGCTTTTCACTTCAGAAAACTATTTTGAAATGCAGTACCATCATACCGTCTTCCTCTTCTTCTGTTTCCTGTAAAGATTTAAAGACAATGTCGTGTGGCCCAGCTCAGATCTTAACCTCTCGTTTTCTTGGATATCACGAAGCAAGGCGAAGTGTTGGGCAAGTCTAGTTTTCACAACATTCTCATCAATTTGACTTGTCAAATTGAGGTCCATTCCTTTGGCAGGCACATAGTCGCTTCCCTTCCTTTTGTTCTTGGTAGGTACAGCAGGAGACTCGTTTTCCTTGGATAATTCCGTATAGGCTTGTTGCGGGGAGGCATGGGAATGATAAACCTGATTTGTGTTAAGAGTTCATGGTTGAGATGCTAGAAGCAAGTGATGAAACAATGGGTGATAGTGTTTCATCAGAAGATTAAGCTCCCACAGAACTGAAGCTTGTGCACCACTAAGGTTGGGATCCAACACGTTAGGATGGAATTTCCGCATTCAAATCAAACAATCATCAACAGCAGGTAAAGTGCAAGAGTGAAAATACACTTGGACAAAGTAGGAAACTAAGGACTTACAGCAATGGCACCTGCAACAGATCCTCCCCCAGCATCGTTTTCCAACAGATTACGGCATTTGGCATTCTTCTGCAGAAGATTCTTCACAGTAACCAACGCTGCAATTTATGAAGAAGAAATAAATCATATTACAGAAACAGTATTTGATACTAGCTATGGACTCGGGCGACCTAAAGCATAACGAAAACATAGCCAAGCGCTTTATGATGCAGCAGCTCTTTGCATATCGTGTTGTCTTTCATCACACAGCATTATCTTCATAGCTTCAGCTAACACCTCCCCCATTATCCCTGTTTTAGCAAAAAAAGACATTGCAGAATAAGTAGGAAATATATACAAGCAAAAAAGTATCCGCTTAAATCAAAAACCACTTCCCAAGTCCAGCTTCAAGGACTACAGCAAATGCTAAAGCAGTGTAACAAGAGCAGACTCAAATTGAGTGATAGACTACATAAAAAATTGAGTGAACAAACAGTTTTATTTGTTTGCAGGTGATAAACCCGAGATGAATCGTACTATCTTGGAAATGATTATTCCTCAATCATTCAACAATAAAAAGTTGTTGATATGTGAGGAAATTCATATTCCAGGATAGTTTAGTGTCACTGAAGGGTGCCGGTACGCATCATACATTAACAAGTTGATATGCATCAAGATTAGACATTGGGATAGCAGCCAGAAAAATCATTCAGTGTCAGTACTCCACCACTCTTGTTTGTGCAAAGAATTCTAATTAGGAGTCCGGGTCAAATATAGTATATGTACACGTGACAGCATAGAAATATTAATCAAACTGAGATAATTCCATACTTCTATAGAGTCTGGATGCAGCTGGCAGTGATTGGTTTTTACAAGTTCTTTTAACAGCCTCCATCATCAGTGAAAAGTGACCTCAAACAAGCGCAACATAGTTCTCTATCAAAATCAAGGACAAAGTTAAGTCAACACCAGGTAGGATAGATCGAAGGTATAGAATGAAAAACCAATCATAATATAAAGATAATGCAAGTATCATAGAAAGGAGGAGTTTTGAACATTCAAACAACTTGAGGAAGCAGCTATTATTTCAATAGTTTATTGAATTGTTTACCCATAAAAAAAAAATAGTTTATTGAATTGTTAAAGATAAAATAAATATAAAAAATTGACAATAAATATCTGAAAAAAAAAGAAAGAAGAGCCAACTCTAACAACCTCACAACATTGTTATCAGAACTTAAATTTTTCACAACAGCAGCCAACAAGCTCTCTACATAAGCAACGGGTGGATTCTGGATTCTCCAGCATCTCTTTTATATGCTTAATATTGGATTCTGGATCAGAAAGTAGAGAGGTACCCAACTCAGCGAGCTTATAATTCTTCGCTTCACTAGCATCCTCAGCTGTCAGATCTTTTTTCACCTTGTCCTAGAATATATATATACACAGTGTTATAGAAAATACAAGACCTAGTAATAAACCTTTAAGGCTCATTATTATCTTATCTTTGCTTTGTTAGTAATATGTTAGTCTCAGTGGTTGCATACATACTGAAGCAATTTGTATCAGATAATTTAATACTAAGCAGACAACTATAAAGTAAACCAATTAGAGATTTTTTTTACAAAAACAAAGAAAACCTAAGAAGTCCAAATGAAAATGAATCAAGAATACCAAACATATAAGAGAGTAATAGCATAATGGAATCAATACACTAAAACAATTCGGAATACCTAAGTCCAAATAAAAATGAATCAAGAACTCATCTTATTGCATCAGCAAGAATGATTATAAACAAAACCTTGCATTAATTATTAAGACTTCATTAATCTTCTTTAGTATTTGGTGGCAGACCAACGACTAAGAGCTTGTCAAACTTGACAATCACATGAAATTTATAACATTATTAGTTCGCATCTAAGAATTAGGAAATACTTAAATCAAAAATCCACCACATGTCAGTTATGCGAAAACACAGTTTGTTAAGTAGAACACACCAATACTCCAGCTTGAGTAGCCAGAGGAGTTTGTTGCACTTCCTCCTTGGCTTGTTTCTTAGCCTCTTTCCTTGATTTTTTAAGCTTCGAAAATTTGTCTGCTTTTCTTGACCTCAATGGATCCTTAGTAAAAGATTCACCATCTTTAGACTCATCTTCAGCCTCTTTTGGCTCCTTAATCATTGTTTCAATATTAGTATTTGTCAGATTCTGGGCTTCAAACTACAGAACAACTAACCATTTGGTAATATAATTAACAAAACGTCCAAAAACAATAAACTAGTTGATCTTGATGGGCTTCAATAACCGAAGCCTGTTTCTTTTTTCTTTTTTAACGGACAACAGGTTGGGCAAAAAAATTATTCATTTCTAATAGGTTGCAAATTGATTGAAAATACAAATTATACATCAAACTAATCATATATTATAAGAAGGTCGATTTGAAAGTATTGATCGGGTTCAAAGCTATGTAAATGCGCAATGTTAACGGCACTAGACAAACCTTATGTCATAAGCTTTGAGTATTTGCCTCTCCAAACTGCACTAAAACTATAAACCACACTATATAAGTGTTGGACACTTGGAATTTTAAATACCTAAGGACCAGTTTGATTTACAAGGATTTTGCTTCTGGAGAGTAATCTTATTCTAAATTATTATATTTTTGTGTTTGGTAAAATTAGAAAAATAATCTTATTCCAAAAAATTAAAATTTCAATGTTTGGTAATATCTTTAATGAAATTGAGGAAAATAATAAGAATCTCAACCTCAAATAAATAGCATAATATTTTTGAATTTTTTTCCTTTCTCCAACCTATGTAGTTTTTTTCCCTGAGCGGAATTTTAACCATCATTCCTCTCAATAACGCTAATTATGAATTTTTTTTATCATTCCTCTCAATAACGCTTTTTTTCACAAGAGCGTCGTCCCTTCCCAAAAGTAATTCAGCATCGACTTGCATTAATATCATACGATCATGACCACTCCCAGTTAATATGACACCAATTTTTGGAGACTAAATGTTCACGCAATTATTACCTTGCGTTTTTCTCAAACCATCTTCAACAATAATTTGCAAATTCATCTTTGCGCCCAAACCAACACCAAACACAAGCGAATTCGCAAGTTTACATTTTTAATTTCTGAAATTGCATATCAAACATTGAATTTTCATGATCCAAATGCGTGACGGTGATGGACGACAGCAGTGGATTGAAGGATAATACGGTAGAGATTGTTGGGGAAATAAACCAAATTATGATCG
Organism: Lavandula angustifolia; assembly: GCA_028984105.1. Classification (NCBI taxonomy): domain Eukaryota; kingdom Viridiplantae; phylum Streptophyta; class Magnoliopsida; order Lamiales; family Lamiaceae; genus Lavandula; species Lavandula angustifolia. The sequence goes on from CM054810.1 coordinate 14,106,354, forward strand.
TAGATGCATGTTAAGGCTAGGGTGGAGGAAGAGATTGAGGGCGGGAGCGAAAGTGAAGACAAGAGAGAGTGATTGTGTTTGTATGTTCTTATTTTGTTTTATTTTTATATATTCAATTTAATACTTTATTACAAGTAAATAAAATAATTTTATTAAAATTCAGAATCCAGATCATTTAATTATATTTTCCAAACACAGTACAGGAAATCTATCTATCTACTTTAGAATCATCTTCCACGAAATCATATTTCTAGATAAATTATTAAGCTGAATCATTTCTCACATAATCATATTCCCCATAATTAAAATCTTTGGCAACATTACTTTCCTGGCAACCAAACAAACAGAGCTTAAGTGGTATATTTAGTGTAAGAAGTTTTGTGTACACAAATTTTAAATATACCTAAATTTTAGATTTTTCGTTACAAATTACCTCTGGTCGTGCCGCTGTGCAATTTCTGCAGTGTTTGAAATAGCTTTTATAAGTATTTTTACCTACTTAAGCTTAAAGTTACTAAATTTGCTTTTCAAACAAAAGTTATTAGTGTTAGCAATATTAGGAAAAAAAAGCTTAATTTTAGAAAAATTAGTATTTTAAACACTCTCATGACCTGCTTTTTAGTTTTTTTTCTTCTACTTTTAAAAAGCACCTACTGACAAGAGTTTATGGTTTCTGTTTACTCTGGCTTATTATGGCACCGTATGGAAGAGCTTATCAGCAGCATATTCTAAAAAATAAGTGCTTATACACGCGTTTGGAATAACTTATAAAAATTAACTTATTAACAAATAAGTTATTTTTGTCTTATTATCATAAGCTGGTAGGAAAATCTTATAAAAATAAGTCAAAAACAGCTTATGGAAAATAGATTCTCATATCAAATCCCTCTGATAATAATTTTTTAAACTATATTTTATTTCTTTCTCTAATTAAGTGTTCATACATAAATATATCCAAACATAACAGCTTATTCAATTTAAGTGCTTATGAATCACTTATATCATAAGAACTTATTTAAGTTGTTTTCGCAAATAGGGCCTTAAAGGTCCTAAAAAAGAAAAGCCTATATTCCAAACCTTTAAAAGTTTCTTTTGCGGTGTAAAAGCCCAGAAGCAGCTTATTTAAATTGTTACAAACACTACTTTAAGGTAGTGTTTAGAATATAATATAAACACTTTTTTAACTACTTATGCTTAAAGTTGCTTAAAGTTTCTTTTAACCAAAACTTGTTAGTGTTTGCAATATTAGGGGAAAAGAAAGGAGCATCTTAATTTTAGAAAAAGCAGTATTACAAACATTCTCATACGATGTTTTTTAGTTTCTTTTAGCTTCTGCTTTTTAACAAACACCTTCTTACCAACTTATACGATTTTACTTATTTTGACTTATTTTGAACTTCAAAATAGCAGAAGTCTACATTTCAAACTTTAAAAATAATACTTCTGTGGGAAAAAGCTCAGAAACAACTTATTGAAGCTATACCAAACACTACCTAATAATGTTACAAAAGTTTAAAGTCAACTTTGCCTTTTCAAAATAATGTGTGACTATTAATATGCGATATTTAGAGTTGCTTGGTGTGTGGGTATCAACCTCTGTTAGCGGGGGGGGCCTGGGGGAGGGGGAATACACCTGAGTCTAAGTTTTTGCTCAAACGCGAAAGTCTATAATTTATTGAGTCTGCTACTGAATGATTTCAGTTGTCAGTTAATCCCTCGAATAGCGAGGCGGAGTAGATGAAAAAGTACGTAATTGTGTAGGCCCGGTTTAAGTTCGTCTCTTTTAAAACGTTTTTATGAAAACCAAATCAGTTGGCCAGTGCACTTTCAAATCTGTTTTACTGAAAGTATGATTTTGCAAGCAGTTGACAAATAGATGCAATAAAATTGTAAATGACACGAGCAATTTTTAACGTGGTTTGGATACGCAAGATCCACATCCACGGTCCTGCTGAGCAGGAGGTCTTGTCGATTAATCTGTGCAAGCCTCAGCAAGATTCTGTGCACTGGACAGAACCTTCTAAGTTATAGTCCTTAGCGACTTTACAAAATCAAACCGAAGTTTGCAGGGTTTTCTCTCCAACTAAGAAGGAGTTCTTACAATAAGAACATTTCACTAAAAGTGAACTCCTTCAAGTGTCTAATCGTATGATCTAACAAGGTTAGTTTAGAAAAGAGACCGGGAACAACTCTAGAATGAAGAACTACTAGGATATCTCTAAGATTTCTAGTTCTTCGCTAGATGTAACAGTAAGTTTCCTAGAGTTATTGAGTATGTTTTCGTAAACTTCTTGCGTTTCTGATCCCGTTGTTTTATCTTCAATTCTTGAAGATGATCTCTTTATATAGTTGTGACCCATGCATAGATCCGTTGGAGGGGACCATGCCACGTGTCACAAGACTTCAAGGAAAATGACCATATAATTTGAATGTCTCCGCAGAGGGTGGTTGACTTTTTTTGCATGAGAGCAACTTTGTGCAGGTAAGCTTCGCTTGCTTCTCATTGGTCGAGGTATGGTTGTAGGTGAGACTTATCAGACATCAGTCTTCTAGCTGGTTTGACTTCCTCTGAACCTCATTCAGTAGATCAAGGATGATCATACTGAGTCTTCTTTATGAGTCGGCTGAAGAGTGATCTTCTACTGAGTGCTTCCAGCTACTGACTCGAAGACAAACAACTGAGCTCTTATACAGACAGAGCTCTACTGAACCAATGACATGGGGTTCTGGAACCTTAACTTCTCTATTAAAGTTCAGTCCAACAACTTACCCCTTATAGGACTTAGACAAAATAAACTAGAAAGATCAAACTAGGTCTAGCCTATTACATCATGTCGGTTCATCACACACTCAGGGGTTTTTGGATCTTCAATTCCTCTTTAAACCTTAATACAATAGTTACACAGTATCAGAGGTACTGAGTCATCTCCCTACAATTTCTCCCATAACCACTGACTCATATCCTTAGAAATTCCTACAATTTCCCCCTATGAAGAATTATCCTGAGACATCTCCTGACTCATATCCCGACAATTTCCCCCTAATTGATAGTGTCAAAACCATTAACCTCTAGACCCAATTGCTCACTAACAACTAAAGGAATTACATCACATGTTAACAATTAAACAAAGGCGCATCAGAGAAAATTGAGTACAGTGTGTGTGTGTTGATCACTTCAGTAATCAGTCGTGATAATGAACGACATAGCCATAAGACAATGAGTGGTTGTCTGTCCAAGTGAAATACTGATTTTCATTGATATAGAATTGATTACAATTACATCGATTTGAATTCAGCAGACTTGGCCTCTGGAAGATCTAGTCTATAGAATTTGTAGATGGCTTCCCTGAGACGCCTGATCTGTGGAAGATCTCCTTGCATCTTAGAGGACAGCTCGTTGCGCTCCATGGCTATCTTCACCTTTTTCTCTATCCCCTTAGTGCAAATGTTACCTTGAAGAGTCATTGGGGGAGTCAGACGTCTGAATGTAGACGCTTTTAGTGACATTCCTTCCTTGTGTAGAAGTATGATGATCTGAGCTCGAAAGTGGGATCACACTGACATAAGAATTGATCGAACGGTTTATCTTCTAGAATGTCGTCTGGATAGCATTATCATACGTAATAGTTCTTAATGAAATCCTCTTTCAGACTCTCCAATTTCTCATTGAGGTTCCAAGGGATCCACTTATCAGTACGGCGGAATGAAGTTTTCTTGAGATGAGGCTTTTGTCCACCGTGTCTGTAGATTTTGGAAGTCATTGGGATCCCTCTGCTCTTGACTAGAACGGCTTCCCTAGCTGCTTTTTCAGTTTTTGCAATATGCTCTGCCAGTTCAGCTTTTCTCAGTCTTTATCTGCCTTCAGTTGTTAGCCTTTCTCTGGTTGTGAAGTCGAGACCCATCTCTACTGCGTCCCATAAGACTTTCTCCTCAGCGGTTTGTTTAGCTATAAGCTTAGGAGCTTTCTTATTCAACCATTCAGACAGTGACAGGATGCCAGTGTCAGACTCTTCAGTAGACTTAGAAGCTGATTTTTCAGTTTGCTTCTGCTGAGTCTTTTTAGGAGGGGTTGGCTTCTGCTGAACTTTCTTCAGCTGAGCCAGAGTCTTTGACTGCCTTGCCAAAAGAATTTTTTTGTTTTCTCTTCAGTTTGGTCTCTTCTTCTTATCTCATTTCATGATCCAGCCGAGCCTGCAACTGTCGAGCCATAAATTCATCATGAGCCTCTTGTTCTTTCTTTGATTTGTACTTAGGCTATGGAGGGGGAGAGCTCACGGTAGCTATCTCTTTGACAGGCCTCTTCGGCGCAATGGGCTCCGACCCCTCGATGCATTTGGCTATCTCATCGATGAGTACCTGAGCTGAGGATCCTTATCCTAATCCTCCAGCATGCACTATCAGCTTCTCAATATGCTCCTAAGGCTCTGACTGGCCTTCAATAGCTTTTTCCTTGGCCTTTTCTTCTTATAGGACTTTGGGGAGGGGGAAATCAGATTTGGGCACAATGAACTCCTCAATCTCTTCGATCTCTTCCCCCTTTTTCTCTACCCGGTCCTTTACTTTCCTACTATCCTTTCCTTCCCTTACACTCTTACATTCCCCCTTTTTGGCATCATCAGCCAAGGTCAGTAGGGTCTTGACAGCAACTACATCATCTCGTAGGCTGTATAGAGACTTCTTGATCTAGATGAAGGAGGAGTTGAGGTCCTCGACGACATCACAGTATTTGTCCCAATCCCTCTCATGATCATTGCGGATTTCCTTGATCAGGGAATCAGTATGGCTCTATGCTGCAGTAGTGAGTCATCTAGTAACCTCACGAAGTTCGACTGGATGAGGTCCAGAGCTTTGGCTTGTTGAGTAAGAGCTTGGGCCACACTAGATGATGCAGATTTGTTCCTCTCATCCATCGTCTTATGGACTTCAGCCATTGCCGCAGCCAGCTGGTCTGAGAAATGTTTGGCTTGAGTTTCAAGCAGTTGTTGGCACTAAGTGGCTAAGTCCTGCTTTTGAGCTGCTAGAGCCGTCTCGATGATCTCCTGAGTATTTAGCGTTGGAGCGTCAGAGACCTTCTTGAGTTCTCCAGTGAGGGCATCAGTTTGAGCTTTGGTGTACTGTGCCCATTTCAGGTGCACAACCATAGCAAGGAGACGATTTTTGTTTCCTTGCTTCCGAATTGATTTGTTGATGCTCCTCTGGGATACAGTAGCTAATAGTTTGAACTGATAGGATAAGCTACTGATCCTCTGCTCAGAGGCTGCGAGTTGTTGTTGTCTTGAAGAGGACGCAACTGGGGCAGCACCAGATGTAGGAGGTGGTGGTGGTGAGTCGCCCTTCTCCCTGGGACTGTTTCCCTCAGCAAAGTCTCCCCGCTCTGCATGCTTGGGTGTTGAGTCATCATCAGCTGGGTCGTTAGTTAGCGAAGGGTTCTTGGCTGGCGAGGAAGCAGTCTTATGCTCTAGCAAATAAAGTATAGCATACTTCAAATCCTCAAAGGAGGCAATATCTGAGGGTTCCCCAAACCCTATCTCACACTGCAGTTGTTGCTCCTGTGCCAAGAGCGTAGGTACAGAATACTGTTGGATAGTCTCTTCAAGAATATCCTAATTAAGGAACATGAGAAGCATCTGAGTCCTTGCCCTGACGGCTACATCCACCAAGTCCTGATAGTTGGCTATCTTAGGAATTTGTTCAGAGACTTCTGATTCAGCTCTAAGCCTGTTCAGCTGAGCGGTGGTTGGTAAATCGGAAGAAACCTCATTAGTTGGATCAGCATCATGCTCCAACTGAGTCTCTTCAGTACTGACTCTCTAGACTTTATCTTTGATAGTGGCACCTTTCATGCCTGTGTTCGAGTCCAGTATAATTTTCACCTATGGAGGGGGTGGAGAATCAGTCTTAGAAACTTCTTTCTTCAACAATTTCTTTCTCTTAGGTTGTTTGGTTCATGGAGGCAATTCAGTAGATGACCTCTTCAGTGCAGTTCCACTACCGATAGACTTTTCAGCAGTGGTCCTCGTTGTGAATTTAACTAGCTTCTTGTCGAAGTATTTCATGTCTTCGAACGAAGCTTTTGAGGACATTGAAGCTTCGATCAGTGCTGAAACCTTAGTCCCGTATAGCTGTTTGCCTATCGGCGATAGTCTTCTCTCTCCTGCATCGCCAAGGACAAATTTCTGCGACTGAGCCTTCAGTTCTGTAAGGAAGAACGACGCCCAATTTACCTTGACTCCATCCACAATTGACATCATAATCTGGAGTCTAGGCTTGGATAGCTGATCGAACGATCCAGCTGCGCTAGTTAGGATGTGGATAACAACGTAAGCCAGACCTCTGTATTCTGGCAGGAGCTGACTCTTAGAAAAAGCAGCTTTGAAGGATATGTCATTTCTCCTGCAGAAACGTCTTATGTAGTCGTTGATCTCGGCTTCTTTGTATCCAATGGGAGGTACGCCAGAGTCGGGAAGGCTGAAAACTGTCGTCAGCGCTTCAAGGATGTTGATGTCGGTGACGCTCTCCTCCCACTTCTGCTGTGATGTTTCCTTCATGTATCTCACAGCAGTGACTTCTCCGTCGGTATCGTCCACTTGACGTATGTTGAAGTAGAACTCAACTACTTGTCGAGGAAGACAAGCTCTCAATTGCTTCGTTAGAAGCATCTTCAGACCAGACGTCTGAAGGGCTGTGTAAATACCCTCCATGTATGGAAGTTCTGACTTGTGGAACACCATAGTGGGCTCGAAGCAGACTCTGCCCTGGATGATCTCGTTGATATCAGCCGGAGTCTGAACGATGTTTGATGCCATTTTATCTTGAATCTGCAAAATAAATGTTAGCACTTGAAAATAGAGTAAGTTAGATTTGCAGACAAGAGATGAGAAATTTACCTTAGATTAAGAGCATAAGATGTAGCAGAAGTCTTAGATACAGTTTAGATGTAGAGCTCTTAAAATCGAAAATGGTGGAAATAGGAAGATAAGAATAAGCGAACAAATTATGTATGATTTGAATACCAAACGGTTTTCAGATCTGACGGTTAAGATTTAATCTCGCTTTATTATAGACGGTTATGATTAAATGTTATAAAAGGAATGATTACTACATAAGATTCGGAAGTTGGAGTAAGGTGAGAAGACATGCATTTAATGCGCCACAGTAAGTTCTTATGATGACGTGCTTTTAATCAAAACGGTTTTACTGAATGCATCCTTTAAGAATTAATGGCGGGAAATAAATGCGAAGCATACCACTGAATGTAAATACTGAATTTAACACTCAAACCTGTCAGCTGAACATAATAGTCAGCTGATACCAATTATTATCAAACATGTTGGTGATACTGAAGGTACAGTATTTATCTCACGTTCCCCCTTGCTGAGTACTGTATGGTTCACCCTACTGAACCATAGTACTGAGTCTGACTAACTGACTTGTCGTACTGATCCGTTTACTAACTTGGGTCAGTGGGATCCAGCATACCCAACTCAACTGAGAGTTCTTTGAATCTGTTCTCAGCTAGCGGCTTGGTCAGTATGTCTACCCTTTTCTTATCAGTATAGATTTTCTCCATTCTGATATCCTTTTTCTCGTTATGGTCTCGGATGAAGTGGTGTCGGATGTCTACATGCTTGCATCTGTGTGAAGAACTGGATTCTGAGTGATTGCAATCGCACTGGTGGAGTCGCAGTAGATGGTCACTTCATCTTGATAGATACCATAATCACGTAGTTGTTGTCGGAGCCAAAGGATCTGGGCACAACAACTTCCGGGAGCCATATACTCAGCTTCAATAGTGGACGTTGCTACTGATTGTTGTTTCTTTGAGAACCATGATATGAGCTTACTTCCTAGGAACAGCCAAGTTCCATAAGTTGACTTTCGATTTATCCTACATCCTGCATAATCAACGTCAAAATATCCAGTTAAAACAAGATTATCATCAACAGGATATCAGAACCCTACATTATGTGTTCGCTTCAGGTATTGCAGAATCTTCTTCGCTGAGTCTACATGACTCTGCTTGGGATTCGTCTGAAATCTCGCACATACAACTACATCACAAGTTATTTCAGGTTTGTTTGTTGTTAAATATAATAAAGAACTAATAATAGCTCTATAATTAGTTGAGTTAACAGAAGCTCACTCTTTGTCTAGATCGATTTTAAAATTTGTGTTCATGGGGATCTTGACTGGCTTGCTCGATTCACAGCCACATCTTTTCAGTAGGTCTCGAATGTATTTGACTTGGTTGATGAATGTTCCCTTCTCAGATTGCTAGATTGCTTTACTTGAAAACCAAGGAAATATTTCATCTCCCCCATAATTGATATCTCGAACTTCTCCTTCATCATCTTCTCGAGTAGTTGACACATGGTCATGTTTTTTGGAACCAAAGATGATGTCGTCCACATGATCTGTACCAGTAGAATGTCATCTGCTGACTTGATACTGAACAGAGTGCGATCTACTGTCCCTTTCTGAAAACCCTTTCTGAAGTAGAAAGTCTGATAGGGTATTGTACCAAGCATTAGGTGCTTCTTTTAACCCGTACAGAGCTTTTCTGAGTCTGTAAACCTGATGTCCTTGCTGAAAGCCAAGCGGTTGTTCCACGTAGACTTCTTCCTTCACTACGCCGTTCAGAAAAGTTGACTTTAAATCCATCTGATATACCTTGAATCCATGATGCGTTACATAGGCTCGGAATAGAAGAATGGCTTCCAATCTTGCGACTGTAGCAAACATTTCATCAAAGTCGATTCCTTTTGCTTGACAATATCCCTTGTCAACTAGTCGCACTTTGTTTCTGACTATGACTTTGTTTTCATCATGCTTGTTCTTCAAGACCCATTTTGTGCCCATGACATGTTGTTGTCTTAGTCTATCAACAAGCTTCCAGACCTCGTTTCTAATAAACTGGTTCAGGTCCTCTTGCATTGCAATGATCCAGTCAGCATAATTTAGTGCGTCCTCTATCGACTGAGGTTCTTCAGTAGACAAGAAACAGGTGTATAAATCGCTTTCTCCTTGACAGAATCTAGATCTTGTTCTTACACTTGTTGAAGGATCTACAATAATGAGATCAGAAGAGTGAGCATCTAGCCATGATCGTCTTCGCTTGGTCTCTTCTTCTGAAATTACTTCTGTATAGTTAGTAGGAGTGTAGGGATATGAGTCAGTGGTCGTTTAGATCATTGCTAGGGGGTACCTAGAACTGACGTCAGTGTTCTTGTACTTAGGACATGTTGTAATATTCAGTATTGAGGGAAATTGTAGTGATGTTAAATCTCATCGCTATAGAATTGAAGATCCCAAAACTTGTCCTGAACCCAATGTGTGTTTGAACGATGATGATGCAATAGGTTAGACTCATTCTTATCACAATTGATTATTTTTGTCTAAGTCTGTAAGGGGTGTTGTTGGTTTGAACTTCAGTAGAGAAGTTAAATTCCAGAACCCCGACTCATCTGTTTGTAGAGCTTGTGTCTTCATGTCCTCCCGCTGTCTGTTCTCAGCAGAAGAAATCTTTCAGCAGACCTCAGTTGAAGACTCATTACAATTCGTTATCTACTGAATTATGAAGAGTTCAGTATCTTCAGAGTCACCAACTGTCTATCCTCAGTAGAAGATCCTTATCAGCAGACTTAGATGAAGAAATCAGTATGATCGGTCCAGATCTATTGAACGCATGCAACTCAGTTACAGATCCGACAAGGAAACAACTGCCCGACTCTTATCATTCAAATATCAGCAGAGTTTATTCAATACGAGGTTCAGAGAGAGTCAACTCAGATGGAAGACTGATGTCTGACAAGTCTCACCTACCACAAACCTCGGCCAATGAGAAGCAACCAATGCCTTACCTTCTCTGACATTAAAGCTGCTCTCATGTACAGCCACTCTGTGGCACTCTTCCGAAAACTTATGGCCGTTTTCCTTGGAATTTCGTGACACGTGGCATCGTCCTCTCCAACGGATACATGCTTGGGTCACGACTATAAATAGAGAAGAGTCTCCAAGCTCAATGCACGGGACATCAAGGGAATACAAGCTCATTGCATACAACTCTCTAGCGCATTAAAGCTGATACAACGAAGAACTTGCTTAGTTACATATCCTTAGTTCTTCTCTCTAGAGATTGTTTAGTTCCCTCTTCTCTATCTAAGCTCCATTGTTATATCTATAACTTAGAATGGCCTGTCCAGCGTACAGATTCCTTGCTGAGGTTTGCTCAGATTAATCAACAAGAACTCCTATTCTGCAGGACCGTGGACGTAGGATCTTGCGTATCCGAACCATGTTAAAAACTGCTTGTGTTATTTAATGTTTTATTGCATTGTGTCGAACCCATTTTACAAACTCATACTTTGCATAAAACGTATTAAAAGGTGTACCAGCTAAAACAACTTTGCTGAGTTCCCAGGTTCAGGGGCATTTCGCTCAGGAACATCATTCGTTCCCCCTGAATTGTTATTCTTAGTAGAGGTCTCATTTACCACTGGGGCTTCCTCATTGACCGCGGTTACCTGAGGTTGATTCTGTTCAGTAGAATCAATCAGGTCAGCTACATTGTCTGTGGGATGGGTCTGAGTTTCTTCTTCACCTGACTCATCATCCCAACAATGCTGGATCTTTTCGATTTCATCATTCAGCTTGAGATCATATTTTCACACTGAGTTGAGAAATTTAGTGCCTCGATATGAGCGTATCCTCTAAATCTTGATGTCCTTTTCCACACTGAGTTTCTTCAGCAGTGTAGGTAACTCAGTCTTGACATCAGATTTTTTAGCTACGAAGATAACCCACATATATCTTTAATAATCGTCAATAACGATGAGGGTATACTTCTTGCCTCTTATAGTCACTGGAGTGACTGGCCCAAAAAGGTCCATGTGGAGCAGCTAAAGGATTCCATCAATGGAAGGTGACGAAATTGGTGGGTTGCTTGACTTTGTCTGCTTTCCCTTCAGGCATGCCTCACAATTTCTATCTCGATTGAATACTTTGTTGGGTAGTCCTCTAACTTTTTAGTCCCTTGCTAGCTTGTTCATTGCCTTGAAATTTAGATGACTGAGCCTCTTATGCCACAGCTATCCTGTCTTATCACTAGACTTCGTCTGGGCAAGTAAGCAGGCCTCAAGTTCGGTGGTGTTCCAGTTTGCAACATAGATATTCTTCCTATGGGAATATAATAATATTGTTTTCCCGGTAGATTTATCAAGAATATCATAAAAACCAGCGTCAAAGGTAACTCTGTTAAAGTTATCACAGAATTGACTAACAGAAAGGAGATTATGTTGAAGTCCTTCAAAATATGTTACTCTTGGAACTGAAGCAGTCCCAATGTTCGGCGTTCCATATCCCCCTTGTGTAGCCTTTTGAGTTGTCACCGAACTCAATTTTGGGTCCTTCCTCTTGTACATAGTTGGTCAGCAGGCTATTCTGATAAGGCATATGTATTGAGCAACCGTTGTCCACGATCCAAGGGTCCTTATGCACCTACAAAACAGAAACAGTTTAGGGACCCTTTTGGTTTAATCTGGGTCTTTATGGATTAGTCGGTTTCAGTTTCGCGACCCAAATCTGTCTGGCGACCTTAGGGGTCTCAGACTCTTTCTTCTTAGTACTTCTCTCCACTGAACTTGGAAGTGCTGACTTCTTGGCAGTTTTGGGTTCATGAGCTTTCTTCTTTTGACTCTTCGTGCTCCTCCTGACCCGGGATTCATAGTAGTAAGAACAATACTGTGCAGGATGCACCTATTCTGGTTCACCATACTGCTCAGGCCACCTAACCTTCTTGGTTCCCCCTGAGTTTGATTGTGGTATTCTGGGGCTAGAACCTTTGGTCAGTTGCTTCTTATAGCTCGGCTGAAGTGCTTGTATCTTCTGCTTATTCTTTGTTTGAGGGGTGATTGGTTCAGCAGCTTGAATTCCTCCTCTGACAAATAGGTCAGCCAACTTATCTGAGCCTTTTGAAGCTGAGGTAGATACTTCGTTTGTACAGCCAAGTCCTTCCTTGATGAAGGTTTTCCTCTGAGCCCTTATCAATCCCTCTAACTTCTCTTTGGCTCTCAGGTACTGCACTGTCATCAGTCCTCGCCATACTTCATCACTCCTTATAAGGGACTATAGTCCGTCTGAACATCATCAAGTTCCTAACTGAGCCTAGCTATTTTAGTATCTTTCTCAGAATTGTCCTTGGTCAAGACGGATATATGAGTTTCTTGATGTTGAGACTTAGTCATGAGAGATTCAATCTCTTCCTTTTGTCTCATCACAAGAATTTCTGAACCAGTAAGGACCTGACAATCAGAAGAAAGTCTCTAATTCTCAGCTCTTACATGTTCCAACTCCTATATGGTTCTACTGGATTCCTTGCTCATCTGAATTTGCTCCTATAGCAAATCTTCATATGCTTGAACCACATCTAGAAGTTCTCCTGCAGCTAACCAAGTGTCGTGTGTGCTCTGTGAAGAGGAGGTTGGATTCAGTTTAGAGTTTACCTCAGCCTCTTCTCCAGCCATTAGGCAGTGTTTAGTTGACGTCTTAGGATTTGATTCTCCGACCTCAACAGTCACGAATGCGGCTTCATCTTCAAAGGAGTACATGAATATATCTTCCTCAACTGAGTTTTCGGATAGCTCTCCAACAATATAGGTCTGCCTCTTCTGGGTAAATTTATCTCTTTTGGCCTGCCGTTCAGCTCGTTGTGCAGTTGAGACCTCCGGATAGTTGTACTGATAATATCCGTTCTTTTTGCAGTTGTAACACACATAAGTCCTGCCACCCTTTTCAGATGTGTCGTTGGATGGACTGGCATTAGTCTTCATGTCCCTGCATTCATGAGAATGTTTAGATTCTTCTTTCTTTTTATGATTTTCTTTTTTACCAAAAGAAGAATCTTTGTGGTATTTCTTTAGGTTTCTAACTCCGTCCTTCTCCGTTTGCTACTTCAGAGCCTGAAGCGCGCATCGTTCAACAAGATCCTCCGTAGTGGATTTTGGTACTGTGGTTGTGACTGACTTGCTTGCTGAATTGGGGGTTGCTCCAGATGTGCTGACTGTTGCTTTAAAAGCATGGTCGATTGGGGTGTCAGCTAGAGTGCTTACACTTCGTTGGGGTAGACTATGCTCGAACTCCTCTGTCTTTAGTTCTGAAAAGATAACATCAGGAGTTAAAACATTTAGATCAGAGCGACTTAAGTAAGTAGCAAATGGAAGCCACTTCAGTCGAGGTAGCACTCTAAGGATCTTGGTGTTCATCTCCTTGTTGGTGAACGTCTTCCCCATCCCATTGATCACATTGATCTGATTAGTGAATCTGACACTAAGCTCGTCATCGGATTCATTGGGCTGCAAGGCGAATGTCTCGAACTTTTGAAGCTCCAACTCGAGCTTGTTCTCTTTGATTTGCGAGGTTCCTTGGCTCAGTACAGTGAGGGCATCCAAAATGTTCTTTCACCATTTTGCAATATTGCACTCTACCGAGGTGTGAATTACTGAGTGTTGTCAGGATTGCGTTCCGCGCTACTCGGTCCAGATTGTGCAGTTTCTTCTCTTCAGGCGTGAAGGCGGCTTTATCTTTGGGAATCTTTGCCCCTGTTTGTGCTCCTACACCTCCCACAGCAGCAAATTCGACGATGTCGGTCATGGGAATGATTGGTCATGTCTCGAGGACATCAGCCATGCTATCATGCAGCGATGTAAGGTACGCCTCCATTCTGACGTGCCATACCATTTAGTTCTCTACAGAGAACATCGGTACCATCCGAATACCTGACATATCAGACATGTTGAAGCAGATAGTATAAGAATGAATGAAGAGAAGCTGGTGCAGTGAAAATGTTTTTCATGGTCTGTTCGAGTAGACCAGTAAGTTATCAAAATGATGATCAAAAGAACACCGCTCTGATAACAATTGTTGGTCCAGAGATGAGTACAGGTGTTGGGGGGGGGGTGAATACACCTGAGTCCAAGTTTTTGCTCAAACGCGAAGGTCAGTATTTTACTAAGTCTGCTACTGAACGAGTTTAGTTACCAGTTAAGCCCTCTGATAGCGGGGCAAAGTGGTTCAACGACTGAATCATTTCTACTGACTGATGTCAGTACTGAGAAACTCAGTAGATGAATAAGTGTGGAATTGTGTAGGCCCGGTTTAAGTTCATCTCTTTGAAAACGTGTTTATGCAAACCAAATCAGTTGGCTAGTGCATTTTCAAATCTATTTTACTAAAAGTATGATTTTGCAAGCAGTAGACAAATAGATGCAATAAAAAAGTAAATGACACGAGCAATTTTTAACATGGTTCGGATACGCAAGATCTTACATCCACGGTCCTGCTGAACACGAGGTCTTGTTATTTAATCTAAGCAAGTCTCAGCAAGATTCTATGTACTGGACAGAACCTTCTAAGTTATAGTCCTTAGTGACTTTACAAAATCAAACCGAAGTTTGAAGGGTTTTCGCTCCAACTAAGAAGGAGTTCTTACAATAAGAACGTTTCACTAAAAGTGAACTCCTTCAACTGTCTAAGCGTATGATCTAACAAAGTTAGCTTAGAAAAGAGATCGGGAACAACTCTAGAGTGAAGAACTACTAGGATATCTCTAAGATTTCTAGTTCTTCATTGGATGTAACAGTAACTTTGCTAAAGTGCTTGATTATGAAGTTCTTGAGTTTCTGTTGCCGTTGTTGTATCTTCAATTCTTGAAGATGATCTCTTTATATAGTTGTGGCCTATGCATAGATTCGTTGGAGGGGACCATGCCACATGTCACAAGACTCCAAGGAAAACGACCATATAATTTGAATGTCGCCGCATAGGGTGGTTGACTTTCTGTGCATGAGAGAAGCTTTGTGCAGGTAAGCTTCGCTTGCTTCTCATTGGTCAAGGTATGGTGGTAGGTGAGACTTGTCGCACATCAGTCTTCTGGCTGAGTTGACTTCCTCTGAACCTCGGACATAAGTGTTCCTATGCTAACATCCGACTGATAAAGGTCAGGCTGTCGATTCCCCTTATACAGTCTGCGACTGAGTTACAGCTCATTCAGTAGATCAAGGATGATCATACTGAGTCTTCTTTCAGAGTCGGCTGAAGAGTGATCATCTACTGAGTGCTTCCAGCTACTGAGTCGAAGACAAACAACTGAGCTCTTATATAGACAGAGCTCTACTGAACTGATGACATGGGGTTCTGGAACCTTAACTTCTCTACTGAAGTTCAGTCCAACAACTTACCCCTTACAAGACTTAGACAAAATAATCTAGAAAGATCAAAATAGGTCTAGCCTATTACATTATGTCGGTTCATCACACACTCAGGGGTTTTGGGATCTTCAATTCCTTTTTAAACATTAACACAACAGTTACTCAGTATTAGAGGTACTGAGTCATCTCCCTATAATTTCTCCCATAACAACTGACTCATATCCTTAGAAATTCCTACAATTTCCCTCTAAGAAGAACTATGCAGACACATCTCCTGACTCATATCCCTACAAATTCTATTATGCTATAGCAAAGTAGGAATATCCAAGAAAGGCATTTGATTCATGTGTATGAGCACTATATTATTTTAATGAAACGTAGTTAGGTTTAAGAATATCATACCCAACAACGTTTTTGCAGATGAGATCACATTGTATCCACTTACATATCAAAAATTTAATTTCTTTTAATGTTTTTAAAAAATAAAAAAATATATTAAATTATTTAGTAAAACGGAACAATATACACAATAAATTATTATTTTTTGTAAAAAAGATAAGTATTATTTTTATATAATATTATTACATAATTATTAAAAATATTTCTTACTTTCAGAAAACTAAATATTTGGTTATTTTATAACAAATGTCATAATATAATTATTATGTTTTATAGTTTATTGTAAATTTACCATTTTCATACCTTAATTATTAGTACAAAGACTTAGTGTCACACTTCTATACTCACTTATATGTCACACTCCATAAATGTGTTGATATGTAGCACATATGGCCCACCATAATTGATTTTGATGTTAATATTTAATTATGATTTACGCTACATGTCAAGTATATATGGACGTGACATAGAGGGAGTATGAATGTGAGACACGAAAGTCCATCCGAATTATTAAGGGTGTGCGCGGGTGGGTGAGTAGTTTTAGACTAAAAAACGAGCCACCTATTTATATGCGGGTTAGGACAAGTACAAGCTGTTGGTCCAGAGACGAGTCTTCAGGTATGTAAGTGTGTGGGTGGGTGGGTGGGTGGGTGTGTTTGGGGGAGGGGGGAGGGGGGTTATACACCTGAATACAAGTTTCGACTCGAATGTGAAAGTCAGTCTATTAATAAATATGCTAGTTGAATGACTCAGCTGGCCAACTAAGCTTTTTGATCGCGTGGGCAGAATGGTTCAACTACTGAATCCTGTCAACTGAATTCAGTCGGTCTACAGTAGACTCAGTACAAGAATTAGTGCGAAAGTATAGGCCCAATTTTTATCGTCTCTTGTTTGAAAAACGTTTTTATAGAAATTAGTTCAAGTCGTGCTTGAGTGTATATTTAGTTTTACTAAGAATTTGACTTATGAATTTGCAAACTATTTTTGTGCATACTGAACAGTAAACTAATAAAACAGTAAATATACTGGCAATTTTTAAAGTGGTTCGGATAGCAAGATCCTACGTCCACTGTCTCTAGATTATCAAGAGATCTTGATTTTATTATACTGAGTAAGTCTCAGTCGATCTGTACACTGGACAAATACTATAGTTATTATCTTAGTGACTTTATAAGGTTCAAACTCAAGGTTTGAGCTTCTTCAACTAAGAAGGAGTACTTACAATATGAACAGTTCAACAAATATGAACTCCTTCGGTTTTTCTAATCGTGTAATCTAACAAGGTTAGCTTAAAATAGAGAATGAGAACAAAGGTATCTCCAGAGAGAAGAACTGTAGAAATATCTATCTTTGCAAGGAGTTCTTCAGTGAGTTTACTTTAAGTTTGCTAGAGCTTTGAATGTTTAAATGCTTTGTGTTCCCGGTGTCTTCATCACTTGAAGACCAATCTTTATTTATAGTTTTGACTAATGGAAAGATACGTTGGAAGAGACCTAGTCACGTGTCAAAAACGACAAGGAAAACGTTCATCTCGACTTTGAACAATATTGCAGACATTCTCTATTTTTCAGTCTTGATGGCAGCTTTATGTCAGAGCAAGTACGATGCTGGCAGCTCGTCATTGGTCAAGGTTGAATGGTAAGTGAGGCTTGTTCAAACCCCAAAGCAGATGTTGAGTTGACTTCCTCTGGTACCTAGAACACTTTCACTGAGTTATCCTCTACTGACATTCACCTGAGATATTCACCTTACTGGCCGATTTCTTCAAACTTCCACTTATTCAGTAGGTTTTGAGCAACATAACCGAGTCTTCAATGCTGAGTCCATGCAGCTGGGAAAAGATATGCTACTGAGCCCATCAACTACTAAACTCTAGCTAGCCTACTGAGTTCTTAGCATGTTGAACTCAACTAAGCTATTACATAATCAGGTTTCATCATTTAGTTAGGAGTTTTGAAATCTTCAAATCTTATCATATTGAATCACATTCCCAACACAAATCGTGGCGGTTTATTTTTTTTTCGTAACCATAGTGGTTCGGGTGAACGTTTGGCGTGTGGTTTGACAGGTTGTTACTTCTCTAAATTATGTCAATTAAATTAATCTTTCGCTGCAAGCAAGAGGTGTTCAATGCGAAAATTAAAATAATAAAGACCAAATATGAGACCACTTTAGCAAATTCTGATGTATATGTGATAATAAGTAAATAAAGCATTAGATATTGGAATTGAATGTGTTTTCAAATCTCTTATCCACAGTAAAAATTAAAGGTAGGAGTAAGCCTACAACTTGGAAACAATGTTTTGAAAACCGGCTAGGGCATTAATCTGGAAAATTGAATTTTAGTTGTTCAACCGATGGAACAATTGGGTTGACCCGGTAATTTTCCCATAGAATACCCCACATTCATATAAATATATCTACTTTGATAAATATATTAAAATAGGCACTTGGTCTAGTGGATAAGACTTGAGGAAAACGAGCATCTCATAGAATCGGCCCAAATTGCCCACCGGGCCATGGTCGACTCAGTCTAACCGGTCGAGTCGGGCCAATTCTAAGAACAAAGCTTGGAAATTAAAATCCTTCAAATAATCTGGAAGTTGTATTCTTCAAGAATGAACGAGTTTCTAATTTCTATATCTCACAATTCTAAAAAAAACATAAACTACGTTGACCATATTTTTTATTATTTATGTATTTAAATATTATATTTTAACATAGAAAAATTAAAATACATAAGGGCGAGGCGGGTTGGGTAACCTCCGATCATAATCACCACCCACCCGCCAAGTGGTGGTTTGTTAAAAGTTCGAACAACGGTTTATTTTAAAAAAAATCCAACTGAGGGTACAAGTTGAGACAAGCGGGTGGAGCTTTGCGATTATTTTGCACACCCCTATTAATTATGTACCGAACATCTTTTTAGCAAAATAAAAATATGAATATTGATTTTCCATATAATATTCCATCTGTCCCGCTTGACTTGTCATATTTTTCTTTTTGGGTTGTCCCGCTTGATTTGTCTTGTTTCTTAAAATGAAAAATAATTACTACACAAATTCTCACTTTTTTCTTTATGGGGCCTACCACTTTACACACAATCACCCACTCATTTTAATTTTCGTACCGAAAAGAAACAAGACAAGTTGGGGGGACAGAGTGACTAGTATTAAGTGCGTAAAAGTTACATTATCAATATATCTATGGAGAATAGATCATGTTGAAACGTTCCTTAAAATAGAAAATAACTCTTCATCTTATCATTGGCAAAAATGAGGTTTATGCATAAAAATAATGATTATGCATATAAAATACAAGGATTATACGTACTTTTTATTTCTTATCTAACTCTATCTTCCTACTAGATCCATAAATACATGAATGTATGTTGTTTTATTAATTTTTAAATTACTTAGGACATATTATTTCATTCTAAATAAAAAAATGGAAAGATTGCTTTTTGAATGAGACCAGAATCCCCCATTGTAGGAAATCATACAGCAGGATCATCCTAGAATACAATCTTCTTGAATCGATCTATAAAAGGTCTTCTGGATTGTTCCCATTGCCCGAGCTCACAGCTCCGGATGGACAGAGGCCCTAGCAGCTCCCGACGGTAAACCCTCGAACTCACACATTACGGCACACAATACTAGGAAAATCAAGTATGAGCAAGTAGCCCCCTTGTTTCCTATTTATAAGGGCTAGTCAAAGGAACCCTAATGGGCCTTTGACTCCAAGCCGAATCTAAATAGTAAGAGAGGCCACTACACCATCACCAAATATTTTGGTCCCCTAAAGGACCAAACAATTCCAGACAATGAAGTAGCTTAGTGAGTCCGAGAGAAAACATCGCATACAACTGGGCATATGTTCGAGCCAGACCAGGGACCTAATACAAGAAATAAAGTCGGGTCTCAAGTGAATTAATTTTCAATACTTCAACACACAAGCAATGTCATAGGCACTTAAATCTTTCAGTGCCTATTCCTCGGGGTGCCATCAACACACTATCAGTACACATACTCAATTCAGCACCCAAGCATGGCTCTAGGCACTAACATCTTTCAGTGTCTATGGAGTGCTTAGGGATGTCGTCAAGGGCGGTACCAGGGGGTGCGGGTGGGTGCGACCGCACCCCCCCCCCCCCCCATTTTTCGTGTCGAAGTCGAAATTCATGTGTAAATTTTACGAAAAAAATATTTTCGCACCCCCCGTATTTTACGAAAATTTAATATATGGAAGCGAATTTAAAAATATATTAGTTGCCCAACAACATGAACTAAATTAAGTGGTCCAACAACATCAATTAGCCCAAACAACATCAATTAGCCCAACAAACAATTAAATTAAATTGCCCAGCTGACAGCTACACAACGAGAATTGAGAGCCGAGAGTTAAAGGCTAATGGGCTTTGTGAATTGCTACAACGCAAAAATCAAGACATTCTTAATGCGATGGATGCAGTGGTAAATACAAGAGAGGTCATCCAAAATTTCTCAGAAAATGGATGGGATAACTTAAATGAACAAGTGAAGGTTTTTTGTGGGAAGCATGATATTGATATTCCGGATTTGAATGTTGTTAGACAATCAAGTAAAGGTCGAAAGAGAAAGGAAAATTCTGTCACACTTGAGCATTATTACAGGATTGATATCTTCACTGGAACTATAGATTGCATATTGCAAGAGATGAAAACACGATTTAATGAAGATTCAGTGGAATTGCTTAAGTTAAGATCAGCTTTGGATCCTCGAGGTGGTTTCAAATTATTTAGCATTCTTGAGTTGACTAAGTTGGTTGAGAAATTTAATCCATCGGATTTAACAAATCAAGAAAATCTCCATCTTCAGTATCAGTTAGAGATTTCGGGGCCTCCACCCCCGAACCCCCGATAAATCTCGCCCCCCCCCCCACCCCATCTATAAATCATGGTTCCGCCCCTGGGTGTCGTAGCGCACACACACCTAATTCAGTCAAAAATGATAAATAAATGAGAAAAAGTAAGGACAATTTAGTTAAATTAACTAGATTGTAAACTAAATTTTAATGGTTGGCTAGATTTGTGATTTTTTAATTAGATTTGACTATATTCATATATTAACATTTAATTTTTCTTATCATTAGTTCTCATTTTTACTGTCAAAAAGTACAATTTATGTGACTTAATTAATTCCATTGCAGTTTGTTTAATTACATTTTACAAGAATTTGATTATTAGTTTGCTAGTTAAACGCAAACTTTTTAGACTTTTGTTGCGCTATAAATATTTGTATATAGTGGATCGGGAAATACGAATTTATGTCCTCTCTTAATATAAATTATGTCTACGTCATTATATATATATATATATTAAATACAATTTTTTTATTTTTGTGTTATGAATTTATTGAGTATTGATTTTTTATTTTAACCGGACAAATACAATAATTTTACTTTCCAAATAAATAGAGAAAACAAAAAAGCATAAGAGAGAAAACGATGTGGGAAGGTTGGAGGCATTTGATTGAGCTGAGCGGACACAGTTTGCAAGCTGAACTCTTTAAATATTGGCAGAAATGCATGAAAGGTAATAAATGTTATCTACATTGCGGTTTCATCTGAAACGGTAGGTATGCTATTTTAATAGCTCTACAAATATATATTACAAAAAATAAAAATAAATAGAATTGTCTTTATTATTATCATTAGTATGGTCGAATTTATTTCAAGTTAGGTACATAATGAATGAGGCAAGTAAATGCCATAATTCGGTCTATAAATACAAATATTATATATATATATATATATATATATATATATTGTATATTGGCTATAGATATTTAGCAACCCACACTAACGTATGAATTAAAAATTATCTATAATTCTTTATATATACTTTTATGTATGAAAATTATAACTTTACTTTTACTTTTATGTATAAAATATATATAGATTTACATAAAAAAAATATTTCAAAATATATTCAATTCAGACCACTCAATCAATAAATAAATGGTGTAATCGGTTCTTAATTTTTTTATAATTGTGAGATCCGACGTGATCCACTTTCATCCATATTTATAATAATAGTATCTAATATTTATATTGTTTTTCAATCATTAATTCTGAGGCAGGAGGAGAAATGCCTTGGGAAAATTTATCTCGACAGTTGCATTTATAGTATGCAGGATTTTCATTTATTCGAATTTATTACATCAGAAAGGACTACTTCTCTGTCACTCACTTCTGCATCAATATGCAATTTACACGTTCACCCCCACATTAATTTCCTACATTTATGCGTGGGGAGATTTTGAAGAGAGAAGCTATTGGTCTATTATACTAGTACTTTGGATGTTTATGTGTGCAAGGTTGTGTCCTTGTAAAGTAACTAAGTGTTACAGGTCTAACTTTATCTCTTTATGTTGATTATAATAATTTAGTGTACTATCATTGATTATATAACACTCCATTTTAAGGTATACATACATGTGATAGGCCTCCCCAAGGAAAAAAGAAGTGACCCTTTGTGCTTGTATAGGAAGTATTGAAAATATTGAGATTGTTGTTAGATGGCTTCAATTATCCGTTATTCGAATCTCATTGTGTAACACCCCGAAATTTTACCTATAAATAAATAAATAAATAAAATGCATTTGCATTTCATGCATAATATCACGGGTTTAGTTCTGTAAGTCGCGCCTTAGAAGAATGAGAATGAAAATTAAAACATCTATGTTATATTTCATTAAATTATTTTTATTATGTAAATTTATTTTGAACTTTGAATATGTTTATTTATATAATATTATGATTATATTATTTTTTTGAGATAGAAATAATATTAGAATTATTAGACAAGAATAATATTTATTTATTTTGGATTTCCTAAACCAACTAGGATTGAATCTCTTATATGGTAGGTGATAGACTAAATTCTATATAAATTATATATGGACGAAAATAACTATGGATAAAATATATTTGATACCTTTTAGGATTAGGGATCTTTAGATAATGATTTTTAGGCCTATAAATACCCCTTAGTCGCTCATAATATAGCATCCCATAAAATTTTTGAAAAACTGCCAGCATATCAGCGAATTGTTTCAAGAATTATTTTCATATCTTCCCCTCGTCATATCATCGTGAAAATTTAGGATCATCTTCCTCGGTATGTCTAGTATACTTAATATGTTTTGTAGAATTTTACAAGCATGATAAATATTTGTTAAAAATTGTTCTTCGTAACCTGCCAGTTTTTGACAGCATGTTCATGAGCTTGATAGGAAAATTATTTTTCATGTTTCTTTATGTTATTTTCGACCATGCTGAATTTTAATAGGATATATTATATGTTAGGTCATTCATGTTAAAAATATAGAATTTTTAGGATACGTGTACTATATATTTGTTAATTTATTTCTTGATGTGTTCGATTCTATTATGTCAATACTTTGGTTGTTAAAATGTTTAAGTTTCATGAGAACATAAATCTGTCCAGCAATTTTACATTTTCTGCCGAGAGTTCCGAGGCCAAATACATGATCTTAAGCTAATTGAAAAATTCCAGAAAAATTATAGAGATACAATTTAGGATGTCTTTAAGATTTTTGTAAATTTTGGGAATTTTTAAACAAGTCTTTATATTTTTAATGAATTTTTACTTTTACACTACCGAGAAACCATGCTCTCTGGATAGGGCTTAGTAAAATGTTTATATCTCACTCTACAAAAATGGTTTCACTTGATTCTTTTTCCTAAATACTCTAAACACGTAGGGATTTGTAAAAATATTTATTTAGTATTCTTAACATATGTTTATGAAAGCAGTTTAATACAAATGTCTGGGTAGTCAGTCGGAGCATGCATTTTCGTATTAAGTTTTTGGTGGAAACTATTCTGTATTTTATGAAGTCGTTACTTATCTATAGATATTGAAATTTTGACATGATATTTCTACGTATGTCCCCTAGATGTGTGTTAAATCTTAGAATTTTTAAAATATGTTTAGTTCCTGAAGCTTATAGTTAAAGGTTAGTAGGTCAGAAACCCCCTTTGTTGACGTAGTATGTACTGTTTTGGCTATAACTCTTAGAGGACTTATTATTGTTATATGAAACCAAATCTGGAATGATGACTCATTAAAGAATATATATATATAGAAAATTAGAATTTATGGAATGAATTCATGTTCTGTGGAACTCTTTAAAAATAGGTATTCTGCACGAGTTAAAATAGAACATAGAAACTTAGTATATAGATATGATATTGTTTCATGCATATCACGACATTAAGATTTGAATTATTTCATGTTAGGATTGGCGCGCAGGACTTAATCCATTGATATAAATCTTTTCATTCACTCAAAAAGGTTAGTGTGGGGTTTTACTTTTATCCTTATTATACACTATACTGGTTTTCTCATGCGTTATTCAGTACAGGCAGAGCCTTCGGGCAATTCATAGCAGAAAAACCTTCGGGTTAGCCTTCGGGCAATTCATAGCAGAAAAACCTTCGGGTTAGCCTTCGGACAATTCATAGCAGTAAAACCTTCGAGTTAGCCTTCGGGCAATTCACAGCAGTAAAACCTCCGGGTTCAGCCTCCGGGCTTGCATGTCTAATTTCTCATGATTAATCCTTTATAGTTTATAGTTTGGATAATATTGACCCCACTGAGTAGTCGTACTCACCCCTTAATATTTTCACCTTTTCAGATCATGGTCCGACATTATGAAACTGTTTACATTATGAAAAGGAATGATGAAACTGTTTACATTATTTTAGTTTTATCATGAACTAAACACTTTCTTTCCATTGCATTTTCCAAAAACTAGTAGTCGCATGTGTTTTTATTTTTAAGACTTCCATTGTTTATGAAATTTTGCACTGAACCTTCCTTTTTATGAAAAGATTTATTAAAGTTATTTTTAAAATTAAATCTAATGATAAAGTTTATGCATGTGGTGACGTCCCTTAAAAAATTATGAAAATTGGGGCGTTACACATTAACTTTTACAAATACTTCATTGCGCAGCTCATGAAGTAGCTATGGTACGGTAATTCTTTTTAAAAGATAACATACGGACGTGTGAGGGTTAAGAAGGTGAAGTTGTTAGATGAATTTGAAAAGGAGGGAGCAATTACTGGGTAAAAGCTTTTGGGATTTGCGGCAATTGGTATGTAGCGATAATTGGCCTTTGATTTTGCGTTTTCAGACAAAAGTTGCAAATCTTGAAACGAGGAAATTCTCTTCTTTAGATTGTGTTTTGAAAGAGATGTTTGCAGCTGGCAAACTTACATGACATAAATTACTTTTGATTAAGACCCAATTCTTTTATTTCTATGTAGTTAATTTGAACGATAAAAGAAATAACATAACTCAGTTAAAAGGATAAGTCGAAAAAACGTGTTGTTCGGAAAATACGTGTATTTTGAAAATTCTATTATATGTATCAATCAACAGATTGTTAAAATACACATACTATTATACTAACAAATGGACAATAGAACAAATTTATATATATATGTATAAGTTTGCAAGCTTGACTAGACTCGAACAATAGAAATTCACAATTATATTTTAATTCACTTGCTTCGCGTGCGATTCTATATCTACATTCAAATGTTACGACTTTTTCATTTATGTCTGGAAGCATTTAATTAAATAGTCATCATAATTTATTTTTTTTACATTAATATCTATGAAAAGGCATTGAGTTGAATAATGAGGTACCTTATTCAATACAATTAAACCTCGATAAAATAATATTCGATAAAGTAATAATCTCGTTAAGATAATAATTTCTTTCGGTCCCAATATGGGTCAATACACTTAAATAATGTTTGTTAAAGTAATAATCTCGTTAAATGAATATTTTCTCTCGGTCTCAATGTTATTACTTTATCGAGGTTTAATATCTCCTTTGAGCGTTGAGTTCATTCATTTGACCCAAATTAAATCCAATTAAATAAAGCCTAAGGATTCACGCGTAGTAATGACACCATTCTGTCATACAATCTGATGATCATAACTTATGCTATATGTTGTATCCCCTCTGATGCGGATGTCTGCGTAATAAAACAAGTTTGAATCGTATCAATACATCTAGCTAGCTTATTAAGTGTGATTATCACTTGCAAATAAATTGTGTGGAATTGATGAAGCTGAAGTGGAGCAGAGTATATTAAATGAGAAATGAATTGGGTTTCGTCACAGCTGGGGAAGTTAAAATCTATCTTGAAATCCAACAAGAAAGCACATTCACCACAAAATGCATTAACTCCAATTAATATTTTGCTGACAACAACTCTTATGACAAAGTAGGTGTCTGCATTCAAAGATGGATGGTAGGAAGAAATAATTCTCATTTATTATTTGTTAGGTGTATAAATGAAATACGTGATGCCGTAATTCGCCTTTTCAATCGCATTTACACCTTCCCTTTGACAAAATTAATACCATTTCTCCTTATATATTTTTGTTTATTTATACCAACAATAAATCTACTTACGTAACGTGTCATGGAAATCCTCAAGATTTTCTAAATTTCCATCATTCGAATAAATTGTTGGAAGATATATACATAACTTAATTGAAGTGCATGAAATGAACCCCGCTCGTGTATAATAATCTAAATATAATCCAAATATTTATATACCGGTACTTTCACCTTATAATGAAACGCCTATTTTATATCTCTACAAATAATGGGAATAATCTCAAACGATTTCAAATAGATATGTTGAGATCAATTCTTGGCTTCTTAGCAGCCACAGGAAACGGCACCGTACTGTTACATCGAGGGCACTTAGGGTTGCTCTTCGAGATCAGCACATACAGCAAGCAAGCAGGGCAGCCGGCCGCGAACGACGCCACCGACGACTTCTCCTCCTGGTCAAGCTCACTATCCTTGATCGACGACGACGAGGAAGACTTCGACTTCGACATCGATATTGACCGCTTCCTCACCGTCTCGTTCTCCGCCCTCTCCAGCGCCGACTTCACTTTGTCGAGCGTGCACACGCTTTGGTACGACGGCGACACCACCAGCTTCAATTCCAAGCTGTCGTCGTTCAGCGTTTGCTTCGCCGTCGGCGGGAAGTTGAGGTCTTGAAACTTCGCAGACGAATTGTGCTTCTTCTCTGTAGTTGAAGATGATGAGTCGGAAGAATTGCATCTCTGAAGATACACTTTTCCTGACTGAAATCAAACGTAAAATCAATTGAACGATCAAGGTCAGACGCCGATCATCTTGTGATTGTAACAATTTACAATTAGCGGAATAAAAATCCGAAAAATAAATAAACAATAAATACAGATTTTGCTAATTAAGAGTTCCTACACCAGATGATACGGACCAATTGTTTAATGCTGAGATATTTTTTAATTGCAGGGTTAATTAAAGTTTAATTGCTACGCAAGGTATTGAATATGCAATTAAACCTCAACCCTTCAATCATGGCTGAAAAATCTCCACAATCCCAATAAAAATAACTGCACGGATTCATCATTACAGCGTTAAATTCAATTAGAGATAATTTGACAACAAACAGATTCCGCAAGGATCAATTAAATTCATTAAATGCCCATAATAATGTCACTCATGAAGTAATGATCATAAGCGTGGCAATTAAAATTGCGATTACTCTACAAATGAAGAACAGAGGTAAATGCAAATCAAGACAAACCCAGAAAAAAAAAATTAAATACTCAGAATTCAAGATATAATCAAGAAATCGGACACTGGAACGAGGTTATTCGTAATTTCCAAGCTCGCCAGGAAGCTAAAAAACCCAGAAGGAATGAGAAGAAAAAGAAAAGAATGCAATAGAGGATTGATTGTACCCTCAAGTCGAGGCGTTTCTCCCATCCAGAAGGGACTTGCAAGTCGAGATCCAACTCTTTAGAATCAAGGGTTGTACATCCCGCGAGCAAGTCCCGCGTGATCGGAACGCTCGGTTTGGCCGAGTCAGTAGCATCACCACCGTTGATCAATCTAACCAAAGAGCTGACGTCAGCGGCCATCTCACCTAGAACACTACAGGTAAACGAGTCTATCCTCGTTTCTCTTAGCAGATAGAGAAGGAGAAGAATTAGCAGAAAGAGGGAGAGAGAGAGAGAGAGAGTGGAAAGCTGAATGAAAAGGTTTGGGTGAAAAGGGTTCGCGACGATATAAATATAAGACGAGAAGAAGATAATTGATCCTATAATCAATTAAATGGTGATTATGAATAATTAAATGAAATCTTGATTTTTTTACAGATATGTATGGGAATTTATAATATTATGGCATTTTGAATAGTAGTATTTGGTTGAGTTGAGATTGAATTGGGGTGGGGGGTGCAATAAATGCAGAGTGAAGAGGAACGCAAAAGGACAGCTGTGAATTAATGCAACGCACAATACAAAGGCCTTTTGGCTTCCTTAGATAAGCCATTAGTGCTGGTAATGACTGCTCTTTTTTTATTTTTCTCATTTTTGTATCTATTTGTGTTTATGGTTTTTATTGCCGCATTAATCACCCTTTGCTTTCTCTATTAATTCAATACCAAACTTTGCCCCCCCCCTCTTCTATTTAAACGTGGTCACAATTTATTCACATTTATCGCAAGATTTGGTTTGCCACTATAGCAATAATTGATTATTTATTTCTCCACTCCCGATTTACCAATTAATTATTATCAATTCATATTAATTTTTTCCACTTTATTTAGGTTAGTGTATTTTGCATGTATAGTAATATTTTTCTCACCGTTACAACTTACACAGTTTATATATACGTTTAAAGTTTTAATTGTTTAGTTGCTTGGTGGTGCGAATATTTTTGATAGATAGAAAATAGTGTGGGTTTAGGTGTAATTTAGGTGATATTAATGAAAAAAAATTAAAATATAGTTTGACCGGAGATGAATAGCATGGGTTAGCATTAATTATTGTGTTGGATAATTGATGTGAATGATGAGTAATGGGAGATAGCATTTAACATAATTATTATAGCTTTTCTTAGTCAAATATATTTAAACATGGCATGACATCGAGTAATGGGAGGTGGCGCCTAAACCACATTAATTGCCATAAATGGATTTTCTTTGGACGCCAATTTGCTATTTCACTTTGTTAAATATAGTTAAACCTCGATAAAATAACATTCGATAAAATAATAATCTCGCTAAGATAATAATTTCTTTCGGTCCCAATAGGAGTCAATGTAGTAAAATAATGTCCGATAAAGTAATAATTTCTTTAAATTAATATTTTTTTTTCGGTCCTAATGTTATTACTTTATCGAAGTTTACTGTAGGAGGAACATTAAATTAATCTTATATAATATTAAAGGAGCAGCCCTTTTTCCACTGTTCATTCGGTCACATCGTATGCCCCCCCCCCTTACATAAATACTGTTCGTAAAAACAATATGCACACAAATACATACATACTTTTTTGTATACGATTTTCGATATCTACAGCACTCTTACGCGCCTCCAGCTCCTCTTCGCGTGTTCTTGCTCGATCTCGATGTCGAAACCACGCGCTTGGTTCTTCCCGCCGCAAGTAGATTTTGCCCCAAGTTTCCTCCATCTTCTCTTCTTCTACTTTTCAATTCGAGCTACAGGGATGTTGAATTTCTATTCCGTATACTTGCTCCCACCGCAAGTAGATTTTGCCCCAAGTTTCCTCCATCTTCTCTTCTTCTCCTTTACAATTCAAGCTACATGGATGTTGAATTTCTATTCCGTATAGGTCACTGTTCTCGTCCTCGTCTTTCTTTGCCCATACCTCCTCCCATTCTGCGTTGAATTTTATGTGCGCTTATACTGTTTTCGTTGTGGATGCCATAATATAGTTGCTTTACCTTTAATCGGACCTTCAATCGAAAATCTGGTCCTCTTCATTTTGAAAAAATTGGTTGTCCATACGGTTGTGTTCATTACGATAAGATAAGATTCAGTTTTCTTTCATTGGTTTGTGTATTTCATTCATATCGACTTCGAAATTGCAATGGCCACACAGTGGTGTTTGGTTCGCAATCTTGACGGAAACGCGTGTAAATCTACTGGCCTCAAACTCCGTCTTCTGCATTTCTACGAATCCCTTTCGTTCAATAAGAAGGATGTACAGTTTCTCGAAACCGTATGGCACGATGCAGGGGTACGTTTGTTTTACTGCTGGATGCTTTTCTTCTTCTTTATTTTTATTATTATTATATATGTTCAGCTACTTGGTTTCTTTTTTTTTCGAAATAGCTTGAAACTCTTGCAAGGTTCAGGGAGTGGAAGTATTTTGTGCTTTATTTTCGTTCTATCTATTCTTATTGTTATGATTTTCAAGTTTGTGGACTATGTGCTTTGTTGTTGTGACCTTTATACTATCATGGTTGTGGATTGTGTGTGTGAATATTTTTCTGTTCGTATTGTGTGGTTTGTTTGGATTAGAAACCAAGTTATGTAGAACAATGCGGCAGTTAATAGAATACTGTTTTTTTTGTTGTTTAGTAGGTGTTGTTGAATTAGATTTTCCTTATGTCCAACAACTCCATATATCTGTTACAATACTCTATTGTTGGTTGCTTAGGAAGTGTGTATACATTTTTACCGGTCTACTATCTAGCTATTATTATTAGTGCAGGTTTTGGCCGTTGAGTTTTTCTTATGTAGAACAATTGCATTGCATCATGGAATACATTTAATTCTTTCATTTTTGTAAGGAGGTATGTAAACATTTTTTGTATAATATATAAATGTATTATTATCATTAGCCTTATGTTTGTAATCCTGTCTGTGGATATTGTTTTTTGCCTAAACCAAACACCGTACTGGTTTCATGGAATGAGATTAAAATTTTGGTGTCCTCTGTGCTTTGTTGTTGTGACCTTTATACTATCATGGTTGTGGACTGTGTGTGTGAATATTTTTGTATTCATCGTGTGTGGTTTGTTTGGATTAGAAACCAAGTTATGTAGAACAATGTAGCAGTTAATAGAATACTGTTTGTTTTCTTGTTTAGGAGGTGTTGTTGAATTAGATTTTCCTAATGTCCACAACTCCATATATCTATTACAATACTCTGATGTTGGTTTCTTAGTAAGTGTGTATACATTTATACCAGTCTACTATCTAGCTATTATTATTAGTGCAGTTTTTGCCCGTTGAATTTTTCTTATGTAGAACAATTGCATTACATCATGGAATACATAATTGTGTGATTTTTTTTAGGAGGAATGTATACATTTTTTGTATAATATATATTAATGTTGTTCTGCTGGTTCGGGGTTGTGTTTAGGAGGATCGTATTCGTATTCACGCGACTATTCCGAAAAACAGCATACATGTATTTAAGGATGATTTGGAGGTAGGTGCAATATATGGATTAAAGGATTTCCGGGTAGCTGTGAATGCTGGAAAGTACAGGGTTACGACTTGTAAGTTCAAGCTTGTTATTTATGAGACTACTCAGCTGCGCCGGATTCTTGTTCTGGAATTTCGAAATAGGCGTTTCTGGTTTGAGTCTTTTGATATTTTACTTCAGTTGGATGATGTTGAGTCCCTTGCTTTAGTGGGTGAGGTTTTTTCCTGAGTTTATGTTTATATTTTTTTTTGTAGACTTGTGAAATAATGTGATTCTATTTTATTCGTTCTTACATATGGATTTGTAGATGTCATTGGTGTATTGGTGGAGGTTGGTGATGTGCTGCCGCAGACCACGAGTAGTGGTGCTGAGAAAAAAAAGATTGATATTGTCCTTCAGGATACTGAGTATTATTTTTCATTGTATTCTGTAACTTTTGTTTCCTGCATATTGTTCATAGGGATTTCCAAATTTTATTATCTTTTGGTTTGTTTTGTTGTTGCAGAGGTAGGAAATTGCCCTGTACTTTCTGGGATGATTTTGCTGTTTATTTTCAGAATGAATTTGTCAAGCAAGTTGTGGAGCCTGTTGTTGTGATTGTACAACTCTGTAAGCCAAATATTTATTTAGGTATGGCTTTATATTTTTTTGAAATAACATATCTACGTCTATGGGGTATTTAATTTGTAAAATCTTTTTTTTTACATTCTTTTGGTTGTTTGTAGCTTCAAGGAAAGTCAGTAATGTGTTGCATGCCACGAAGTTATTTCTAGGTTCTGATCTTGTAGAGGTTGAGGATTTTCGTATGAGGTTTGTTGTTGGTCATTGTTGCTTTGTTAAGCCTTATTATTTGTTCTGTATGTTTGTTCTATTTATATATATATATATATATATATATATATATATATATGATATATATATAGGTATGTGGCCAAGTTTGGTGTTGCTAGTGTTGTCTCTGTTGGTTTCTCTCAAGGAACATCCCGGTCTTCTACTGAACAATATGTTGACGGTGTCAGTGTTAGGAAGACGGTTATTCAGCTATTTGATGATGATGGGGTGTGTGCTGTGTATTTTGTGTTTTTGGGGGGTTTGTCTATGTTCATTTCAGTTGTATTTCATGTAGTTTCTTTGGTTGCTTTGTAGGATAAGTTTTGTTAGATTAGTGTTGTTATAATGTCTGTAGATTTCAAAAATGGTTGGAATTACGTTTCGTGTTCCAAATGTCGGAGGAAGGTGGATGAATCTGATGCTCGTTTTTTTTGCCAGAAGTGTAATTCTGGTTGTGTTTCTCCTGTGTTGAGGTCAGTTGTCTTTAAATGTATGCGAATTTATTTTGAAGTTTGTGAGTGGTGTACTTACTATTGTGTATTCATTTGGGTGTAGGTATCGCTTGAAAATTCGTGTTAGAGATGGAACTGGTGAGGTTATTTTGATGCTTTGGGATAGAGAATGTGTTGATGTGATTGGGAAGTCTGTTGAGGAGTTGAAGAAAGAATTGGCATTTTTCTTGTATTGTTTTTTACCTTTCATTTTTGTTTGTGTCTCCAGTTTGGAGGTTCTAATTCCAATTTACTTTTGCAGCTGCATGATGAATTGTGTACTGAAACAGTTGAGCGATCTGTTTTGAATCGTGAATTTCTATTTTGTATTCAGTTACGAACTGAAAAGGGTTACAATTTCAATGGGGCCTATACAGTTACTAGAGTATGTGCTGCTGTGGAAGTTCATGCTAATTGTGTTGAGAGTCAGGTATATGTTCTCATATTGGAATTTCAGTTAGCCAACTTGTGTTGCGAGGGTTAGCCAACTTGGTTTTGTTGCCGCACTCGTGCGTTGCAAGGGTTAGCCAAATTTGTTCTCAAATTGGAATTTAAGTGTTTCATGATGATTGGAATTTCAGTTAGCCAACTTGGTTTTGTTGATTAACATTTTTTTGTTTATGTTTTAGGAGTCCAATTCTGTTGCGAGGGTTTTTGATAGCTCCATTTGTGGTTCTGTAAGGGATGTCGGCGGTACTCCGATTAGTTCGCGGTCCTCGGTTCAACATATAGGTGTTGCTGTTTCTGACTTTGGATGCCACCTTAATATTTAAATTCTTTAAATTAAATGGTATAATAAAATAAAAATAAATATATTTATAATAATGCATGTTAAGTGGGCTGTTTTCGGGTCCAATAAGCCACTTTTATATCACTCATGATACATAATTCTTTTTTTTTATGAAGCCCAATATGATTTATTATATATATATATATATATATATATATATATATATATATATTATGTTTATTGTATGTTTGTATATATATTTGAACAGAGAAAATGATCTAGGGTTTCTTATCGCCCAAACATTCTCGTCGGCGGAAGAGTTTGTTGCTCACGCCGCTTCTTGTTTCTCACGGTGCGTTCTCTTCTTTAACTCGGATTTTGTTGTTTATTAAAGCCTGTTGCTATAATATTTTGCTGTCTATTACAAATTATGTATCTGCGCATGGAAAGGATATAAATCTTACATACAACAATCCGTTTTCATTGTGCAAATTACTGTCATGCAATACTTGTAGAAACAAAAATCGTGCATTATGAATCAGTTTGATGCGTGTTTCACTGACCTGGATGATATAATTGTCTTCGACTTTGTACACGAATTAGTACTTGTTGTACGAAGTAGTTCATTGTTGAGATTTATCAATTATTCTGTATTTAATTTAGCAAACTGTGATTTCCCTTCTTCCAATTTACTTTCATAATGTAAATCAGATTACTCTGTTTAGAGAGTATTAATATATATGCTTTGCTTGTTGTTGGTTTTTATGGTAATGTATGCCGTTACTTGTTGATTATGATTATCTTTCTATTTAATGTTAGAAATGTAACATAGGGATTAAAATAAATGGATTACTTGTTATTGTAGTTTTTGTTATTTGGAGAATTTTACTAATTAATGAAATAGGTATCAATCCTCTACAGATACCAACACCATTTACCAGAATTGCATTAATGTTTATGGCTTTTGTGTGCATTCTAATGATTCTGATGATTTTTTATTCAATTGCGAACTTCAGAACAAGCTTCACCTAATAGAAACAAGGCATTTTGTTACGTATATTACTAATTTTAAGGTTAGAATGTAATCACAATGATGTTCGTAGAAGAATCTCAATTTTTTATGTTGCTTGATTAGTGTAGTTTTTATTTATTTGCTGTTCTCAATATTCATTAATCTTTAAATAAAATTTGTGATTGAAATTCCACTTACATTGTGAGGGGAAGACCTGCTAAAAACTGTATTGTTTTGTCGTTTAATTTAATATAAATGAAATTATGTAACTGTACAACAAATCAATATTTGCTTCTATAAGTACTAGATTGCAGATTCTATGCATTCATATTTATGCTGTAAATATGATGTGATCTTGTTGTATTTTCCTGACTTGGGGTATTATTCTGTTTGTTCTCTGTTTAACCTAATTTATAATTCTTTTATTTCTATTTTCCTTATTATGTCACAGTTCTTAAAATGTTGGCTCTCCGAGATTCACGTGCACTGTTTTATGCGAGTTTTTGTCAACTTCTGAAAGAAGGATTCGGTGATCAATATGTAAGTATGTTGTATTTAAGAATCTGCAAATCTATTTCTTACATTGCTTTGCTTTTTTTTTATTAATATTTTGATTATATCATTTGTGTGTTTACGGAAAATGTGGAGATCATGTCTGTTGTTCTTTCTATTGTATGTAGGTTTTTCCATCTGAATTTGGACTGTTTCTTCGGTCAATCAATTGTGAAAATATTGTGCTAGAGACTTTCTTTGGTCAATGGAAATGCGGCATAGAAGTGGATGAAGATGGTAATTGGTGTCTTAAACATGGTTGGAAACAGTTTTTGCGTGAGAATGATGTGTCGTTGCATAACTTTTTAACATTTGCTCCTCGTTCTAATACGCATATTTTCGTTAAGATCTTTGGTGTTAATGAATGTTTGAAGACTGAGCTGCCATTGTTGGCTACCAGTACTGGTTCTAAACAGGATTAGGTTGGAGGGAATATATTTCAAGTGTTCTGTTAGTGTTGTCGTTCTATTAGTGGACATCTTTATTTTGTAGTTTGTTATTCGAACTTATATATGTTTTAAATAACTGATTATGTATGGTTCTATATGTTTTTTTTTTTTTTAATATTCCCATGTATGGAAAATAATCTTGAGATCCAATTATCCAAAATTTAAATTTTAGATTTATAAAATTAAAATTGGAATCCAATATCCAAAATTTAGAATTTAGATTGGAACTTGTTTATTTTAATTTTAATAAATCTAAACTCTAAATTTTATTAAACATAAAAAATCGAGTTTTATGATGTGATCAAGGGAATCAACTTGTGAAGAAGAATCATAATCTTAACAAGTATTTTGTTTATTTAGATGATACAAGATCAATTGATGAATGTAAAAAAACATTCTCATGAATTGCAAATGTATAAGAACAATACAATCAGTCGTCTGTAGATCAACACACAACAGCCGGAAGGACAGTCAACTCGGTCGGTGAACATCTTTGCAGATAAAACAATAGCATTACCAACTCATCGGCTTCGGATTGGACGATGCAATACAGATGTTTGATCAAACAGCAGTGGGAAAAAGGAAAATTGATGTTAAAGCCATTTAAATGGGATTGGGCCAAAATATATGTAGAAATCTTTGTCTTTGGAGAAACTATCAAGTAGATCATGTAGACAGGATTACAGTAACAGAAAGCTTATAGTAGTGGAAGCTAACTGTGTCGCAAGGTCTGTTCAATTCTGAAACGAAATGCCAAAAACAATCGTCTAATTCTTGACATCAGATACCATAGGCATACATATAACATAATTGTCTTAGATCAAAGTAAAATTGGTTTCAACAGAAGAGATCAGATGGTAGTTCATGAAGTTAATCATCATTCAAATACAGAGGATAAATATAGGTGAGTTATCAACACATTACGCCTCTTCTTCAAAATTTAGAGTTTAGATTTATAAAATTAAAATAAATAAGTTCCAATTGCAGGGGGTTACTTGATTTTAAATTACACTACCAAACTTAGGTTCGTCGAAGAAGCTTCCTTTTTTGGCGACAAAGTTTCTGCCAAACTCTAGATTCCATTCACATTAAAGTAAGAAACCATTACACCACTCCATTGTAGAACCATAGTCACATCCCGATTTTCGGAAGAGGGCGTGTGACAGGGTGTGGTGAACACGGATAATTAAAAGAGCATTTATAATTAAGAGATAATACAAAATAATCCAAGAAACTAAATTCATGGGATTTCAACGCCGAGATTTATCAAAATGAAACAAGTGGTTGAGCACATAAAAGAAATCTAGTTTAATAATCATGAAGACAGGTTTAAAAAAAATGACGAGTAGCAAAACAATTACATCTCCCGGAATAGGCAAATATCAATTAAGCTCGGTAGGAATTAGTGTATCGGACAGCAACCCTCGACCTCGGCTCCGCCTGTCTATAGTAGCCGCTCAACCTGAAAATATTTTTGAAAAGATTTAGGCTGAGTACTAGTGTACCCAGTGGGCTAGCATTTGATAAAACACTTTTATAAAACTTGCGGTTATCCAAAGCATAACGTATAACTTAGGAGGTTTTAA
Source organism: Lavandula angustifolia (assembly GCA_028984105.1). Lineage (NCBI taxonomy): Eukaryota > Viridiplantae > Streptophyta > Magnoliopsida > Lamiales > Lamiaceae > Lavandula > Lavandula angustifolia. The sequence continues at coordinate 14,142,941 of CM054810.1, forward strand.
AATGAAAAGAACTCCTAAGCATACAAGATATTTATTACTTCATTCATTTGCGCGCGCTTGCAGCGTTCTTTTAGTTACTCTTGTGATCCCGGAACGAATCCACGTCAGAGCCTTTTCATTGGAGTCTCGAGCCATTACTCAGAGTACTCATTTAAAATAGGATATCGGACCTTTCTCCAGATAGTCCTTTCTATTGGAGTCTCGAGCCATTACTCAGAGTACTCTCACATATATAGGATATCGGAGTACTCCAGATAATCCTTTCCGTAGCCGTAGAGTTAGCGCGCAGTGGAGATCAAACCATTGTACGACTAACGGGGGTGTACACAATCCTTGAATTGACGTGTTAGGTCAAAACAAGAATCTCGATCGACCAATACAAGAGCATTAAACTTAATTGTTGGTCCGGAGACGAAAAGTCAGGTGTAGAGGGGGGGGTGAATACACCTGAGCTCTGTTTCTTTTTCTCAGTGAAGGTCAGCTGAAGCTGATGTTTGCAACTGATGAACAGTGCCAAGTAAGCCTTCGATCACTGGGGTCAAAGTGAGTCAGCTTCTGAGCTCTTCTACTGACTGATGTCAGTATTACGAAACTCAGTCGGAGACTGTAGTGCGGATAAGTGTTAGGCCCGGAGTCGTCTCTTTTGAAAACGCGTTTTTGCAAGTTAAATCTTTTGGCTGTGCACTTTATAAAATACGTTTTATGCAAACTTATGATTTTCAAGTCAATTGAATGCAATGCAATAAAACGATGAAATGAACACAAGCGATTTAACGTGGTTCGGATACGCAAGATCCTACGTCCACGGTCCCGAACAAGGCGGGAGAACTTGTTGATTATTCTCGAGCAAGCCTCGGCGGGGATACTGCATTTGGACGGTTCCCTCTAAGTTATAGTCCTTAGCGACTTTACAATCCAAACCTAAGTTTAGAAGGGAGGGAATATTCTCCAAGCGAGAAGGAGTTCTTACAACAAGAACAATTCACTAAATGTGAACTCCTTCGGATCTAAGCTATGAATCTAGCAATGAGCTTAGTCTAGAGAAGATAGGGATCAAAGTGCTCTAGAGAGATGAACTACAAGAAGTGTTCTATGAAAACTAGTTCGTCTCCCGGATAAGCTTGAAGGTTCTAGAGCGTTGTGAGCTTGAATGATATCCCTTGATTTCGCGTATATTCCTCTCGCTTGAAATCTTCAAATCCTTCTCTATTTATAGTTGTGAGTTGTGACATATGTCCGTTGGAGACGACGATGCCACGTGTTACAAGCGTCCAAAGAAAACGGCCACTATTCAACTTTGTTGCGGCGGGGCGATTAATGCGCTGTTCATGAGAGCAGCTTTACTTGTGTAGAGTAGGTAAGCGTTGTCGGCTTCTCATTGGTCGAGGTTTGTAGTTGGTGAGTGTCGAGTTGACCGTTCAAACTACCTCGTATGTCTTCTCGCCGAACATTTGAAGGGACTTTAAGTCTTTGGGTCGCTTTTACGTCGGATACGATGCTCGAAAGTCTGTCTTCTTCGTGAGTCGTCGATCGATAAAGTGAGCTTCGATAGTCGGTTGGTCGATCTGCGAAGGTATACTGCTTGCCTTTGGTTCTTCTACCGATGACCATCGGCTTGTAGAGAATGCTTCTACGAGGTCCGGTCGGTGATGCGGGATCTTCAACCGAGTTTGATATCAGCTGGCGACGAAGAATGCAAGCGATTACACCGATGACGTGGGATTACGAAAAGTATCTTCGTCGAAGATCGGTTCAACAACTACCCCGTACAGGACTTAGACAAAAATAATAAGCATTACATCACGTCTAACCTATACATCAGCTAATCCTATCGACACACTAATCTACTGATATCAGCTCGGTTTTGGGATCTTCAATTCCATAGTACTACTATGATTTCCCCCAATTTCTTTTAACCCTAGAACAGCTGAGTATCAATCTACTGACTCATATCCAACAATTTCCCCCTAATTGATGATGCCAAAACCTCTATACTCTAATATCTATTAAAGATACTGTCCTACTGACAACAATTTCCCCCTTAAAGCATCTGAGGAAAAACTGATAATAGTAAATGAACTTCGAGCGGGTGAGAGAAAGGCAAGATCGAGAAACGATGTGAGTGTGTGTCGATCACTTGGTGATCGGTAGTAGTGTAAACACAAAGTAAAAGGTCGAAAGACAATGAGTAATTGTCTAGCAAGCGGAGGAACGATATATATATCAAGAATTACGAGTTCCTATGCTATTACAAAAGATGAGAGAAAAATCACTGCTGCTGCTTCTTGAACTTCTGCGTTTTCTTCTTGAAGTCAATGGATTTTTCCTCGGGAGGATCCAGGTAATAGTATTTATACACTCTAGCTCGAATCTCCCGGATCTCCAAGTTATCATCCTGCCTTTCGGGAGCGAGGCTCGGGCGTAGGCGGCTTCCTCCACTTCTCTTTCTATGTCCTTAGTGCTCGGCAGTCCACTAGCAAGTCTCGGCGGTGGAATACGTCGGAAAGGCCGGGGCACGGAAGGTTACATTCCGTGATTCCATGACTTGCTTCAGCCGTTCACGGAATTCAACATTAAATCTCGTAATCAACTCCTCAAAGAGCTGATCGGTTGGGCGATCAAGTGGGTAAATGCGCCATACGTAGTAGCCTTTGATAAAGGTTTCTTTCAATCTCTCCCAATGTTCATTCATATCAGCCGGCACCCACTTATCCACATGCTTTGAATCGGTTGTTGCTTGATGTGGGGGCCCCGATGAACTTAGATCCTCTCGGGATCGCCTTCTTGGATCGGCTGCTTGGTTTTATCGAGATAGGCTTTTCATTCTTGCCAGTGTCGGCCATCCTTTTCTTCTCACGGAGAGCGGCCGCTCTAGTGTCTCCTCGTCCGAGACTCGGTCCTTGCAGCGTCGCCTCCCGGGTCGTTTGATCTTACGCTATCCGCTCGGGTGTAAGAGTAGATATGGGAATACTACGAGCAAGGTAGCTTTGATTTCGGTCGGAAGAGCCTTAGCAAATTCTTCTTGGGCGTTCTTCTTTTGCTCTTCGATTGTATTAATGACCTTTCTCTTTCCTTTGCCCCCGACGGCTTTGCCCTTAGGCTTTTTTGTTGCTTGTTTGCCTCCTCTAGCCGACGCTCCCGGTCCAGACTTGTCTTGCAGCTCTTGGGCTATTCGAGGTCGAATGCCTCTTGCTCCGCTTTTGATTTAAACTTCTTGATCGGGGAGGAAGGAGTAGTGGATTCGATAGCGATTTCCTTCCCAGACCTCTGCGGCGGCTTTTGAGACTCTTCTTCTTCATTGGCTCTTCAAGGAATTGAGCGATTTCGTCTATGTGCACAGCGAAGAGGAGATGGGGGTGGCTTGTAGTGGGAAATCAAGGAGAAGGACCTCGGTAGATGTACCTTTCGATTAGTTGGTCCCGCCTCCGGACCCTGTTCCCCCTGAATCTCTGCGGTGAGGGCTCTGCTGGCGAGGAGGGTCCGCCCTCCCGAGCCTGGTCCCTCAAGGATCCGGACGTCGGTCGTATCCGTATCGGGTTCATCTTTCACAATATCTTCCCCCCTTTTTGGCATCGGCAATATTCGCCGGGGGAGGTGCGGATAGCTTTTACGTCCCGCTCCAGTTGTGCACGAGAATCTTTGATCCGGGTAATCGTGTCATCAAAATCACCGACCAAGTTACGGTAGTTTTCCCAGGTCTTTCTCTCCGATCGGCTCTAGATTTCTTCAATCGAGCGGTCGACTCTCGACGGAGTTTCAGCAGAGCTTGATCATTTGATTCTCGTCATTTCTTTACGAATGGCTTTTAAGGCCTCGGCTTGTTGCTTGATGGCCGTTTGAAGAGAGGTGGTTGCTATCTTGTTTCTCTCATCAATGAAGCCTTGAATTGTTTTCATCGCTTGAGTCACTGCTCCGAGAAAGTTTTATGCTTGAGTGGCAAGCATTCCGACTCGTGTCCGTGTGAAATCGGCTTTTTGAGCACTTAGGGCCTCGCTCAACTATCTCCTTGAAATCCGGGTCGAGAAGCCTCTTTAGGGGGTGGAGATGTCGGCGGCCAACTTACTTAGAGCTTCGTTCGAGCCTTGGTGTACTTCTCCCATTTAAAATGAACATCTTTGGCTAGGAGTCGATTTTTCTCACCTTGGCGTTTGATAGCCCTGTTGACAGAACGTGAGGACACGGAACCGATGGGTTGTATCTGATAAGAGCTGGTTCCGAGCCTCTGCTCAGAGAACGAGATCAACTGCTCCCTACTGTACTTCGGAGCAGTTGTAGCCTCACCGAGATGTGACTATGGGTGGTGTTGGGCTCTTCTCTTGGGGAGTTTGTCCCTCTGCAGATTCTCCCCAGGTGCCGCTTCCTTGGGTTTGCCATCCATCTCCTCATCTTGATCATCATAATCGCCTTTATCGGAAGGTGGAGATGGGGGCGGAGCTGTTTCGATCGGAGCTCTCAAGCTCGGTAAATAGAGCATTGCGGCTCTCAAATCTTCGAAAGACGCCACATCGGTGGCTCTCCGAATCCAATCTTGGCTTGGAGCTTTTGCTCCTCTGTCGATGCTCATCCCGGTGACTCGCTGGGATTTGGCAAAGTCAATAAGAATGTCCCAGTCAGCGAAACCTTAAGAGCATCCGAGCTCTTGTCCTTCTTGCTATTTCAACCGGATCTGCGTGCTCGGCAATTTCTCGGTATCTCTAGTCGAATCTCAGCTGCAGACGCAGCATCGAGTGGTGTCGGTTGTTGTCCACTCAGCGGTAGGTTCGGGTGACGGTTCCCTCTTGTCGGACTCTGTTCCCTCGTAGCCGATCACTTGGACTTTGTCCTTGATCGTCGCTCCCTCGATTCCAGATATCGAATCGAGTAGTTGCTCCTCTTGAATAGAAGGAGGAGCCGGGCTGAATAATGGTAAGTGGCCGAGCCACTGTGACCTCAGCAGGTCGATTCTTAGCCAACCTCCTCTTCTTTGTTACTTGGACAGTTGGGGGGCGGAGCGACGCTTCTCTCTTCGGTTCGAGTGGCCCCTTGCCAATTGACTTTTCTCGCTCCAGCCTTTGTCATAAATTTGATAGACTTCTTGTCAAAGTACTTGGAGTCCTCAAAGGCTGAGTTCTCAACAGCTGAGTTCCTCTGAACTATGCATTCTATCAGAACAGACATCTTTGTTCCGAACAGAAGTTTACCCACACTGGCTATCCTCCTCTCGCCAGTGGGTAATGTGGTGAACTTCTGAGCCTGTGCCTTCATCTGAGTAGTATAATACTCGGCCCAGTTCACTTCAACCCCATCGTCTATTGCCATCATCAACTGAATCCTAGGTTTGGACAGTTGATCATATGATCCAGCTGAACTTGTCAGAATGTGCGATACCACGTAAGCTAGACCTCTGTACTGAGGTAGCAACATATTCCTCGGTAAAGCTGTTTTGAACGCCACATCCTTGCGTCCACAGAATTTCTACACATATGCATTGATCTCCTTCTCTTTGTATCCAATCGGAGAAATGCCGGAGTTGGGAAGATCGAAAGAGAGAGCTAGAGCATCTTGAATATCGAAGGTAAGAACAGCTGACTCCCACTCATCTTGATCGACTTCCTTCTGATAAGAGAAGGACGATTCCTCTCCTCCCGACGCTAGAGATTTCCAGTTGAAATAAACTTCAGCGACCTGTCGAGGGAGAAAAGCACGGGGGTGCTTCGAAACCAGCATCTCCAACCTTGAACGCTCCAAAGCGTCAAACACGGGTTCAAGGAAAGAGATCTCCACTTGGCGGAAGGCCAAGGTAGGTTCAAACAGAATCCTGGAGGCTACAATCTCCTCAATGTTGTCTGGAGTTTGAACGTTCGCCATTGAAATCTGCAAAACAACATATTAGCACTTGAAAATAGAGTAAGTTAGTAGTTGCTAGCAGACATCTGATACATTACCGTGAAATAGAGCTTGAAAAGAGATATAGCAATGCAGTTTGAATGAGGATGTAGGGAAGGAAACTGAATCGCTAAAAAAAGCTCTAAGATATGAGAATGGCGAAAAGTGAGGAGTTGATAGAAGATGAAAGATTTTGTATATTGAGTTTGATCTTTAGTTTGAATCGCACGGTTCAAATTTAATCTTTCAAAATCAAGGGGCGGCTAAGATTAAATGTTATAAAAGAATGATTACAATAGCCGCCAAAAATATAGATATACGTAATAAAGCTAATGGAGAAGACATGCATTAAATGCGCAACAGAGAGCATTAATTACTCAGGCGAGGAGTCCTGCTGACCTTTCCTCAAACCTTAAACATAATAAATGGTAAGGAATAAATGCTCCTAGGCAACTGAATGCAGGCGACTGATGCATTAAATGCGGCATGCTTCGAACAAATTAAGTAACGATACTACGCAAACCTCTTCACCTGAACTTATCACCGGTTACCATCATTTATCGGGAGGATGGTTGTGCTGATGACCATGTTCTCCCTTGTGTACAGGTGTGCATCTCCCAACCGAGTCATCAGTACTAAGTTTTCCGACTTGTCATGCCGATTCCATACCGATACACATTTTTGTTAAGTATATTATTATCGGTAGTTGGCTTCTACCGACTTGTCTCGGAGGGATCGAGCGACCTAGCTCAACCGATAGTTCTCTCGAACTCGTTCTCGGCTAGTGGTTTGGTCGGTATATCTCGCCCTTTGCTTGTCGGTATGGATTTTCTCCATCCCGATGTCCTTCTTTTCGACATGGTCTCCGATGAAGTGGTGTCGGATGTCCACGTGCTTGCATCCGGTATGTAGAACCGGGTTCCGAGTTATAGCTATTGCCTTTGGTGGAGTCACGGTAGATGGGCACTTCATCCCGAGTTATACCATAATCTCTCAATTGTTGTCGAAGCCAAAGGATGCGGGCACAAAGCAACTTCCTGCAGCCCATGTACTCGGCTTCGGTAGTGGACGTAGCTACCGAGTGCTTGTTTCTTTGAAAACCACGATATCGCTTGCCGCCTAGGAACCGACATGTTCCGGAAGTTGATTTTCGATCTATCCCGCATCCCGCATAATCGGCATCGAATAACCTTGTCGGTATTAGATTATCATCGGCGGGATACCATAACCCAAAGACGGTGTTCCTCTTAGATATCGCAGAATCTTCTTCGCCGAGTCTAGATGACTTCGCTTGGGATTCGCTCGAAATCTTGCGCATACACCTACAAGCATAAGTTATGTCAGGTCGGCTAGTCTGTTAAATAAAGTAAAGAACCAATAATAGCTCTATAATCGGTAGAGTTAACGTAAGCTCCCTCTTTGTCTAGATCGATTTTAAAGTTCGTGTTCATGGGGATCTTGACCGGTTTCTTTGGAATCACGGCCGAATCTTTTGAGAAGATCTCGAGTGTATTTGGCTTGATTGATGAAGATTCCTTCGCCGATTGTTTTACTTGAAATCCAAGGAAATAATTCATCTCTCCCATCATGGACATCTCGAATTTCTCCTTCATCATCTTCTCGAACTGCCGACATATAACTTCGTTTACGGCCGAAAATGATGTCGTCCACGTAGATTTGCACCGGTAGAATGTCATCTTCCGACTTTATGCTGAATAGGGTGCGATCTACTGTCCCCTTTTGAAAACCTTTTCGAAGTAGAAAGTCTGATAGGGTATCATACCAAGCCCCGGGTGCTTGTTTTAACCCATACTGAGCTTTCCTAAGTCAGTACACTGATGTCCCCGCTGAAAGCCGGGCGGTTGTTCCACGTAGACTTCTTCCTTCGACGCCGTTCGGAAAAGCCGACTTCACATCCATCTCGATATACCTTAAATCTCGATGTGTTGCATAAGCTAGGAAAAGACGAATGGCTTCCAATCGGGCGACCGGAGCAAATGTTTCATCAAAGTCAATTCCCTCTCGCCCGATTGTATCCTTTAGCAACTAGTCGAGCTTTATTTCCGACAATGACGTTGTTTTCATCTCGCTTGTTCTTGAAGACCCACTTAGTTCCAATCACGTGCTGATGTCTCAGGTCCGTCGACAAGCTCCCAAACTTCATTTCCGACGAACTGGTTCAGCTCTTCTTGCATAGCAATGACCCAATCGGCATCTTTAAGTGCGTCCTCTATCGACCGAGGTTCTTACGTAGACGAAAAACAAGAGTAAAGTGAGCTTTCTCCTTGAATTAATCTTGACCTCGTCCTTATAGTTGCTGATGGATCTCCAATGATAAGATCCGAAGAATGAGCATCGAGCCACGAACGCCCGAGTCGGGCTTCTTCTTCCGATACCACTTCGCACGGCCGTAGGTGTATTAGGCATTTCGGTAGTACTTGTTTTGTGACCGTAGTAATTCGGTAAGAAGGTTAGGATCTACCGAGTTTCCGGGTTCGGGGGCATTCAGCTCGGGAACATTAATGGTTCCCCCCGAGTTTATATTCTCGGTAGAGGTCTCGGTTACCACGGGGGCTTCCTCATCGACCGAAGTTACCCGTTGTTGATTCTGTTCGATAGAATCAACTAGGTTAGCTACATTGCTTGTTGGTCGAGTCCGAATTTCTTCATCTTCCGACTCATCATCCCAACAATGCTTGGATCTTTTCAGCTTTGTCATTTAGTTCGAGATCCCGTAGCTTGCTGGCGACATCCTCGCATTCTTGACTTTGTATCTTTCCCGTTCTCGTTAACAAATTCATCAAAAACAACATGAGGGCTTTCCTCCACGCAAAGAGTTCGATAGTTAAAAACTCGAAGGCTTTATCGACTCGGGAGTATCCTAAGAATACTCCTTGATCGATTTGCTATCAAAGACCTTCAACCGATCTTTCCCATTGTTGTGGATAAAGCAAGGACAGCCGAAAACATGAAAATGAGAAATAGAAGGAATTCTCCCTTTCCACAGGTTCGTATGGCGTCTTCATGTGTTGCTTTGTGTCGGTAGTGATCGATTCCCGAGTATAACAAGGCGGTGTCGGTAGCATCGGCCCAAAACTTTGAGGGTAGTCCAGAATCTGCGAGGAGCGTTCTTGCTGCTTCTTTGAGAGTTCTCGTTCTTACGTTCGAGCAAGTCCGTTCTGGCCGAGGGGTGCGCGCGTGCGATGTCTCGTGCTTGAATTCCCTCTTTATCGCAAAGTATGTCTTAACTACCGAGTTTAGAAACTCTGTTCCTCCGTACCGAGCGTATCTTCTTAATCTTGATGTTCTTTTCCACACCGAGTTTCTTCGAGTGATTAGGTAACTCGGTCCGAACATCGATTTGTTGGCGATGAAGATGACCCAAGTATATCTCGAGAAGTCGTCTATGACGACGAGGGCATACTTCTTGCCTCTTATAGTCACCTGGAGAGACGGCCCGAATAAGTCCATGTGAAGCGGTGAAGGATTCCATCGGTGGAAGGTGACGGAATAGGTGGATTGCTACTCTTTGTTTGCTTTCCCTTCGTGCACGCTTCACAATTTCGTCTTTGATAAACGATTCGTTGGGCGGTCCTCGACTTTAGAGTTCTTGACAAGCTTGTTCATGGTCTTGAAGTTCAAAGGTGGCCGAGTCTTTTGTGCCATAGCCACTCGACTTGTTACCCGATTTAGTCTGTGCGAGCAAGCAAGCCTCAGGTTCTGCGGTATTCCAGTTTGCAACATAGATGTTCTTCCTCCGCGAACCTGATAACACTGTTTTCCCTGTAGATTTGTCAACAATATCACAGAAACCAGCGTCAAAGATTACTCTGTTAAGATTATCACGAAATTGATCGATGAAAGGAGATTATGTTGAAGTCCTTCAACATATGTTACTCTTGAACCGTGGCGATCCCAATGTTCGGCGTTCCGTATCCCCTTGTGTAGCCTTTGGAATTGTCACCGAATTCAGTCTGGGACCATCTTCTTGTACGTAGTTGGTCGGCGAGCTCTTCCGGTAGGTCATGTGTCTCGAGCAGCCGCTGTCCACTATCCACGGGTCCTTATGCACCTGCAAAATAGAGGCATTTTTAGGTACCCTTTGGTTCAGTTGGGTCCTTACAGGTTAGTGGGTGGTTTCGGAACCCAGATCTGTCTCGGGACCTTAGAAGTTCCAGACTTCTTCTTCTGAACCTTATCAGCTTTCTTCTCCACAGGACTTGGAGATACTGACTTTCTGCTGATAATTTTGGGTTCATGCGCTTTCTTCTTCTGAGTCTTAGCGCTTCTCCTGACCCTGGGCTCATAGTAGTACGAGCCGTCATCGTGCCGGGTGCTCATACAGGTGGCTCCTTGTACTTGTTCCGCCCATCCGACCTTCTTGATTCCCCCCGAATTTGATCGCGGTGTCCCGGGGCTGGAACCTTTGGTCACTGCTTGTTGCTACTCGGGCCGAGGTGTAATTATTTTCTCGTTTGTTTTTCGCCCGAGGTGTGGTGTCGGCGCCTTGCACCTTTCCTCCGACGAACCTATCGCCCGGGGTTGCTTGAGCTTTTGGAGGTAGAAGCTTCGTGGGTATAGCCTAGACCTTCTTTCACGAAGTTGACCGTTGTGCTCTAAGCATGCTTTCAAGCTTCTCCTTAGCTCCCGTGTATTGTTCGGCTTATCAATCCTCTCCGGACTTCGTCACTCCTTCCGAGTAAGTCATAGTCATTCTCGCACGTCCGTGAGCTTCGACCGAGCTTGGCTATTTCGGTCTCTTTCTCGAATTGTCCTTGGTCGAACCGAGATCTCGAGTCTCTTGAAGCCGAGACTTAGTCATGAGAGATTCAATCTCTTCCTTGAGTCTCGCAACTAGATCCACCGACTCGGTAGAGACCCGACAATCGAAGAAAGTCTCGATTCTCGGCCTTTACCTGTTCAAGTTCTCCGGATGGTTCTGCTTGAACTCTCTGCTCAGCGAATCCGTTCCTCTAGCGATCATCGTAGGCTTGTACCACATCTAGAGGATCATCTCGTGACCGAGCACGTGTCTTGTGTGCTATGTGAAGAAGAGGTAATAATGCGTTTAGAATTTACCTCGGCCTCTTCTCCGGCCATCGAGCGGTATTCGGTCGACTCATCGGGAACCGTCTCTGCGACCTCAACCGCGACGAACGCGGCTTCATCTTCGAAGAATACATGAATGTATCCTCCTCAATTGAGTTATCGGATATCTCTCCGGCTATATAGGCTCCGCCGTCTCTCGGCGAACTTCTTTCTCCCGGCTCGCCGTTCGCTCTTTGAGCAGTGAGAGTTCGGGACAATCGTGCTGATAGTGTCCCTCCTTCTTGCGGTTGTAGCGGTAGATGTTCTGCTTGCTCTTACCACTGAGTCTTTAGATGGACCGGCAACAGACTCCGATTTCCTGCATTCGTAGAAGGATTAGATTCTTCTTTCTTATGATAGTCTTTCTTACCTCGAGGAAGAATCTCGGTTGTATTTCCTCGGCCTTTCGACTCTCTCCTTTTCCCTCGATATTTGAGAGCCATCGGTGCTAGGCGATCGGGGCCTGAAGTCTCGGAAGACTTTGCTACTGATGTGGCCACGCTTTGCTTGAGGAAATAGGCTTGGCTCCGGTATTGCTGACCGTTGCCTTGAAGGCGTGGTCGAACCGTGTGTCACCGGAGCGCTTAAGCACTTTTGGGGTAGGCTATGCTCGAATTCCTCCGATTTTAATTACGAAAATATAACATCGGGAGTTAGAGCATTTAGATCGGAGCGACGTAAATAAGTAGCAAATGGAAGCCACTTCGTCTGGGCAACGCTCTCAAGATCTTGGTGTTCATCTCCTTGTTGGTGAACGACCTCCCCAACCCATTGATAACATTGACTTGATTGGTGAATCCGACACTCGGCTCGTCAATGGTTTCGAGTAGGCTCCATTGCAAAGGCGTCGAACTTCCAAGCTCTAGCTCGAGCTTGTTCTCTTTAATCCGAGGGGTTCCATGGCTCGAGCATGCCAAGGCGTCCCATAGCTCTTTCGCCGTTTTGCAATCTTGTACCCTTCCGAGATGTGAGTCACCGAGCGTAGTCGGTATGGCATTACGTGCAACTCGGTCAAGGTTGTGCAACTTCTTTTCTTCGGCGTGAAGGCGAGATTTGTCTTTGGGAACCTTAGCACCGGTTTGTGCTCCCACGCCTCCTCCGAAGCAGCAAATACTATGCTTTGTCGATCATGGGAATGATCGTTCCGACTCTAGGACATCTGACATGCTGTCGTGGAGTGACGTTAGGTGTGCCTCCATACGTACGCGCCATACCGTGTAGTTCTCTATTGAGAACATCGGCACCATCCTAATACCTGACATATCAGACATTGTAAGAGTAAGAGTATAAGGATGCTTGAAAAGATGCTTATGCGGTGAAAACGGTTTTCGGGATCGGTTCGAGAGGACCAAGATTTCGAACCGGCGATCGGTTGAACACCGAAAGCTCGATACCAATTGTTGGTCCGGAGACGAAAAGTCAGGTGTAGAGGGGGGGGTGAATACACCTGAGCTCTGTTTCTTTTTCTCAGTGAAGGTCAGCTGAAGCTGATGTTTGCAACTGATGAACAGTGCCAAGTAAGCCTTCGATCACTGGGGTCAAAGTGAGTCAGCTTCTGAGCTCTTCTACTGACTGATGTCAGTATTACGAAACTCAGTCGGAGACTGTAGTGCGGATAAGTGTTAGGCCCGGAGTCGTCTCTTTTGAAAACGCGTTTTTGCAAGTTAAATCTTTTGGCTGTGCACTTTATAAAATACGTTTTATGCAAACTTATGATTTTCAAGTCAATTGAATGCAATGCAATAAAACAGTAAATGAACACAAGCGATTTAACGTGCTTCGGATACGCAAGATCCTACGTCCACGGTCCTGAACAAGGCAGGAGAACTTGTTGATTATTCCGAGCAAGCCTCGGCGAGGGATACCGTGCACCGGACGGTTCCCTCTAAGTTATAGTCCTTAGCGACTTTACAATCCAAACCTAAGTTTAGAAGGGAGGGAATATTCTCCAACTGAGAAGGAGTTCTTACAACAAGAACAATTCACTAAATGTGAACTCCTTCGGATCTAAGCTATGAATCTAGCAATGAGCTTAGTCTAGAGAAGATAGGGATCAAAGTGCTCTAGAGAGATGAACTACAAGAAGTGTTCTATGAAAACTAGTTCGTCTCTGGATAAGCTTGAAGGTTCTAGAGCGTTGTGAGCTTGAATGATATCCCTTGATTTCGCGTATATTCCTCTGCTTGAAATCTTCAAATCCTTCTCTATTTATAGTTGTGAGTTGTGACATATGTCCGTTGGAGACGACGATGCCACGTGTTACAAGCGTCCAAAGAAAACGGCCACTATTCAACTTTGTTGCGGCAGGGCGATTAATGCACTGTTCATGAGAGCAGCTTTTACGTGTAGAGTAGGTAAGCGTTGTCGGCTTCTCATTGGTCGAGGTTTGTAGTTGGTGAGTGTCGAGTTGACCGTTCAAACTACCTCGTATGTCTTCTCGCTGAACATTTGAAGGGACTTTAAGTCTTGGGGTCGCTTTTGACGGATACGGTACTCGAAAGTCTCTGTCTTCTTGTAGCGAGTCGTCCGACCGATAAAGTGAGCTTCGATAGTCGGTTGGTCGATCTGCGAAGGTATACTGCTTGCACCTTGGTTCTTCTACCGATGACCATCGGCTTGTAGAGAATGCTTCTACCGAGGTCCGGTCACCGATGCGGGATCTTCAACCGAGTTTGATATCAGCTGCTGACGAAGAATGCAAGCGATTACACTGATGACGTGGGGTTCTGAAAAGTATCTTCAGCTGAAGATCAGTTCAACAACTACCCCGTACAGGACTTAGACAAAAATAATAAGCATTACATCACGTCTAACCTATACATCAGCTAATCCTATCGACATACTAATCTACTGATATCAGCTCGGTTTTGGGATCTTCAATTCCATAGTACTACTATGATTTCCCCCAATTTCTTTTAACCCTAGAACAGCTGAGTATCAATCTACTGACTCATATCCAACATTAATCGAACGCGCATAAAATATTTCAATGGATAACAACATTTCATATAATTTAAGAGCTTGATAACTCAAAAATAAATTTTACGGGAAAATAAAACCCACCTCGTGGCGCGATATTATTATCCGCAGCTTTTTCCGAGGTTATCGCCTTCCTCAGATGGTCCTACAATAGAGACCTAATTTCTGTTAGGGTTAAATCCCAAAGTCCTAGAATTTTATCGAATTCTAGACCACAAAGTTTGTCTCTAGCAATTATGAATTTCGGTTACGAAGGGCGGATTTTATTTCGCTATTTTTCTCGAAATGATAAAATTCGCCTTCAATAATCTTGCCCGGATATAGTTCACATAATCATAGCATTCTCTCTTCATTCGGTAAATAATTTTTGACTTCGTGAAACAAGGATTCTCTCTTCACAAAAGATCTTGGACAAAAAAGAAAGGCATAACCAAATATTTCTTTTAAGTGGTGATTGAGGCATGTTAGCGAACAGTTTGTGTGCTTTAGATTTCACTATCCATGTTATGATCTTGGCTTACTACTCACGTTCCAGTATCCATCTCATACAAGAAACAACACATAGGTTCACTTCTAAAAGAGTATTTCATTCAAGTATACACAATGCATTCCCAGTGACAGTGAGCAAAACAACTTCCACCAAATCGACATAAAACTAGAAACGAGTTGGAGAAAGTGACACGAATAAAGTTTATACCTTTGTTCAACTTCGATTCCGACGACGAGAGAGAACGTGGCTGGGTCCTAACTCTCCGGTGGAAGGAGACGGCTTGAAGGCTTGCCCTTTTGAAAATATGGAGATGGCAGAATGTGGAGTAGCAAAAATGGAGTGAGATTCGCAGGAAACGAGTATAAGAAGAGAGTGAAGGGAAAACGAATCATTGGATGGAGACACACATAGGCTTGCTTGCACTAGCCATACCTAGCTCTCCCCCCCCTTCTAGATCGATCAGTAGGGGCTTCTCACCTTCCCTCCAGCCATGACACATGGCTGAAATTAATCATGCCAAGATCCGAGCCAATGCGAGTCGGTCGTCGCCATCGAGTGCTTCTTGATCCTCTTTTCTGTTGAATCGGGCTGCAGGGTGAAACGTGAGGGGAGAGAGATACAATAGATTTCCTTCATGATGAGTTTTCTATCCCGAAGATACGCATATGTGGATCGGATTTTGTATAAGATTCGTCCAACTGCTTATAGAAGAGGAGAAGAGGAGAACGTGCATGGGGGAGAGAGAGAAAAGAAGAAGGAATAGTGGAGGATGTATATACACTTATATCTATCATATCCATAACAATATATATCTATGTGTATATTAGTACATATATATATATATATATATAGAGAGAGAGAGGTCTTATAGGAAAAATGAATATGTTTTAATTTAGGGAATATAACTATATATAATATTGAATTATGTTATCTAATACAAGACTAAATTCGAAATTAATTGCATTAAAAGATATTAATTAGGCGTGACAAAAATCGGGGTATTACAACCATCATCCATAGTTTATTGGTAGCATTTTTTGCCTAAAACTTGGTTATTTGTAATGAATGAAAAAACATGTGATATCGAAGTTGTGCTAATTTTATTAAGGTTATATATTTATTTTAATTCAGATTAATTCATTTATCTTCATTGCAATTGTGCAATGTTAAAATTATTTTGTCGTATTACGGATAACTGCTTAGTGTTTCATAATAATTTATGTAATTTTTTATTAGTTTAATATTAAAGTTTATATTAAAGTTTCTATTCATCACGCTATGCATTTTGTGTTGGGCCGGCTAAATATACATAAAACTTGGTATACCGTTTATATCGTATCGAAAAAAATATTGAGAATATCGATGTTAACTGTATATCGTAATTTTTGGTACCATATTATACCGTATCGTTATTTTTCGGCACGACAACAATATGAGTTTCTATACTGCGGTATACTACTACACACCCCACCATTGGTATACACCTAAACTTTCGGTATATACCAAAATAAAACAATAGGTATATATCAAAAGCGCTACATTTCAGTAGATACCGTATACCATCGATAAACAGCATACCAAAACCTTGGGTATGTATGCTAAATACCATAAACTATCAGTATACCTTGACATTTTTGGTATACAATGATATTTCAGTATACTATAAATTTGTGTTATACCAAAGTTGCTATAATATACCGGAAAAGTGGTACAATAGCGGTATTTAGAATAACTCATATCGAAAGTTTGGTATACCGACTTCCGATAAACCGAATGGTTCGGTATTATAACGATATGCTTTTTTTTCATACCTATCCTTTTCGATACAGTATACAGTATTGAAAAAAAATGTTTTGTATACCGTACCAAACCAACCCTACTTATGTGTCATGTTTTCTTAGAAAATGACTATGGTAATTGTAAAGTTACATGTTCTTTTTCGGATGGCATGTGAGACATAGAAGTGAATACTGTAAGATGAAGAAACTATTCCGAGTAAATATATCAGTACTTGCCATGAAAATAATGGTAGAGTTGAATGTCATTGTAATATACAATTATGAATTTGAAATTCATAAATATTTCTACATTATTACAATAGTTAGGAGTTTATCTAATAAACACTTTATTAATCTGAAAGTTGTAAGTGAAAAAATAAATTTAACTCTCTAATGTGCTATTTCTATATTTAACCATCTTCATTTGTTGGAACAATCAATGCTTATCCAATGTCGGTTATCCTGTGCTGAATACCTATCTTGAGAGCATTACGTCGGCTAAAACGATTGCATCACCGCCTTGTGATGCAGCCCCTTGTGGACGTGCGGCGCGTAACAGTCACCAAGGCACCCTTCGTATTTCGCACCTCTTTCGCCTACAATGGCATTCGGATTGACGACACACAAAGGGATGCTCGTTATTTCGGGGACGGAGCATTTTGTGGGTACGAGGCATCGGTCTCCAATCACCACAAAAATGCGTTCTACGCTCGTTGCGGACGACTGTTGACTTGGCCTGCAGTCTTGCACTCGCTGCTCGAGTGTGCGTGCTTTGTACGTACGACTTCGGGCCCCTGCACGCACGCCTCGACGCACCACGCGCGACTCGCCTGCACGTCTATAATTATAATAAAAATATTTACTGATCAAATATTATTTGCAATAAATATTTATAGCACGAAATGGAGATTATTGTTATTAATTTTTTAGATGGTTTGTTCTCATCTAAATACACAATATTTGCATTTGTTTGAAATTGCGAATTGGTGAACATTCCGGCTAAATCAAATCGCATGTGGCATGCCTAGTTTTTGTTGGAACAAGAGGGGATTTAATTTCTCTTGCTTAGGGGATCATCCCTTATTGAATTGGAATGGAATAAGGGTCGTATTGCTTTGACCTATCTATCTTCTTTAATTTATTCACTTTCGTAAGGCACTATTGGCCTAGCATTTGATTTTTTTTTTTTACTTTTTTTTTATTATTATATTTTTAATCTGACATATCTGCAAACGGGGTAATTAAGTCAACATCAAATTAAAACTCTAAAATTTTTGTTTCTCGTAAATATACAAACTTTGTAATAATTCTCGTTTTGTACTTAAATTTTGATTTTCATTTAATTTGGACATAAACTTTGAATTCATATAAATTTCGTTTTCCTCTCTAAAAGAGAACTATATTTATAGATGATTACTATTGCTATGGGAATAACCCTAATTTATATGTAAAATCTCGTATTATCTTTTCCTCAACTATTAGCTTTGCGTGCTTTGCCCCAAAATATGAAAAAATATACTTTATTCCTAAACTATTTAATTTATCGAACTTTAACTCCGAACTATTTAATTTATTGAAGGAAGTGAAATAAAAAATTATGACTCTCTTGCAGCTGCCCCTCTCATTCTTCGCTGCATCTCCTCTCTCAACTCTGAAACATTTCACTCTCTCGTTCGCTGTAACATTTTTCTCTCTCATTTGTTGCGATACTTGTAGGTTGGTTTTTTCTTTTGTTTATAATCCAGAATAAAACTACTTCTAACTTTACACGTAAAATCGAGATTTTTTGCTCAATCTTTTTTACTACTGCAGAAAAATCAAATAATTGAAGATGCAAAGTGCATAAAGCCAACAGTAGGAGGGGTTTAATGTTTTGTCCCTAATATAAGTCGGTTTGAAATCTAAAACTGCGTCGCACCATTTGAGCTAAACATTTTTTGCTATTACATTGCCGTTTTATTGTGCAATATTCTTGAACTTCGACGAATTAAAGCCCTGTTAGAACGTCAGCTGCAGTTAAAACTGTCTATTTACTCAAATTTTTAAACGTGAAGGTGAAAATCGTGAAATATAGGATTATGAAGTGCATTTAACCTCTACCCTTTGACAAATAATATGCATCTTGTCAATTTAGTTTAATTGCATTATTTTAGAATTGAGAACTTTAGGCAGTTCATAATTGCAACATGATTCCATAAATTCTAAATAGGTCCGTTTAGTAAAAACAATTTAAATAAGCGTATATGGCAAAAGTGCTTATGGATGTTCAATAAGTTATTATATATGCGCTTCAAATGAGTAAGTTATTTGTGTTTGAGTGTTCATATTGATAATAACTTATAGAAAATAAATACTAAAATTACAGTGCAAAAATTGAAGTCGTTAAGATTCAATATGAAAATCTCCGCATAAGCTATAAACTTATTTTTATCAACTTATGAAAATAAGTCAAAATAAACTTAAGGTGTGCTTATATAAACTCTTCCAAACGCATATATAAATACATTTGCTTTAGAATAAGCCCAAATAAACTATGTATGTATAATAACTCTTGAATGCTAATGTCATTATAACCATTATACTTTATTTATTTTTTTATAACACGAAAATTAATGTGGTTAATTGGGTCACGTTGTTAACTTTTTGAGGATTTTAATATTATAAAATACTTATTTTATGATTCTAAAAACTTTATTTATATTCATGCACGTACCTACAAGAGACATACTAGCTGTATTATAATTTATAAGTATTTGAATTGCGAAATCTCTGTGTAATTGATGAGTTTTAAGCTAGGCAAACAACTAATTGTAAATACTATTTAATGGTATGAGATATTTATGGACCGTCATTAATAATACGAATATAATTTATTTTGTAAGTAATTAAATAAGTAGAGTTGAGTTTGGAAGCCTTATTAAAGAGGGAAACAAGTTGTTCATAAACAATAAATCATTTATATTGTGTTTGATTGTAGGAAATTAGGAAGGAAAAGAAATAGGGAGGAAAGAATTTGGAGAGAAATATAATTTTCTCTCGTTTTTAATAAGGATATTAATGTCTTTTTAACATTAATATGATTTATTTTATCTCTAATTTTCTACAACCAACAATGAAGAGAGAGAATAAAATACTCCTTTCTCTTCTTTTTCTTCTCTTTTTCTCTCAAACCAAACAACATATAAAATCTACTCTACTATTTCTTACATTTCTTTTTCTTTTTATTTTCTTTCATCTCATTTTCTCTCCGCAATCAAACAAAGTGTTAAAAACTTTGTTTTAAAACTTTGTTGCGACGTTTTATTTATGTCTGCGAAACTCATCAAAAACTCTTATTTTTAAATCAAACAAGAAAAAATTGACGTGTTTTTAATGTCTATGAAAGTTATTGGTTGTTTTCATAAAAATATTTTTTTTTTAAATAATTATTCATGTTTGAGCCGAATTGATTTGATTTGATTACTAGAAGTTCATCTAGATTACAAATAAGTATACTAATTCCTGGCCTACTTGGTAATTTCACAAACTCCTCAAGCCCATCAAAGCCCAATACCGGGCCGGTATCGACTACCGAGTGTTCATGTAACTTTAAAATAATTTAATTTAATTTTTTAATTTTCTTAATATATTATATATTCATTGTGGATTTTTCTTGTTAAAAAATTCGATTGCACGTGAGGGGGCATAGAGACAAAGGAAATAATTATGGATAGATGAGGCTGAAGTATTGAAAAACATGTCATGATAACCATCAATAAATTATAATATTCGAAATCTCTGGTCCTGATTTTCTTGTGTGAATATGGAAAACTTGGTGTGATAAATGATAATCATGGATTTGTTTTTTTGTGTAAAACCATAAGTGACAACTCAACTTTATATCCATTATTATTACAAGTAGAATTTTTCAGAGTGTCCAAATGTTTTTGGCCCAACCAGACATCTTTAATGCAATCTCTTAAGATTGTACCCAATGCTGACATGATTATATAACCTTTTAAGTTCAATGTTATTTAATTAAATGGTCCTAAAAGGGTTACATTTGATAGGATCGGGATTTATTCAAATACATACACCAATCAAGCCGCTTACCTTTACGACAAATCAATCAAGAGGAGAGAAGTGTATCTTGTGATAATTCTTCCTCTAAGAATTAATTCTCACTTTTGATTTTATTAAATTAATGGTCCAAATTTAATTTTTTTTATAATTATTTTTAAATATTATTTTAAATTGTTTATTTCTTGAAAGTTAAGATTGCAACTTTATCTTTATGGACATATAATATTTTCAATAACCAACTCTTACGTATATGCCTTGTAGGAATTAGCGGTTATTTATATTATTTTTTAATTTTGTTTTATATTTATATTCTTCTCATTTTTTTAACAACAAGCATTATATTGCAACTTAAATTAATTAAAAAATCATAACTCATTATAAATCTACAATTTAAAATTATATTTTATACTCAAAAACATTCCAAAAGAATCTCTTTCATTATGTATAAAGTCTCTTTCGTTAGGCAAAAAACCACATTAAAAATCTATTCAATTATGCATAAAAGTTTCGTTCATTATACATAAATGTCTCTTGCATTATGCATAAAAGTAACTTGCATATTGCTACAATCGTGTTAAACAAACATAACATTGTTGAAACTTGTAAAAATTAATTATTAATATATACATAACAAATTCATATTTTTTATGCATAACAGACAACTAATATAAGCATAAAACTTATAAAGACAAATTACTAGTATGTGCATAACCAAGTTTATATATATGCATAACAAAGTCCATATTTTTGCATAATAGACAACTAATATATACATAAAACTTGTAAAGACAAATTACTAGTATATACATAACTAAGTTTATATTAATACATAATAGACAACTAATATATGCATATTACTAATTTTAATTCGGAAGTTTTTAATAGCATATTAGTAATACATGAATAAGCCAATTAGTATTTATGCATAATATATTAATTATATCACATAAATTAATATGAATTCACAACTTGTATAATAGATTAATAATATTTCTATAATCTTTAAATTGATATTTAATAATTACATAAAAGAGATAAAAAAAAAAGTAAGGAATAGAGAGAAAAATGAGGGAATAAGGGAGGTAAGTTGAGGAGAGAGATAGGAAGATGTGCATGAAAGAGAAGGTGGGGAGAGGGGAAAGAGAGAGAAAGGAGGTTGGATGAGAAAAACGTGGTTGGAAGGAAAAAAATGTGGAGGTGTATAACTTTTAGTTACCTGTCATTTATCTCATTTTTTTTAATTAATTAAATGCAAA